>OX454417.1:93264083-93864083 GCA_949715475.1 Microchrysa polita | reverse complement strand
ATCACCAAATTTTGGTCAGCTGATCAGTACATTATAGCAACAGAAACATCCAGGTAGTCCAAAATAACCTTTGATACCCCAAAATAACCTTTTGTAGCAAAAATTCTTGGCTGAAATAAATCGAGTTCGGACAGAAAAATGGCTAAAAACAGAGATGTTTTTTGTGATGTGGTTAGAAAAAGCGGCATGATGCACCAGTAAAGCAAAAAAAAACGGGTAAAGCGTTGAAATTATGTTAAGTTTACGAAAATTCACATTCAGATGATCTACTCATACATACATACACAACCTTCCTGCATCGAAACGGTCAAGGCTCTTGCCAGGAAAGCGTTTTTGCAACTCTTGGCCGTTTGTTGTAGCAAACGGATGTGGTCCGCCCGGAGAGGCTTGAAATTGGAATGAAGCAATGGTTGCCAGTAGGACCACCTACTCTATTCATAAAATACAGGATTGCGTGGTCCTTAAAGCTTGGCGTTCTTTTCAAATATATCTCTATACAAGATTTTCGCCTCCCATAACCTGAAAATGCGAACGCGAATTATAATGCAATCGTGGCAGATAACTATCAGGCAAAGTCAAATGCTTCTTTTTTATCCAAATTTCGGGACAAAACAGTTTCATGGAGGGCCTAATTTTTTCTGCAGCAAAAAGGCCGCATTAAACCGTCAGCAAATTGTTTGTAGAATAGATAGGACGATTTTTAAAATACATAATTTAATCTTGTGAAGGCCCCGAGTTTTAGCAAAAAAAAAATTTAGTTCCAAAACTACCAAATTTGTTATTTTAATGCTTTTGTCCCGATATACATTGGGTTTTCTTCGGGGTGACCGATGGCCGCAAAAAACTGCGAGAAGGACCGCATGCGGCCTGCAGGCCGCGAGTTTGGCATGCCTGATGTAACTGTTTATCAAGTACATACTTTGCTGTGATTATGAGAAGGCGATGGGTTGCTTAGGTTCGTTGCTTATATGTCAATCCCGAAATTATGCTAATTTATCAAAATTCGAACTCGATTGCAAAAATTCAAAAGGTTTTTCGCGCTAAACATTGTTCCAAATCCGAGTTTAAAAACAGATTTGGATAACTTTTAATCGAAATTAGCTCTTCCAGACCATGTGCGAGAAAAATCCCAGCTAAGATTTTAATTCGTTTGATCATTATTGAATGGTTGTTCGTCGAGATAATGGATCTCGACGAACAACCATTCAATAATGATCAGGTTAAGTGGTCCGCAGACTTTTCTGAGTTGGGAACCACACTGTTTTACAGTGTATTAAATTTGAATTTCAAAAATCTTCCTACATGGATTTAAACTACTCGATGTATATTTATAACACCGTTATCGCATCGAATATTAGCAATATCCTGCCCAATATGAGTTTGTGTGATCGGTGGTCACAAGAGTGGCACTGACTGAGCTTAGGTAAGGCTGGTGTTGACGCCTGAACTCATTCTGTGTTCGAATCGACCCGGGCATCCAGAACATTTGTACGAGCTGCGGTGCTGCGCATATAAAGTATACAAATATACTGCATATACATTTTTTTCCCACGGAGGTGTTAGTGGTAGCATTTTTGAAAAATCTTTAAATGCTAAGGAGTTAAGAATTCAGCACCTATTTTGCTGGAAATGATATTAATAATCAGTCTTGACTCGGTAACCCGGATCTCCTTTAATCCGGATATCACGCTAATCCGGACGACTAAATATTTCCACTATGTCTTCTATAGTCCGGATTTCGCAATGTTGACTCTAAAATCTGGATATTTGAGATTTTCAGTGTGAAATGGTAGATTTGGTCTAGTACTTTTTTACGGGACTGTTTAGCAATTGACATGATGCTGGCTAATTTCTAACAAATAAAACATTTATCGACTTTTGTTCCGCCTTTTTATTTGTTTGGATTGTTTTTCCTAGAAAAAAGTGATTGCGCTAATCCGGATGTTCCAATGATCCGGATTACCCCTTGCAATAATTGATCCGGATTACGAAATTGGTGCTATCCTGTTCTGTACTTGATCGAATAAAACGCACCTGTTAAGTCATATTCTATAATACGTGAGTAGATATACGTTAAATTGAATAATTCGCGGAAAATAATAAATATTTACTTAGAACAATGAAGTTTTGTTGTATTTTTGTAATGGAGCGGAGCGTGGAGCGGAGCGGAGCGAAAAAATTTTAGTCGGAGCGGAGCGCTGGAGCGGAGCGGTTTCAAATTGGTCGGAGCGGGAGCGGAGCGGAGCGAAAAAATGTGTCGCTCCAAATCCCTGCTGACAAGCTTATTGAGTGGGGATTTATCTATATATCAGCTTTTCTGGGTTTTGGTCAGGAAATATTGATGAGATATAAAGGTTTGACTTGTAAAAACGAGTGTTTACCTTAAAGGCTCTTGCTTCAAATTGAGCCATTGTGATCCAGTTCGTTGAGTTCTTGAATACTGTAATATGTTCAAAATGTTGTGGATCTACTTGTCGGAAAATCCTTCTTTAAGATTTTTTTATCCAGGAGTCATAAAATCAAGAAATATATGCATGCCGCTAAACCCTTCTGTCCAGATAACGGAACAGTCGTTTCTCCTACTGGACACATTTTTCTTTGGAGGAACTCTACCATGAATCGATGAAATTCGCCACGGATACACCAGCATAGCCAGGGTTGTCAGAGCAGTGTGCCAGATGGCTTGATCCTCAGATTTAGGGTAAAAAGTTCTAGACTAGACAAGGCGCACGTCTTGACGGGGTGTTTTTTAGTAGCTTCTATTTAGGTTAGTGATAAATATTCAAATAGGACATGTAGATCTTTACAAGTTCTCCAGTTTATTTATTAAAATTTAATTTGTTGTCTCAAATTATAAAATGTTGGAACATGTTGCTTTAACAGATTGCTTTTTCTCATTTGTGGACTGCTGTAAATGCGATTTCGGCTAAAAGGTCGTATGTGGGGGGCAAATCCAATTTCGAACACAAGAAATTCAGAAAACGTTACGCCACTGATGTTATCATTGTAGTTTCAATCATTCCTAAAATAATTTTGGGAGGTGCACGGAACACCTAGATTCCTCCCTTGGGAAGCAACATAAAAAATTTTCAAGCAATCAAAATACGCTTAGTAGTAGTAAAAAATATGAAATTTTAAATTTTTCACATACGCCCGCTAGCGTTTTGCCTATATTTCCTTTGTGAGGTGACAACTGCTATCTTCATGCCTATCTAGTGGCGGAGGGCGGCAAATTCGTTACTGCCCAGGGGCGCCATAGATGCTAAATCCGGCTCTGAATAGGCCATATCTGTTCTCTCTCTCTTGACTACCGTAACTCCTAGTGGAGCATGGTTACAAAGACAACTTGAATTCGGAGTGTGATACGGTTGTCAGCCGTACCACTTCCTAGTCGCATGTAAGTTTATTATTCTACGATAAGAATATTTCTTATCATCATCTTCTGAATTATAAACTTGCGACGATTCGTGCCGAGTTTGGAAACTCGTTTCTCTATGAGTGTCTACGACATATCTGTTAGGCCTGTAGAAATAAATTTTGCCTGAAATTGAAAGAAATTTTATTTAATTTAATTTATTCCTAAATATCTATATCACTAACAAAGGAAACTAGTGGAAAATATGAAGGATTTTTGGGAACCTCTCAGTTATCCCTATCACTGAGCTTGCAAATTTGGGTATTAACTACTCCAGCTATAACAATTACATTATACAAAATGCAGCAATGCTGTATTTTCTCTGATGTCAATGTTTAAATCGACTGTAGCATTAAGAATAAATTATATTTTATAAATTCCAGACAACTCGATTAATATCCTCCCTACTAGCACCAGAACAACCAGACAACACAATATTGGAAGTGAGTTTGGGAGTAGTGTCATGTAAAAGCTGTAATCAATTGTGCCGTTTCATTTTCAAGTTCTTCCCTTTCAGAAGGATTTATCTTATTTTTTATGTCATACTTTTTTATGATTTATTATAAAAAATTGAAGTTTTTGTAGAATGCTCTGCCTAATTGCTAAATCGCTAAAAATTTAGATTTTGTAACATGTCTATCACTTCCCTATAATAATGAAGAATCATTCTTATTTTCAGGAACTCGAACGTGCTCGTATGGAACAGGAAAATGTCGCTACCGAAAAACAAGATTTAGAACGTCGTCTCAAAGAAGCTCCGTCCCTCTCCTCCTCCTCGTCGGATCTCGAATTACAACAGCTCAAACAAGAAATCGAAATGCTTCGTTCCGAATTGTCACGTGCCGAAGTTGAATTGGTCGATCATTGTTGGTCGCCGCCGCCTCAACTTCAATCCTGGCTTCAATACACCTACGAACTGGAGAATAAGAATCACATGAAAAAACGTGTTTCGGCCGAAAAACAATTGCAAAGTGCCCGTGAAGCATGCGAAAAGTTGAAACGTAAACGTTCCAGTCTGGTGGGTGCGTTCGTTTCGACACACGGCAAAAGTATCGATGATGTTGATCGTTCGATTGTGGAAGCACGCAATTCGCTCAGCGAGGTGACCAATGAACTGCAAGAGCGTTTACATCGTTGGAAACAAATTGAAATTTTGCTCGGTTTCAGTATTGTTAATAATAATGGATTGCCGTATCTGGAGAATGTACTGTATAGTCGTAATGGATCGACAAAAAGTACGAGAGGTATGTAAAATGTGGATGAGTGATCGATGTGACCGTAGCCTAAAACAAACTTTTAAATTTTGGATTTTCGTTATATTTTTGGTTCAATTTTAGGACGAATAACGAATAGCACCGACGATCTTGACGATGACTCCGTTCAAGGTAAGAGTCAATTTGACAGCTTTTCCATGTTCTCTTCGGAATAGTAAAGTTCATCTTTATTTATTTGTTTTAAATAAAGATATGATATTTTACATTTAAGTTAGTTAGCTAAAATCATTCAACTTAATCCTATTAAAATCAGTATAGGACACATAAGTAAATTTTAAGACATGCATAGTTCTTAATTTTGAAAATTATACATGAATTTATCGAAATGATAAATTTTTTAAAAATACGATTTGATCATTTGAATCATTCATTAGTCTTCCAGAGATTATAAATCTATTTTTCAATTACACTTTTTTTTTGTTAAATTATAACTGAATTCACTGCATCTAGTTTTAAACAATTTTGATATGCGTCAAGTTCGTTTTATCCCCTAGAGACTATTCATATATTCATTTTGATTGAGATTGTTTTGTTACGTAGTAGTTTTGTCGTTTTATTTTAATCCTGCACTATTTCTGTGAATCTCCCCTATGGCGATAAATTTTGTTCAATTGATTGATTTGATAGTTTATTAATGTTTTGGTTGTATTTTTTCCAAATTTTGTTTATTTGTTTGTGCCCCATCAAATTTGATTAAACTAAATAAAATAGACCAAGTATCGTTTTTCCCAGTGATCCTTTCTTAATAATTATTGTCGTTCAACAATTTTCATTAAATTTTTAAACAAGTTGAAACGATACAATTTTTTTCTCAATGCCTTGTAAATGAGCCCCTAAGCATTATACACTAATAAATTAGCAATGTTGTCAACATAGTAAGACTCGGAGAACTGAAATTTATGAAGTTTCTATTTTGCCGGTGTTTGCGTTTTTATAATTACATAATCTCATTTTATTGAATGAATATTTAAGAAAATTATTTATACGCTGGTGCTTCATGCAATAGATCAATCTTGAGTCTATAATATATATACATATAAAAAAAGTAGACAATCTCCTGTCTTCTTTAGGCTATTCGTTTGACAATTTAATACAAGAACAGATAAAACTAACTGTGAAAATTGACAGTTCGTAGGTATGAGCTACATACATACCTACTGTTGAAACTCCTTAATTTTTTGTTCAATTACAAGTACTTTGTATACCATAATTTAATAATATGTATGTGCTTTTTTACTTAATTTTGAATCTAAGAATTTACTATTAGAAATTTTTCTAGATACACCTATGCAGGTTATATACTTTAGGTTTAGTATTTAAAATATAAAAGACGCACTAACACCCACTTAAAGTAAAATCTGAATAGAATTAATTGAATTTAAATATACACGTGCAACAATAAATTAAAGATCTAGTTAAATGGCAACTAAGTTATCTAAAAATAATTTATTTTCAAATTTCGTTTAGATATTTTTTTTTAATGTTTAATTTCCCATTCTAGATATTCTTATAAATATTTTTTTTAAATTTTTCTTTTCCTTTTTTGTTTATAGAATTTTGGTAGACCCTATAATAGACATATTTCATTTTTGTTAATTTCTGTTAATATTTAGACATATACTATTAAATTAGTTTATTATGACACAATTGCATACATATTATATATCTTATATTCAATTATTTATATATATACTTATAGAAAGAAAATGAAAATGGTTTAAAAACAACTTTCAAAAATGTATCCATTTTGGTGTGAATATACGTTCTTCTTGTTGTACTTAAATGTTGTAAATTTTGGGCACACGATTCGTAGATAATTTTTCAAGGAAACTAACACTGCATAAGGAAAGCGGAATGTATGGTAATCGGACTAGTAATTAATTTTAAATATCATGTAAATATTTGGAGTTTGTGGGACGGTTTAGAATACACATGGTTAACCTTGAATGTATATAAAATGCACTTCGCGTTGTTCAATTGCAGTTCATTTGTGTCATATAAAGAGGGTTCATATTATATTTTGACAGAACAGAAACCCGGAGGTAAATAATTAATAATTGGAACTTGTCGAATCTTTCAGTAATCTGGTTGTTGTAGTGGTTAGGACACTCGAATTTTTAGTTTACCATGCGATGGTTTCGATGTTGGTTTCTCAATGTGTGATCTATTCAGCGGACTACGCTCCCGCCAGTGACTCGGCAGAGCATGTTCATGATCTCAACATCGCTACAAAAAAGTCATAATCATGCAAATAGAATTAGGGACGCTCACACATCAATGGTTAGGTTCTATAATAAATAACTGGCGCGATCAGGTATTTATTTTATTCTATATCTATCTAATCTTTTAGCACAGCAACCACCTTCGGTGTCCGAATAAAATTTTTTCGATGTTGCGTCGACCTCATCAACATCTTATGAATTGTTGAGTACTCTCTGTTGATTTTGAAAAGGCTTTCGGCAGTGTAAATCAAGATGGTATCTAGGTGACCTTATGCAAGAGACACTCCTCTTCCAGAGATAATAGTGGCTATTATTAGGGCAACATACGGCGGTGCAAGAAAGGCGAAGCTCATAGCGGGGTCAGGCAGGGTTGATTAGTGATGTGCTCCGTGTAGAACGCAACCGTGGCTTTCAATGGACTCTGAAGTCTCGCTCGCTTACAACATTTAGACTACACTGACGACATTCATATACACTCTCGATTGTGGATCTGAGCGAAATGTTTCTGGATCTCGAGAGAGAGGCGAAGGTTGTCGGTCTAAAGATTATTACAAGCAAGAATAAAATGCTTAGCCTGACTGGGAACCCCACTTCCATCAATGGACAACCTATAGAACATATCTACTACTCAGGTAGCATTGCTGCGGTTGATGGCGGCATCGAGTAGGACAGTCGCATTAAATCGAATCCATACACAGACATACACAACCTTCCTGCAACGACACCTTCGAGGCTCTTGCTAGGCAGGCTCTTGGCCGCTTGTTGTGACAAACGGGTGTGGTCCACCCCGTAGAGGCTTGAAATTGAATTGAGGCAATGGTTGCCAGTAGGACCAACCAATTAGGTTGTTATAGAGAGGATTACCCCAATCGTGCCCTTATGGACCGAAATAATCAAACACATCAAACGGGACCTTCGAGCCTCGAGAGAGAGGTCCAGGGTTGCACACGGGATACTTTCGACGAAGAATCATACCGGGCCGCCATTGCAATGACTCACACTAATGAAATGAGTCGGTCTATTGCGAGTTTAGGTACGAACAGAGTCCTTTCAGTGCTTCCACCACCTATTTCGCCTGAGAAGATTAGGCTCCCGAGAGCCACCAGAGTGACTAGCCCAACTTCGGTCAGGCATCTGTTCACGCCTTAAATCGTATCTATCTCGTATAGACCCGAGCATACAAAATGTATGTCCAAATTGCGCTGGTACGCCTCATGACGTGGGCCATTTGTTTCAGTGCCCAGCTGCATCCACTGATCTCGCCCCCTGTCACTGTGGGAAAACCCCATTGCAGCTGCTACGTTTTTGTCCCTGGAGATCTTGTACGAACGACGGCGACCTATTAATCGAATCCATATAGATACACGCCGGTTCACACCTTCCTATTACGCTAAAAGAAAAAGGACAGTCGCATTAACCAAGCGAACATACTTTTCGTCACGTTGTCTAAACTCTGGCAAAGCAGTTGTCTCAGTGTTAAGACCAAGCTGGGGCTGCTGTTATATGGGAGCCGCAATTGGAAATAAAGTGCTGTAGTTGTCAACAAGAAATTGTTGGGTCGAAAAAAATTCTTATAAAGATCTCCGTCGGTGTACGGGTCAAATTCCTATCGACGAATTGACTTGCAGTCGACAGTGGCAATGTGGCTGATTGGTCATACGTTGTGGAAGGGTGATAACAGCATTGCTAGTGGCGCTATGCGATGGAACCTCTTTTCTCAAAATTCAAATAAAATCTGTGGATAGGGAAAATGCGTCATAAAGAAATACCTGGGGCCGATGCATGGCCAGGCCTTTAAAAAAAACATAAAAATAAGATCGCATTCTGAACTGGCTGTACCATCTAAAACGTACCAAAGACAGTTAGAAAAAAGGCAACAATGTTACTAATTAAAATGTCAAAGCCTTCAGTAATACGCGATCTAACTTACCTCGCAGCAAATCCACAACCAAATAAAACTTTGCACGAACGAATTCTCAAATTGATAAATTTGAAGCTTGCAATACGTTCGTTTGCTGAAATAAAGTGTAGCAAAATGTAATTAAATCAGATAGATAGGGAAAAAACAACTGGGAAATCGATCAAATCGACTACGATTTTATTTAGAAACTGCCATAAGGCCTCATCTAATTGCTTAGAATAAGAAATTTAGATGATTCCTTACAAATTTCCACACGACAGGCTCTGTTGACATTGCTGTTTTGGCACCAACTGAAAAAGCATGGGAACCACTGTTCTAGGACATATTTTTTTGGGACAGATATTTCACTTCGCATTCGCACGATTCGTAGTCTGGCTGGTCTAGCGGTTAGTGCGCGCACCTTCGGTGCACAGGTTCATGAGTTCGAATCTCACCGTGTTCCATGGTGTTTTTCGAACTCACGAGCTTGTGACGGACTATGATCTCACTCAGATGTTAAACGAGTACCCATTTATGGGGATAAATAACACTGCTGCGCGTGATGCTGATCTCATTACCTCAACAAAAAGCAGATAAGATCTTGGAAATAGGATGTCACTAACACATCCTGCGGCCTTAGTCCAATACTGGATTGTCGCGCCTGTTATTTATTTTATTCGCACGATTCTGTTGTTATACTAATGTGGCGTCGTTCCAGTGAGGTCGTCATCCTTTTTCCTAGATACATATAGGTACAGCTAGACATAGTCGACGTTATCTAAGCTGGCTCCGCATACAGGGAATAATTCAAGTGACTCTAGGAAATTAGGATAGATGACCGTTTATTGTCAAGCGAAATATATTTTTTAATTTCGAGACCTGTGGGTGTTGCCGGAAGTTCTGACATACTTTACGCGAAAAAGGTAAAAGTAGGTAAGACTACCGCCTGCGATAGGGCGCGTACACATACAGTGCGAAGACGAGCTTTTCCGGACCGGGCGATGCCATGTGTGCACACACAATGCGACGTCGGGTCGGGCGATGCGAAACGATGCCATTTGTTTCGATGGCTAGAAAACCTGATTTTTCAAGAGATTTTTTTGCCACGGTCATACGTGCTGTTTGGGGCTGATAGGCGCAGATATTGTGATTTCAGATCAGCTCGTGATGAGGCGCTTCGAGTCTTTTGCCATTGTGAAAAAAAAAACACAATTTCGGGCGGCGTTCACATTAGGAACGAATTATTGTAGATATTGATTGATAGGTCAAAGAGGTAACTTTTGTGGAGTCCTGCAGTGCAGTATGTACCACCCGGTTTGTAACGTAAAAAATGTTCGTTCATCCACCAGAGTTTACTCCTGTTTTTTTTTGAGTTGCGGATTCCAAATTTTAGGTCCAAAACCAATAAAAAAAGTTGCCGGTCCCAAAATGGTACTCCTGTTTTCTCGGAGAAATACTCGTCGATTTGGCGCGGCAGAAACACTAAGGTAAATTTGGGTCGCTGATTCCAAATTCCAGGTAAAAAACAAGACTAAAAAGTTTTCGGGTTGCCGACCCCAGAATGGTACCTCTGTTTTTTCGGGAAAATGCTCGTCCAATCGGTGTGGCACAAAAAACAATCTTTGGTTGCCGGTTTTCTCGAGGAAATACTCGTCTAATTTGGGTCGTTGATTCCAAACTCGAGGTACAAGAACAATTTTTTGGGATTACTCACTCTGAAATTGTATGTATTACTATTGTCTCGGAAATTACTCGGTGCTGATGCACTGCATGTTTTCACAACTGACCTATTCACCGATACCTACAATATTTCATCCCGAATCCATTCGCCGTTCGAAATTTTCGTAAACGTACGCGTACGTTACGAAATGGGTTGTACAGCGCCTCAAATTTTCATATAGGTTAATTTGTAGACCAAAACATCATTGCATTACCTACGACAATCCATTCATTTAATATCCTACAACTCCGCCATATTTATGTCGCGAAGCCGATTTGAAATCCCAAGTCATGACATTAAATACGCCTAATAGAATCAGAATGTGATTTGTCTTAGATCTCTCATGTCTAAAGTCAGTGCAAACGAACGGCAAGATATGTCAGTCGAGTAGACATGTTACGGAGAGATTTTTCAGTCGATCATCAATGAGGTAGGTAGTGTTAAAACCCGTTGGACAGATTCAGTGCCTCTAATGCCTGTATGACACTAGATCAATGGTTGACAAAATTCGACACGCGAGCAATGTGCAGATTATTAATTTCGGCTCGGTATTGACTCAAAGCATTTATTCAAACTATGAAAATTTGTTGGGGCTTAGTTTATTGTAAAATTTCGCAGAATCTGTTCCGTGAATAATTTTTACGGTCTCGTTTTTTTAAAATGTGATTCCCAAATTATGTCATGCTTTTTCACGTTACACCGAGAAGTACCCTAAGAGCTTTAGATAAATACGGATTGATGAGCTCGGCTTAAAAATCCGTACAGATGAAAATATTAAAGCCTGTTTCTTTTTTCTTAAAAAAAATCCTGCCGCAGGCGTCGATGGCAATCTTTGCTTGAAAGGCATTGAGCCAGGATTAAAAATTTCGATCTTCAATTCCAGGATCCTTCTGTGTCACATCACTCTGTTAAAGCCCTTCGAAGTCATACAATGGTTGTACAACTGTTGTATGTGCTTTTCAAGCTTCACCGTGTAAATTGTTTTTGTACGAAGTATGACAACTATTCAACGGTTGTATGGTCCAAATGGGCTGTACTGTACTGTCAGGGATGAAAACAATGAATTTCCTGCTGAGCAAACCACTGAAGTTAGGCATCCTGGGTATGATCTCATTTGAACGTTTTTCGAAATATCTTATCTTACGAGAAAATGTAATTGAATGTCTCGCAAAAGATCAATGATGGTTTGGATATTTATTGAATGATAATGGATAATACTATCTGAAGTAACAGGAAAAAAATAATGTCTCCTATTCACCCTTCTACCACAGCCGAATAAGTACACAGATAGTTCACGTAGTACAAATAAACGGCACCAAAAATTTACATTATTTCAATCGAACGAAGAGAAGCTACACGTTGCTTTGCAATTCGTACCTCCATGCGAAGAGAGCTCATTTGTTCTCTTCAACAATCTATGTGTACTCCGCGTGGTGCCGCGAGTATGCCACGTAGTGCTGTGTAGTCCCATGTAGGTCCGTGTATGCCGGAAAGATATTTTTAGCTACATTGCGGCAACGTTGATTGAGAGAACGATATACAAATTTAGTAATCCTCTCAATTGTAAACAACTGCCGTTGTCATGGAGTACGCGTTGTAGATGCGAAGGTATTCATAGGTTTGTAATTATGTGCGTATCTATTGCATTCTTATGATTGGCAAAGCAAGCAAAAATGTATTTCTTGTTTGTTGATGAATTAGAAGGACGATGGAGAATTCACATTATAAAGAGGGATATCATTTTTCATGAAATTTTAAATGGATTTTTTTTCATGTGATTTTTTAATCGAATTTTCAAGTACAGTCTTGACTCGATCGTCCGGATTAATTATTGGAAGGGGAAATCCGGACCAAGACCAAAAATCCGGATAAGTGCAATCATTTTTTTTTCTGTAGAAAAACCGCCGAAACAAATTAAAAAGAGGATAAAATATTGATAAATGTATTTTTAAAAGTATTCACCGTGTTCTTGCTCAAACTGCTCCATAAGTAAGTACGAGACCAAATCTGCCATTACACCTTGAACATCATAAATATCCGGAGTGTAAAGTCAACATTTCCTGCCAAAATCCGGACTATAGAATACATGGTGGTAACTTTTAATGATCCGGATTAAAGGTGATCCGGGTTACCGAGTCAAGACTGTATCGTGAAAAGAGAAAAAGAAATTCTTGCATTTGATGAGTGTATTGCGTTTTCAAATTTTATAGTGATTCTTAACCCTGGAATCGACTACGCACCATCACATTTATCCCGTTTCGATGAAATTGTTCATGATTTTGATCTGATTTTTCGTACAGTATTTACCGTGCCGATGTACTTACTTTCCGGGTACACTGCGGCTAGACGAAGTAAGCAGTATAATTTTTTTTTGTTAGAAATTGATGAGCTTTGTGTTACTTTTAGAGCTTTTATATAGGTAGCTAATCGACGATAAGTCTGTGTCCATACAATTACAATTCGTAACGGGTCTTTTTCTATTTAAAATAAAATTACAAAAAATATTGAGTAGGAAAGGGCTCAAAATTGTTCCTCATTTTAGAATGATAATGATGTATTTCACACTCATATAAGGATCGCCTATCTTCTTCTCTGTACCGTAACCCCTTGTGGGTATGGTGCGTTCACTCAGCCGTTTATAGGCTACTTCGAGTCAACGTTACATATAGAGGAGTGTATATAATGTTGCAAGCACTATACAGGGTGTCCCGCATTAGATGGTCAATACTGTAAGGGTTGATAGCAAAACTTGTTTCAGCAAGCTACCAATACAGTCGAAATTTTTTTATCGTTACCCGCACTTTTTATGAAAGTCATCGAAAATCGTGACTTGGCATGAAAAATCAGTTTTTATTTTACGAAACGGTGATTTGTATGAGGCACCTAAGTTGAGCATCATCTATTCGACGAAGCATAACCTTTCCGTACTCAAAGTACTCGACGACGATTCCTTCCTTTATTGGAAGAAGAATTTTAGGGGGCAGAAAACGATATGAGTCTTAATTTTTCACATTTTCCTCACATTTTTCCATATGAGAAATTTGAAAATTTAGGATTATAAGTAGGAATGTTTTTAAAATTTTTCGTAATTATAAAAACCATTCCAAGCCGAAACCCTTACAGATTTATGAGCATCCCGTGAAGTCTTGTTTTATTTTTAGGGTCTCATACGCAGAAAACCCTCCCAATTCCTTAATCCAATTTAATTTGTGGATAAAATAAAGCGGCAGCAGATCCCGAGATTCTAAAAAGCCTAATTTTCGGCTCATTACAGTGATTTGGACTTGAGTTTTGTAAGATGGCCTACGACAGGTTTAATGAAAACGCGGTGATCACATTTATTGTGTCGATTACTTTACAACTTAGAACTTACAGGCTACTCCTACTATAGTCTAGTACAATAGGTTCAAAATAGCCCTAAACCCAGTGGCGGCTCGTGGTGGAAAATACTAGGGGTTCACAAGGAAATATAAAAATTTATTGACTTCGGGAAGAATATGATGTAATTAAATTTCTCATAGTTTATATTAAAAAAAAAGCTAGTCCACAAAAAATGCCAAAATTCAACAGTAATTATTGTTTTTTATATTACATATTATTCTTCAGCAGATTATTTCCGACTTTCGTCAGTTGGAATGTTTGTTTTCACTCCCGCACAACAAACAGGGAAAACAAAAGAGTTTGCAAACCGCACACACATGGAGAATCCATAAATTATATTAAATTTTCATTCTGTAAAAATCCAAATCGGCCTGTGGATAAGCTCATTGGACAGAACGAAAATATGTACATTAAAATCCATGGACTCCACATATTTCCATAAATCTGATGTAGGTTATCCCGAGTTTTTTATTTAATCTTATTTTCTGTTAGAATATTTTTGAAATTTGCTTAAGAAATTGACCGTTGCAATTTCCTTCATCGCGATTTCAACAGAACAGACGCAAGCGAGCATGCGGCACAACCTCTCTTCTTTTAGAATTTAGTTCATACGATTTACAAGGCGCTGTGCACAACGACTTTGTGCACAAGCTCTAGTGTCAATTTTGCACTACCCCCTTGCCCCGAAAACCGCTAAGATATCCAAAATTGGAGTGTGTGCTCCTCTTCTGAGATTGTGCAGCCATTGTGATTGCAGGTTTGTTGGTCGCAGTGTCGTGTTGTGACCACGTCGTATGTGCAGTGAGCAGTCGGCATAGATTCAGTGGGTAGAATGTGTATCTAGAACTGGGTATATCTATAAATAGAATAAGGGCGCGATGTGGGCTAGATGTCCGATTTGAGATACACATTTTCGATTTGAAGAAGTGATTTACGTGCTCTTACGATTTTTTTCTCAGGGGGTGCACGTGCACTTGTGCACATATAGGGGAGCCGCCACTGCCTAAACCCAAACATAAAAAAAAAGAAATTTTTGATTCCAAATTGTTGAATAC
This sequence comes from Microchrysa polita, assembly GCA_949715475.1. Taxonomy (NCBI): domain Eukaryota; kingdom Metazoa; phylum Arthropoda; class Insecta; order Diptera; family Stratiomyidae; genus Microchrysa; species Microchrysa polita. The sequence continues at coordinate 93,849,116 of OX454417.1, read as the reverse complement.
ACTGCCCAATATACGCAGTAAAAGGTTACACCAATTTGCGCCATGGGTTAAGGGGGCAGGGGGTGGCAAAGGGATAAAAATTCAGTTTTTTGCAAATATCTGGAAAAGTATGAGTCTGACCTTAAAAAGCTCTGAAGATGAAACAAACTACCCAAAATTAGATTTGTGATGATATATAACACTCTTGATATTTTCTCAGAAAATTATACCATAGACCCAAAAGTATTATAGTGAATTTACATTTTTTGAGTTTTACATTTCGCACTGTAACTCTTGATAAAATAGACTTAGGATCATAAGATGACTTTGCTTATAATGTTTATTTGGATGAACTTCAACTTTTATGTCTGCCTCAGCGAGTACAATAATTAATCAATAGGAAAATCATGAAACTTTCATAATAGCGACGTTTTTTCGCATCGCGGGTAAATCTGAATCGAAAAAAAACGATCGCGGGTAACATCCCGGTTAAGACCAAACAGCTGACATTTGACAGTTTATGCGCATCTTTGACTCACCTTCGTCGGCTTATTTTTTAGATGTGGTGGATTTTATCACAAAAGATGATTATTTCTTTGCAAAATCTTTTCTCGTGATGAGAAAAACTCTCACATTTGGTTTGAAAAGACAAATTCCCTCAAATTTCCCCTATGCGTCCGCCATCTACATTTGAGCTCTATCGCGTGTAGGGTAGTTGCACGCGTGAACTTTACCTGGGTAAGTGTCATTTTTTTTATATGAAGTTCTACCCAAACCTGCACGGGATAAACACAATAAAACATGCCTAATATAAAATGAAAAACAAGAAACTCGTGATTTTTTTTTAGTTTAGTATCAATTTTGTACTCGCTGAGGATGACACGAAAGTCTAAATCCATCCAAATTAAAATATATAAGCAAAGACATTTAAGGTGTTTTGAACTCATTTTTAAATAGGTATATAATTCAAATAAATCTATATTTGTAATACCCATTATCAAAACTTAATACTATAATACAAAGCTTTTTGAAATGATAGCTGAAATGGGGCAGTTCTGAGAACATAATCATTTTGTTTAATTGAAGGTCATCCGCAATCCGCAATGCGTTTTTAGATGACGACAGAGAAAGTGGATCAAGTGAGACAAGTATAACACCTGAAATTAAACTTGTTTCATTTATATTTTTTTATTTTTTATGTATGAAATTTAGGTTATGCTAATTTATTATGAGAAATACACTGAGACAAATGCCAATCATTTGGCTCGGTGCATCCATGTGCGTTTGAGCTTGTTTTTCATTACAAAACGTAATGCTTTCTATTCCCTAGCAGTTTTACTGCAAAAAGCAATAATAGATTTATGACAAAAATAGAAAAAAATATTTTCAAGACGTGCACTGCATATATCCATGGAAACTTCTAAAAACTAAATAAGAAGAAGCAAAAAGGAAAAAAAAAATATATATAAAAGTGACTGAAGTTTGTAGGTTTCGTTTGGCCCCCCTATACATACTACCTACCCCGAATTCGTTAAATTTGCCTTTCGCGATTCTGATATCAACACTTGTAAATGTATTTTCAAGTTTTGAATTCACATTCTTTAATATTTTTAAATACATCGAAGCGATATTTTAAAACATACATATATGCGAACAGAGTGTTAAATAACAAAGAAATAATAATAATTTAGTGTAACGGTTGTTGCACTGCAAATGCCGCGATAACTCAACGGTCTAGTACTGCACTCAACGACAACTAAACCTAATTTGTAGAATACACGGAGATCAACAATTCGTGAAAATATAAATGGCATCCGTTTAAATATAAAAATAAATACTGCAATAAGATACAATTTTGTATTTCCTCCATGGGCGATTCACGATGGGTTTGAAATAAAAGCTGTATTTGTTTGCTTTAAAACCAATATATTTCGGTCAATTGACCATCTTCAGGGTTTTCTATATATAAACAATAAATACATGACTTTAATATATAATAATTAAATGAATAAAAGGATGATTTTACCTTTTTTCGTTTTTGAAAAAACTAAATAGAACAATGACACATTGAAGACAAAGACTGACAATGTATGTTAGTAGTAGATGTATGTCAAACAGACAAGTTAAATTATGGACGTTATGACATATTATTCATATAGAAAATGGATGTATGTATGTACTAGTTTATTACAATGTAAAATCATTATTTAATCCAAATTTTATTAAATTGTAGTACGTGTTCGAATAGTCTTTTTTATCACTTTTTTCGTTACAAGAAGTATCCTCATATTTAATAATTTGGTTTACTTCTTTTATTTGCAATTTGGTTTTATTGCGCTCATTAGCCAGAATTTTTGCTTCCTTAAAATTAAATTCGTGGTTTTCTTTAATCGCGTGTAAAATCATCCTTTTATTCATTTAATTATTATATATTAAAGTCATGTATTTATTGTTTATATATAGAAAACCCTGAAGATGGTCAATTGACCGAAATATATTGGTTTTAAAGCAAACAAATACAGCTTTTATTTCAAACCCATCGTGAATCGCCCATGGAGGAAATACAAAATTGTATCTTATTCTATACAACGATTCTGGCAAAACAACACTTTTAATCAAATACTGCAATGTTTTGTAATTTCTTGTCCTATTTTCTATTATTATTAATCAGTTAGTCGGTTTTGTATTTCCACAGAGAGCATGGCACTCTGTATTTAATGAATGACTCGAGTTTGATGAGAACTCAATGAAGCGCGAAAAAAATCTAATATCCAAGGGAAAACTGAATTGGCGGAAGACACCTCTTTTGAAGAAACACAATATTTTGGGTGTATGCATGTTCATTATGTATGTATAGAAATACGAGACATTTGTCTATTTCTTCTATCTGTACATCTTTGTTAACACAAAATTGTTTGTTAACACAAAATTACATACAATCTGAGAATTTTACAAAACACAAACACTTCAACGCCGAGAAAATTCGCTGTAAAATTGCAGTTTTCCCAATTTGATCTTCATTTCATATTTCATCGTGTAATCGATCTTATATCTTATTTATTTCATTAATCAATGAGTGTCTAATTAATACAAAGTTTCGCATACATTCATCCAATTATTTTTTTCCAAATCATATGTATCTTATTTTTCGCGGGTGGGGTATTGTAAATCATAATCATGCATGCACCCATCTATGGCATAGACACGCCCTAGCGCAGGAGATGCAAAAGTGCGAATCAAGAAATAAAAGAAATCGGGATGATACGCTCTCATATCATATGTTAACCAATGGTAAATTGTGTGTACATAAATTGAAGACAAAATATAAAAATATAAAGGAGAATTCATATTGGGAATAAGTACATACATATGTATATGGGATAGCATAATATAAATTTATGAGTAAGAATTTATCGAAAAGACAAAAGTTTTATTTTTTTTGCATGTCCATACAACTGCGTTAAAATTTTTTATATGATTCCTTATATTATAAGACTTTGTGGCAAACGCTGTCGCACTTTCATCACAAAATATGTACATGACATACCCCGACATTCTCAATCCTCTACGTGCTACAGACGTTTAAAGATAAAGATTATCTGAAAATTCACATTCTCGGTTTACTAAAGTCGCAATGTTTTCAAATTTATACTAGTTACAATATCAAAAAAGCTTAGCAAAGTCACAGCAAATTTATGTAAGAAACAAAATTCGCTGCATTACAATCGGATAGATAACTCAGTTTCTTCAAAACTTCAATTAATTTGTTTGGTACCCCCCAAAACCAATAAATATATTCTTATGTACACATCTTAATTTTCTCTAATTTTCTCTAACTTCTGCCAAGGTGATGTATCGTACACGTACATATTGTTTAAATCGTTGCGAAATTTGAATGTCGCATAATATTAAAAAATAATCCAATTAAGTATTCCTTTTGTTATGTATACATATGTATATGTATCTTCAGACATATTCTACATAAGTACGTATTTCATGAAACTTGCAATCAAGTAATAAAATCAGTATATCAATTGTATAGTAATCATTTCAATCTTCAATGAACATCGTTTCAACATCAAAACATTTTCATTCATATGCACATTCGTCGATTTTGATCTCGTGTACTGGCCCAGTAAAAAATGTCCAATTGCTAAAAAACGTCTTATTATTATGATTCTTACATACGTTTATTGCCTGTGCTATTTGTATTGTCTTCTCTCTCATAATTAAAACGTCCACGCGCGTCCACACATTAAATTATCGCCAATCGGCCAACCGCGGCCAACGTGTACATACTGTTTCCGTAGCAACGCGAATAAACAAAATGTGATACGCACATAATCAAAAGGAGCTACGTGAGAGCGACGCGAAATAGAATGACATATAAGAGACGAAAATACTCTCTACTCAAGAGAAGACTTTATTTCTGGCGAAATCGTTTCTCTTTGGACGCATGATGCGTCCAACTTGAAATTTTACTTGGGACAAGTGCTTATATGGAGTTGGCATCTCTGTCTAGTTAATTGGCTCTGTGCTTCTACTTTAATTTCAACATGAAGTTCTATCAACTATGAGAAACAGAGAAATATACCTGTAAGGTTTTCACAAACCACGTTTGACACGCCGACCATCGATTGGGATACTACTGCTGCATCGTCGGGATACAATTTTTTTTTGTTTTTTCATTTTTGAAGAAAATCCCTTTTACATATGACCTTTTGTACCGTACCAAAATTAATAAAAATGCAGCATTGCCCAAGATCCTCCACTTTACATAATAAGACTAGATCCTTTATTTTCAAAAAAGGCATGGAATTGGAGTAGGTATCGCCTAAGCTTATGGAGTCTGCCCATTTTGATTTTGGAAAAGCTGCTTCACATAGTTAGTTTAAAAAGGGCTGTCAATCTAAAAAAAATTGGGGCAGTCGAAATGAGATCGCTGGATGTTTAAAATACCCCTGGACCGACTATGTCTCATTTTAAATTAAGTGAATGGAGATCCAATGATAAAGCGAGGATCCTAAGAGGATTTGTTTGGTGATTGGGTGCAGTGCTGCCAACTGGAAATTTAGAAAACGGCTAAATTTAGCCGGAAAACCGGCTATAGTTTTTTCAAAAACGGCTAAAAATTCGGCTAAATAAAACTCTGTGAGAAAAACGGCTAAATCGTACAAAACAGTCACATTACGACAAAATATAGTAAAAAACTGATTTTAATAATTTTATTTCTTTTCTGGAGTACTACCCGTAAACTATGCTTTAGTCATATTTCTTAGTTTTTTTCCATACATACGAGTATATGCTGCAATCGCTAGCATCACAGTGAAAATTTACTTTGCTCGGAGATAGCTCAACTAGTCAAAATTGTTGTAGGTATACAGGTACAATTTCTCGGTCAAGTCCATAACATTAGGTTCGAAATTGTAGAAAATAAAATGCGTAACTATGGACAAGGGCAACCGGATTTATGTATGGATCTTACCATCATCGCACCAGAACAATCTTATATTTTGCTTAAAATTTAACCATTTTAGGCCCAAGACCAGTGGCGTAACGTACGGTGTTCCATGTGTTCGGTGGAACACGGGCCCCCAACCGTCAGGGGCCCTTGGCGTAGTTACGAACAGTAGTAGATTTTGCGCTGTTTTTTGGATTTCTAGGTCATAGAAACATGGAATCTATTGAACAATTTAGAAGTGTTCTAATTTGCTACGAAGTATTTTTATGCGAGAGTTTCAAGGAACATGTTAGTGCTGTGGTGAGGTGGGAGGCCACGACTCTGGACAAGTGCGTGGTCCTGGGTAATTACCCGGATCAGCATCCCCTAAAGATGTTATTGCCTGTTATTTGTCCGCCCTGATTCAATTCGGAATATTTTAAGATGAATTCTTGCCTCGGGGAACATTTTGAAAACAATGTGCACAAATTTTGAAATTGTTCGAAACACTCAACGTAAAAATATACTAGACCGAGTGTATTTTTTACGCTAAGTGTTTCTATCAATGTTAGTACTTGAAGAGGTGGATTTTGATATGGTGAATCGCTAGGAATTTTAAAACGCGATTCACAATAATGAAATCTTGGTACATTACCAAAACCTCGTATTGTGAAATAAGTTAAAAACATCATACATGCCGATCGGTAAATGAGCCGAGGACCAAAACCATGAAAAATACATCCAACTGTGAATAATAAAATAGTACTGGGGGTTACGACTCACTTATTTCTCCAAAAAGCAGTTATTGGGTAGTTTAACAACAAATGTGAAAATGATATAATTGTTGTTGGTAGTTTAACGGTACCCTCCTACCCAGTGGCGTAAATAACGGGAGGATTAAAAGAATTATTCCTCCCATCTTGGAACACACATATTCAGTCCAAGAATTCAGGATATTCATGGAAATTGCATTTTCCTTGTTAAGAAAAAATCATGTCAAAGATCGCCTCCCTCTCCGGAAAGCTATCTACGCCACTGCTCCTATCAGAAAAAGAAGATACGAATCGCTGCAATAAAAATAATAGCTAATTTGAAAAGTAATGCAACTGTAAATGGTAAATCATATATCGGTCAAACAAGGTTGGCTAATAGTAGATTATATTGTGTGGGGGCCCCCATTTCGTTTTCGAACACAAGATATTTTATGAACGTTACGCCACTGCCCAAGACATATCCAAATCATCATGACGATAATCCATCATGATGATAAAAGTTCGAAATTGGTGGGACACATACGCTTTCGTCATTAGAATTCGTTATTTACTTTTGACGTTTGTGTAAATGGTGAAAATGCCCGTTACAATTGCGATATTTTGATGAATATTCAGTTCAATAATTTGAGGCAACACTTGGAATGTGAATGTTAATAGAAATTTGTAAAGATTGATAACAAATTTAATATTTTTGTAAAAATTCTTGTTATTCAATTTTACAACAGATGGCATCCACAATCATTATTGAGCAAATGATGGTCCAAATGCGTAATTTGGAACTCGTGCTAATGATGATAAATTGGCGTAAACAATTTGTCAAGTCCCAAATAGGCATAGGTGTATTTCCGTGAATTTGACTGACTATAAACAGCTGGAATTGTGGGTTCATGATATTTTATTTGTCGGCTATGCCTACTTCGAACATACAAAATTGTAGTATACTGTTTTGCGTACGGCAGGCAAATTTTTCATAGAAAATGTCAAAGCCTATTCGTCCTATCGTAATATTTTGAACAATATGCTAAAACTCTCTATTATCAATATCTATGAATCGCGCTAAAAGGTTTTCACCCTTGTACCCCCATGCTCCAAGAATTGCTCAGCAAAGAATTTTATCTTAGAAAATGACATGCTTAGACTAGGTACAAATAACGTCAGTTTACGTGAAAACCATTACCCTAAATTTATTGAAAAAAGGCTAGTCTCCGCGGCAAATTTTTCCCAGCAGACATAAATGCAAGTTTTCCTCTTTTCACGGTGATTAATTATTTTGTTTGTGAATATTGAAAAATTGATTCTAGTTTCAAAGTAAAAGAAATTCATTAAATAATTTTAGCCGGAAAAACGGCCGAAGAAAATCAATTCCAGCTAAAAATCCGGTCGGCCGGAATTATAAATTACTTCCGGCTAAACCGCACGGTTTCCGGCTAAATTTGGCCGGAAAATGGCTAAATTGGCAACACTGATTGGGTGCGTACAATACCACGGCCGATCAAAGCGATGTCGCGTCATGGAGTGCTATGGAATAACAAAGAAGAAAAAGACAAGACAATATTGTTTTTCGATGCTGATGTGATGAGTTTTCAATCGAAAGAGCCGATCGTGGTACCAAACGGTATCAAAACTTAAAAGAGGTTTATTCTTTTGAAACGTGTCGTGGCGGTTCTAGTGGAGACAGTTGATCTGTACATACAGTGTGTGAGGCAGTCGATATGTCCTACATGTTCGGCAAACCGTCGACAGTACACAATATTTTTATCGTATTTAGTATATGTGAAAGTAGGCGTAGTTGATGCCCTATGTCCCACAAGGGGTTACCAGGAACCAGAGAGAGAGATTTAGTATATGGTTCTATCCGTACATCAGAAGATTGTTTTATCATTGAAAGTTTAGCCCTTGATTGTATAACAGAAACCAAATTTAGAAGTAGATTGCCCTCCACTGCCCATTCATACTTTGATTTTCCTTTTGGCTTTTTAATTCGATAGGTTCTCTTAAAAAAAAACTCATTTACTTAAATTATCTCCTTTATAATTTTTTTCGGAATGGCGCTTATCTTTGCTTCCTAAAAATGGATTAAATTTGAAAAAAAAAAAGAACTATCCGTTTGAGTATAATTATAACGAAAAATTTATTGCATTGCTTTTACACCAAAATGGCATATATTAAGAAAAAAAACAAAAGCTTAAATTTATTCTACCTCTCTACGTTTATTTTTCCTAATTTTTAAAATTTTCTGTTTGTTAATAAAAATTTATTTTTCTCAAACATTACATTTTATTGTTGTTTTTTTATTCCCAACTGGCACGGTCGAGAGTTTTAGTTGATTTTGTTTGATTTTCTTTTGGAATTAGAATATGTCAACAAATAATGTTTAAAGTGTATCTTACTTTAAGGTAAGCCTTTTCAATGATTTATCCCAGCAAACAATTTTATCGTTTTTTTCGAAAAATCACAAAAATGATACGAAAACGATATCATTCAAATGAAAAATTTATCGTAAACTTGTCTCCTCGACGAAAAATCGCTTTATCGACATCAATATGACAGGAATGTGACTCCTATTAACGAAATATCGTCTTATTGTTGCAAGTATGATAAAATAGTAATCCCTCACAACGAGAGAATGATGAAATTGTCAAAAAATAAAACGACTAATTTATTCCCATAATTTGTAATCTTAGATAGCTCAGGTGTAGGACGTAGGACTACGAAACGATAGGTGCCCGGTTCGATTCCCAGTAGAAGCAAAGTGTAAAAAGGTAAAGTTAAAATAAGGTAAAAAAAAGTTAAGGATAAAATAGAAGAAAAAAATTAGAAAAAAGGGAAAAATAAAAAAAAATTAAATTTTTTCACTTTTTCTATGTATTAGTCTATTATCGCCAAATTATCATCCTGGCGAATTAATATCGGTCACTATTCCTTCACGAAGGGAGTGACGCCTTTAATCCGAAAACGATATGAAATTCGAGAAATGTTTTCTATCAGGCGAATTGAATTCGTATCGCGGACGATAGAAATTGTTTGCTGGGATGTATTCCAGATGTATAGTGTACGGTTGTATTAATTTTGTTCGTAGTAGTGTTCATTGAGTTAGGCTTTCTGTATTGTATTTCCTGCATGCATTTTCATTCTATATGAATCATCACGTTAATTGTTCGTAGATCGCATAAATTGTAAAATAAAAAATGTTGTCATCATTAGAAAAGACATTATATTGCATCATTTTAACGAATTTGTGAAAGAATTCGGTTTAGTTTAAGAAGATTTTAAATGTAACGAAATCAGCGACTGGATATGAACGAACATCTTTATGTTTCGTCCGAAATATGTTTGTACAATTGGTAATATCGACTATAAGTAATACTAAATCTTCAGTTGAATAATCCATAAAATAAGAAGAAACAAAACTAATAATTGCACTTAACATTACCACCTCCTCCTCGAATACAAAACCCAAAACAAAGACTGTCCTTATCGTAAGGGAAGAACTTTTCTATATTTATCCAGGTATTTTGGACACGTACAGTCGTAATAGTAGTGGCGGGGGTCGTGACGATTCATCGACTAGTGATGATGGTGACAATCAATCGGTGCAATTTTTCGTGGGCGGTGCACCAGCAACCAGTCTAGCACAACATCATCATATACAATCGACCAATTCACTAAGCAATATCAATTTAAATTCAGTTCAACAGCAACAGCAACAAGTGCCACCACAACCATCATCAACGACATCCACGACACCACCAACAGCAACCATTCAACAATCATCACCATTAAATTCGTATCCTGAATTTAATTCACATGTTAGGTAGATATGCATTATATGTCTCTGTATTAGAATTAGTTTCTAGTTTTTTCTTGTTCTTTCTGTTTGTTTTTGTTGTTAAATGTTTTGCATCCTCTATTTGTATCGCTAACTAATATTGTACTTATATTCTTTTTATTTTTATTTTTTTGTATGATTTTGTAAATTTAGTTCGCACAATATTTTGGATGATAATAATCGAAGTAGTCAGTCCATTTCATCTGAACGGTCTGTAACGATACCACCGCGTACTAAAAAGCCTCATTTAGCGGCAATAGCACAAAGCAGTATTGGCGGCCTTGGAACAGGTAGCACGAGTGGCGGTGTTTTGGGACGCGCTCCCATGCCACCACCCCGACGAACAAATACACATCAAAGGTAATTTAATAAACTGTGTGTGGTGTGTGTATTCGGTTTCGGTTTTTTCGGTTTGTTTTTGTCGTAAATATAAAATACACAAAATAATTTCAATGTAGTTAATTCAATTAATCAAATTATATTGTAATCTTTGTGCTTACATAAATCGTATTGGATTTGATCTACTAAACACAATAACAAGTGGGTGTTATGATGCGTCCTAGCCATGTAGTTAGTTTATTATTTTAATTTAATAATTTAGAGGCTTTATGAATTATAAATTATAAGCGCTAAGGTAATGGCTTTGATTGTAGTAGTTATAGTCGTTGGGTGGAATTATGTTGTTTTTGTTGGAATTTACTTTTACTTCAGTCAATCAAAACATTGTTATTATTATCACTGACATTCGTCGAGAACTATACACTCACTTTTTCATAATCACACATTCAAAAGGAGCTCAATAGAATACATAGAATAGATTATAAAAGCTGTGGAAGGCGGTTGAAATGTGCACTCTTCGCTTAAGATGCAATCAATGAAAAAGAAAATATAAAAAGGAATCGCAAATAATCATATAAACTGTATATGCAACTTTGCCTAAGGCAGCAAAATATTAATTTGCTATGGGAACTATTATTTTGATGTTTCGTTTACATTTCACGTACGCGTTAAATCGAATTTTCTATGAACAAATTTATGCACATGCCCAGCTGAATTAACTTTTATTTGTGAAGTTTTGTAGTGGGTGCACAGGAGCAATGCACACGCGAAATTCTAAATTTATAGATGTTTCAAACTAACTAATCAGCAACATTACTGGTGAATAATGTGCTGAAATCAACGAAAAGGCGAGCATACGTTTTAAATTATTTCAGCCCCAAACGTTAAAAGCCAGTGTAAGGGAAATCAGATACTAACATATCGGTGTTGCTAAAAAGTTGCTCACGCACAAATGTCCATTATCCTGAAAAGGGTGTGTCAATTTAATTGCTAACCGAAAACAAAGCCGTTCGAACGAAGTCTACAGTGGTCCTACGTGCAACCATTCCCGGTGGCAGCTCGCTGCCACACGGGTTTTTCAAGCCTCTCCGGGGCGGACCACACCCGTTTCATCCAAAACCGAAACGGCCAAGAGTTTCCAAAAGACCCCTCCATGGCAAGAACCATGAAAGTTCGATGCAGGAGGGATGTGTATGTCTGTGTATGTGTGTGAACGTGTTCTATGTGTTTTTCGTCAAATTGGGAGCATTTCATCTCAGCGCGGTTGCTCTCAATTCTTTTAATCCGCGCCGGCACACAGTGGGGCGAAATCGATGATTTTTCGGACATTGCATATTTGCGAGGATGTCCTGCTGCAAAATGCACCATGTAAAGGACTATAAGTTGAATTTGTTTGTGCTGAATCGAATGGTGGATTCCGTTTTCAAATATGTCCTGTTCGAAAGAACATATAGCGGTTTTAAGGATGCTTTTACCAACCCCATAGTATAGATAATGTACCGTTTCTCCTTTCTGATGTTACAAATGATGCTAATAGATAGTACACCTTATATAGAGTAAAATATTATATGGCCATATTGCTTTCTCATTTACCGTTACAAAACTGCACCCTTATTTATGAAATCTTTAGGAAAGCTAGAGTTACCAAACAAAACCCAAAGTTATTCCGTCTTGCTTTGTGCAATTTAGTATTTGGGTTGGGGTCCTAGAAATATATACATTTGCTGTAATTTCACTGCTCTCCCGTTTAAAAACTCACTGTTATTTCGAAGATACAGTAGTTCAAACTTCGAAAAACTACAAAATTCATGCGACATAGAAAATGCGCACGCTCATATCATAACGGTTCTTTGAACGGAAAAATCTGAATAATTCACAAAAGTTACTCTTTTATGTAAGCTTTTCAGGCGTTTATAACAAATTATCAAAAATATGCAAATATCGAAACAAACGACAACTACGGCCATTTTTTGTTTTTGATGAATTAACAAAAATATCATGATTTTTGGCTTGTATCTTTGAATTTTACCGTTATATTCCTTGTTAGATACGCAACTACCATAAGAAGGCCTTCCTATCCAAAGGCCTAACGTGAAAAGTATATTTATGTGCCATTGTATTAAGTAAGGTGGTTTTTACGGGTATTTGAAGTTTTCGTGGAATATGTTAAAAATGCATTTCTTATTGAACAAACATGTCTGTACAATCAATACCGTTACAATTAAAAAAAATTAACAACGGGTTTCGATAGCTTATACTTTACAGTGTAAAACCATAGTAGTCAAATCTGCAATATTTAAATTTAGTTTATTTGCCTATGTCCCAATTTTTGTTCTAATCGCCCCACTGTGCGGCATCGAGACCAATCCAGATCCCGAAATCTACATCTGCTCTGTATGCAACCGACGTATCTTCGGGAACGCCAGGTCCTTGAGGTGTACCTGCTGCGGAGAATGGTGTCACTTCTACTGCTCAGGCTTAAGAAAAATGAGACATTATGACAAGTTGTCTTTTGTTGCTCCAGGGTGTCTGCACGCGGGTCGGCCCCCAGCCACCCCAGGCCCTAGCTCACAAGCTAATGGTCCACCACCGTCTCCGGCCAATCCTGGCCCTGCACCCAAAATCCTCCACCACCGATACCCGTAGCCAACAATACAACAAGACATAATCGCTCAAGTCTAACACCTGCACCCAGTGGTCTTACGGCAACTGCCTCTACGGGGCGGACCACACCCGTTTTCTCAATTCAAAACGGCCAAAAGCTGCCAATATGCCTTCCTGGCAAGAGCCCCGGCAGGAGCCCTGAAGGTTCGATGCAGGAAGGTTGTGTTTGTCTGTGTATATCTGTGGGTACGATATACAGTCGCCTCTCGTTAATTCGAACCTCGGTAATACGAATTTTTCGATAATCCGAACTAGTTAACCTATCCCTTCGATAAATCGAAAAAAAGAGACAAGTTTGTATGGAGTTGTATGCACTCGATAAAGCAAAATGATTTCGTTCAACTGAGTGATCGCTAACATTTTATAATTCGAAATTTGCATTTAGAAACTCTTTATAATACGAATTTCTCCTGAAATGTTTCTGTTGCTGTCTTTTTGCGGCTAATTGCCAAAGATTACACATTTTCTTCAGTTTATTGTTATCTTTCAAGTGAAAATGAGTTCGAAAAAGTACACGAGCATATCCTTAGATGTGAAAAGACAAATTATCGCGGCAGTAGAAAATGGTGATAAAAAAAGATGTGGCAACGAATTTTAAGATTTCAGCATCTATACTAATATTTTAAAACAAATAATAAAAAAAAAGTTTGGAAACCACATTACATTAAAAGAATGCGATAAGGTATGCTATTTTCTCATTAAATTAAGTGTATCTCCAGTCAAGAGGACAAGAATTGTTTCGATATTTTTTTTATAAATATTAACATTAATTTGACTATTTAATCCCATGATTCGTTTAGGATCTACCCAGTGCTGAAAAATAGCTTTCGCTTTATGTTGGAACAAAATTTAATTTCAGGTAAAAGCCCACTATTGAAGGAAATCCTTTGAAAATATGGTTGAGGCAGTGCCGCGAAAAAAAATCCGGTTGGAGGAGCTTTGCTGAATTGTAAAATAAATTATTTTATTTACATAGTCCATTTTCTCGATAATTCGAACACTCAATAATTCGAAATTTTTTCGTTGTCCCTAGGGCTTCGAATTATCAAGAGTCGACTGTATGTGTTTTTTTTCGTCATATTGGGAGCATTACATCTCGGCGCGGCTGCTCTCAATTTTACTAATTCGCGCCGGTGTTGAAACAAATCCAGGCCCAGAGGTATGGATTTGTAGTGTCTGCAACCAACGAATCGGTTCGAATGCCAGATCAGTGCAGTGTAATTGCTGCAGGGAATGGGTTCACTTTAGGTGTTCGGGGTTACGAAGACAGGGTCAACACTCCTCAGCATATGTTGCGGCAGGTTTTATGAATTCCGGGCAACCCAGGGCTGCTCCCAGCCCACCTTCTCCACCACTGCCCCCTACACCGCCAAACAATATGATAAGGAGTGCCAGACCCAGTCTTACGCCTGGCCCTCCTCCTCCAGCAGTTTTCACTGCACTATCTATATTACAGTTTAACTGTAATGGCATTCACCGAAAAATCGCTGAGATCACATACTTCTTGAGTTCCAACAGAATTCTCATCGCCGCCATCCAAGAGACGTTGCTTCACGCAAACTCGTCTCTAAGCGTCCATAGCGAATATGTTATACTGCGGAAAGATCGACCGGCCGCCACGGATGATTCTCACCCTGGAGATGGACTTGCCTTCCTAATACACAAGTCCGTACATTACTGTGTATTAGATGTAGTTGCTGACGGTACGGCGGAAATTCAAGCCATCTCAGTTCCATCAGGGAGTACTAATATCGAAATTTTTAATATTTATGTACCACCTCATTCTAGTTGCCCTTCAGGCTACCGTTTCGATATTGGTCCTCTCCTTTCCGGAGAGCACAGGGTCCTCCTTGGCGACTTTAATGCGCACCATGAGCTCTGGCATTCGGACCTCAACAACAATAAATAAATAACAGGCGCGACAATACAGCATTGGACTAAGGCCGCAGGATGTGTTAGTGACATCCTATTTCCAAGATCTTATCTGCTTTTTGTTGAGGTAATGAGATCAGCATCACGCTCAGCAGTGTTATTTATCCCCATAAATGGGTACTCGTTTAACATCTGAGTGAGATCATAGTCCGTCACAAGCTCGTGAGTTCGAAACACACCATGATCCACGGTGAGATTCGAACTCATGACCCTGTGCACCGAAGGTGCGCGCACTAACCGCTAGACCAGCCAACAACAATGCCAGGGGTATAACTATCGCCGAATCACTTGACGCCTCAGAATTCTGGTCACTCAATGAAGACTCGCCGACTAGAGTCGTGGGCACTTGCAGTAGTTCTCCTGACATAACTATTGTCAGTGCCAGCCTAATTGCTGCTTCCCGATGGAAAGTACGTACCACCCTAAGATCAGATCACCTCCCAATCATTATAAAAATTGACAAACCAGCGAACATGACTAAGTCTGAGAAGCGAACGTTTGTCAATCACAAGAAAGCCGATTGGGATGGTTTCAAAGCTTACTCGTCGGCGAAGTTCATCGAGCTACTATCACCTACCAACATTCACAAGGCCGAGAAAAATATTAGGAACGTCATTACCACAGCCGCGGCACGTTTTATTCCGGCAGGACGAAAGTTCGGCCTAACTTCTCCACTAGTGCCGCCAGATTAGCCGATGAACGTGATCAGATCAGAAGCGCTGATGATCCCAGAATTCATGAGCTTAACTCCGAAATTGATCGACAAGTTAAAGACTATAGGAGGGCGAAATGGAATCAGCACCTCGATGAATGTAACCTCAATGAAGGTGTCAGCAAATTATGGTCTACCGTCGGCGCCCTTTCCAATCCTCGGAAAGAAAAGGGCAACAACGTAATTGAATTTGGCAACACAAAAACCTGCGATCCTCTTCAGTGTGCTAGCCTGTTCAATAAACAATTTATTGAACATCCCAAGTCTGACGGCCTCAAGCGCAAAATTAGAAGACGGATTCGCAGCCGGAATGTTGACACTATACCATCTTTTACAGCGGACCAGGTTTAAAAAGTCATCGAGAATGCTAAAAACTCCAAGGCCCTCGGACCAGATGGCATTTCGATGACCATGTTGAAACATCTCGATCTTCCAGCCATTGAGTATCTCACGGCCGCCTTTAACTTGTCGATGTCCACGCTTGCCATCCCTGAAATCTGGAAAACAGGTCGAATTGTTCCCTGTCTCAAGCCAGGGAAGAGCGCAAATCTCGGGGAATTCTGCCGCCCCATTACGATACTTTCTCCTGTCGCAAAGACGCTGGAGGCCCTTATTCACTCCACTCTTGTTGCACATGCGAAGCTAGAACCTCACCAGCATGGCTTCAGGAAGATGCATAGTACCACCACTGCCCTCGATGCGATCACTACACGCATTCGTGATGGGCTAAATCAACGCAGTCGTTGTCACAGAACTATTCTGGTGGCAATAGACCTATCAAGTGCATTCGATAAGGTCAATCATTCAATGCTCCTAGCAAACCTGTTGAATATGCATCTTCCTGCACAAGAGATCCGTTGGATTGCCAATTATCTAGCTGGTCGGCACTCCTTCACCGAGTTTCGAGGCAAACGTTCTAAGCTTAGGAAAATCAAATTAGGTGTTCCACAGGGAGGGGTACTCTCCCCCACTCTGTTCAACATCTACATGTCCGGCCTTCCCACACCACCTGAAGGAATCGAGGTGATTTCCTATGCTGACGATTGCACCGTACTCGCCACAGGGAATGATAAGGATGAAATGCGCCTCCGAATTGGTGGGAGGACATCAGATGGGAGATGGATATACGTATTGGCAACAATTCTGTTCCTACTGATACAAACCCCAAAATTCTCGGGCTTCACCTAGAGAACATGATGACGTCTGCGAATCATGCAGCTTCAGTCTGTGAAAAAATGCGCAGTAGGAACAACATCCTAAAAGCTCTAGCTGGTAGCACCTGGGGCAAAGATAAAGAAACCATGCTAGCTACTTATAAAGCGGTGGGTCGAGCGGCCGCTGATTATGCAGCCCCAGTTTGGACACATAGTCTATGTGACACAAACTGGTCCAAAGTTCAGGTCTGCCAAAATGCCGCTCTACGCATCGCGACAGGTTGCCTTCTGATGTCTGCCCAGGATCACTTACATCAGGAGACAAAATTGATGCCAATACGTGATCACAATCTCCTACTCTCAAAACAGTATCTTGTTGGTTGCTACCGTGAGGATCATCCCAATAATCATCTCATGGACCGAATTCCTCCATCACGACATGTCAGGCGTGGTCTACGAGACCTTGAGAGAGAGGTTCAGGGATACAAACGGGACCCTTACGATGAAGTTACATACCGAGCCGCCATTGCAGCGATCCACACTGAAGAAGTGAATCGGTCTATCGCGAGTTTAGGTGCGAATAGAGTCCTCTCAGAGCGCCCACCACCAATTTCGCCTGAGGGTATTAGGCTCCCGAGAGCCACTAGAGTAACACTAGCTGAACTTCGGTCGGGTTTTTATTCACTCTTCAATTCGTACCTTTCCGCATAAACCCGGACATCCAAAACATCTGTCCAAACTGCAATGGTACTCCTCATGATGTGGGTCACTTGTTTCAATGCCCCGCTGCGCCCACTGATCTTACCCCTATATCGCTGTGGGAAAACCCTATCGCAGCAGCTATGTTTTTGTCCTTAGACCTCACGGACACAAACATTGACGAACCATAAATCGTACCCACATAGATGCACAGAGGTTTCACACCTTTCTGCACCGCTACAAGAAGAAGAAGGACATTAGAAGCCCATCTCTTGCTGATCAGTACGTGGTCGATCTGGTTCACGGTGTATTCATCTGGAGACTTCCAGGTCTGCTTATGGATTCGTCGATGAGGGAAGCATGTAGAGCTTATGACCAAGTTTCTGCCGCTCGCGGAGTCGATAAGTCGCTGACCGTTGTTGTTGTTTTCGTCGTGGAGGCTATGACCTCCAGTAGTTCGCCTATGCCAGCTTTCGTTTCCGACTTTGGCGCTAAAGTCTCCTAGCAGCAGCTTGACATCGTTTGATGGAAGTGAGTCGAAGAGTGTTTCTAGGTCGTTGTAGAGCTCGTCCTTAATCGCGTCTTCTTTTACTTCTGTAGGGGCATGCGCATTAATGAGCCAGAGATTAGCGAAACGGGTCTTAATGCGGATCGCACATAGCCGCTCATTGATGGGATTGAAGCCAATAACGTGGTCCTTGAGCTGCTCATTCACGATGAAAGCTACTCCAAACTCCTTGTTGCCCTCCTCTTTACCACTCGTAAAAATAGTGTGCGAATTGAGGTCGTTAATCTCGCTTTTGAGCCATTTAGTTTCCTGGATTGCAGCTATGCTCAGCTTGTATTGTTCTACATATCTGATCCAGGAGGGCCCTTAAGGCCCCCGGTCTATTCAGGGAGCGTACATTCCAGGATCCAAAAGAGTAATCAGTTGTTCGTTTGCGGGGTCGTTGTTGTTTTGTATCCGTCCAATCCGAGGCTTTTGTTTCAGGTTTCTTGACTTTAAGTTTTTCTTAGGATGAGTTGTCGGCACATCGCTAAACCATGATAGGGTTTAATCGTTGAGTAAAGGCCATCATGGGCATGCCTCGAAGTTGCTGCTTTAGTGGTTGAGTTAAACGTTTTCTGTCGCCTATCACGTTAAGTAACCTGAGACGCTGCAGATGTAAATACAGCACTCAGGCGCAGCGGTGCTTCTTCCAAATGTCGCATCAGCTGATTTGACTTAGCCGTTAGAGGTTTTACGCACTACCGTTACCAGGGGGCGCCCGCGCGGAGGACACATGGAGAAGTCTTTTGCCCCCCAGTCCCGCTAGTGGATAGTGAAATAATCCCGCCAAAATACAACAACAATTATTTTCATTGCTAACAAAAAAAAATCAATAGTTATGTAATGGGATTCCCAGCAGTGATTACGATATTTCCTCTTAGCATAAAACCGTCGGAATAAAATTTATGACAAAACACGACTGTCATACAGTGGATAATTAAGTCTCGAGTACAGAAAGACCAGACCAGCTATTTTCAAATGAAGTCACCTGGTGCGTGGGTCTCCGAGAATAAGAATCCCCATGCAAGGAGACCCATCATTTTAACGATTCAATGATTTCAAAAATCTATGACGGTATATTGAAAAGCGGTGTTTTGAATTAGCGGGTTATTGAAATGGCGGGATATTAAATTGGCGGGATTTTGATTAGGTTCAATTGAGCGTAATTTTAAACTGGCAGGATATTGTAATGACGGGATAATGATTGTCTGGATTTTGACGCCCCCGCGTACCCAGTTAAAGGCTAGCAGTCCTGGATTACAGGTAAATCCTACTGTAGCAGTGCCTAGCACTGTGAAATGTCGACCAAAGCATTATAAATTTGGTAGCACGGGTGTCGGGAGCCCTGGAGAATTCACACCCTCCACCCGACAGTTGAGGTAGGCCCCCTTGTGGGAGCATCGTGCTGGCTGTGGTTTAATGCCCATATCGCGGGAAGAGTGTTCTAACAACATCAGAGCATTCGGCGTGGAGTTGCGTTTTCAACCGGGAGCCGTGACCCCAGATCGGCAGAGGTTTGGAAAGTGCCTCGCATCCAACAGTATGAATGCCGGTTCCTGCAAACTGGCATAAAACTGTTACCCTTTGTGCTTGCACATTGGGGGGCGTCAATTGCGCATCGTACAATTCGTGTCTTAAGAAGACCGTGTGTTAAAGGCGTACCGCCAGGTGATGCACGTTAAATCTTGGATATCATCCTAGGGTGATATCCTCCAGGGACTTGTCTGGATTTTGAAGAATGGGAATATGATGGGCGGGATAGCGTAGCCAACCATTTTTTATTAAAAATAAAAATAATCTTTGTCGGGATTATTTCTCTATCTACTAGCGGGATTTTGCAATGTCGGGATAATGTAAAGCTGGATCTTTTGTAAAAAGCGGGGTTGCGAAAGGGCGGGATTTTGTTTCTGGTGATTATCCCAATAATTTCCAGGAAATCGTTTAGTTAATATATTGCACATAGATATGCGCCATTCTGCTCCGCACTTTAGTGTAGGGTGGGAAACCGTTATGGGTCTTACTTAATTTTTATAGCTTGCCGAACTGAATCGGTTTAGGCCTAAATAAGGCAATTTCCAATTTTCATTTCATTCAATCTGCTAAATGTTTTTTTCAATGCAAAATGTCAATTCATATAAAAAATCCGCCCCCTTATCCAATGTATTCCATTGTCGCACATTTACCAGGAAACCTTCACCACGACACTTGTTTATTGAGTCGACCAGTGGCAATTCTGATTTTACATAATGCCTCATTCGTTCTTTTCGTTTCCCTCAATTTAACAATTCAACAAAAAGGAGCACGCCTATCAGTCACATTCTACATCTAATAGTAAATCACTGGAACTTAGATTTGAAATGAAAAAAAAAACATTATTCTTGTTATTTTTCTTTATTTTATTTTTCAGACAACAAAAACAACATACTCCATCGTAGAGAGAGTTTTTACAACCCTTTCAGTTCATAATAAATGTATACAGTATTTTTTGTGAATAAAAAAATAAAATAAAATGTTCGTAACTTTTGTGATTAAACGTCGTGAATATAGATAAATGTGTAGTTGAAAAGACAGAATATGCGACTATTCCATTAAAAAAAAGAGTAATAATTATGTATGTAAGATTGTTTTTTTATTTTAAGTTTTCTTTTAATGTGATGGACTTCTAAAAATGATTATACATATTGTATTTCGGTGGTTGACATATTTGCACTAATTTTGTGTTGTTTATTAATTTGTATTTAATTTATTGTATTTGTTTGACACTAATCACTCTACAAGAATTTGTTTGATCTCATGCGCACATAAAATAATTAATCTCTGAACAATTCAATTTAAGGTCGATTCGTACTTTTCAGTTATCAGTCACAATCATTTTCCATGCAAGTTGGCAGATTGTCAGTCAATCAATTAACTGACAATTTGTCAACTTGTATGGAAAATGAATGTGGCTGAGAAGTGTGGATCGACCTTTATGCGATTAGGTCATTTGTCAACATACATTTTGGTGTTGAATTTGTGACCACATCAATACTCATACCCATCAATCAAAATTTTGTTTTGGTGCATCGCTCCCACATCGCAGCAATAAAAATATGATTGCAAGCTGCAATTGTTTTAAGTTGATTCCTCTAAGGTTTTTGTTTTATTTTGAATTCCACAATTCCTAATTTGTTTATCGGTTGAGATAGTTTGTCGTATTTTTTTACGATTTAATCTAAGGAGAAAAAGTACATGTCAGAAATTTTGATGTTTTTGGAAAGTTGGTTTTGGCAATATTCCCATCTTTTTCAATGTTGTAGTCATATGAATTACTTTCCGTTTATTGTTGCTTTTCCATTAAAAACTGCTCACTATCCGCGAAAATTTCTTCATCATCATTAACAAACTTCGTAAATTGTCTATCTTCACAGCTACATCATCCGATCCCAAAGTACGGACACCGTTCCAGCGGACTACATCTTCAATTCGTTCGCAACCGCGCACTATCCATCGTCGTCAATCATCGCCGGCGCCTCTACAGGGAATGGTGGCGGTAGTCACACCTCCTCCTCATCATCCTCATCAGGACCATCAATCAATCCTTTCTCTTCCACAATCATCGGATCTTCCACCAATGTCGGCGGAATTGCAAACATCCAGCAGCACGCTATCTACGGAGCCGGACTCCCCCATTCTATCACACACACAATTCCATCATCATTTTCATCATGCGTGTCCTCAACAGCCACGCCCGCCTCCGCCGCGACCACTGGCGCCGCAACATCAACATTTATCGTTGCAACAACAACAGCAGCTCCTGTCTCGTCAACGTCTATTACTTCGACGACACACGGTGATACCCAAATGGAAGATACCAACTCCACCGATTCATCAAGCATCGACGGCGAATTCAAGAAACGACGTCGAAAACTCCACTTTCCGTTTGGAAAGAAATCTAGCAAGAGCAAGCTTGCATAATTCGCACAGTGCTGGCTGTATTGAATTGGGCTCGAAACTGGATTTGGACAATGACAATGACCGCTGTAGTAGCGATTCGATTACTAACGTTCGCGAGGACAATACAATCGTCGACAGTGATTGCGTCGATGTCAGCAGTCGGGAAACAGTTTCGTGTCAGTGAAATTTCGATTGTATTAATTGAATAAAAAAAAATTGTTTTTTTTCTGATTTATTTTGTAAGGTCATGACTAGAGAAGACAATGTGTAGATTTAAAATATGATTAGATTTTTAGAAAAATTTTAGAACAATAAAAAAAGAATGTTAACACCACTAATAAAAAAACGATCTTCCTATCGCTCAGAGTAAAAAATTTCTCGTGTCGATCAATTTGATTTTCAACATATGGAATTTTAGCGTAATTTTGAATATTTTTTGGGATGATATTTCTCTGCATTATTTTAGTTCATTCACAGAAATGCCAAAAATGCTCGCACGATAAGTGCTTAACGTAGAATGAAATTTGTGGGGATACGCAACGCTCGCCATCTGCGAGTAGCCGTTAAAGCCAATTAGTTTGAATTTTATGCTACAATACGCTCTTAGTCTGCGCCCGGCCTTAAGAGTAGAGAAAAAGGAAGATTATTCAAAGTGCCTAATTTCATTTGTAACAGACGTCAATGGGTAAACGAATAAATATTTGACTTTAAAAATAAAATAATAAACAGACTTGCAATAATAGAAAGAATATTATAATTAAATGAACTGTGGTGACTAGTAAAAGGCCGAACAAATTGAACGACGACCTAGACAAGATAGAATGCGACCTTTTTATATATATATATACTTATTATATAAATATTGTGTAGATTGTAGATATATCCTCTGTAGCTAATATATTGTAACTAAACTTATACATGTTGATAATATTATAGAAAAACACATACTTATAAGATGTACTTTGTAGGAAACACATGAGAGAAATTCTTGATTTTCTTTTCTCATGACTATCGTGTATAGTTTGCAACGAAACATGTATAGAACAGAAATGATTTTAAGGAAGCATGGTAATATAAATTGATGCGCAGATACTTTTACGGAATACTCTTGCTCTAAGTTCTGTAGGTTGGATTGACAAGCCATTCTTTGAGAGAATGTTTATGCAAGGTGTAGTTTTAGCACTTGTACTTATCCTGTATTTATTCTTTGAATCTCCCTTTCCATCTATCTATATTATACATATTATATGCTATTGTCCAAATCATTCCACTATTTACCACTTCATGTAATTATCAACGTTTTCATATGCTAATGTTTTCTTCTTATTATCCTGGATTTTGTGATTTATGGCGTTATACGAAATCGATTTCATACGATTTCAAACTATGAGTGGATAATGTTTGAAAGACAATCATCACATTTTTATTAATATCTTAGTTCCAACAAATTTGTTGCATACATGAATAAAGCGCATTGTATAAACTAAATATAAATGTAAACAAATTCTTAAAGGTCGATCCACACATTTCAGTCTTCAGTCACAGTCATTTTCCATACAAGTTGACAGATTGTCAGTCAATCAATTGTCAGCTTGGAAAGAAAAATCACTGCGACTGATGACTGAAAAGTGTGAATCGACTTAACTTATAAACTTAATAAAACAATAGGTCGTATGAATAAAAATAAATATTTTGCTTAATGCTTTGCTAAACCTGTCGGTTTAAATGTAATTTGTTGTTGTTTTAGCTTGTTTAGCCAAGCAATAAGCAAAGCATCTTTTTATCTATACGATCTTTGATTGTATTAAGAGTTCTTAAGCCGACCCCACACCGACCGGACTGTGGCACACACCGTACAAAAGATCGGTCCAAGAATGATACCTTGGAGTCGCCCAACCACACTGCTGCTGCACGATTTTTTGTATTAATCTTTTGTGCGGTATTTGTGACACTCCGGTCGCTGTGGGCCGGCTTTAGGCAAAAAGTAAGTCGTGTGAATAAAACAATATGCTACGCTCAGTACTTGACTAAACAGGTCGATTTTACCTATAAATTCGACAGATTTAGCCTAGCATAATATAGCATTGTCTTATTCATACTATACGTACGATGATAATGTGCATAAGCAATATTTATAATTAAAAAAAAAGTCATCTCTGTTTGTAAATTCCCGCTATTATAACTTACTTCAATTCTTATCTAACGATCACCTAATTAGAAAATTTATAAAATTTATTCGGACTAAAGAATTGCCTACGCAATGAACTTCAATGGAGATACATATTGGCAAATTTCATTTGTTCATCGTCTGATGCCTTTTCAAAATTTAATAATTCCTAATTGTGGTAATTCAGCGAGATCATTCGTGAAAAGAAATCTGAAATTCGAGCTACTTCATAATTATTCAGAAACATATAACTCACCGACAAAAACTAGTAAAAGTGCATAGTTACGATAAACAAGAGAAAATTCAAAATTCAAAAAAATATTGTAAAGAAAAGTCTGATAAATAATATTTTAGTCGAACGGAGGGCTACTGAATCAATATTTTATAGACGATTTAAATTGAAACTACTTTGCTGTGTATTATAATGTAATTGTACTTATTTATTTAAATGGTCAAACAAAAGACAGATTTATATCGGGATTGTGTCAACACAAGATATATATATATATAATGCTAGTGAAATGCGCGTCTTCCACACTCCTACACATACACCCCTAAAATATGTATTTATCCTGTTTGTCACATGTTGTTTTTCCATTTGTTCCCCCATAACTTTAGCAATTACCAACATACTTAAATTAAAACAAATCGAAATGATATTCTTATTTATTGCAACTTTCATTTTTTCGGGTTACTTTTGGTTTTTTTTTTGTGTCGATAAAGCACTTATACTGTACATGTCTATACATACATAAATTGTTAGAATAATATTGATTTAGTTATTTTGAAGCCTTGATGGTGAATTATGAATAATTAAAATTGTATTTTCTTTAAAACAAAAATTGCGTTTTTTTCCTTTTCATATTATGAGATAACCTAAGATTTCATTTTCTTATGGGACGATCTTTACTCAATTTGGTTTATATTATCCCGAAAAAGAAACCAAATGATTCCATCAGTAAATTCATCAGTTAATAGAACGAAATTACTCGTTTAAATTGATTTTTCAAGCTCCGTCTGTGGTCGATTTAGATTTAATTGGGATCGTAATTCAATGCTGATGCGCTTAGCACATTGGTAAAAACTCTAATTCTGTAGATTATGGATGATGTCTTTCGATATACAAAAGTTTCTTTTTTCAGGTGCACTATAAGATATATGTAGGTAGGTATGTATAGGTGCATTATTAAAACTATCTAAAATGAAAAATTTAGAACTTCATCTTGATGATACGTCAATAGTGGTCGGCAAAGTGCGTCTCCTGAGCCACAAGCGGCACTTTAGTTCATTCAATGCGGCTCATTAAACAATCAAAGCGTATTCCAACTATGGAATTGGATTGTCCCATACACCATCAAACGAACCCATCAGACGATTCGAATGATTGTACAATTGATTGGACAGTGTATGGCGACTCTTAGAAATATGTTCGGTAATCATGTAGTAATGCCCGTAAGTGCAACACAGGTCGAATTGTTTTTCGCACCTCAATTTGTGTGGTGCACCTTATGACGACGGTGTCCCTTGTCCCTCGATGGCACTTGAGACAATAGATAAGAGCACAATCGAAGCATAAACGATAAACCACAGCCACAGACATGTCCTAAGCGGATATTGTACATGTCTGTTTAATTTTTGGGCTCTGCAATCATTTTTTCGGTTTTTGAAAATTTGTTTTTGTTTTTCTTTATTTTGTCCATAGATAGACAGGAACTGACCTGGGTCTGTCGAGGTGTTAGATGATTTTTAATCCTTGAAAGTCCATTCCATATGAATAACCTCTATGGGGAAAGTCTAGTGTTCTTTTGCACTCTGCTCATATAAACTTCATGCAAACAACATACGTGTCGCATGTATCGAAAAATAGACTCGCCACATTTGTGGTGTTATAATGACGGCATGAAGATATAGTTGGGATTTGTAGTAATTCCACTTTATTTTTTAATCCATGCAGGAATTTACTGCTATTTGGCTCTTTAAATATTAATTAAGTACAGGTACAATCGCAAAATTCTTTTGGTTCTTTTCACTAAAAAGTTTGCCGACCACGGCTTAAGCGCATGGAATTCATATATAAAAAAACAATAAGTATGTAAGTGGGAAATAGCCGCATAAACGCACCGGAAAATGATTACTCATGTGATTTCCAGCAAAAACGTGTGCGAGGCATACCCCAGATTACCCCGCTAATTAATTTATCGTTTTTTTAATTATCACTTCATTTTTAGTTATCACTATTATTTTTAATTATTTTTTTTATAAAATTAAATAAATAAATAACAGGCGCGACAATCCAGCATTGGACTAAGGCCGCAGGATGTGTTAGTGACATCCTATTTCCAAGATCTTATCTGCTTTTTGTTGAGGTAATGAGATCAGCATCACGCTCAGCAGTGTTATTTATCCCCATAAATGGGTACTCGTTTAACATCTGAGTGAGATCATAGTCCGTCACAAGCTCGTGAGTTCGAAAAACACCATGATCCACGGTGAGATTCGAACTCATGACCCTGTGCACCGAAGGTGCGCGCACTAACCGCTAGACCAGCCAGACTATTATAAAATTGTATTTCTTAATTTTTATTATACTACGATTTTTTCACATCTTCTTCTGCTCGCCGCTACAAATCGACTTCCCGGAATTTTCCTTTCAACAATCTACAAATTTCTGCCCGGTGTTCAGTGTTGACCCGTTGACCCAACAAAAAAAAATCCCCAATCACATCATAACAATACATTTCCATGAGGTTTGATTGAAAGATGTGTCCCAATAAAAAAGTATTTTTTAGAAGAACCTAATTTTGGGGATTAAAGTTATACAGCCCCACGACCCCATAGTCCGATTTCATTTATTTTCACGTTTGTTATGTGGCATCAATAGAAATATAATTTTCTAAGGTTTGATTGAAATTCGTGTGCAAATAAAAACGTTTTTCTTAGAAAAATTTAATTTGGGGGGCTAGGTGTGTATGGTAGCCCCATGACCACACGGTCCGACTCCATCTATTCATACATATGTTTTGTGTCATCAATTGAAACATATTTGTGTGAAGTTTGGTTGAAATTGGTGTATAAATAAAAAAAAAATTTCTTAGAAATAAAAAAAAAATTCTTAGAAGAACTTAATTGGTGAGGAGGGGGGCTAGGTTTGTATGAAAGCCCCATGACCCCATGGTCCGATTTGTTCCATTTTTACATATGTTTTGTGGTATCACTAGAAACACATTTGTGCGAAATTTGAATGAAATCCATGAGAAAATAAAAAAGTTTTTCTTAGAAGAACCTAATTTGGGGACTAGGTTGGTATGGCAGACCCACGACCCCATTGCCCGATTTGGTCGATTTTTACATATGTTGTGTGTCACCAATTAAAACACATTTGTGTGAAATTTGATTTAAATTGGTGCACAAATAAAAATCTTTTTCTTATAAGAATTTAAATTGGGGGGCTAGGTTTGTATGGCAGTGATCCAATTTCGGTGATTCAAACATAGAAACAGCCTGGAACAATAAGAAGCATGTTTGCAAAATTTCAGCTTGCTAGCTTCAATACCCCGCCCACAACAGACAGACAGACGGACATCGCCCAATCGACTCCCCAATTCATGCTGATCATTATATGTATATTTTTTATATGGTCGGAGATGCTTCCTTTAATGCGTTACAAACTTCATGACATAGTTAATATACCCTTTCACTCTATGAGCGAAGCGTATAGAAAAATCAATTCAATATGTTGTAAAAGCTTTCTGAAAATTGTGTGTGTCTTCTCTATACGATAAGACTAACCATCAGATAAGAGTTTCGAGAAATCAAACACGTCAGTAGGTGGCTAGAAGCTCCTTCATAAAATCGTTTTGTCCCGAAATTCGGTTAAAAAAAATGTTTTCTTTGCCGAACCTGATACTTATCTGCCACTCATTCACATCCTTCAGATTATGGCGCAACACATTTTGGATTAAGATTTACACTCCGAGACCCATAAATGTTCCACTGAAAAACTACTTTTTCAAACCCTTTTATCCTCGACATAAATGCAAACAATTTTCCTTTTTTATTGTTAAATGGAAATTGATTAGGGTATACCTAGAAAAGATATTAAAAAAATCAAAACCTTAAATATAGATTTTTGAATAATTTTTTTTTTTTGATAAATTACCTGAAACGCGACACTTAAATAGGACACTTGTTTTAAAACGCCTTTGCGACATAGCAAATTAACGATTATTTCATGGAAAATCTGAATTTCTAAGAATTAATGCTTCCAGCTAGCCATCCGCAAATATTATCTAAATTTTAAGATCCGGTGAATAGGGGGGACCTAATTTAAAATTACTCGACATTGTGGCTTCCAATCCACATTTCGTAACGCTAGTGTTGGTTAACAGATCTTTGTCCTGCTGTAACATTAACTTCAATGTAACATTAAGTTTAAATAGGTTGCTAAAAATTCGACGATCCATGGCCGGAATTATACGATAATCGATATTTTCTCGAAATTCGAATCATCTGCGAGCAACATTTCTTATAACGTGGTGGCTCATTTAAACTGTTTTAGTACAGTTTGTTTATACATCAATCCATAGAGGCTCGAATCGAATTCTTTCCCAATTCAGGCACACCTTTCTCACGGCCCATCATAGTTTTAATTTAAGCAATATATTCCGCTTGAAGCTATACAGGGGAGCCCCGATAATCCGGACCCCGAAATTCAGGATATTTGATAATTCGCATCGGATCAAGGTAAAGATTTGAAAAAAATATATCTGAGAGTTTTACAAAGGTTTTTTCTGTGTGCTCTATATTTAAAGAAATAGCTATTTCGACCATAAAATTAATTATTTTGGTTAGAAATAATTGCATTTTGATTGATTTCAGCATTACTACCGCATACCCAAGTTTTTATAGGTGAAAATCCGAATAATTTGATAATCCGAATGGAGTCCGGTCCCAATATTAAATTTTCCAATCTGCGTACAAACTAATTTATTTTTTTATTATTTTCCTTTATATAATACAATTATTGGTTTATTTTTATGTATTTAATTGTGCTCTAAATTCTTGGGAAAAAATAAAGCAATATGTTTGTAGGAAAAAAATAAGTTTTTATGTATATTGAGGTATGCCAAAATAATGTTTTCAGCACTTTTCCATAATATATTTGAACGACGACGAGGCACGCCTGACAAAAAGCATGTTGCATGTCAATTGGAGCTCTTCCCGGGATTTTTAAGCGTACTGCAATGGCATACGGAAACAAAAGCGGACAGACTGAACTATTAAGCACTAAACACATACGAACGATTTGGAACCTACCAGACGTCGACTCAGAAATAAGCAATGTATGTAATTATTTATGGACTGGGCAACATAAGCGCTCCGTATGATAGTAAATGAATGTTCACTTGTTCAAAAAAAAAAAAAAAATTAAGTTCATCCAATTGTTGTTCCAGAAAGACAAGTACATCTAAGGCTTGAAGGCTCTGAACAGAAAGATATTACCCGTTTGTAAATTTCACAATCACAATAAGAATTAAAATTACAAAGAAATAAAGAACTATTATTTGGACATCTTCTGATGATTTCTTTTATTTTTACGACAACATATTTGTAGTTTGAACTGAAAAGGGGAAATATTCGTATAACTTCGAATTGGTGATGTGGCTACAAGAAAATATTTATTTCCGGGTTTGACACCCCTGCATAGAGCCTGTCGATTTTTGGTCTCGGAAAACATGTAAGTTTTCTTTATCAATATAAATCACTTTGAGGAATTTGGAAATATTTTTTTTTGTTATATCCCCAACATTTTCTGCATCTTTTGTATTTTTTTAAATAATCTTATGAACGCCCTATCGACCAGGACTCTTTTGTCCCGAAACCAAATACTTGCTGGGTTTAACCAATCGATATTGTTACTTTGGTCTATTTTTCTTATGGTTTAATTGAACTGAGTAATCATTTATTAACAATAAACCATGTTAACAAAAAACCATGACCATGACCATTAGACACAAATCCGTTTTCTAAAAACACGTACATAAATGAGATTTTTACTTGAATTTTAAATTGACATCCAAAACTATCGGTCACGTACCCTCTCAATAGACACACTATCACCATTTTCACAAATCAGTCACTATATTGTTAAAAATGCGAAGATTACTACTTTCTGATCGGCAAATTCCAGAAAAATGTTATAAGGCGATTTCTTTCTTAATTGTTATGATTGCTGTGATAGTAGCCAATAACGTAGAATATAGTGAAGTTGAATTGCATTTTAATTGACCCGTGTTTCGCCATTGCCTAATTTAAATGCTGTCAAAGCTCTTGGCACCATTGTCATCTCTTGAACGTGATGACATGGGTGTCTTGTGAAATCGCTCTGAGACCCCCATACAGCTATCATTTTCATTTGGCAAACTTAGCACAAGGTTGACATTCTTTCACTTCATTTTCTGCACATCAATTGGCCACGAATGGATTTTTAAATATACATTTTACGGTTTTAAATACGATACAATGGTATAGTTTATGGATTCAACAATGTATTTTTAAATATACGCTACTTTCAAGCAAACTTTAGCAAAATTTAAATTGTAACATTTATTTATTCAATTTCATATACAAATTGACGATGGCAACTAAATGAATGGTGCATCGACCGGACTGTCATCAGGGTCGTCAAAAGTCTTGTGCAATCAATTTTAATACATATTAAATGAACTGGACTGCTGTGAATAATTTGCCAATTTTATGCAAAACATAGTCAACAACCTTTCAGTTTCGGTAGATATCAATATGCAGCACAAACAGACAATATAGAAGACTACGAGATACGAGTATAGGCTAACCTAACCACATTTTCATTTCATTTGTGATATACCTACCTCTTGCGGTTACAGCACTATACCAACAACTCTTACCATGTAAGATTATCTTGATCTTAACTTGATGTGATGAGTATTTTCTGCATTGTATCTTATATAGTTCCTCAACTAAAAACTTCCGGATTGGTATAATCCACACCCGAAAAATTAGTTTTGTACAAAAGGCAAGGTAATTGATCTTTCTTGCGAAAAAAGGCAGTGTATATTACGCGAATTTACCAAAATTTATGGTTTCAACATTGTTAATGAAAGCTTTTAGTTAATCGGTTTTAAACGTTGAATCAAGTACAGATGCAATATGTGCATGCAGAAAAACAGAAATGACTCAATTGAAAATTCGTTTTAACTTTAAACGTTTACATTGTACTGGTGCATGACAAATAGCTGCAGTATTTCAGGAGCAGATATTTTACAACTGCATTGTGTGTAATCGGGGAAAATACATATACATATTGAAAAAAAAAACACTTAACAAAGAATGAGTTTGTGAAATTTAAATGTGAGTAAACGTCAACATTAAAACAATGAAATAAACTTTAAAACACACACAAATTCAACACACCGATTTGCATTCAAAAATGCAACATTAGGAATTCGATCTTGCGTAACGAATATCAACCAAGTTCAAAATTAGAAACATTCATTATATACGAGTATAAAAGGCTGATCATCAAAAAATTATAATACTGATCGATAGATACACACTCCATTCGCCGGCAACTCTTTAAGATTTATTCTGCAAAAAAATGCATTACGTTCGAAGATGCCATCATATTGGATTGGGCGTTGCTATCAAGTCACGGATGTGAATATCAAAGAAAAGATTTAGTAGAGAAATTCATTTATTATTCTATTCACTTATTGCTGCAAATGGGAAAAGTAAAATTAAGATAACCGATGACAGTCGGTCATTTTATTCACAAATTCAAAATAACGTAATATGAGCTTGATATGATGTTAATAAATGACTGTAAATTAAATACTATTTCTTTTTTTAGATTTGAAAAATGATGAACTCTAGTGTAAAGAAAGTGTTTATTGATTCCGGTAGCCTATTGTGTGTTTTGGTGACAAATCAATGAAAAAACATTTGTCATTTGAGTTTAGTTAGAATCCATCAATCAATTCAATTTTTCATATTAATCATAGTCTCGTAGATTGGGTGATGCAGAAACCCCTCTTCTATGCATAAGCTAAAAAAAGTTGAACTATATATTACAAATGAGGATTTAATACATAGAGCGGTCACTTCACAAGCTATATTTTTCTTAACAAAAAAAATTCAAGAGCGTGACGACAATATTACAAGTAGGCAATCGCGTATAGAAAAGTGCAAAAGAAAATCTCTGATTTCCAAAGAATATGTTTGTATTTTTGTATATTTGTATTGTATGAGCCCCTCTCAATTATGACATCGAAGCATGTGGACACAATGTTCCGCATGTATAGAACGATCACTTGACCGGTGCTATGCGATGACTGCGAAACATCAAAACCCCGTATCCTTCATGGACACATTGAAGCGAAAGGTCCTTCGTCGAACTTTTGGGTTCAACCCTTATGGTGGTATGGTGTATTTGGGCCTTAAGTAAATAGAATAGAGGTGGTCCAGGGTGTCAGGTCGGATTGAATATCCAATCTCTGATCTCTCTGTAAAGCGCGATTAGATCACTCATAATTGTCATGGACCTCGAATTTATTAAATTCAAATTTATTAAATAAAGATATGGGTACACCTCGGGCAAAAATGAAATATTTTCCGCTGCGACTTTGTCAATTCATTACATACTGTCGTGGAAACTAATCGAAAATAGTTCGACAATTTTTCCCTGACATTTTACAAGTATATATACTATTTTTCGATTCCCCAGTGATTGATAAAGTCATCGTAACCAGTGAATCGGTTTGACCTTCCAGAAACTCACCACGGTTGGCACAGGATATGACTGAGGTGACTCATTTTCATATTGCAAATGCATTCGGACAAGGGAGGAAATGATTTTTGTTTAGTTATTTTTAAGATTCTTTTGGACGTCAAAAAGTATTTTTTGCGCGGAAATTATGTGTTAAAATTGCTTCAAAAGTATGTATGTCTTCACACAGGCGCGCACAAAGGATTTACGGGGCCCGGGGCATATAAATAAAAGTGGCCCCTTTGAGAAAAAGAACATTTGTCCTTGGAAACTCTATAAATGTTGTTCCTACTACAGAATGCCAGGATGCTGAGAGAGCGGCATTAGGGTAGATAGATAGGGCGCTCGTCTTCGAATCATAGGTTCGCGGGATCGAATCTCATTGTAGGCGCAGGTAATTTTCTATGCTTAAACATCACTAACACCTATAGAGGTCAATGGTGCGCTGTGTGAGCATTTTTATTAAAAAAAATCAATTGATGAAATCATCAATTTAATACACGTTACAACAAGAACGCTATTCTCAATGTAAGAATGCAAAGAGCCAAAGTAGCTCTTAGCAAAGTTATTTTAAGTACGATGTTCTTAATTTTAGTAGCAAAACTGTAACGTCAAAATCATGTTTCAAAATACTTGGTTTAAGATCGATCCAGATTTTTTAGTCATCAGTCGCAGTCACAGTAATTTCTTATACAAATTGACAGATTGTCAATCAATCAATTAACTTGTATGGAAAATGCCTGTGACTGATGATTGAAAAGAGTGGATCGACCTTCAAGAGTGTTTTCGATTGATTTCACTCTACTTTTTTTTTCAGTATAGGGGGCCCACTCAAGAAGTTGGCGGGAGGGCCCAGAGTGAAGTTGTTCGGTCACTGCTGATGGCATTGCGAAAATCGAAATTCTTGTCTCTTTATAAAAGTTGCTAAGACCGAGTGTGCACTGATCCATAGGAGAACAAAAGTCTAAAACCAAACCAGTAGAAAACGTTGAGAAATTTTGCTAGTTCGAGAGCATAGTTACAGATAAGACTACAATGAGTTAACAACAATCAGAGAGAGACTGGAATAAATATAAATTTATGGAAACTAAATAAGAAATAGTCATTTAAAGGGCTTCCATTCCTTCCAGTTTCTTGGTTAACACTTTCTCTATAAAACACATAAAATTCGAGGACACTCAGATTTTAAGAGAATAATTAATACAAAAAATTAAATTAATTTAATTAAATTAACCCTTCAGTGGGCGCGCGGGCTACGATTGTAGCCCACACTTTTTTTCAGGATATAAACCGAATTCATTCCAACTGCTCAGTAGCTGTTAAAATGTTGCTTCTTAATCGAATAAGAATATTTTTGATATTTATTGAGCCTAAAATTTTTTGCGATCAAAGTCCAGTGGGCTACAAGTGTAGCCCGCGCGCCCAATCATGTTACTTTTTTGGTATTCATAGATATCCATTAAAATAAAATATTATTATAAAACATTGTAGAAAATAGCAACAGTAAAGTGTTTGACAAAGAAAAAGGGTTTCAAGATAAATGTACAAAAATTAGATTACTATTTCAACGAAAAACCTGGAGTTGAAGTCAAAGTCATTTCTTACAGCGTGGATATGTTACCTGTTAACATTACTTAGTTTATGGATGGAATTTTTATCAATTCTAGCGTAAATATTGCGAGAACAGTCAATATGAATATTGTGAGTAAAAATTCAATCAGTTTAACTCACTATATATTTAGCTTTCTAGCAAGAAACTGTACTCCCAGTTTAAAAAATTGTGAATATTGGGTACCCAAAAATGGGCTAAGTTTGAAATTCCACAAACTGGGCATTTTTAACTGCATTCTCTCGCTCAGTGTTCCATTTCGAAGATTTCTTGTTGATTTCTGAAAATAAAAACTTTTTTGGGGTTTTCATTTTGAAAAGTAACTATTTTGTTCATCTAAGTAAGTTAATGTGAAAAAAGACTAAAAATACGACTTATCTGCATTTTGCCCCCTTTTATTATATATATTTTACTAAAAAATTAAGGATTTTATATTTTTTAATCTGTACTATAATAAAGAGATCACAGACCGAGCAAGAAAAAAAAATTAAAATTGAACAATATTTTTTATATAATTTTAAATTTGGGCTACAATTGTAGCCCGCGCGCCTAACTACGTGACAAATGGGTGCGCGCCTAATGAAGGGTTAATACAAAAAATCCGGCAAAGTGTTGATCTCAACACCTAAAATATATCAAGATCAGTGCCAATTTTAGATTTAGCAATTTTAATTGAAAAAAGTAGGTTAAGGTAAATCCTATAGGGTCTTAGAAATACCTTGAAGAACGCAAAACAAGATAAATAAAATTTATCTGACATCAATTCGTGTAATAATTTGGTAGACGTATGCGGACTACGAGACCACTGTCCCTGCGGGGCCCTCTCCAACACGGGGCCCGGGGCAAATTGCCCCTTTTGCCCCACCCTCTGTGCGCGCCTGTCTTCACAAAAGTTCCATTGCGTCGACAAAAAAATATTTGTGTGGGGTTTGGTTGAAATACGTAAGTGGGGAAATAAACTTCACTCAGAATTTATTTTTGGGGGATGCAGGAGCATGGCCCCATACTAGGATTCCATTTGTTTTGACCTATTGCGTTGCTTTGATAAAGACACATTAATATAAGGTTTTGTGAAATTGGTGAACAAAATGTTTCTTAGAAGAAGCAAAATGGGGGGTTGGGTTTGTATGGCAACCCCATGACCCCATGATCCGATTTAATCTATTCTTACATATGTTTTGTGTCATCAAGAGGAACACATTTGTGTGAAACTTGGTTGAAATTGGTGCACAAATAAAAAAGTTTTTCTTAGAAGAAGCTAATTTGGGGTTGGGTTTGTATGGCAGCCCCATTTTCCGATTTCACCGATTCAAACTGCCTGCAGCAAAAAGAAGCATTTGTGAAAATTGCAATTTCATAGCTTTTAAATTGGCCGAGTAAAACGCGTCGCAACAGACGGACATCGTCCAATCAAATCCCCAAGTCATGCTGATCATATTATGTATACTTTTTATATGGTCGGAGATGCTTCCTTCAATGCGTTACAAATTTCATGACAAAGTTAATATACCCTTTCACTCTATGAGCGAAGGGTATAATTAACATCGCCCCTATCCGAATGTATTTTCGAGATAAAAATGGGTGGATTGGGTAGCATATTCTCCGTAGAGCGTGGTGAGTTTCGCTGACGTCAAACCAATTCACGTTCCACGACGAGTTAATCTTGAAAATTATCCAACAGCCGAGAAATGGAAAAAATGATTCATAAAATGGCATAGAAAAATTGTGGAACCATTTTCGGATTGTATACTACTCGTATACGAGTATTAGTCTAAGAAAAATGGCATATTTGGTCGGCAAAAATCCTACATCGGAATTTTTTGGGATTATGTTTGGGGATGGTCCCCAGATTATGGCATTAAAAGTCCCAACCGATTGGCGGTCCGCAACCTTAAAAAAGGGGGAAAGGGGGCATTTTTCGTTTTTTTCTCGATTATTCCAAAAACGGTAAGAGGTACAGAAAAATTGTCTGAGGACGAGAAAAACTACCTTTTTTAAAAGCTCCATAACCTTTGAAAGAATGCTAGTTGAGCCGTAAAATTTTGTATAAGTATTCATAATAAGTTCAAGTCCATTTTAAGGTAAACATTGAGTCGCTCCGTTAAAAAAAACACTATCCCCCCATTTGAATTTGTCAAAACGGCATGTCCATAACTCTCGCCAAAATTGGAGCAGAGTGCTAAATTTTGGTTTGTTGTGATTGGAGGTCATAGTCACCCCACCCACCAAAAATCAGCTCATTCGGATAAAAACTAAGGGTACCTCCCATACAAAGTGATCCAAGGCGAAATAAACCAGAATATCGACAGACAAAAAACATATCTCAGGATTTTCGCAGGATCGTTGGGGACGGTGTTGTGATTAGGGTGGGACCGATACGGAGTTCGCAACATGGAAATTTGAATGAAAAAAAGCAACTACCATATTTTGGAGCTGAACGCTAAGTTTTGGTTTATACTACCCACCAAAAACCAGCTCAATCGAATTAAACTAAGGGTACCCATACAAAGTGACCCAACACAACTTTGTCCCACAGTACTCTTCGGTTTATCAATTGAGTAGTGCGTAGAGCAAACTTTTGGTGGGTGTCACCAATTTAATTTGTATGGAAGGTACCCTTAGTTTTAATCAGATTGAGGTGATTTTTGGTGATATTTAGCCTTCGGCTTCAACTTTGCGGGAATTACAGATATTCCATTTTTCAGCATTCGAATAAGGGAATGATGGGGGTTCTTGCAGGGCTGGGCGAACTGGGCGGTCGCCCAGGGCCACCACACCATGGAGCCTTTACTTTTTGGAGGGCCACCGCTCGGAAAGGGCATCACTCTCTAGGGGCCTTCACGCAACAAAATAAACAAAACATACAATGCAAAATCAATGGAATAGCTGGACGATGTTGTCAAATAAAAATGAGGTTGAAAACACGTTTGATGTTTAAAAAGAAAAGGAGCGGTGTTTCCTAAGACGGGACTAGCATATTTTTTTTTTGAAATGATCATTTCGGGGCCCTTCTTCAGTACAGATCCACTGATTTCCATTAGGTGTTCACTGGATTTATATACTTTTGCTTTAAAAGTGGTAATGCCTACTATATTGCGAAAAAACGTACGTAGGGTAGGACAAACAAAACGAATTTTAGCAGTGAGATGGAGCGAACACGTAAGGGAAGCAGATGTCGCTAAAAAGAAAAAACAAGGACCCCGGCTCGCTAAAATCGATGGTAGCACGACACATGGTGGAGACAGACACGCAATGACATGGGAAAACGTCAACATCATTCACGGAGGAGTTAACCCGCGGAAACTCGATGCATTAGAAAGCCTTTCCATCCTTAAGGAACCGGAGCACCGCAGGAAGAATCACGACACCGGCAATGTGCAATCAAGGTTGCTGAGAAAGCAGACTGAGCCAGGTAGCCGACCCTCCGGTTAAAACTTGGAGTGCAGTCATTCGAACTTCACCACCCCAGGTAGTAGGCATTACCACTTTTAAAGCAAAAGTATATACAGTCGAACTTCCGTAAACGGACACTTCCAATAACCGGACATTTTTCATAAACGGACACTTTTATTTGCTCTAACGTTTTACCAGACATTTTACTAAGAAAATAGCCGGACACTCTCATAACCGGACAAGAACAGTACTTTCATACCCGTTCTGAACACGCTAGTCTCTAATAAACGGACAGTTCCATAAAAAAACAAATTCTTAGAATTGTATTTCGGGCAGAGAGTTTTGCGATTACCAGAAAATGGGTATTTCGCGTATTAAGCAAGCAAGATTCAATGTACGTAAAATTATATTATGTATCAACAACTGGCAGTTCTTTTTTATCTCTCGGTTCGTGTTCGCACATTTTCTTAGAAATTCTTGCGAAAATTCAATTTATGTTGCGGCGTTAAATCGTGCATTTTTCTATCCTTTTTTAGTAAGTGTCAAACCATTTTGCGTATTGTAGATAAATTGCAAGTCACATATGAATTCAGGCAAAGAACATTCAGTGTGCTTGATCTCGGAAAAAATGCGTTTATTAAAAATGAAAGTTATTTATAAAAAGTGGAAAGAGCATGGGAATAAAATGACTAAAAATTATTCGCGAACCCGTCGAGACTATTTTTGTCGCGCGGTTTTTGATTGAATTCGCGTATTGTACAGGTTAAATCTATTTTATAAAATTGAATACCTTCGGGAAATATTCTCATATGCGGACACTTCCAATAAGCGGACAAAATCTCATTCCCCAATGGTGTCCGCTTATGGGAAGTTTGACTGTACATCCAGTCAACACCTAATGGAAATCAGTGGATCTGTACTGAAGAAGGGTACAACCCGAAATGATCATTTACAAAAAATGTCACCCCGTTCTGAAAAATAGCCACGGTAATGTAATTTTTAAAGTTTTCTTTACGTTTCTATTTAATTGTTAACTTTATGAGGAATCAATTTAGTACAACCATTTATAGTGGCATTCAAATATGTATGTATGTATGTATATTTTTGTTCGTTCGCAGACGTTTTTATGTATTTTTTTGCGGCTTTTGAAATAAACGCTAGAGAAACAGTACGAAAGAGTTAAAAGAAGTACGGATTTAATAGGTGAGTAGCTCAGAAGAGAGTTCAAATTATTGGGGAGAGTCTCAGAAAATGTTTGCACGGACTTATACCAGTTTAAAATACTATCAAAATGCTTATATGGGAGGCCGTGACGGATCGTGCTTACCAGCATTTGCACCTTGAGCCGTGAATTGGCAATTCGTGGTGCACGAGACCTGAAAACACGGCGCTAGCCGTCACGGCTCTCGTCCGTCCAATATAAGCCAATAAATTTGAATGCCTCGAGCTCGTCGTTTGAACGAAGCTTGCTAATCATTAAACCCTTGCTTCCTTGAACGCTTTCGAGCAGTTTCAAATCGGGATCGAATTGAGTTTTGATATAACTAAGATCAATTTAGGAGCACGGAGATGAGGCATTCTTGCAAAATAGGGAACCAAGTGAACCTCATCTCTGGCTCGAATCGTTATAACTGTAAAATGTACAAACAATAACAATTCATACTTGATATAAATAAGAATACTTTCCTGAATGTTCAGCATCCCATAGTAAGTCTCTTGCAAAATTAGTTATAGAAATATGCTAAAAGAAAAACTCATACAAAAGCCATATCTACATATTATTTTGAAATTTAGACCGGTCACTGTGGTTGACCCGATTGACTATCGTAGGTGATTTAGGTACCGTTGGATGGGATACTCAATTTCCATTAAAATCACATACAGCAGTTGAATGTCCACTTGAGTCCACAGTAAGAAAGAAATCGACCAAAATTAAATTTACTGTAACTGTCTCTCCCCTTTAAATATGAAAAATAATTTTTAAGATTAAAGTCGAGACTCCCAATATAAAAAATTTGATCCATTTTTTTTTTAACTAAATTGCGTTTTTGTGTCTCTGTTAATTATTATGCTAATTATTAAAATAAGTATGTACTAATTTTTGGTTGCACAAATTGAACAATTAGAGCAAATCGTGATAAGCAAAAATTTACTTTCCGATAAATTTGTAAAAATGTATACGCGAGTAAGTGAAGAGTCGGTGGTGATCTGGGCCATATACGCTTGACCAATATTTATCGAGGAGTACATTTTTGCTTATCAATCAACATACATATGTTAGAATTTCTTAATCGGTGTAAAAAAAAATGGGAAATTATTCGTATTTTGATAAATTGGCTAAAATTTATGTAAAAAATCTATGCAATGGTTATGGAACCCTGGTTATCATTGTGAAAAGTGTCAATGTTTTTATTTCATTGGCATTGCATACCTCATTGTCATTACGTTTTGTATCTTTTTTTGATCGAGCAGATATCTGATGAATGAGTTCAATTGATATCAATAGAATATTGTTCATGGGAAGGAAATGTTAGTAATTTACTTTTGAAATATGTTTACATGCACACAAAAGTTCTGAGGCTTCCCTGGAGAATTTAAACAAAGATATAATGAGAGAACTCTCTGTTACCCATATCCCATATCCTATACACGCAATTCACTTCACTTGTTGAATGATCGAGATCGTGTACTATACGCT
This sequence comes from Microchrysa polita, assembly GCA_949715475.1. Taxonomy (NCBI): domain Eukaryota; kingdom Metazoa; phylum Arthropoda; class Insecta; order Diptera; family Stratiomyidae; genus Microchrysa; species Microchrysa polita. The sequence goes on along the minus strand of OX454417.1, from coordinate 93,808,439 downwards.
TACCTTATGTAGAACTATGGATGGAATGACGGTAAGTTGGAATAATTTGTACCACATTCAGCGGTTTGTGCAATAGACCATAATTCCCTTCAGAACATGCAGCAATAATTCTTTTCTGCACTTTTGTGGGTTGGTTAGAAAACGTAACTCCCTCGAAGTGAAGATGGTTTGTTAACCATAAATCGTATGCTAGGGTTTTCAGTGAATGTTCCGTATAAGAATTCATCATTCATCGAGTATTTAAATGATACTCTGATAACAAAAAACTAAACCCACAAAAACTGAACAAAGATACAAAAAATCAACTGAATTTACATGAAAACCAACGAATTTTGCAAAACTACAAAAACAAAGCATGAAAAGGGTTAAAGTTACTATTTTTCACGCTTGACGATATCATCATTACAGTCAAGTGAACAGCACCAGCAACAACAATAACAGCGATCACTATAACATCGGTTGAACAACACAACAGTCAACAGGTAAATTTCGAGTGGCCACTACTGCACTACGCTTTGTTGCGTTTCGGGCGGATTTACCATACGTATACTACAGTACAGATACATATTGGTATAGTTCGCCGACTCTACAACCATACAGGTGAATTGCCATCGCGGCTAGATCGAATCAGTCAGCAGTCTTAGTTCAGGCTGTGTACTGTTGTGTGTCTGTGAAAAATGACGGTCTCCACTTTAGCTGACGATCATTTCATCTTAAATCTTCCCCTTATCAGCATCTTTAGTGGCTTATCTTAAGACCGCCCGAGAGATAAACATGATGTCGTAACCCCGGGCCTCTTGTACACACTCCCATTCATTTCTAATTACTTATACCAATTGCTTGTGTCTTATTTTGTAGTTTTTTCTTAAATTTAAATATTTTTTGCTGAAATTTTTTAATTTTTTAGCCGTTTTATTATTTTAGTGCATCTAATATTTTTTCGCGGGTTAAAAGTAATGTGTATTCAGTGATTGTGTATATGTGCACCCGCATCTAAAATATCAATTTTAATTTCATATATTGATCAGCACACTTTGCATTATGATAATAATATTCAAATAATAATCAACAACTTACTCAATATCAAGAGGTAATACTCGTCCGCTTAAATAATCCAAAAATCGTGTTAAAAGCCAACCATAATCATAACAAAAAAAAAGTAATTAATTATTTATAAAACGATATGGAAGTATGTATTCGTAGTCTTCATTGAAAGTGAAAAGCAATTGTTATGTGAAAAATTTTCTCTAGCAAAAAAATATAGCAACAAAAATTAATAAGATTGTTACAATAATTCGATACAAGTTTTGTGGGTTATCTTTTAGTGGAGAATCTGTTAGTGCACGAGTTATCGTACAGTCGTTTGAATTGGTGAATTCTGCAGTTAAGACCTCTGTGACACAAAAAAGTCGAAAGAATACATGTAGTGATAATAACAAAACTAAAATAAAAATTTAACAATTAATTAGCGCAAGGTCATTTCAGATACTGTTGTATTGGTTTTTCTATATGTGTGTTGAGAGTACGATTAAAGATCGATGTTGTAAGGAGAAGCGGACTACCAGTAAATTGAAATAAGGTCTATAAAAGACTCGGGTAAGTGGTGTTGCTTTATGTTTTGATTTTGTTTTTAATCTGAATATAAACTAATTTAAAAGAAAAAATCCTAACAAGAGTCCTCCGAATGCAGGCACAGTATTTTTGTACATTCTAATAATAATTTTTAACAATGTTGCATCTGCCCCTCTTGTGACGAATAATATTTTAACACAAAGAATCATGATTGCTTGATCCTTGATCCAACTCTATACTATCCTTTTATTGCCGATTGTATACAGATTAAGAAATTGAACATGAAATTCAATATTATAGCGGTTCAACAAAATCAATTTATAAATTTGCGATGATGATATTGTCCTCTGTATGCTTTAATCCAGTGTCGTAGATAAGGAGGTATCAAGGGGATTAATCCTCCTCCCTATTTTTCCATATATCCTTTAATTTTCACATCAAATCTTTATATATATAAAATACAACTGTACGTGTGTTCGTAATGCTCTCATCTTATCTAATCTCCTCCAAAAACACAGAACCCATTTGGCGTTTAAGATCCTTGTCAAAAAATATATGTAATAACGTACAAAATCCACAAATGATGTCGTGATGCTGCCATAGAAACCCCAATCCAAAAGTATTATTTTCTTCCCTATGAGGACCAATGTTGGCTAAACTTCACTTAAGTGTATATCTATTGAAGTCAAAAAATATATGTATGAACGGACAAAATCTACAAATGGGGTCGTGGGGCTGCCATAGAAACCCCAATCCAAAATATTATTTTCTTGAAAACATTTTTTTCTCTGAAGATCAATCCTATCCAACCCTTACATAAATACGAGTATGTCTCTATCTAGAAACGAACGAAATTTAACCACGGTATCACTATATATGGTGTCCACTTATTGGTTCCATCGAGCTCTTGGTCGTCCCAGTGCCCGCTCTAGCACTTACGCCGCCCCGGGCAAGAGGACAAATTGCCGCCCCTTAGGTGATATACCAGGCAGATTTACAGTAGGTAATATTTACGTCGTTAAAGTAGATGTGTAGTTCCCCATAACATCCTTGCAGACTGCGCAACCGATAAACTCCAATTAGCTGGATTTCTTCAGTGTGGAGCGTGCGTGGTTTATTTTTATAAATGCGACATCTTGAGAATCATAGGCCAGGAGGTTGGGGAGGCAGGGCAGGGAGTGGCGCTTGACCCTCCCTCCCCCTGGCTGGCGGTTGATCAAGGATACATTTTTCTCTTACTGCTTACTGCTTTTTCATAAAAAAATCAATGCTCTACGTATGGAAATTTTAGTACATACTACAAATCTGCGTGTTGGTGCCGTGTTCAGTTGGCGCCAGGTCTCAATCGCAATTTTAAGAAAGATTTCAGTCTGGTGGTCTCGGTTATTCCGAGACAGGATTATAAAAGTAAATCATCCGCATAATTCTATTGAAACTGCAGTTTTAAGCACATATCCGAAACTTGAACACCCGCATGTAGGTGTCATCAACATAATCATATCCATATCCTATCCGCGTTTGCGTGACCTAGCCTTTCGAAACTTAAATTATGCCTTAAGTGACATCCTAAGTTCTCTTTGTGAGGATCCTAACTACCTATGTTTCCGATCGTGTTGCCCAACCAACCTAATTCAAGAAAATTTTTCGCCACCAAAAAGCCCACATGCCACATGGTCCGTGTTTCATCACTACATGACTTCTAGGTTTAAATGTATACTTTATAGAGTTTTTGCTATCCGCCATGTTTTACCGTTATAATAAAGGATTCCTCACTGGAAGTTTTCTTTGGGAAGTTAATGGATTTAAAAACATTTCGTCTGCAAGGGATAAATTTTGTGACAAAGGTCATGTGATGTATTCAAGAGTAATACTCATGTAGACGCCATTTATCGGTAAAAGGACAAAGATCGCTCTAGATTTACCTTTCTCAAAATTTTAACCCTTTTTCTAAAAATATTTTTGTTGTCATATGTTTAATGAGAATGACATACCCTCCGACCCACTAAAAAAATTCCGGGATAGGGGCATGATGTTGACAAAATGTTTATGTCTTGAGGAAATCCAGCCTACGCCCATATTGAGAATTTTTATAAAGAAGAAGTTCAGAGCTAGCTAAATCGGGGAATCAAGCCAAGTCCTGATTTAGCATGTCCGAAAAAAGGAGGTACTGCTACTGCGGCTCTGGTAATGTGTACTGTGACTGTGATTCCATCCCTCATCTCATCTTTGTTCGAAATTTGTCCTTTAAATGCTAGTTGAATCAATGCAATTGGAACCAACTGAGGCGATCCATCCACAAGTAGATTGGGTTCGGGATTGAAGTCAAATTGCCGCCAAAGGTTTATAGAAGTTTTCAAAACTCATGCATGGGTATGATGTGCACTCCTCCGATTCAATAGACTAGAATAAAGTTTTAGACCTCACTTCCTGAAATGAAAGTGCGACGTTCCGCATATAAACTCAATAATAAGATTACGTTCTATAATTTCGTCTTCTATTTAAAAATTAGGTGGATCTCCCCTTTGGTAAGAACAAGGGGTCATGCATAGAAAGACCAAATATAATACTTAATGCTGGTCAAAAGAAGAGGTATTAAACGTTCAATTGGAGGACGAAATTAGCACATAAATCTCCAATTTCTGTTTTTAAGTAAAACTTGAATAGCGCATAACTTCGGAAGTGGGGCGGGGGCTAGCATCACATTTTACGCAAATCCTTCTATCAATTGTGGGCTCTTCAAAGCCTCTCAAGAACTTTGCATATTCAAAACACAACTTTCAACTTTTTATTTCATCTGTAGGTTTCGTTTCTACTTATTGGAAATTGATATTGAATTTTTCTTTCTGGCTTTTATAATTTTTTTTTATTCGAGTGCTAGCCAAAAAGCCGCCCCTAAAATTTGGCGCCCAGGGCGACCGCCCGGCTTGCCCCCCCCCCTTAGAGCTGGCGCTGGTCGTCCACGGTCCACGCAATCTGGCTCCATTCAATAATGTGTTGGTTATACATATACAGGGTGTCCGGAAACTGCCGCATAAACGCACTGGATTATGATTCCTTAGTTGATTTGCAGCAAAAAAGTTGTATGAAACATATCTCCTCAGCTTAACCCTTTAGCTGCCACAGGCATTTAAAGATTTTTGAAAAAAGCATTTTCTTGCACGACTTAAAGCCTAATATCTCCAAAGCTAGACCCGCTAGAATAGTGAAATAAAAAGATTATTACAGCCAACAAATTTATCTGTAAAATAAAACTAACCACACTAACATCGGATAAGAGGTTTGGTTTTTACAGAGCTTCAAAGTCAAATTTGCGTGATTTGACCCAAAAACAGTCTATTTTCCCATCTCAGTTTTCCCCAACTTCTGCCAAAGTGAGGTGCTTGTACGATTCTTTTAAAAATTGGCGCATAGTCTAACAATCATATCTTTCTTACATCATTTTATTCTAGCTCCATTACATATTTCTAACAGTTTTAGTACCTTAAGTGCAGAAAACAAAGGTTAATTTTGGCTCGATTTCGACATACTTTGAATAGATTTCACGAATTGCAGATCTTTAGGGGCAGTGTGAATTGAATTGTATTGAATTCGAGCTAAAATTAACCCTAGTTTTCTACACTTAACGTATAAAAACTGTTAGAAGTAATGGAGCTAGATCAAAATGATGTATGGAAGATATGATTGTAAGACTATGCGCCAATTTTTAAAAGAATCGTACAAGCACCTCTCCTTGGCAGAAGTTGGAGAAAATTTAGATGGAAAAAAAGATTGTTATTGGGTCAAATAACGCAAAATTTGACTTTGTAGCTCTGTAAAAACCAAACCTCTTATCCGATTTTAGTGTGGTTAGTTTTATTTTACAGGTAGGTTGGCTGTAATAATCATTTTATTTCACTATTCCAGCTGGTCTAGCTTTAGAGATATTAGGCTTTAAATCGTGCAAGAAAATGATTTTTTCAAAAATCTTTAAATGCTTGTGGCAGCTAAAGGGTTAAGCTGAGGGGGTATGCTCCGTACAACTTTTTTGCTGGAAATCACATGAGGAATCACAACCCGGTGCGTTTATGCGGCAGTTTCCGGACACCCTGTATATTTCGTAAAAATATCTGCCGAATCACTGTCCTCAAGGAAATTTTAAAATTTACTCTTTTTAACTTATTTTTCACGACTTGGCTAGAATTCGGACCATTCCTAGCATATACATATTGAGGGATTTGGATTTGTTGACACATTACGTTATTTTTCAGATAGTGCAATTGTTACAAGAATTCATCAATTAGATTAATCGCATAAGATAATTTTCTTTTATAGCCAAAATACACGATAGTTTATTATAGCAGGATCATCGCATGCTGGACCAACTTGCTTGTACCTTGAATCCATCATAGACCTTGAGTGTGCCCCTTATGGAGAGTTTTTGTATCATAAAATCCCATAAAATGAGCTGATATTGATATTAAATGGTAACTCGACCACTGAAACAACCGTGAAAAACAGTGTATAAAGGTCTAATTCATTGACCAATTCTTAGCTCACAGCTCTAGTTCTTACTGCAAAATATTTGGCACTTATCTAAGCGAAACAATTTTGAAACGCCATAATCTAGTTTTCTAGCTAGTATTAGATCTCGTCAGTTACTTTCAAGCATGAGCCCATTTGTTAGTCACCTCATGTATGTAGTTTTGAAGAAATTTTTCATTGGACAAGCCTACACAGTAGAAAATTTGGTTAATTTTTTGGATAATTTTAACTCAACATAGTTTATAACAAGCATGCATACGAAATTTTGAATTCGGTTTATAAACTCAACGTGAGTTAAACATATTTACACAAAAAGTGGATCATTTTTATCTATCTTTTTGATAGATGATGATTCTACTCAAATTTGAATATTTTTTCTATAAAACCATTTGTTCTAACCACGAAGGGTACCTCAAATTTTGTATCAATTCTATAAGTGCAAAGAAGTCAGGATATCCAATAATAATGTGCTTATCATTTTTACGCGGTCGCAAAGTCAAATATAACGGTACAGAGAAAGACAGTACAGTTTCGGGTGTTGACGAAAATGCTGTCTTTTTGAAATTATCTATTGATTTTACCTTACTTTCTTATTAAATCTACTAGTTATTGTGTCGAAATAACTGACACTATTTTAGGGGTCTAGAATCAAAACCGGCTGTCTCCACTTTTTCGACAAAATGACCTAAAATATCCTTCTTATTAATTGTTTCAAGCTGAATACCGAAATGTTCTCAATTAGTTGCAGAACCGTCTAAAACTCTATAAAATTTACTGTCAAAAAATCGACAATAATGTCACGTGACTTCTTCTTTTTCTTTTTATGTCTAGTCTAGTTACGGTAATTACATAACTCCGGCCTTTTAGTTGAATTCGTTTGATTTGAGCGTATAGTGTTTACCTGCAAAAGTAATGAGTTTTAATTTGCAATGGAATGTTATGCTGAAACAGTTTCTCCTACGAAGAGAAGGAAAAGAATAAGGCGACCAGAGAAGTGGAAAAGGAATGTAGAGAAATTGAAGATGTGTGTTGGGTTTATTAAGAATCTTTAAAGGATTTTCCTTTTTTTTCGAATAACAATTGTACTTACTTTAGATACAAATACTCCCCTAAGGAGCCCCCCCCCGTTTACCCTAAATGCAAACATGCATGCAAGGCCTAACATTTTGAAGCTTCCTAATTTCTTGTTTGTTACTCTTTAGTCCCATAAGCGACAATCTCCTGATATGTTAGAAGCAAAACCGCATCTCTACATGTGGGAATCAAAACCGGCAATCTCCAATTTTACAAATTCTATTATTTCTAACAGCTTTTGTTTTTAGGTATGTTCTTCATATTAAATCAATGATTGAGATATACATTTTCAGTGAAAAATAAATTCATGAGCTAATGTATTGCATTTTGAATGCATGTAATCGAAAAAATGCTTCTACTGAAAAATTGGGTCAGGTGGAGATAGCCGGTTTTGATTCTAGACCCCTCTTGTGGTGTACATTCTATTCTTATTCTTATTATTCTCATTTCAATATACATAAATGCTTTATTATTTCTATACAAAAATTAGATAGATTTATATAGATAAATTTTTATATTGAAAGTACACCAACATTTTCGACTGTGTAGAGACTCTAGAAAGACTCCAGGTTTAAAGAAAGTTTCTAGAAAGACTCCAGGTTTAAATGTCCACATTTTTGCCAAACAAAATTCATATATCGAAACAGAAATAGTGTCCCGTTTTTCCTACCATTTCTTGAAACTGGGCCCTTTGCTTATCTGGACTATGAATACGTAAAAAACGCCTTACTCATTACGGCTGCCCACGATTACTTTAATTATTTTTTTCTGTACTGAAAAAAGTATCCAGGGGCACTGCTCCGCTCTTCATGGAAAAGTCATAAAAATCAGTGTAATCGTCTCAGAGAAGTTTGGCAAAAAACATTTTTGTAACGAGATTTTCACAGATGATAGAGAACGCTCTCTACATATTCTTGGCTCTTTTATGTGTTTTCTGTGAGTCGTTTGTATATTCGCGATTCTGGGATATTTTTTATACCCTTCACTCGTAGAGTAAAGGGTATATTAACTTTGTCATGAAGTTTGTAACGCATTGAAGGAAGCATCTCCGACCATATAAAATATGTATATATATGATCAGCATGACGAGCTGAGTCGATTGGACGATGTCCGTCTGTCCGTCTGTCCGTCTGTCCGTCTGTTGCTACGCGTTTTACTCGGCCAGTTTAAAAGTTATCGAGCTGAAATTTTGCACACATCTTTGCAGGCAGTTTGTATGTTTGAATCGCTAAAATCGGACAGTGGGGTCATGGGGCTGCCATACAAACCTAACCCCCCCAATTTGGTTTTTCTAAGAAACACTTTTTCATGTGTTTACTAATTTCAACGAAATTACACACAAATGTGTTTCAACTGATAACACAAAACATACGTAAGAATGGATCAAATCGGACCATGAGGTCATGGGGCTGCCATACAAACCTAACCCCCCAAATTAGGTTCTTCTAAGAAAATTTTTTTAATTTGTGCACCAATTTCAACCAAATTTCACACAAATGTGTTTCTATTGATGCCACAAAATATATGTAAGAATAAATGGAATCAGACTATGGGGTCATGGGGCTGTCATACAAACCCAGCCCCCAAATTGAGTTTTTCTAAGAAAAACTTTTTTATTTGTGCACCAATTTCAATCAAACCTCATAAAAGTGCATTTTAATTTATGCCACAATACATGTGTAAAAATGAATGGAATCGGACGACGGGGTCATGGGGCTATCATACAAAGCCAACCCCCTAAATTGAGTTCTTCTACGAACAACTTTTTTATTTGTGCACCACTTTCAACCAAAACTCGTAAAAGTGCACTTCAATTGATGCCATAAGACATATGTAAAAATGATTGAAATCGGACTATGGAGTCATGGGGCTACCATACAAACCCAACCTCCCCATTTTGGATCTTCTAAGAAACATTTTTTCTACACCAATTTCAAAAAAAAACTCAATGCGTCTTTATCAAAACAACAAAAAAGTAAAACAAATGGAATCGTACCATTCTCCCGCATTCCCCCAATAAAGTTTTCTGAGTTATTTTTTTTTATTTTACCACTTATTCCAACCAAACCTCACACAAATATTGTTTTATCGACGCCACAGAATTTGTCAATATCAAAGATTATGCGAAAACAGAAGGAAAAGAATTGGGAAGGATTAAACACAAGTCATAGGTTTGCCCCAAAAAACTTTTAGCCCGAGGAGAGTGAACTGTATTCAAATTTCGGCCGCGCCCGAAATTAGCCTCGGTCTCGTTTTGTATACATTTTCTATATGCTTTTTTATCTAATAGTCCTGACAATAATACGTATAACTCTCGTCCTGCCAATAATATGTGTCTCATTACATAATATACTCGTACATTTAACTTTTATCGCTTTGCACTATCATATGATACAACGGAAATGCAAACGTTAACACTCACAATTTTTGCATAGAAAAACATTTGAAAGAAATCGAAAGTTCATTAGAAATTCGAAATTCCTTTTCTGTGATTTTGTTGCGATCAAAAACAGAAACATAAAAAAACATCATGATTGATTTCGTTGATATTTGAAAATTATATACAATCTATTTTGTTGCAATATTATGTATTCTTGAATAAATTTGCCTGCATGTCGTGCAGATATCTTAGAAATATTTAATAGGGTGTTATATTGCATTTCTATCGTATATATTTGTCAAATTTATATGTATTAACCCTTTCGCTCCCAATGATGCCATATGGCAACATGAAATTTAATGATTTTTCATAGAAAATGTAAGAAATAAATTTTTACTTTTTGTGTGATATTAGACTCTCCCAATAGTGTAATACCTAGTTGATTTTTTCCAGCGTGAAATTTTTGGTTTTGGGATGTTATTTTTAATGAAATTTTAGAGAAGGTTTGACGATTGTCGTAAAGCCGAAAAACTGATTTATCCATTTCCCCATATTTTCTTATAATAATCATTTTATGCAAATCATTTTAATGGTTTTATTTTGTAAAGAGGTAGTTGTAAGAGAAAATCAAAAGATTTTTCGATTTTTTTTTAGGAAAACCCTCTAAAGTGGTTTTGCATGAGCATGATGCCATATGGCATCATTGGGCGTGAAAGGCAAATCAGCAAGTCCCCTATTCATATAAGTGCCATTTGCTTGCTGTATGAAAGGCACCCTCAGTTTTTATCCGAATGAGCTAATTTTTGGTGGGTGGGGTGATTATAAGCTCCAATCGCAATAAACTAAAATTTAGCACTCTGCTCTAATTTTGGGGGGAGTTATGGACATTTCCTTTCGCCAAATTCAAATGGGGGGATAATGGGGGTCGTTTATCGGAGCCACTCAATGTTTCTCCCAAAATAACATTGAACTTATTGTAAATACTTGTACGAAATTTTACGGCTGAACTAACATTCTTTCAAGAGTTATGGGGCTTTTAAAAAAGGTATAAAATGAAAAAGATCTAATTTATTTTTAAGCTAGCGCCGAATTATTGAATATATCATTTCAAAGATAATTTTATGTAGTTTCTTTCGTTCTCAGACTATTTTTCCATATCTTTTGTCGTGTTTTAAATATTCGCAAAAAACCGAAAAATAACCCCCATTTCCCCTTTTACCCCTTTTTTAAGGTTGCGGACCCCCAATCGATTGGGACTTTTTTTCCCATAATCTGGGGGTTGTCACCAACCATTCTGCAAAAAAATTTCCGATGTAGGATTTTTGCCGACCAAATATCTCATTTTTCACATGGAACTTGCTAAGTGTCCTTTCAGTTCCAATGATGCCATATGGCATCATGCTCTAATTTATTAACTATAGCGCTTAACAATTTTTTGTTCAAGAAAATATCATAATGCCTACTGAACGACGTAATGTTGTAAGAAAAATTCTCCGCTTAAAATCCATAATTTGGGCACGAAAGGGTTAAATTCAGTTTGAAATGGAAAATATCAACTTGGATAATCTTCTTTTTTCACACATTTGACAGGCTTAAAATTAGTGTGAAATTGTTTTTCTGTGCAGGGAAATATTACTCTAACTTTGATGTGCAAAAGCTATACATATAAGAAATGTATAAATATTTACTGAGCAAAAAGTGGAAAAGAGACGTTAGCAAACTGGTTTTGAACACACTTAGCCTATCCGCTTGTAAAGAAAAAATAAATGGAATTGCATGCTAAAAAACGAAAGGATCTTATCTTGTCCAGAAACCTACCAAACAGTTTTTTTCCTGACGAAAATTCATTGCGAAAAGGACAAATAAAAAATAACCAGATTGCAAGCGAATTAAAATTAGTACAGTCACTCCTCGACTTACGTAGACTTACGTAAGCATTTCGTTCCAAAAGTCTATACGTAAGTCGATATTTTACGTAACTAGAAATGTTCTTAATTCGCATACTAATGTTGTTTGAAATGCACAAAAAGTTGAAAAATTTGTGAATTTCAGACTTTAATTAATTTGCGCAAGGATTTTCTTCAATTTTTCTTAAATTTTTGTAAAATATCAGGGATTTCACCTACACAGAAATTAATTTAAGTGAATCATCCAATAATTTTTCATGTATTTTGTCTTTTACGTAAGGTCGGAATTACGTAAGTCCACCTTACGTATGTCGGGGAGTTACTGTATAAGAGAATGCCATCACATCCGACGACCAGAAGGGTGCTTTAATTTGCGCAAATTATGGTTTCAAAAATTAATAAGTTATTTGGCAAATTACAAGAATACTGTTACAAAAAAAAAAAAATTGATAATTTAGTATTGTCGGTAGAGTAGAGTAGTATACTAGAGTTTCATAATGTGTAAGATTTATTATTCTTAAAATGATTTAGTGTTTGGGATATTCATTTTAGGTGGATCGTTTCCTTCCATTTTTCGCCAGTTTCCTAAAGAAAACTGGCAACTTATTGTATAAGAAGCAAGCGGGTAATCATTTCCTTTTCAAACTTTAAACTTATGGATTAGTAGCAAATTGCTATCTAAAATAATTGTCCTTCGTATGTTTATTTATTTTCGATTATTTTTTCTCCGTTTGAGAACACTCAATATTCTCATCATACCGAGGCCAAAGCCTGAGAAAACTGAGAAGAATGCTATTGCATCATTTCCCAGGGAAGAATCCTGAAATGGGAATCATTATCTCCAAATACACAATCCCGAAATTTTTTCAACATCATGATTTTCTTAGAAGTTGAAATTGTCGGTCACAAAAATACTGCTAGGCAAATTTTAGAGTAGTCGGTGCACAAGGTCACGGTGCACACCTATGTGACGGACTATGATCTCTATGATGGGAATAAATAACATTGCTGAGCGTGCTGTTGATCTCAACCCCTCAACAAAAAAGCAGTAAGATCTTGGGAATTGGATGTCACTTACACATCTGTCATGCCTGTTTTTTTTTAATTTTAAAGCCAAGTCTTAAGAAAGGACAGTTGAGATTGACTGGGATTTGGAGCGGAGCGGAGCGAATTTGAATTTCGGAGCGAAAGAGCGGAGCGTGGAGCGGTTTTTGGCAAGCTGGAGCGGAGCGATTTTAGCTTTGAAAGTCGCTCCACTCCAAAGTAAAAGATAAAAGAAATTTTGAGAAAAAAAATTTATTAAGATTAGATGATTTTGGACGATTTAAAGCGAAGAATTCGTTGAGAGACTTGCAAAATTTCGGATTATTGTGAAATTCATTGTGATAAAAGAGGTTTTGCGTTTAGTCATAATCATAATCATCACTCTTCATTATTAAGAAATTCAAGATTATCCATGACAGTCCTGTCCTGTACTCGATGAATGAAACGCCCTTTTTAATTTAAATTGGTTATTAGGTGCGTTTTCTTGAATGGAGTACAGGACAGCGCAGCTTCCATAACAATTTTACAGATCTCGTTCTATACGGGATGTCCGGAAACTATCGCACAAAGGCACGTAAATATGATTCCTCGTGATATTTCCAGCAAAAAAAAAAATCTTAAAATGATTTTGCCTTTTGGTAGCTAAGGAGTTAAGAATTCGGGATATTCCCGGTACGCCTATTTTGCTGGAAATGACATTAATAGTAATCTTTCGGTGCGCTTATGCGAAAGTTTAGTTTCCGGACACCCCATCTAGAACAACTCAAATTTGTTCGAAATTGGTGCTATCCTGTCCTTGATCGAATAAAACGCACCTATTATTAAGTCATATTCTATAATATGTGAGTAGATTTAAGTTGAATTGATGAATTCGCGGAAAATAATAAACATTTACTAAATAATGAAGTTTTGTTGTGTTTTGTAATGGAGCGGAGCAGAGCGTGGAGTGGAGCGAAAAATTTGTACCTGGAGCGGAGCGGTTTCAAATTGGTTGGAGCGGGAGCGGAGCGAAAAAAAGTTTCTCCAGATACCTGCTTTCTACATCATTTACCGAAAAATGACCCTGCACGTGTTTAAACATTCACTGGTGATTCTGATTACATTTTACATTTGGCCTCCAATTTTTGCGTTTCAGACGGTAGTTCATCTATATTCCATGCTATTTTTGTCTCTCGGATTGCATATACCATTTGTGAGATCTAAATTTCATTGCTGGTATGATTTAGCTACAAAATGAATCTTGATTAAATAACTTGAAAGACAAGGAATTGTGAGATTCTTTCTTTACAAGGTCCCTAACTGGGCAAAGCTGTATACAATTTCTCACCACTTCTCCCCTTCAGATGGAATGTTGATAAATTCTACTACCTTCCCGGAGCGACTTCATGTGACAGTTAAAATTGTATTCTGCAGCTTAGAAGCCATGGACGAATTAGAGTTGCTTAATTCATCCAAGGCAATGAAACGCATGAAAATATGGGATTTTCGCAAAAGAAAAAAGAGTCTCCCTAAAGGGAAACATTTCTCTACTTATGTTATCGATTCATGATATTCACACGTAGGTATCCCTGTTGTGGATATCAAGGGTCTGAAAACTACAAATATTTTAGTTTTCCACGAGTGAAACGTATGTATTGGGTCGCAGCCTCTGCACCTCCGTCAGTTACGAGTGGCCACTTGCTGCCGTTCATTTGTCCGCGCCACCTGGCTTGAAACTATCACGGGCATGCATTCCGTGGCAGTATATGGAGCCGCAAAGAAGGCATCTGGTTAGTTTTCCAGACTACAGTCTCCATTCCTGGATATGTTTTGAGGCTTTACTTGGAACACACTTGGATGAAAGTTGGTTAAGATTGGTTAATAAAAAAGTTTTTCTTAGAAGAGCCTAATTTTGGATTTTGGGTTTGTATGGCAGCCCTATTATGCCATAGTCCGATTCTATTCGTTCCGACATATATACAGCGTACACTAAAAAGAAACTTGTATACCAAATTTCAGCCCGATAGCTTCAAAACTGAGGGACTAGTTTGCATTGAAACAGACGGACCGACAGACAGACGGACATCGCTCAATCGATTTCTCGCGACACACTGATCAATAATATACATATATACTTTTCACAGCCGAAGGTGCTTCCTTCTGTGCGTTGCAAACTTCATGACAAAGTTAATTTATACCCTTTGACATAGTGACGGATATAAAAAAATATTGATAATCGAAAAAGTTAGGCTATGTTCAAATCGTATAAATATTTGCATGTAGGCCACATGTAGGTATATGATCAGTATGACGAGGGGAGTCGAATGGACGAGGGGAGTCGATTGGACGATATGCGTCTGTCTGTCTGTTGCAACGTTCAGCAGGTATTAAAGCTAGCAAGCTGAAATTTTGCAGACGTTCTTATTACCGGTATTTTTTCACTGCTGACTTTAACTGTTGTGTCTCTATATGTGCAAGCTGTGCATCCACCATAACTCGAGTGAATTTTAATAGGCTTATGGCAACCAATAGGAGCCAACCTATGACATTGAACTATATAAGTGATCAAATTACACTTTGTAAACTTGAATTGTGAAGGATAACACCTAGAAATTTCCCAAAACCATAATTTTGATTTATTGAAATACCACACACTATGCTGTATGTACTCCCACATTAACGGAACAATGTCATTTGATACCTCATCTTAAAATATGAAATAAAATGATTTTTTGTATATATTTCAACAAGAATTAAAACTGAACTTAATATTTTCGCAATCACCCATGGTTTGTTAAGATAAACGCAAAGCTGACAACTATTGGTACTTGTAGTATGAAATAGTATAGTATCGTAATAAAAATAAAAATGAAATAAAAAAATAGAAATCTTCAATGTCATCCAAATAACGCAATACGCATAAAACTCATTTTGCATAATGTAAGTTATGACAACAAAAAAACATTCAATCCTTTCTATCTTTATTGTTAGAGACTTATGATGTCGCCGAAAATATATAAAAACGAGACAAAAGTCATTAAAATCTATGTATGTTTCAAAACAAAACATTTTTATCATCAACATGCAATTTTTCATAAAACAACAATCAAAAGTAAAAGATAAATGGGAACTTTCAAGGATACTTTTAACATCCGAAACGAAACGAACGTAATAAAAGAATATCATCTTGTTTTAAGCAAATCGAGCATCGTAAATTGTCGACTAGTTTAATTTAAAACAATGATGTCGAAATAAGCAGGTTTTGAAATATTTTTAGCGGATGATACAGTGTGGATCCGAAGCCGGACATCATGTAGAGTTAGATTTCCGGGTTCTTATATTGCTCTATGTTATGTTAACAAAAAATATAAAAATAAAAATGAAGACGAATTTTTGATTCTTTTCCAATCCGTAGCCAGGTATATAATGAAAATAATCTTCCCTCGAATTCAAATTTGCTTAACTAGTACGGTAATTTCATACATACATACACAACAAAAAAAATTAAGTCAATGAAGCTAAAAATTATTAGATAGATAGATTCAGATAATAAGAAATACAGTACCTTGAATTGAAACTTGATTGATTCTGATAAGATCTTATGTGTAGTAATCTCCATATGAAATCTCAGTGATGCCTGATAATGAGAAACTGAGAAACCCTTACGAAATCACTGTTCAACCTAGCACCTCAATATTCACCATTCTTTTTTATTGCTGGGACCTTGACTGAATTTGGATCGGAATTAGCTTAATCTGTTTTTTTTCGACACATCATATTTATTTCTCGTTGAATCATTTTCCCATTGTTTAAATGCTATTTTCGTTTAACTTTTATACCCAAATTCACTATTAGTATTATGTTTGCATGTAAGCGACTATCGTAGAAGCTGCAGACAGTCCGGCGAACTTTTACTTTTATTGCAACATGAGGCACAGCACAGGATAGATAGTATGAGTATCATAGTAAAAACAACGTTTGATAAATATGCGCTCAGTGGACCCCCCTTTTTAAGGTGATCCAGTCCATTAAAGTCAAAAGTCAAATAAGAAAATTAGTGTGATCTTTTTTTCTTCGAATATACTTACTAGTGTCTGTTGATGTAGCTTTTGGATGTTTGCGAATATTTGCCATAGCATCATTATGATTTATTGATATTGATTGATTGATATTGATTGATAGGATGTCACTAACACATCCTGCGGCCTTAGTCCAATGTTGGATTGTCGCGCCTGTTATTTATTTTATTTATTATCATTATGATTTGGAGTAAAGTTCGCAGAGTAATATACGAAAATATGGTGACAGAATTAATTAAAAAGAGATGAATTTACAAGATTAATTTATTGGTAAATGTAAATGAGGATGACGATGGCTCGATTCGAATGCCAAATATAAGTTTTGAATATATTTAGGATTAGAGGTATAGTTAGTGAAAAATAATAATCCGTGAATTATTGAAAGTTTATTATAAAAATGAAGACAAACATGTTTATAAATATACATGATAGTATAAACGTACTCCTACATATCATATAAGACTTGTATGAACATATTTATTTACGAATATAAAAAGATTGCCGACATAATTATTAAAAATTGTCCTAAGTTTGCATACTATGTACATTTTCGTATTTTCGTGTATAGTGAGCCACCTCAGTAAGACCTTACATTAAATATTTTAAACAAATATTTGTGCAGGAAATATTGTACAAAAATTGTGAGGGGATATTTTATACAAAATTTCACACAAATTTGAATTGGAATTTTTGCGAAAAATTTTTAAGGAAAAAATTTACAAAATATTTATATTGCTTAAGTATTCAAAAAAGTGTAATACTTCAGAAAAATGTTTGGCTAAACACTGTTTCCCAGGGCCGGTCCTAGGGGTGGGCGAACTAGGCGGTCGCCCAGGGCCACCACTCTCAAGGAACCCTTACTTTCAAGGGGCCACCACTCGGAAAGGGGATTATTCAAAAGGGGCCTCCACGCAAGAGATATGTACTCGAACTAAATTAAAGTTAATATAAAGTGAAATAATGTTGATGTGATTTTCCTGATAAAAAATCTGTTATAACATGCATAGGGATAAGACATCCATCCCTCTCTCTCTCTCTTTTGAAACAAATTGCAATATCTGCTCTCCAATGTCACCATTGATGTCTTTTATGTGTGTTAAAAATACCAGTGACGGTAGCATGATATGAAAGAAGTTTGGTTTTTAGAACTTATCGAAAAAATTTGCCAATATCCAAGCTCGAGATGGTACAGGACAAACCTGAGATTATACCATGAAAAGCCGGTAGTGATGCCACAACACCTTAAGGCACAATAAGTTTGAATTGGTGTTTATCATGAATAACTTAACCGCACGCACGTTAACAACGTCAGACCCATAAATTAGGATTGAAGTTTCCTACATAGAAAACCGGCGAAGTATTAAGGTCCATCCAGACTGATCGCCAAATGGTTGCACGTGCAACCAACTGGCAATTGTCATTGCATCCAAACTAATCGCTATTTGCGTGTGCGTCCAATATGGCAACTCAACCAACCGCTTTGACAACCGCTTGTCAAATTCAAAGTGATAATTTTGCAACTTTTATTCGTTTTTTTGTGTGAAATTGAATAATTCTTGAATGGCCGTGTAATAATTCAGACGCGCAGAGTCCGATTTTGATAACTAAATTTAAAAAAATCGAAAAAAAAAAATGTTGGTCATGTAATTTTCTGTTTTCATTTGGTTGCTAGTGTAGATGATAGGTAGCAACCAAATGGCTTTTCGTGATGCCAGTTTTTAGACGCGCAGCCCTTTGGCGATCAATCTGGATGGACATTTATTTATAGAAACACGATACACCGCGTGTACAAAATGATCGTCTAACGCTGGAAACAGATTGGACGCAGCAACAGTCGCAGCATTGCCTGGCTAACAAACGTGCTGAACAGCAATTTAAAATGCATTGTGCTTCATATTTTGCGCTGCTCTTGTTACTGCGGCCATTCTATTTCTACCATAACGCAGTGCGCTTCCCAACCGGAGTTTCGTAGAACACTAGGGTTCAGCGACGACTTCTCAAAGATAGGAAATGAGTAATATAGAAAATAGTATTGATTGAAAAATTAAAGGAATGCATAGAAAAATTTAACCAAATGTTGGAATATTAAAATTCTAAGGTTTAGACTGAGCAGGCCAACTGAGCACTCCAGTGAATGACAATAATTAACAAAACTTACGCAAAGTTATGAAACTCACAAAAACCGTCAGATGGATGATATTATGAATGTGTGGCGAGTGAAAAGTAGTTATACAGGGTGTCCCATTCATGGTGGAGAATATTTTAATGGTAGGTAGTGTGGCTCATTTGGGGAAAGTTAATGTATAACGGGACCCCTTTATTTTCATTCGTTACAATGTAATAGCATTTTTTTCAAAATGCCCTACTTGCCGAACTAAATCAAAATTTGCCATACCACTAAACACTTGATTCAAGATATGACTTTCACTTTCTGAAACTACATAAAATTTCCAATTAAATGACACCTCGCCCGTTACGATGTTGCTCGTATCTTCCGAAATACACCCGTTCAAACTTTAATGAAATTTTAAAATTGTATTCGATTTTATAACTTGAATTTTTGATGAAAACTCAATTTTAAAATTTCTTTAAAGTTTGAACGGGTGTATCTCGGAAGATACGAGCAACTTCGTAACGGGCGAGGTGTCGCTTTATTGGAAATTTTATGTAGTTTCAGAAAGTGAAGTCATATCTTGAATGAAGTGTTTGGTAGCGTGGCAAATCTTGATTTAGTTCGGCAAGTTGGGCATTATGACAAAAAATGCTATTACATTGTAACGGTTAACAATAGGGGGGTCCCGTTGTACAATAATTTTCCCCAAATGAGCTCCACTACCTAAAAAAATATTCTCCACCGTGAATGGGACACCCTGTATAGCTGACAAAAATGTACAAAATGTCAGTTTTGTTTCCAATTAGAAGAAATGGTTGGAAACATTTTCATTAAGATTGTATAATTCTTGAATGACCTAACAGTATTTTAAATGTGCAGAGTCCATTTTTGAAAATTTGATTGAAAATATCCTCCAAAATTGAATATGTCATTTTCAGGCTCCATTTGGGAGCTGGATGCTAAATAGCAGCTCCGCGATACCAGATTTTTTGGCGACTTCCAATTGGTGCCAGTGTGAATAATAATTAATGAGTGCATTCACTTAAAACCGAGCGGATCCCGATTTTGCAGCGAGTTCTACTTATATTTTCCTCCACCAGAAGACACACGCAAGTGAGCGGCAAAGGTGGTGTGTGAATGCAATGTAACACCAATGTCAAACAACATTCATTATCATGTCTAACATCATCAAAAATATGTGGATAAGCATAATCTGCACTACGTTTTTGTATTAATAGGTATTTCATTATAATTTTCAAATTTATTTTCCCGCCATCTACTCCGCTATATGGCTACTGCGTGGAAAAGCGTAGAAATTTTGCGCTAAGTATCAAAAACACTGAATGCCTTCTGTTGGAGTTAAATGTAACCAGAATTCGCTATATTTTTCTCGGCGAAATGTAGTTAGCGTAGTGGACGTGAATACACTGAATGTGAAAAATATGTGCACTCACACTGAACAAATTTGTGAAAACTCCACTACCGTTACTTGTGTGCGAAAGAATCATGCCCATTGCTAAACGTTTAGAGTAGTTCCTTTTTCTGTCCACGCTGCGTTAAATTTCTTTGTGGTTTTAACGTGCATGTTTTTTTTCATAAAGGGCGTCACAAACCTGATTTCTCGGCCTATCGATTGACCAATTTTCTTTGAATTGCATACATAATTTTTTATAATAGTTTTCGTATTACGCATCATATGCACTACCATCCACTTCCGATTTGAAATTGACTTTTGGGACACCCTGTTAAATTTTTATGGAACCTATGCTGGCTTGCCATTGATTGAAAAAAAAAATAGTACGTATTCTTTCAAAAATGCCTTATTTATAGCTATAAAAGTGATACATGTTTGCTGATCGATTACGGTTGCTCGCTTAACACTTTCGTTTTAGTCTTCTATGAAGTGCATGGCTGTAAGAAATTTGCAAACATATGTAAATTTTCTAATCGCTATTTTTGCGTATAATTGTACCAATTCATGAGATTGTGCAACAATGAGGAAATTTGCGACCTTTGGAAATGCATTTTTTCCTACAGTATATTTTTGCGGATTTATTATCGAATCTATCAATTCATGTTCACTTCTAGTCAATATAAGTTTTAACCTTGCACTCCGCGCAAGTAACACTCCATTATTCACTTTCATGTTACAATATTCTTTTTCCTTGCATGAAAAATACGCCAAAAAAAACTAGTTGCACAAACTCCACATGCTTCCACCATTAATAAAGAAAAGATTTATTGCAATAAAATCGCACTCACGGATGCAGTGTGTAGTTACACTTGCACCGTAGGATAGCATCATGAGAGCACGCCAAAGCTTATATGCACAAAGCACAAATAGTGTAGAAAATCGGCAGGGTAATTGAATTTAATTGCCAATAATTCCTTGTTACACACAGTGCGCTGTAAATTGTTTTACGATCACTTGTTCATGCTTCTTTTGTGATTTTTCCATTTTTTCGACCATTTCTCCTCTATGGAAGCATGCATGTACTAACATACTTTTTTTTTTGTTCGGCAAATTGCTTATGGGGCTGTTATGGGTATCTAAAAGTTGTTCAACGTTTGATAGGAGTATGTAAGAGCGGTCTCGTGGGTTGTAACAATACGATACTATTATTATTAATGATAATAAAAAAAAATGATGTTAAAAAGATTAATAGCCGGCACGCTAAAATGTATAGACGTCTTACTCTATTTATTTGGTCTTATATCATCGAAAATAATGCGGAAATTGTGTATAGAGGATTTGCTGATAATGTTACAGTTAGTGAATAAACGAGAGGAAAATAAACAAAATATAAGAGTGAAGCTGTTGGTCAGACAAGTCAATAAAAAAATATTACAAATTTGTACATTTGACAGTGATGAATATATTTTTTGTTCATTTGTCAAATCTAATCATTTGGTGTCTCTTTTGCACTACGATCAAAATCGAAAATGATGATGATGAATCAATTTTACAAGGAAGGCCTGTAACAATTTTCATAAATTTGATGATTTAAGTTTTTGCATGTTTTTGTTTACCCTGACACGTGTTTTGGTTTTTGCAATTGACATCCACCAAAAACAAAGACCAATTGAAATTGTTAATTTTTTTTCTAAAGTTAAACACCACTTGATTGCAAGTCAAATTGTGTTTTCCGCTTCATGTCACCCGAACAAAGTTAACTTCTATTGCAAAAATATTCTAACACATTTGGAAAGGAATTCCAAGGTAATCACCAGTCTTTGTACGGATGTTAACGTCAATCTGTTTCTTTTTGGCCATCTTTTTTATGGTAGCAAATTTCAATGCAAGTCCAACATTTACAACATGTATCTTGTGAAAATTCCCTTGTCTCAATGCAATGGTTCAAGATATTGCCAGATACACTAATAGAGACTCATATCTGGCCTACTGTCGAAGTCAGCACCCAAGAAGTAGATTGAATGCCAGCACGAGTACATTATAGCAATGTTACGCAATTTGCACATGCTATTACACACATTATGCATATGATGATGATGACGATGAGTTTGATGGGACTTATTAAAGCACACATTAGACCACATACAGCAGCTGATTTGTGCGGTTGATATAAAATACAGAGCAGCAGAGACGCAAAAATGCCGTAATACATAAATACAATTGCTAATTGAGTAATGGAGAGCCAATTTTCTGTTTTCAATTTAACATTGTTTCAGGTCTGCGTATAATGATTTGGTTCGCTTTTGATTTCAGTTATGACGAGTAAGATGATGTCTTGTAAATCTACATAATAATATTTATCGCCGACACTATCTTCGCATTAATTTAGCCGGCGCGCGTTTTATTTATTTTTTCATATACATATTTCTAGCAATCACAATTTGCATATTGTTCAAAAAATTAACAATGTAGATATTTAAACCAGTCATTAGGATCACAAAATGTTTAGCATAATTTTTGCGTAATAATACAGCAACGAATTAAAAAGACCTGTTTGTCAAGCTTATCGAGATCGCGAGTATAAGTGTGATAACAAAAAATTATGGCTTAGCTAAAGCGGAAATCTGAAAATTTGATTACTAATTATTTGTTTGCTTCTATATTACCAAAATATCCATACGAAATGTATTTAAGTGTGACATTCTGAATACAAGTGAGAATTATTTACGAACAATTAAGAATGAAAAGAAACTTCAGTTCAGAATTGACTTTCTTGTCATAGTAGTTCCTTTATTGAGTACAGCAGTGGCGGATCGAGGATTTCGAGATGGAGAAAGGGTTTCAAAATGTCGGCTTATCCACATTAAAATAATTTGGAGTGAATTTTTACACATTTAATTGAATCCCAAAATTCTTTTTATTCTTGACGGGGTTTCAAAAAGTTGTCAAGTGCTTACAAGTAGGTGAGCTAGGTATTGCCGACATAAAGTAAAAGCAGATATCAAATAAACTTCTGATAATGCAAAATATTTTTAATAAAAAATGATAAAAGGCTTATTGAAAATATTTTTAATATTAACTTAAAAAACTATTACCTTTTACTGCAATTGCACAAACTGTTTACGTGGCAAAAGTCGCACAAATTGTTTACGTGGCAAAAGTCGCACAAATTGTTTACGTGGCAAAAGTCGCACAACATGTTGAGTTATCTGTTTTTTTCTTTTGCCAGTCTGATACATCCGAACTTGATGTAAGCAATATAGAAAAAAATACCACAAAATTGCAACTCCGGATGATCAAATTTATCCGTTAAGGGCTGACGTAAGATCGAGAGTGAAATTTTTCCCGCTGCGATTAGATCAATAAAAATGGATACTTATTGTCGTGGAATATGTCACAAACGGTGGCGAATTCCATAAGCTACAACCCGAGACCGGTTCCATAATTCTCCTCGGCCATTTTATGTATTATTTTTCGATTCCCCGGTCATTTGACATTTCACGATGAAATAACGGGGGAATCGGAAAAAAATACATAAAATGGCCGAGAAAAATTCTAGAACCGGTCTTGGATTGTAGGTTATGGAATTCTTCAGCATTCCCCACATATTCCATGACAGTAAGAATATATTTTCATTGAAAAGCGTATGGTTTCCATTTGTTCATTGGAACACCCAAGCATAAAATGCCCCAAAAGGCCAAGAGCTTTATTTTTTTTTTTTCAGATATAAATTCTCATTTATTAGACAAGAAAACAAAAACGTAGGATCAGAAATACCGAACAAATATTACCGATTTATGCCTTAGTTATGCTTTGAGTTCACAAACACGTTCCAAAATTTGGAATTTCCAAAACATGTTATTAAATTTTCATATTATACTCGCTGAGAAATTATTTATCTCGCTAGCTTCTTCACCCAAAATTTAACGCAAAACGTCTTTAATTTTAACACAATGATTTCCACAATTATTCGAAATTATCAAAAGCTTGACGAATGTTCCACTTTTGCATCGTCTAAAATCATCTAATCATTCGATAAAATGCAAAACTTCGTTGAAAAAACTCTTTCCTGAATTTTCCCAGTTTTACACTAAGAATTTTATATTTTTTTATTCAAAAAACTATTGTGGAAAAATTGCAAGGAAAATTTTTTCCAATTTTCCGACTTTTTCGGATGGTTTTCGCAAAATTTTCCTTTGTAAAAACCTTCTTCTGGTAACTGCAAACAACTAAAAAAAATTGAACCAAATCGACCCAGCCGGTCTCAATTGATAATTTACTCCGATTTTCCCAATTTTCCGACTTTTCCGGATGGTTTTCCCAAAATTTTCTTTCGTTAAAACCTTCTCCTGGCAATTGCAAACAACTGAAAAAAAAATTTGAGCCAAATCGACCCAGTCGTTCTCAATTGATAAATTACTCCGATTTTCCCAATTTTCCGACTTTTCCGGAGGGTTTTCCCAAAATTTTCTTTCGTAAAAACCTTCTCCTGGCAATTGCAAACAACTGAAAAAAGATTTGAACCAAATCGACCCAGCCGTTCTCAATTGATGAATTACCATACATTTTTTTCGCCCCATTCTTATTTATATAGATTACAAACCGACGTATTTCCATATTTCCCATTTCAAATTGACGAAATATTATGTCACATAGTTGAATTTCCATGTTAAATTGACGATTTTTCCAAAAAATATTTTCGAATTTCCAAAACAAATTCACATTTTCCATGTTAAATTGACGATTTTCTATTTCAAATTTTTGACTTCCAATATCATGTTGATGAAATTCCATTGAAATGTCCAAATTTCCAAGTCACGTTTACGAAATTTCATTTAAACTTGACGAAATTCCATGTCAATTTGCCGAATTTCCATGCCAAAATCATGAATTTCATAATCGTATTGGCGAATTTCCATAAAGAATTTTCCAATCAAATTGACGGATTAAAGAAATTATATATGCCAATATAACGAATTTTCATTTCTAATTGACGTATTTCAAAATTATGTTGACGAATGTTCGTGTCAAATTGGTGAATTTGAAAATAATGTTGACAAATTCACATGTCAAATTGACGTATTTCCAAATCATGCTGACAAATTTTTATTTCAAATCGATTAATTTCTATTTATAATTGGTAAATTTTTGGGTGAAATTCGCGAGTTTCCATGACAAATTGAGTTAATAATTGATTTTTGAATAGAAGGGGGTTTTGATGCTCTTCGCCGTTGTAGCAAGGGGTAGCTCCACGACAAATTACATCGATGAACTGGCTGTCGCAGCTGTGTTTGCTATAGTATAACGACAACACAAACATCCATATGGCGACAGCGGGATTCAATCCCAGAGGGTCTCTTCAATACCCACTGAGCTACCGAATGCCCAAAGTTGCCCAAAATTAGAATTAAAGAGTTTTTCGATGACAATATGGCAATGTATAAAAAAAAGGGTTGGATACGATATCCCCAATCACAAAAACCCCGAACCAAAATCCCCCAATCAAAATCCCGGAAATCAAAATACCCAAAGTCAAAAGCCTACAGCGTTCTAACATCACACCTCAAATGGGGAATTGAGATTTTCTTTAGACTATTGTAGATGGTAAATGGTAGATGGTAAATGGTAGAGGGTAAATGGTAAATGGCAAATAGTAGATGGTAAATGGTAGATAATAAATGGATGATGGTAAACGGGGATTTTATTTAGACTATTGTAATTGTAATAGTCCTACTATACAATAACAAAAATTAACGTCGTGAAGTGATATATGCTGATTAATGGCAAACTCCTTGAAGTAACTCAAAACAACAGCAGAAAAATCTGCAGGTGTTTAAATATGCAATCGGTTCCAACAATAAGCCGACTAAGTTTTCCGCGAATATTCGTTCGGATGAGGAGGGAGACATGTATTGAAGATGTTAAAGAAAACCCAATATGTTTATAGGACGATACCTATATGCAAACCGTTTATACAATATTATGTACTAGAACATTATGTTTGTGTGATAAATAACTTTGTTTCGACCTACGATTATCTTAATGCCATCAACCATTTACCATCTACCATTTTTTACCATTTACCATCATATTTCGGTTGTTTGGAAATTTTATGATTGGGGGTTTTTTATACATATAGTTATTAGTTATTATGATTAGGGGTTTTTGAGAATGGGGATTTTTCTGCATTTGGGGATTTTATGATTGGGGATTTCGTATAGTTCCCCAAAAAAACGGCTCCCGCTTATATTTATAAAAAAATGAAGCTGGTAATTTTTTTATATGGAGTTTGACAGAACGAAGAATCCATGGATTCACCATCAATCACATGGATTCACTATTTCATATGGATTTTATTGGACTGAAATCCAAATCCGCCCGTGCATGGGCATGGGCGTACCCAGGGAAATATTATTATTTTTTTAAGAAACTCTGAATAATTTAATTGGTATAGCTTTTACTAGTTTCAAAGTATTTTTGTATTACTTTCAAAGTATGATTTTCAAAAAAGCTATACAGGGTGTCCTGAAAGGGTTGATAGAAATATTGGTTTGCCGCACACAATCCATGGATCTTGTTTGACCACCTGGCAGTGGCGTAACGTTTCTAAAATACCTTGTGTTCGAGATCGAAATGGGGGCCCCCACACAGTGTAATTTAAAATTAAACAAAACTGTTCCCGATTAGTACAGCCTGTAGTATATTTGGAAACAATTTTAAATAACATGTAAATCCAGGACTATTCGATTGAAAATGTTGTTTTATCCAGGACTAGATTTATAGGGATTTACACTATCGACAGGATATACTTAAACCTCACAATTCAATCGAGTAAACGGGCCTTAGTTCAAATCGATGTTGCCGAAATGTTTGATCGTCACCAAGATGTTCACGTAGTTTATACAGATTTCTCGAAGGCATTCGATACGATATGTTTTCACAGACTTCTGACTAAACTCATAGCTTTAGACATTCCGATTTCATTGGTTAAATGGGTTTTTTCCTACCTTACAGACCGCACTGGACAAGTTAGTTTCAATAGTTGCATATCCGCTCCCTTCATTCCAACATCCGGTATCCCTCAACGATCCATCTTAGGTCCTTTGCTTTTCACTTTTTGTCTATAAATTACCTACCTCCAATCCTAAAATGCCGGAGCCTGCTTTTCGCTGATGATCGTAAGTGCTATCTTCCTGTTTCTTCTATTACTGAATGTCCAAAATTACAATCAGCACTTGATTTACTTTCGTCCTGGTGCCATGTAAACGGCCTCCGGCTAAATTTGTCTAAATGCTTTTATATGATATTTTCGTTTAAGCCTTCTCCTTTCTTTTTCCCCTTCACTATTAATATTGAATTTTAGTGGTCACTATGAGAACATCGTGAATCGAGCATCCAAACTTGCTGGTTTTGTGCTACGTAGTTCTTCCCAATTCCAATGCATTCAATCTGCTGTCCGTCTGTTTTGCTCTCTGGTTCGTATAGCATTCTTGAGTACGCAAGTGTAGTCTGGTGTCCTTACAGCCAAATAACCCACACAAACGACATTGAGGCTGTACAAAGAAGATTTAACCGTACACTTTTTTACAAGTTTAACTTACCTAATGCTAACTACCCCGATCGTCTGCTTTTCCTGAATTTGCGTTCACTGAAAGCGCGAAGAATAGTTTTGGATTAATGTTTTCTATTTAGACTTTGCCATGGACTCATTTACTCCATCTTAGCGGAAGGTATTCGTTTCAAATCTCGGAATCGCCCTTCGCGTAATCTAACCATATTTGATCCACCATTTGCTAGATTAGAAATCTACTTTAACTCGCCATTACTCTGGATGATGAGGGTACATGATGAACTCCAGTTTGGTCCTCTTACTCTCAATTCTAATTCGTTTCGTAGAACCATTCTGCAACGACTTGTATCTTACGATATTGTACATTTAAAAAACTCAATGCCAATCAATAAGCAGCCATTCATTTTTCTCAAAATTATAAAATTGACTTTTTAATGTCCATCCAAACTGATCGCCCACTGGCAGTTGTCATTGCATCCAAACTCGTTGTGCGGCCATTTTGATATTCAATATGGCAAACTCAAAAAGCCGCTTTGACAATCACTTGTCAAATTCAAAGTGACAATTTTGCAACTTTTGCTCGTTCTTTTGTGTAAAATTGAATAATTCTTGAATTGCCGTATAATAAATCCCAAACGCGCAGAGTCCGATTTTTAAAATTAAATTTTGTTTAGATCATTTTCTGTCTCTATTTGATAGCTAGTATCCTACTACGCACTGGCAGAGTAGGATAAATTTATAAATTTAGAAGTAAGAGTTATAATGTCGTAAGCTGGAATTCTAAGCCATTTGTAGATCTAATCCTTACTAATAAAATAAATTGTTGAGATAAAAAAAAAAAATTGGTAGCTAGTGTAGATGCTAAGTAGCAACGGCGGCGTGGCGGTTCGTGATGCCAGTTTTTGGACGGGCGTCCAATTAGAAGCCAATGAAGATGCACCTTACGTCCTTTACATTCTTTAAATAAAAAAAAAAACGTATAGTTCAATGCGCTCTTCACCCAACATTTTAGTGAGAATATCAAATATGAAATGACAATAATTTAGAAGCAAGAAGTTTGCATATTCATGGACTGACTTTACTTACTTTTTGATATTTTCTGATAAATTCTCCCTTCAAACTGCTTCGAAGCAAACTTGAAATTGCTTTAAATCTAGCTTCAACGTTCCTATGAAGGAGAAATCTAGTAAAAAAGTTTGTTTTTAACAGTCCAAAATCTCCCACTCCTCTTCACTACGTTAGGGCGGCCCTGTTGGTTGGGGGCCCGTGTGCGACCGAACACATGGAACACCGTACGTTACGCCACTGCCACCTGGGCAAGTTTTCATTTTATTTTATATGGAGTTTGACAAAACAAAATCCACGGATTGTGTGCGGCAAACCAATATTTCTATCAAACCTTTCAGGACGCCCTGTACAGAAATGTATAGCTTTTTTTCTATTTAGATCGATTAGCTTCACTGAATTAATAATACTTTCCATATCGTATTCACCTTATCAACTTAAAGGTCAGGAAAGTTAATTTCGCAAATGAATCATTCAAATCTTAAGGTCATTCATTTGACTATGAAAGTCTCCCATACTGTAAAAAAACACATTTCTTTTTGTTGTACACGGTGTCTCAAATTAATTGACCCATTCAGTGTGCATTAACGTGGAACAGGGTCAAAATTAGAATAGACTGAGGTACATCAAGTGTAGACAGTTTTACTCTACATCTTAGATGCCAAATGCGTTTTATCATGGGTGATGACGACATAATGATGTAGTACATGTCTATGTAGCCGTTCAGAACTTGAGGATGCAAGAAATATTTTAAAATTATGTATTCAGATTCCATAAAAGTAAATTTTACATGATTGGCGTATTTCATTCTTATGACAAAAACATTTCATAGAATCCCTGACAAGTAGGCCGCGTCAACATGTTTACCTACACAAAACCGTATAAATCTGACTATCCCACTGACTTCCTAACCATATCAAGTAGTGCCTTCCACTGCGCCACCGCGTAACTACTTACCACAAAACGTAAGATTTTACACATTAAACTGTTCGTGAAAATAATCACCAGCAAATTCCATATTACATCATCTACGACGAGTTCATCATCATCATCATCCAACAACTCAACTCTTTTCGTCTTTTTTTTATATTCTCTGAATGCTCCAGCGGCAGCTGCATGGCTCAGTGATTCTTCAGCACATACAAATTGAACGAGTACTGTACACAGAGATGGGCATTGAGGAAAAAAAATTGGAGTAGATTTTGGACGAAAAAGGGAGTAGATCCAAAGAAAAAGGAGTAAATTTTTTAATACTTGCATATTTTTGTAATTGTGTCATCAGTCTCGATGTTATGACAGTGGTGATCAATGTTTGGACTTATGTGAACTCAAAATTTTTAAAGTGTGACATTGTGTTTTGGGATCTGGGAAGGAAAATATTCCGTCAGAGCAATACCCTCATAAAGCTTAATTCTTCGAGGCTCCCCCAGATTTCTTTGTTGGATTAAAGTTTTTTTTTCTATTATTTGGTATTGTTTTGACACTTTTATGCGTAATGAATAATGATCCTTTTTTGACCACTGGATTCCCCCTTGATTTGTCAACTTTCGATCTTTTCCTCTTTAAACCCATTTCTATACAGAAATGAATGAATGAATGAAACTTACTCCATTTCACAATTTATGGAAAGTAGACATTCCTCAGTTTATTTCCCAAACCAAAAAACTGCCCACACTTTCAATAATAAAAAAATTATCAGCATAAAAGGATGGTTGACAAAGTGACCAATGTTTATATTTTTTTGCACCACTGAATGTGGAAATATTTAGTTATACATAATTACGAACTTATTTCTCAATATTTTCTTAGAAAAACTTATCCCTTTGGTTTTTTGATTAAAATGTCTCCAAAATACACTAGATAGACTCTCCAAAAGCCACCGAATGCTTCAGGCTCCACGCTCCACCATCAAATGTAATGCAGACAGATGCAATTGAGGGAACATAAAAGCCGTCATGTAATAAGAATGCACTAGAAACTCCACCAGCTTCACTGCAACCGCCCAGAAAAAAAGAATGTTCATTGTTACACCAAAAATGCAGGCAAATGCAGCATGCAGGTCTATCTAATTTTCACCAGTATGAATTGTAATGCTTAGAGAGTGTACTAAATATTACAATTCATACTGATGGAAAAGAGAAGGTATTATAACAGAAATGTTCCGCCAATGAATTTTAATTTCTATTGTTCCAAGAAAAAGAAAAAAAATGAACTAAAAAACAGAACAGAACAAAGAAGAAATGGAATGGAGTTAATTCCTTGGATTTTGTAAAAATGGAGTAGAAACGATTCCGACTCCGGAGTAGCGGAGCAAAACCAAAAAAAGGGAGTAGATCTTCTCCGAATGGAGTAAATGCCCATCACTGACTGTACATCGTTCGTTTTCATGAAAAAGATATGTACGAGTACGAGTACCCGTACTTACTATACTTACTACTGAAAAGATCGCGGTTATACAACATGGGAGTTTACAAAGGAAAAAAAAATTGTGTCTGTAATGTACTCGTCCAATTTTTTTTTTGCATATCCACGAAATAAGTTCACAGCAAAAATGAAAAAAAAAAGATTTAAATGGATGCAAAAAGAAAAAAAAATATCTTCTTTAAAAGGTCATTACATGGTAATATTTTGATTAAAAGCCATCTTCTCATGGTGGGTCAGTCAACTTTTATGAGGCCACTAATGTAGCATTCAGACAATTTGGTTGGACATGAAGTGATAACACCCCAGCCAGCATTTAACACATTTGTAATCATTATTTCATGCAACACGCGTAAGCAAATATCGCTTATTCATTCATCACGTTTTCATACAAGCAGTATATGACGATGTCCCCCTATTTCATGTATATACGCATTTGCGCCTTATTACGGATAATCATTATAAAATCGTTATTCGTAAACATTATGTAATAGTTAAGTATCATATATATTCAATGCATCAATGAATAATTAAAAAAAATACGGGCGACGGAGAGTCTTGAACTCATAACCCTATGCACCGAAGGTGCGCGCCCTAACCACTGCTCTAGCCAGACTATATGAATGATTATGTTTTATTCGTGAATCTAATCACCCCAGCAACAAAAATCACACTTGAGGAGAAAACCATTATATTTCCTATATGCATGATCCGTCGACATTCCTTCAGCTGACCATCATGTATCTAACTTTCAATGCGTCCTATCGATACATAATGCCGATTCGTGATTCATGAAGTAAAGCTTATTTGTGGCTATGTTCACGGTATATGACGCCGATGCTGGCTGGGACCGTTGTCATTTATTATGAGGTGACAAACGCAGAGAATTGTGTGAAAAGTACGAGGTATATTGCGGAAATGAAATCTGGAAGGTTGGTCGGTTATAATTTGTCATCTCATTATTTGAGATGAGATGAGATTAAGAGGTACGTGTACGATCGGTTCAGGTTGTTTTTTTTTTTTCGTTCCCATTAATCGTGGTAGAAGGAAACGTACAGAGTCTAATAAAAATTAAAATTAGAAAGACTTAAATTAGGTCTTGATGAAATTATATAGTAATTTTTTTTTTGTATGATGATATATGGTCTAAGATAGAGCTGCCTATAGAAACAGATATTACCACAAGAACGGGCGATGTGCCTACACCACAGGCCAAGTGACGCGATGCAACGGAGCGCTATAAGGAGAAAAGGAAGCAGATTTTTTATAAAGTATTTTTAAGAATATTAACAACGATATGTTTTCTGGTCTTATTTTTCTCCATTTCTTAGTCAATTTTACACTTTGTTGAGGTCGACATTCATGTATGTTTTATCTATTTGGTGATTAGTTAGAACTACATTTCCCCCAGATTTTTATCGTTTTTTATAACTCGTCTAAAAATAGTAAAAAAATCAGTTTAACATTTTATTGCATTTGAAAATACCAACGAAAACCTTTTCCATAAATAAATAGATTCGTTGAATTCAACCTATTAATGCAAATTTATCGTACAAACTGATTTCAATCAATCACGCCAAAATCATACAAAATCATTTTTAAAATGCTTGACTTCCTCTTGGATTTCGATGTTATGTGACCTTTACGAAACAACATTTTTATATTAAGTATACAACAAAAAAAAATTTATGCGAACTACGATGCGTGTGAATTATTCATATCCTCTTCCATAGTATCGTATACATATTACGCATTCATGTTAATCGAGAACAGTTTTAATGCCACGTGTTTTTATGGTCCGGTTTTTTTAGCTTTTTTAAGCTTTAATTAATGGGGATGATACCGCGATGCACTATCAAGGACGCCCATAAATTTACCAAAGTTATTTGATTTAAAAGTAAATTTGCCTGTGATTCTGGCTTAACAAGTTTCACTTTCAAGATTAAGATTTGTGCAGGTGAATTAGAATAGGGATGATAAATTTAAGATATTATCGTTGTATTTTACGGAAGCATGTCTTTGTTGCTGAGTAGAATAGAGGGGAAGAAAAATCCAACTACAGTCGATGCCGCTTAATGTGATCATATCAGGACTTTGCAGTTTTGATAACAATAACCGAATGATAACAATAAGTGACCATTAGAGGTACGGAAATTTCGTTTTTACGAAATAGATGCGAAATTCGGCGATATTTGCTCATTTTTGCGAATTGATGCGAAATATTCAAATTTGTAGGTACCTTTTCCACGAAATGTTAATTTTTCTTCAAAAAAAGAATCAATTGTGGAAGATAACTTTTCATCTCAGATTGATTTTTTGTCAAAAGATTCCCATTAATAAGAATAGAAAAATTTTCAAAAATGCAAAAGTAAGAGTTCGAAGAATGACGAGCACGAGCTTGCCAAACACCGAGCAAGGTGTTTAGTGGGAGGTTGGATGAATGAACTTTGTTTTTTTTTTCATCGGGTTTTTTTTTAAGGTTAAGATTTTTTTGTGGTTCGATGAGCCCCAAAATTGAAATGAACTGTACATCAAAAAGCGAAACAGTACTAGCGGGTTCTGCCGCAGAAGTTTGTTTCTCTTTTTACCGTAACTTCTTTAGGGGCGTAGTCGACTTTGTCTTATATGTATAGTCAAAACCATTTCTCTTTCTTCTTAGAACTCGTATAGTATCATTCAGTATAGGATGCATGGGCGTAGCCAGGATTTCGGTCAGGGGGGGGGGCAAGCCCAAAATTTTTTAACATCATGATTTTCTTAGAAGCTGAAATTTCCGGTCGCAGAAATATTGTTAGCAAATTTTAGAGTAGCCTGGCTTGTGGTTGGATTGATGCATGGATTTCAGACTCACCGTGAACGAATTCATTTTATGGTGTTTTTCGAACTCACGACCTACGTGACGGACTCTGATGTCGCTCAGATTGTAAACAAGTATCCATTTATGGGGATAAATAACAATGCTGGGCGTGCTGTTGATCTCAACACCTCAACAAAACAGCAGTTTAGATCTTGGAAATTGGATGTCACTCACACATCTGCGGCCCTAGTTTAATGGTGGACTGCCACACATGTTATTTCTTTTTGTTTGCTAATTTTAAAGTAAAATTTTTAAAATGGAGATGAGAATGATTTTCTTGTGCATTCTGATTACATTCAACTGGCCTCCAATATCGGCCTTTTAGAGCGAAGTTTGTCTATTTTCAGTGCATTTTTGTATCTCGGACTGCATATTCCACTTGCGAAATCAGTTTGTTTCGTCTGTCACTTTCATCTCCCCGCAGGGGGGTCTGTGTCCGTGTGACACTCAGCTTGGAAGGCTGTTTGTAGTCGGACAGGGATCTTTGGTGACTTACGACACCACGGACCTAGTAGCGCAAGGGGGCCCCTGGTACAGTTGATACGCCATGGCGAGGATCTGTACAAAGACCATTCGGGCGTTAACGGTCCCGTGCTCCTGAGTTATGCACGGGTGGCTCTTGGCGTGCCTACCTCCCCCCATAGTTTGCGGGAGGGAAGCACTAAAGGCCTAGCACGATTTTGATGTCCCCTGGTGGGGGGGTGCATCATACGGAAGTCGTGTGAGCTTCGGAGGTGACGGCTCCGCATGACCCGAGTCAAGAAGGGGCTAGCTAGGGAGAACGGCCTTGGTGGAAAATGCCTACGCGCCTATATCTAGCTAGTTTGTGGATTGATGACCACACTGCCTGAGTCGCATTGCTGACTAGTAAACTGAAGGGGCCGCCTGGATGTGAAAAGCAGCGCTTCGTTGTCTGCACAGACGCGGAGTCACAGGTCCAACGAGCCTGGGGTGTGCATGCCCGAATTCGACGTAAGGCTTAACCAATAGGGGGCCGAAGGAGGATCACACCTGCTATGGAGAAGTCCATAGCGAATAGTGTACTACGGGGATGGGTGTGCCCAGGGGACCATGGTCCTTGCCCATCAAGGTGTTGGACTCGTAGTGGCTGGAGGTTGTTACCCAAGTCATCCAGCTAGTGATGCAATCCCGGGGTTGGATTCCGGATGGTGTGTGCATGCGCCTGATGGAGAAATCTCCGTCTGACAACAACACCTTGTCAGTAAAAAGCCGAAGGTCCAAACCTTTTAGCGGGACCGGGAGATAAAGGCCGAAAGGCTAGGTGCTCCCCTGACGGTATACCTGTAGATGGTTTGCTTGTCACTTTCATCTTAGCAAAGTAGCATCGTCAGAATAATAATAAATCCTTTATTGATTGAAATATGGTTAACGGTTTTAATAAGATTTCCTCTAAATTTATCAAAGTATTAACAGTGGCTAAATTTTATTGCTGGTATGATTTTGATTTAATAACTTGAAGACCCGCTCTGTGGCTCACTTGGTTGAGTCGCACTTTACGATGCTAGTAATTTAGAGGTCCGGAGATCGAATCTCGGCGTGGTCCAAAATTTCCGTATGTGAATCTGAATGGAAATATATAGTGCTTACAACATTATATTTACACACACCGAAATGATATGCAACGTAATGTTGATTTGAAATTGCCTATAAGCGGTTGAGTTAACGCACCATGGCCCCACAAGGGGCTATACGGTACTGAGAAGAAAAAGAAGAACTTGAAAGATACTGAAATATGAGGTCCTTAACCCTGGAAGGTCATGCTTATTTTTAGTACGGAAAGGTCATGCTTCGTCGATTTGACGACCCTCAACTTTGACGCTTCATACAAATCACCCTTTCTCAAAATATTTATAAGATTTGACAAATTTTCAATCGTCAGTTTATTTAGAATGGAAAAACATCGATTTTGAGTAATTTTGTACGGAAATTGATTTACAAATTAAATTTACTTAATTCAATGTTATTTCGCCCGAAATATAAAACACTAAATTTAAAAATGAGTTAAATAAAAACTTAACGTTGATATAATTAAAAAAATGTGCTCGAATCATAAAATACATATTCTAAACGTACTAGGAAATTGGGTTTAATGAATGAAAAGCTCATGTATATACAAAAGGCACAGCGATCCAATTTGGGGTCCCAACACGGGTTTTCTTTCACTTCACCTATTGCGGTTTTTACAGTGGATTGTAGAATTATTTACAGTAAATTTTGGAATATCTTCTCCCAGAGTTCCCTTGATTAATTCTAATTCTATGTACGATGTCTAATTTTGACATTGAGTGCCATGGAGGGAGCCGATTTTTTTGAGTTCGAAATGCAATCTTCCTAAAATGAGGAAGAATTTTGAGCCATTTTCCTGATTTGCCCTATTTTTGTCATAGTAAATATTTTTTCCATAATTTTTGAAAAAATAAGTCCCTTGTTTCAA
Organism: Microchrysa polita; assembly: GCA_949715475.1. Lineage (NCBI taxonomy): Eukaryota > Metazoa > Arthropoda > Insecta > Diptera > Stratiomyidae > Microchrysa > Microchrysa polita. The sequence continues at coordinate 93,771,988 of OX454417.1, read as the reverse complement.
AATAAACATATTTGTTATGAGCTAGTTGTATGGACACAGACTTATCGTCAAATCGACAACCAGCCATAAGAAATACTGGAGTTCTAAAAGTTACACAAGTTCATCCTTCGTCGATTCAACGACGCCAATTTCCAAAAATCCAACTTACCCTGCTTACTTCGTCTAGCCGCAATGTACCCGGCAAGTACATCGGCACGGTAAGTGCTGTACGAAAACTCGGCTCCAAATAATGAGAATTGTCACGAAAAATGGGATAAATTTGATGATGCATAGTCGATTCAACGAAGCATGACCTTCCGGGGCTAGCAAAGCTGTATACCATTTATCACCCTTTCAGATGGAAATAAGTTGAATTCCACTAACTTCCCGAAGGGACCTAACGGTTGAAATTGTGTACTCCAGCTCAGAAGCCATGAAATAAAACAGGAAATATGGGATCCACGCAGCCACAGTAGCACACTCACAAGTGAAATGTGTGTGCTGGTACGCAGCCTCCGTCAGTTACGAGAGGCCACTCGCTGTCATCTATTTGTATGCGCCTCCTGACTGCAAACTGTCCCGACCATGACTTCTCCGGCAGCACTTGGAGTGTTGAAAAAGGCAAATTTTTAAAAATTTTGTATAGTGCAGCGATTTTTTTTACTATATCGATAAGGATTTTTTCACCATCTTCATCGACCAGGGGGGGGGGGGGCGACCGCCCCTCCCTGCCCCCCCCCTGGCTACGCCCATGATAGGATGGTTACTTCCTAGTCGATTTCATCGCTTATTACTATTAGAAATTTCTGAATGAAATGTAATCGTGACTTTACTAGAATTTCTAGTTTAATAAATTTTAACAACAACAAATTGTACAAAATTATGTTTTTATGCGAATTTCAGCGACATTTCTAATTTTCAAAATTAGTTTATGCGAATTTCTTGTTTTTTATTTGCGAAATTTCCGTACCTCTCTCTCTTCATTATCGTAACTCCTAGTGGAGCATGGTTCGTTGACGACTACCGTGTGTAGTCATCAACGTTACAAAGACAACTGAATTCGGAGTGTGATACGGTTGTCAGCAAAACCACCTTCACTAGAAGCCGGGAAGCAGCAATACATGCACACAAAACGAGCCTATGAACATGTCGTATATACGTTGCACGATGCACTAACACAAGCACAGCGCATGTAAAAAAACCGTGTCTGCTCTGATAAAAATCGCGAAAACATGTGGAAAATTCACTCTTTGTCGGGATTTTGTTCTTTCACTGCATTCTAGACACTTTAATTCACGACACATTCCACTTTTCGCGACGAAAATCGACCGGGAACCAATACTTTTCGTGTAAAGTTTGTCGCGACCCAACCCGATTTGCCTTTACCGCAATGTAAATTTTCGATCTGAACAGGCCTATGATTTGGCGCTTAAGTATATGAACGTGTTCTGCTTCCGGGCTTTGTATAAAGATGGTTTTGGTTGTCAGCCATACCACTTCCTAGTCGCATTATTAGTTTATTATTCTACGATAAAAATATTTTTTATCATCTTCTTCTGAATAATAAACTTGCGACGAGTCTGGAAACTCGTTTCTCTTTGAGTGTCTATTTCACAGAGTGGCGACCGAACGATCACGGCCACAGAGCACGAAATTTCCGTACCTCTAGTGATCGTGTATTTTAGGTACCTAGTACCATTCTTACTAATAATAAGAGAGCTGCGAAGGTGCTGTTTACTGTTCTCCGTTGAAACAGGAACCAAACGGCGTATCATAATTACCGCCATTTGAAGCAAACTTAGTGATGAGTAGTTTCCCACTAGTAGCCCAATCGAATGGAGAAAGGATACCATGAATTGCCATCGCAAAAACTTCATTTATAATTGCACAAAAACATTGTTCCGTAGAACTTTTTTTTTTTGCGAAAAACAACTCAATAAAAATCTGTGTTGTTTTTGAAAAATTCGAAATATTACTGAAATAGTCGAAAAATGATCATATTAACATATGTTTTAATAACAATAACCTATTTTGGTGTAATTGAAATGAATGGGTAATTTCGAGTTTTTTTTTACATATTTATCGCAATATCCGAATGATAACAATATCCGTAATTTCATTAAGCGACGTGGACTGTAATTTGTACTAATAAATGGTGTCCCAAAAAGACAGCACGATTTTGATTGTATAAAAAAACGTCATTGTTAACAAAAATTCTTTTGGTTCGTCAAAAGGACATATAATAGAGTTTTGTATCGAAGAACTCTTCGGATAAAAGACCTAAAAGCTTTGCAAGCACATAGACTCTTTTATCGTAATTTTTCCGTGGCCATTTTCAGGGATTTGGAGCGACACTTTTTTTCGCTCCGCTCCGCTCCCGCTCCGACCGATTTGAAACCGCTCCGCTCCAGCGCTCCGCTCCGACTAAAATTTTTTCGCTCCGCTCCATTACAAACATACAACAAAACTTCATTGTTCTTAGTAAATATTTATAATTTTCCGCGAATTCATCAATTCAACTTATATCTGCTTACGTATGGCTTAAAAGGTGCGTTTTATTCGATCAAGTACAGAACAAGATAGCACCAATTTCGTACAAAAAAATTGAGCATAAAATTGAGTTGTTCTAGATAGGGTGTCCGGAAACTGAACTATCGCATAAGCGCACCGAAATATGATTATTAATGTCATTTCCAGCAAAATAGGCGTACCGGAAATATTCCGAATTCTTAGCTCCTTAGCTACCAAAAGCATTTAAAGATTTTACAAAAATGCTACCACTAAAACCTCCGTCGCAAAAAAAAATTTATATATACAAAATTTTGTCTTTGATGCTTTTTTACACAGCTTAAACTGCTTATCTGATTTTTATTAGGAGAAATTGTTGGCCATGACCGAAAGAAAATATGTAGGTAATATGAGTATTAAACTTTTGAAAAATCTTTAAATGTCTGTGGTAACTGAAGAACTAATAATTCTGGCTTTTTTTATACTCCTTTTTGCTGGAAATATCACCAGGAATCATATTTGGGTGCCTTTATGCGATAGTTCGGTAAAATTGTTATGGAATCTGTCCTGTACTCCATTCAATAAAATGCACCTAATAACTAATTTAAATTAAAACGGGCGTTTCATTCAGCGAGTACAGGACAGGACTTTTCTGTCATGGAATTTCACAATAATCCGAAATTTCGCAAGTCTCTCAACGAAATCTTCGCCTTTAAATCGTCCAAAATCATCAAATAGTGCCATAAAATGAAAAATTTCGTCGAAAAAATTCAATTTTTTATCTCGGAATTTTCTTGATTTTTTACTTCGGAGTGGAGCGACTTTCAAAGCAAAAATCGCTCCGCTCCAGCCTGCCGAAAACCGCTCCACGCTCCGCTCTTTCGCTCCGAAATTTCAGGTCGCTCCGCTCCAAATCCCTGGCCATTTTGAATAAATGTGGCTAGATAACTAACATAAAAAACGGGCTGGATTAACCCAAACGAATTAAGAGCTTGATGGTTTCGGAGTGGCTTAGGCTTGGGTCATGAGCGTTGCCAGGGGGGAGGGTAGGGAGGGGGCGTCCAAATTTATAACAATCCTGAGCGCTATGAATGGCCCTTTGTAATGTCTAAACAGTAGACTCGCGTTAACGTGAACTGGGCCAAACGTGAAGGTGAACAATTTTATGTGAGCCCTACTCTGAAACGTGAACAAGTCTTGAAAGCCCTAAGACATGAACATTAAATGTCTGCAAAAATTTAATTTTTTTTTGCTATTTAAAATAAGTTGCAATGCAAAGTGGGAAAAAATGTTCACTAATACTATAGGGTGCCTAAACCATTTGTGGAAAATAGAGTATCGACTGGACTTACATTTCATAACGTATATACGGTTTCTCGCAATATCTCCTAATTTGATCACAGTTTTTCAGTCGAACACTATTCATTCAGAGATCTACTAGCGTGCAATTTTTTCGGCCTGTTTGCATCGACCAGTAATGTAGGTACGTAATGAATGATCCACTGTTACTTTTGATTGCGATTTAATTCGCTAGCTTAGCCAAGATCTTAAGTTTTGGCGATTGTTTGCTGCTTTTCTGTAGTTACAGCTTTCCAAGTACTGCTTCCTTAGTTTTTACAATCTGGTTTGCAAAATGTTGGACAACCCACCGAAAGCACTTGGCTGTGGAATGCTCTTGATACCGCCATCAATGGCAACAATATTGTCTAAAGATAAATTAATAATTATGGGGCAGTTGAATCTCTTCTCAGACTAGGTACTTTGGTTTTGTTTATTTTTTTCTTTAAACCGACTGCATTTAACTCCTTCTCGAGATACTATAACGCTCAGATCGTTAATTTTGTGCGAGAGTACTCAAATGTCGAAACTTCATCATACAAGTTCCACGGCGTCCCGGCAAATAAAGTCGAATGAGCAAAATACTACCATCGGAAATACATAGGATGCAATCCTGCCCAACTTCGTTATAAACTTTACTGTGAGATTTCGTTATTGTAGAAGCGTAGAGGAGCAGCTGGGTTGAGCAGCTAAGGTAGATCGGACACTCAGGTGAATAAAGAGGATAGAGGAGCATCTGAAGCGCTTGGGCTCCTATTTGGAAGAGGAAAAACAGCTTAAGACCTTGGACTCCTATTTTAATGAAGAGGAAAAGCATATATCCCTAAATGTCTCCAGCCGACTGTCGGATAATGATTCTTTCCATGGATACTGTGAATGTGAGATAAGAGGCTTCTTGGTATGTTTCGGCAGGAGATGCGATCCTGTTGTGCCAAGCAAAGCCAGAGTTTAAAATGGACATTGATCTCGCAAGTAGAATATGCGGTCCAAAAGCTAAAAATAGCTCTGAATATAGACGAGCTACGATTTGAAAAGCAGAATTGGAGGCCAGTTGAATGTAATCATAATCACCAGTAAAAGTCTAAACACGCTCAGGGGTCATTTTTCGTTAAATGTTGCAGAAAATCATTCTCGACTGTCCTTTCCTAAATTTTAGCTCTAAAAAAAAAACAGGCGCGACAGTCCAACATCGGACTAGGGCCGCAGATGTGTTAGTGACATCCAATTCCCAAGATCCTAACTGTTTTTTTGTTGAGGTGTTGAGATCAACAACACGCTCAGCAATGTTATTTATCCCCATAAACGAATACTTATTCGTTTAACATTTGAGTGAGATCATAGTTCGTCACAGGGTGCGTGAGTTCGAAAAACACCATAAACTGAATTCGTTCACGGTGAGTCTCGTACTTATGACCTAACGCACTAACCATTACACCAGTCAGACTATAAATTTTGCCTAGCAATATTTTCGCGACCAACGATTTCAACTCCTAAGAAAATCTTGATATTGAAAAAATTTCGGGCTCATTTCTTTTTTATTTTATTAGCAAATCTTTGCCATTAAACACAACTTTGGGAAGAGAACGGTACACTTAGTAAGTTTTTAGCGAAACGAGAAACACCGGTTTAGACCAATATTAATGGGAAGGGAATTCCAAATTATGTAACGTATTTGTTGGTCTAGCCCTAAATAAAAACATATTCAACACCTTTTATGGTGGCTATTTTGAGAAATGCCACTGGTTTATGGCCATTAATTTGTTTTGTTTTTTTTTGGGTTTTTTATTTGTCCACCGAACATTAGCTTCACCCTTTAGCTTTATTTCTATGAGATGATTATCAAAATGCCGCCCCTAAAATTTGGGCCCAGGCGACAAAAAATTTTAAGTTACAGTATAACCCTGCCTAACCGAATTAAAGGAAGCTGATGCGATTTCGAATAACCGAAATTTCAGCTAATCGATAATTGGCTCCTTTTTATTTGTGCAACTGGAGTGTAGGTAAACAAAGGCTGCTACATGCAAAAATGGGTAGGGTTATGAAACGCAAGATTTGCGTATGTTCCGCAAACATGTTTGCCATTCTGATCCCATAACTGCCATTTTGCGGATCAAAAATAATCTCGGGTTGTTTTCGTTAACACATTCCACAAAGACAGACCAAGGAAAAGAACGGGAGACTATTTCTGATCCGCAAAATAGCAGTTAGGGGATCAGAATGGGAAACATGTTTGCGGAACATACGCAACTGTTCCGTTTCTCACCCAATGTGGTGGGGCTATGGATGGACTGTTTTCGGTTCCGGTTAAAGGTCGATCCACGACCTAAATGGTTGTCGACCGTTTCGGTTAAATGGGGTACATTGAACATTTCTTCGCAAACTCATAATTCGCATCAATTAGATTTCCAATAAAACTCGTATGGGTGTTACGCAGCAACTTTCTTTCACTGTCTAGGATAGGTATAGAGACTAAGTTTATGTATAATATGTATTTATGTTCCTAAAAAAATCATATGACTTAATTTAATAGGTATTAATCCCCAATTGATTGTGAGAAAAACTTTATGGTTTGATCTTTTTTGGTTAGAAAATGAAAGATTATGCATTACATGTATACTTTGATAGTGTCAGCTACTGGATTTTTACTTTGACGATGAGTTTATTTGGCGATACATATTCGTTATTCATCTATATCCATAACAGATGATTATTATGTACTAAAGTTTTAAATTTAAAAATTGCACAATTTCAAAAAATATTTCCAGATAATGCGCACGCCAAATTTATATGTTTATGAGGTGACAAGACAAGTGAAATGTCGAATTAATTTTTCGCTGATTAATCGATTCACTTTCTATTTTATGCACATATTGCGGTCATTTTTATTTATAGTTATAGTGTAGAATTGCAAACATACATACATACTTATATTATTGCCCTTTCACCACAATGGCAATTTATGGTAATTTCGTATGTAGATTCAGCAAGATTAGCTAAAAGTATTAAGCTTTTTGCGAGTAGGTCAAATGTATTTAACTTTTTGTACATGTCATGCCAATTATGGAGTTTATAAAAACCAATTTGCTATTTATGGTCCGACCATTTTGTATAAAATATATATAGTACTAATAAATGAAACTTTAAAAGAACTCTCTGGGTTTCACCCTCGTATATCGAGTGGGTGAAGAATGTACATATTATATGTATAGGTAGTCTAGAGTAAAAGAATAAGTTAATTCAAAAGCGGTTTATTATATTGTTTGGATAGCTGATCAAGAGATAAAAAAGAAACTGTTTTAAGCGGTCCATAAACGTAAGTTATAATTCGCTATCATTTCGTTAAAAAAAATATAAATCTTAAATATCATGAAAAAAACATATCGTAAATAAAGCCAACAAAATTTAGTACAGTTACAGTATCTATACAAAAAGGACTAGGTACCTACAAGAAATATCCTTATTGTTTTGTCAGTCGCAAATTAAAACTAATTAAGGCTATAGGTATGTACTGAGTTCACCGAGCGAAAAACTTGCATATATGTCTCCCGTGAAAACGGTGCCGTGGAGACTTGCTTTTTATTCAGTAAATGTAAGATAAATGTTCACTCGCGTTCTGATTGTTTGTCGATGACATCTTTTCATTGTGAAATAAAGTGCAACTGCATTATTTTCGCTGGCGAAATGTCAAAAACCGGTGTGGAGACTTTCATGTGAAGTGAGTACCACCAAGCGAATTCGATTTCACGATAATCAAAACTTTGACAGTATTTGCATGGATTTCACGTGAACTGACGATGTTAGTATACCTACTTTAACCGAATCAGTAAACGAAACCGCAGCCCATTTAATACTAAACGCTATAATACCGTTATTCGATCAAACATAAAACTTTCGATGGACCTACGATCAAGCAAATAATTCTAATTCGTCCATCAGATGGCCATAGTGCACATGTAGGTCTACATAATGCAATCGAATGCGGTCAATGACCAGAAAAATCACTGAACCAAACAAATATGCAGATTTTTATGCCATAATGTTGTATGTATGTTCGAGTATACGGGTATTTCATTCAATCGAAATTACATGTGTGTTGTACACACTCATTATTTTAATAAAGATTGTCTATTGTCGTATAACAAGCAATCGAATCCATATGAAGTGAATTTTCACTATTTTGTTTGATTTTTTTCTATGAATGAAATTGCTGAACCATTACATCTCGTATGCACGAACAAATTATATACGACGGGTTTGTTTTGTACTGGAAATACAATGATTTTCGGCGTAAAGCAAAACGTTTTTGTGTTTTTGTTTTATTTAATGCGGTAGTAAACAAACATCATGTGTGTGTGTCAATTGTTAGATATACTCGTATAACATACATATTCTAAAACATAGACACAATCGTATGTACACACTTTTATGGAAACAAAAGTTGTGTTACATATTTCCTGTTAATCGAATATTTATTTGCGAATAAATTTGTTTTCCCTTTTGAATTGCTTCCTATAGATTCCATTATTACAATCACATCTCAAAAACCATAAATAACGGCTGCCGTAGTCAATAAGCCCCCCAATTTCTTGGAGTAAATTATCAGATCTTTTTCTGCTTTTAATATGATAAATTTCACAAAGACTACACATCCAATTACTCGTATGTTCTAATGCGAGTGCCCTTGTCCTGGAGAGGTATACCTACTTTTTAGGGTTTTTTAGATTTTACAAAAAACCCTTATGAAATCTATTTTGTCCGTCCGTCTGTCCGTCTTTCCGTCCGTCTGTTCACTAAATAACTCGCGAACGGCTTAACCACTCGTCATGAAATTTGGTAGGAATATGTAGAATAGTAACAGTCTTTGGCACGAAATACACAAAAGTTGGTAGGACGAAAATAACAGGGTGTCCCGGACATTTGAAAATTTGTTCACTAAATAACTCGTGAACGGCTTAACGGATCGTCATGAAATTTGGTAGGAATGTGTAGAATGGTAACAGTCTTTGACATGAAATACTTAAAAATTGGTATGGCCAAGATAAAAGGGTGTCCCGGACATTTACAAATTTTTTCACTAACCGATCGTTATGAAATTTGGTAGGAATGTGTAGAATCGTAACAGTCTTTAGCACGAAATACTTAGACGATGGTAGGACAAAGCAAACAGGGTGTCCCGGAGATTGGAAAAAGTCGACATTTTTAGTTTTTATCAAATCAAAGAACTCGATGGGTACATTTCATATCAGTCGCTTTTTTTCCAGTTTGGAGTCATGGTAACGGTGTTACAGCTAATAAATCCAGTTAATATGTGGAGCCATGATACAAATCTATTTTTGGATTGGTCTAACTAAAAAGTGGAACGCGTTTATTTAGGCCAATCCAAAAATAGATTTACGAGAAGCATTTCATTAACATTGTGCATAATTCTTATTTATTACCTATAAAATATATGTGCAAAATTATTCACTATGTAGGTATCCAAAATCTAAAAAACCCTCGTATTGCGGGCGCAGCCCTCTGTACGCCGGTATTTTTTTTATTTATTATAACCTCAAATAGTGTCTGAGTTGATTTGTCGTTATTATTCTGTGGCTTTCGAGAATGGCAGTCGGGAAAAGAGCGTCACTATCATAAATCCTCATCCTCCTATACATCCCCAGGCCGAAACGCTTACAAAAACCATTTAATTGGTATTTTATCGCCTAAACTGAAATGGAGATATAATATATACCTACTATACTATTGTTGTCCCTTAGTCAATTCCTATGCAAATCTTCGAGTTTATGCAGAATCAGGTACATATCTTGTTTTAAGACTGATAACTCAACTTTTTTATGAAACCCTATTGGATTGATTTTAATAAAGGCATAAAACCCATCTCACACACAAAAAAACATTGCACATTGATCAAAAGAAAAGTTTGTACAAAAATAAAAAGTCTGAAGATATTTTAGTACACAAAAAATCGACTAAATAAAAATTGTCGGTCTCTAAATATTTTGCTACTCAAATGGAAAGTCGCTTTGATCGAATTTTAATTTTTCAATATTGAAAGTAGTCTTGTACGATATCGAAGGCCATGATAACTGTAAGTGTTAGAACAAACATCTTTTACTTATAATTGAGTTGGGTGGTGCGTAGTTTTCGTTCTGAATTTCAAGGACAAATTTAAAGCTACTGTACTGAAAAAAATGCATTTAAATTTATGTGCACAATTTTGTTAAGTTTCTTGAACCGATTTAGACATTATTCTATCACAGAAAAAAATGTTTTTGACGGTATCGCTTATAACAGGGTGTCCCGCAACTGGTTAGCCATAGACCAATAATAGACTCTACAGGATGTTTTAGGGAAAATGTCGCCAAAATTATTTCTCTAGGTTTTACCGTTAAGGAGTAATTGCCTTTTTTGTGATTCTTGTAAAAAAACACGACTTTTTTCGAAAAACTCCTATTTTCTAGCTTCCACTTTAGCCAAATCAATGTTTTTTCATATTCTTCTGAAAGTACACAAAATAAATAGGACATATCGAACGTTTCGCACGGTTTCGTATCTTCCTAGGTACGACGTTTTGAATTTCGCAGCAATGTCAATTTCAACTTTTAATGTCAAAATTAAACCCAAATTTCGTAACGGTACATTGTAGTGGCAAATCTGTAAAGATGACAAAAGTTGGCCTAATATCTTAGCTCAAAGTGTACAGACCGAGTTCGATCATATCCAACTAAACCCGTGCTTTTTCCTTTTTAAAACAGTCAGCTTTATATTTTTAGTTGATTTTCATTTAACTTAACTAAATCAGTCAGTAAAGTGTCGGACAGTGAACGTACAAAGAAACGCCAGAGGGAAGACTCTTCCCCAGAATGCACACTTCGCGCTAAGCTGAAACTTCTTCGAAGTACCGAAATGGCTGCAAGTTCATCAACCCCGAATTCATTCCAGCCATTGGCTGATTTGCCTTCAAATCTATCCGATATTGATCAAAACAACGACCACCCAACTACGGACACTCCAAAGGAGAAGAAGGTAAAGATACCTCCAATAATATTCCCTAAATTTAGTAGGGATACAATCGATTCTACCTTGAACAGCTTAGACATTTCAAACTACTGCATACAATATACAGCAACCGGTAATAAACTACTGGTTTACAGCAAGGAAGAATATGACCGACTCCACTGCTACCTTATCGAGAAAATTGTACATTTTTTTACATTTCGACCGGCTGATAAACGGATTGCATAATATGGAGTGTACATAATTCGTTAGCGAAACACTTGAAAAAGATCTTAATATTCCCTGCATCGACGTTAAAAAATTCCAACCGAAATCATCTGGATATAATAACGAAACGTACTATATCCTATATTTTGAGAAGGGAACCATTAAACTGCCCGAACTGAGGCGAACATAAGCTATTTTCCACACGAAAGTTCAATGGCATTGGTATTCTAAATCTCGCAGCGGTCCCACACAATGCCGCAACTGTCAACTATGGGGCCATGGTTCATCAAACTGTAATCTACCGACCAAATGTTTACTATGCGGGAAGGATCATATTTACACTAAATGCAACTTGGCTGGCGAGACATTAAAAGTAATGAGACCTCTATTGAAATGCTCCATCTGTTGGCCAAAATCATATGGCGAATGACAAAATCTGTGTGAAACGCATGGAATATCTAACAATTCGGCATAGATTATCACACCGTAATAATAATAATACCTTTAACAACCAGCAATCCAAATCGAAATAGTTTCACGTATACGCCAACGCGAACAACTTTCCTTCACTGCCTATTAGTGATAATAATAATTTCGCATCGAAAAATGTTCAATCATCTCTCGTTGACACCTTACCGACGTTTGCGAGTATTCTAAAATCAGATCTGCATCAAGACAAGTCGTCTAGTGACAACCTGTTCACGGCCGATCAGCTGTTGGAGATCTCTACCATTACCATGCTAATTTCAAATTTATCTGCGTGTAAGAGAGGGCGGAACAATTTAACGTAGTAATTAGTCTAGCAGTTAAATTTATATTTAAATGAATAGAGTAAATGTTTTATTATGGAATGCCCAGAGTGTTAAAAATAAATCAATTGAGCTTTTTGATCTCGCTATTGATAATAATATAGATATGATAGCTTTAACGGAAACTTGGCTTAAGAAATCAGATAAAATGTCTTGTTCCAATTATAACATCTACCGATTATAGATAGATTGGGCGCTATTGGTGGGGGCGTAGCAATCTGTATTAAAAAATTAATGAAATATTATATTCTTCCAGAAATACCTACAAAAACTATTGAAGCAATAGCTATAAAACTAGAAGAATTACGAGTTATTGTTGTTGTTTGTTATTTTCCTGGAACCCGCGTTGATAATTTAAAATTAAATATGTTTGAGGATGACATTAAGTATTTGTTTTCTTTAGGGGAGAACGTCATACTATGTGGAGACTTCAACTCAAAACACAGAAATTGGAAGTGCGTTAATGCCAACAGAGCTGGCAAACTTCTATATGATTTAGTCGCCCGAAATAATTGGATTATTCACACTCCTTCCGAGCCAACCTTTCACAATCCCAGGGGCCATGACTCTACTTTAGATCTGATTATTAGTAAATGCCCTAACATTATTCCACAGCCCTGTACTCTTAATGCGCTTTCATCTCCTCATCTGCCAGTTGAGAAACTCAACTGAGTTTAGTCGCACTGATTTCAATAATCCATATGCGAATGAAGATTTAAAAAGGGTTAATTGGGTTAGTTTCAAAAGACATTTAAGCCACAATATCGACCTCAAGTCACAGGACCTATCGAAAATTGAGCATCATTCTCAAATTGATCTCTTGATTGACGATCTTTACAATAAAATTAACGATGCACTAGATTTTTCATCATTTAATGTGGCTATTAGATCGTCTCAATATCAGGCAGGTCGCTTATGGCAACAAAACCGAAATCCGCTTACTAAGACACTCGTTAACAGACTCTCTAAGCTGATCAAAGAAAAAATATTTACTAAAAGAAACGAAAAATGGAACACAATGCTAAGACAAATACCAACAGCAAAATATGGAAGCTGAATAAAGTCTTCCGCCGTTGTAAAATTATACCTCCATTATACACCCCGGACAAAACCCTAATTTTCGACAACAAATTTTATAATAAATGCTTGCTTAAAATCATGTTATTTCCCTTCCGCCTGGAAACACGCCAGAGTAATACCTATTCCTCTTTCTCTCTTTATTACCGTAACTCCTAGTGGAGCATGGTGCGTTGATGACTACCGTGTGTAGTCTTCAACGTTACAAAGACAACTGAATTCGGAGTGTGATACGGTTGTCAGCCATACCACTTCCTAGTCGCATTGTTAGTTTATTATTCTACGATAAGAATATTTCTTATCATCTTCTTTTTGAATAATAAACTTGCGACGAGTCGTGCCGAGTTTGGAAACTCGTTTCTCTATGAGTGTCCCACGGCCACAGAGCACGACAATACCTATTCCTAAGCCGGACAAAAACCCTAAAGATCCTAATAGTTACAGACCAATAAGCCTCTTACCTGCCATGAGCAAAGTTCTGGAAAAAATATTATTGTCTCGACTGAACGAGGTTGTCGAACGCTTTAAAATAATACCTGAATTTCAGTTTGGTTTTCAAAATAAACTTTCAACTGTCCATCAAGCATTACGGTTATTCAAATATATTGACAAGTCAATTAAGGACAAAAAATCGGTTGGTGTCGTTACGTTGGATATCCAAAGAGCCTTTGATTCTGTCTGGTACAATGGGCTATTATTCAAGTTATTAAGGTATGGTTTACCTATTTATTTAATTAAAATTATAGAATCGTTTCTGTTCAATAGATATTTCACTGTCCAAATAGGAGAATCATTCTCATCTGTCAAAGGAATACCATATGGCATTCCTCAGGGCTCTTGTCTTAGCCCAGTCCTATTTAATATATATACCTCAGATATACCTAGATCAAACGAATGTCAAATGGCCTGTTTTGCAGATGACGTTTGTATATTTTGTGATGGGGACGACCCGGCTTTAATTTCGTCAAAGCTCGAACACCAATTGGAATGTCTGTACCAGTATTACTTCAGATGGAAGATAAAACTCAATGAGTCTATGAGTAAGGCAGCTTTTTTCTCAAATAAAAGAAAAAGAAGTAACTTCCCAAATTCGCCTTTAGATTTCCTTGAAAACCGCATCCCATGGAAAAATGAATTTGAGTATCTTGGTTTCGTCTTTGATAAGAAACTAACTGGTCACGCGCATGTCGAAAGAACCACCGAAAAAATGTGGAAATCTTTTTGGTCCCTCTACCCACTATTAAATGGGAAGTCCCAACTGTCACTCGAAAACAAGTGCATTATATACCAAATGGTCATTCAGCCAATATCGATGTATGGTTCTCCTTTATGGAATAACTATGCAAAAACAACGAAAAACAAAATGCAGATAACTCAAAATAAGATCCTCAAACATATTTATGACAAACCGTTCTATTATTCTACAATAAGATTGCATTACGAAACAAAAATTAGGAAAATTTATGAAATAGCCAGAAAAAAATAGTTCTAGATTTATAACGAATTGCTTCAATATTAACAATAATTTATTCAATCTATGATTACTACCTAATGTATTAAGTAAACTACTATTACACAATCCATATTACATTCTTCATAGGTTAAGTTTATAGGTTAAGTTTTATTTTATTACATTTTTTTTTTCTGTAAATTATATCAGGTTTTCTTGTTTTTTTTTCCTAAAAATTATTCTAATTAGCATTTTAAACTTAATTAACTGAATTGCTTGTTCAAATTATTCATATTAATGAGTTAAGGTTGAGAACCGGAATCTGTATTAAACTTTTGTAAACCGAAATTATTCTAACTGAAATAAAATTGAAATTGAAATACATAAATCAGCAGCTATCAGAGTCCTAGCTGTCAGCGCTCAAATATTACAGCCGTTTAAAGATCCGATCCAAGGACAATGTAATTGCAAAGCGGGACCATGCGGAAACGGGATAAATTTTCTACGCGACCCAAACAGAAAAAAGGCAAAGAAAAGAAGCACAAAACGGGATAGATTTCCTAAAAAGGGAGGGGGTGATTGCCGATGTAGAGCATATTGTGCGCACATTAAGCTGCAAATTTCAGAGCCCTAGGTGTTTGCTTTGAACGGTTAAATCCTTAAAAAAAAGCAACGAGAGGAATATGCAAAAAATTATCAACGGGAATGAGGAAGCGCAATCAGAGTCGATTTCGAAGAAAATTTTGGATAGAGGGGGATCAGGGCAAAAAAAATGCAAGCTTAAATAGTGTTAATTTTCAATTTCGTGAGGATTTTCAATTATGAAACTCGGGACTGTCTGGTTGTCTTACTTTTGCATGTACAGTAAAGCGTTGATTATCCGAACACTCGATTCTTTTCTTGTTAAAGGCATCGAATAAAATGAAAAAATCAAGGGTCTGACGGAAGCAACCTCTCAACTGCATCGCTCAATCACCTCGATTTTTTTTATTTTTGTTCAGATCTGGTCATTTTACACGTTTTCAGTTTGTCGGGTGATTTCACACTTGGGCTATTTTCTAATTTGTCTATGAAGTTCGATTAACCGAAATTTCGTTTAACCGAACAAACTCCTGTCAACATTAGTTCGGAGAATCGACGCTCTACTGTACATATTTTGTTAATGTTTTTTTGACAGAAACGCATTCGAGGTTTGGCAGAGATTGATCCATAAATAAACTGTTTAACGGTATAGTGAGTGTTTTTGTTTTTTCATTCGCCTGTCTTATTCATATCTCTGCGCTGCGTTCATTATTCAAATTTTATACAGTTCGATAACTTCGACTTTATTAAGGCATTAATTAGTTTTGAAAACAATCTACATCAGTTATCAACGCGACTAATTCGTGGCCGAAAAAGTAAATGTTATTGATGAAGACGTTCTTTTTTTTTATCTCAAATGACTTCCTATTAAGAGAAACAAACAAATGATTCATTGTACTCTGATATATTACTGATTGATTATAACGATAATTTTTTTTTGTGACATCCATTTAAATAAAATAACCAGTGCCAATCATAAAATGTAATAAAATTCGATATCCGTTTCCTTGTAATACAACTTCCACTTCTCATAAATGCTGTCCATTGCTTCTTATAAATAACAGATTCATTTAAATCAATCAGAGCCCTTTTATTGTAATTTAATAAATTTATTCATCAAAAGCATTTTAGTTAATTATCTCACTTTGTCTACTTTTCAGGTAGATCGTAAATAAAACAACTCGTATTACCAGATCACCTCTCCAACTGCTGACTTATAATAAACAACCCAGAGTGTCACCCAAAATACCGGCCGAACCCATTCACTAAAAAAACAACATTCGAATGCCATTCGCGACCAGATATTCACCGGACACACTCGCACCAGATATTTATGCGACACTAAGAAAAATGCAAAAATTCATGGTGGTGAAGAAGTACAATGTGGATCGGCCGGAAATACCGCCCGAACCCGCCAAGGTCAAGATGAGCGGCTACTTGAAGAAGAAACGTAGTGTAAGTACATATACAACATATGCATACATAATAAGTTAGATCGGTCAGTGCTGATAAAAACGTATCCAATTACAAGTGGTGCAGTGGCCGCATCATTTACATTAGTACGAGTATGAAAATCAAATAATTTAATTGCATCTTTCAAGATTCCATTCACAAGGTGAATGTTAAATTTTCTCCTTGTGGGTGGAAAATTTTTATTAAGTAATTTTGGGTAACAGCATATAATTTGAGCGATTTACTTGTCTAATTAGCGCATTGAACTTGATACTGAGTATGAGAGCAATATGCTCGTATAGCTAGTACTCTGTGTGAATGACTGAAAGGAGTTTTATGCAGTGAACGAAACGGTAGCCTCGAATGAAATGGAGAGTATAATTGCCTGGTATTGTTTGAGTGTAACAATTAAGAAGCGCCTTCCGTAGTAATTACATAAATGTAATTTGCTTCCAGGAATATTGAGGGTGAAAAAGAATTTTGTTCTTCTTAAAACTGATGTGCTTTTGTTTTTTTGCAGAAAATGGGTGGTTGGCGTAAGATGTGGTTTGTTCTACAAAACCATCTACTCCTTTCATATCCCACGAAAGAGGAATATGACAAGGGTCTAGGTACATTTAAGGATGTTTTAAATCTAGTCCCGGGCACCCAAATACGTCCCCTTGGCGGTTTTCGGTTTACAATCGAAACGACAACGAATACAATATACACGTTTGTAAGTAAATTGATAAATCATTCTTCTACATATTTTCATAATTTATAGAAATAACAAAATTTTTAACATATTTGATTGAAGTTTCTAGGCATAATTTATCTTATGTAGTACTGAAGAAACTTTCTACTAATTAGGGTCGTAAAAATACTGTTAACGAACAAAACTTTAAAATTGTCAATTTTACATTTTCTTTAACCTATCTAAACCAAAAGCTATCGTCGATATTATAAAATCTAAATTTCCCTTTTTTAGCGTTGCGATGACAGTAAAACATGCACAGAATGGATCACAGCACTTTTGGAAAGTCTTTCAATAAAACCGGATCCTAAACCAAAGGACACTACAATTGTCGAGTAAGCTCAAACTTTTTTTTTATAATTTAAAATATTTTTTTTCTGTTGGGTTTTTATTTTTATTTTTACTCAATTTTCTTTTAGAAAAATACCAAAATTCCATACCTCTCTGAACGATATCAGCGAAGTTGAGCGCACGGATACAATTCGAACAAGTGCCAGTTGTGATTCAATTTATCAGGTCAAAAACGATACGCTTAGTCCAAAATCTCCAAAAATTCTGATTGCTCAAAATACAGCCAGAATATTGGAACGAAACGGTGTGGCAACTAAGAAAATGAATAAGTTGCAGCAAATTGAAGAGGAGGCGGAAAGTCCAAAGAGGTAATTATGTAATTAAAACTATGAATAATGACAAACTTCTTTTTTGTTTCCTTTTAAGAAGTTTGTTTTAGTTTTGTCGTTCGTTTGATTTTGTATTTCTCTATCGAGTTCCTGTCAACCACTTGTGGGGCAATGGGCATTAACTACGCCTACTCTCCAGTCTCCTCCTCGTTCTTAGCGTTTTCGCTTCGCTAATTACTGATCTTCTCCATGTGTTCCTAGGCCGTCCAACACGCCGTCTTGCTCCGGAATCCTGATGGATTCCAGTTTAGGGCCTTTTTGGCGACGTTATTTTTCGGAAGGTGTGACCTATCCGTTGCCACTTAAGTCTTTTGATCGAAGTGCCTATCCTTTCCTGGCCAGTTGCAGTTATAGTAAGGATCCTCATTTGAAATGATATTCGGCCAACGTATAAGAAGGATGCGCCGTAGACACTGATTTACAAAAGTTTGCGACTTATCAGTAATCTCTTTAGTCACATATTTCACATTGGAATTAAAGACCCGTAGTTTGGTGCGTCTGCAAATATTGTTGTTTAGCCAGAAAGGAGTCAAATTGAAGAAAGCCACCCTAGCCTTTTTTATCCGTGATTTTACATCAGCATCCGCTCCACCATCTGCTGTAGTTACGCTTCTGAGGTTGGAAAATTTATCAACTTTTTCGACTGCCTGTCCCGAAATCCAAATTTCGCTTTGCTCATTATTATTATTATCTGGAATATTTCGTCTCCATAAGGCATCCCAGATGTAGTTACGATCAACGCTATCGAAGGCTTTTTAAAGTCGATGAGCATGAGATGTACGTAGGGTGTTAATGTGGTCAGGGTCGCTACTAGAAAACCCTTCGCGAAAGCCAGCCTCCTGTTCATCGATTTTTTCCTTGATTGGTCATAAAATAATCTTAGCCATCAACTTGGAAATAGCAGGAAGTAGACCGATCCCACGCCAATTATTGCAATTCTTCAGGTCACCTTTTTTCTTAATCTTAATAATTACGCCCTTTTTTCACTCACAGGGAAGAGTTTCAGTTTCCCAACACTCTTGGATTAAGGGAAGAAAAATATCCGCTGCAGCTTTAACATCCGCTTTTAAAAATTCAGTCCGAATTCCATCAATCCCCGGGGCTTTACCGGCGTCCATTGATTTGATAGCGTCTGTTAGCTCCTTTTTAGATACACTCGAAAAAAATTTACTCCAATAATAGGAGGAAACTTTTTTTCCTTCTATTATAGTAGTAAATTTACACCACGATATGAAGGAGAGTAATTTTACGCTTTACATTGTAAATATTTACTACAAAATTGGTGTAAATCTACAAACGGTAATAAGTAAATTTGCACACATAAATAAGTAAACTTGTTCTTAGACTTATGTAAATTTAAATCAAAAATAAGCAAATTTGCACTAGAAAAAATGTAAATTTACACCGGCTAATATGTAAATTTACATCTGGGTTTATAATAATATTCTTCGATGTAAATCGTCCTGGAGCTACCCGTTATTCCAACGGCAAAGAGCTGCTACACCCCCTGCGGTTCAAGAGCAAGAAAGCGGTACAACAATAACAATAATATGATGCTCATACGAACGCACTTCGCACGGAACAGACTCTGCACACAGAACAAGCCACTTGTGGGATACAGGAAAATGCAATAATGCATAAAGGTATTGTAACACACTCAGTG
The DNA here is from genome assembly GCA_949715475.1 of Microchrysa polita. Taxonomy (NCBI): domain Eukaryota; kingdom Metazoa; phylum Arthropoda; class Insecta; order Diptera; family Stratiomyidae; genus Microchrysa; species Microchrysa polita. The sequence continues at coordinate 93,752,493 of OX454417.1, read as the reverse complement.
TTACACAAATGTAGGTGTAATTTTTTACACCAAAATCGTAATATTACATGAAAATATACACTAAAAATGTTACACAGTTATAAACGTTACACAGAAATAAAGTAATGACACACCTTCACACCAAATGTGGTGTAAAATTACACCAAAATAGAGTATAATATTAAATATTACACTATTTTGTGGGTTTACTGGAAATTTTGTTTAAAAATAAACGTTTACTGTAATTTTGCGAGAAAAAAGGTGTAAAATTCAACCAGTTTTCGATGTATAATTCAACCTTGTTTTTACAGTGTAGTGGACAGGAACTAATGCCGTCTATTTGAGGGACGTCTTCTGCTGGCAACGAAGATGCACTTGCAGGCCCGAAGTTGTTATTAAGGACCTCTTAAAAGTGTACTCTCCATCTTCGCAGCTGTTGTTCTTCGGTAATGAGCAGAACACCTTCCTTATTTTACACAGGATGTTCCGTTAATAAAGCTCTGCCAGTTATTGGCTTGATAAGTTTGAAGAGTGTTCCACTGTCACCGCGGAGGGCCGCATCCTCTCCTCTGCCTCCTTCGCAAGCGCGTCGATATTGCTACGCTTATCACATCTTACACTCCTTTGAACGCCTTTTTGGAGCGAACGGTATTCAGCTCTGTAACGTTCTTTAGCTGAATCGTCAGCAGCTGAGTTAATCTGGTCCTTAACTCTCTTGCGCGCTGAGATAAGAGACCAAGTGGAGTAGCTAATAAAAGGTCTCCTACCGCGATCCAATCGCCCTAGAATTTCTTCGCCACACGATATAAATGAATCCTTAACGACTTTCCATCTATCCTCAATTGTCGGATTCTCATTTGGTGGTGGTGCATTCGCTTTTTCGCACAAAACGGTGGAGAACGCACGCTTGGTTGATGGAAGTTTGAGCTTTTACACATTATATCGAGGACAAATATTTGTACGCTTGGGACGCTGGATTGCTGCCGTTCGTAAGCGCATATCAGTGCCAATATCAGCACCACGTTTCGCCCTAGCTTCTAAGACACACTTTCTCCATGTTTTGGAAACAGCAATATGGTCAATCCGGTTCTCAGTTCTGCCATTCGGAGATGTCGAGGTTGATAAGTGGCAATCTTTGTGTTCACTTACCTGGGTTGCAACCTGTCAATGGACGCCAACGAAACAGATGAGATAAAGCGACGGTTACAACTAGCTAATAATTGTTATTTTTCGGTCCTTCCAATTATGAAATCAAAACTGGTTCACAGGAACACGAAGCTCCACGTGTATAAAACCTTCATCCGACCTGGGCTATGCTATGGCTGCGAAGCATGGACCCTAACCCAAAACTCTGAACACCTGTTGGACACATTCGGGACAATCTTCGGGGCCGTTTGTGAACGAGATGAATGGTGCATATTGTACAACCATGAGTTGTATCAGCTGTATGATGAGCAACATAAGTCGAAAATCGTAAAATTACAGCGACTGCAATGGGCGGGACATGTACAAAGGATGAACGACGATCGCATGCCCAAAAAGGTGATGAACGCGCAACGAGTGGACGGAGCCAAAGTGCGTGGACGATCGAGAGCCCGATGGGAGCATTCTATATGTGAGGACGCTCACCAGATGCTAGGCTTTCGGAAATGGAGGACAAGGTCGCGTGATCGCGACAATTGGTGGTCTTCAATCCAGGCGGCCAAGGCCCGACGTCGGGCTATCGTGCCATAAAGAAGAAAGAAGAAGAATCTTTGTGTTTAAACAGAGTTCCACCAATGACAAGCTGACGAGAGTTACAAAACTATATAAACATCTGGCCATTCTGGTTTCTGTCGCCTAACCCATGATTTTCCATAAGATGTTCCAATCCTTGGTTATCTAACCCGACTTTAGCGTTGTCACCTCTGGGAGCCCTATCAAGTCAAGAGCCCAAGTCGTTTGTAGAAGACGTCTTCATCAGCTTGATCAACTGGTTCGGTCGGTGCGTCACACTGAATTACCGTGATATTTCGTACTCTGGATTTGAATCGGGCGGTGATCATGCGGTCGGAAACTGGTTTCCAATCGATAAGGGATTGACGTGCATTTCTAGTCAAGAGGTTTCCGACGCCTGCCTGCCGAGGTGCATTTTGTTTATAATTTCCAGAGTACAATAAAACAGTATGAGAGCTTGGTGATAAAGTCGCTCCTGACCTGAGCCATCTTGTTTCGCTCAGTCCTAATATAGCGATGTTATACGCGGTCATTTCCCGTTTGACTTCAGTGAGTCTCATGTTGTTGCACTTGCCCCACATCGTTCGAACGTTCCAAAACCAAATCGTGGTCCGTTTTGTTTATAGCCAAGAGTCGTTGCCGGTGAATCAATCCGAGGCTCGTTTAATGTTTCAAGTGAAAAAAAAAATCAAGTACGCGGGTTACAAGCCTACGTACCCTATCCCTCAAGTCGCCTTTTACGAGAAGCCGGGAACGCTGTGGCATAATTCTTACCCCAAAAACCACAGGGGTAAATTTTTTTGTTAAGTTTCTTGCATATCTGAACAACTGTACGCAGACAATCGTCGCGGGCACAATTGAAGAGATAGGTAAGAAGCACAGGTGAGTTTTATTCTCTCCTGTCCCTTTAGTCGCCTTTTACGAAACGCCGGGAAAAGCGGAAGCCCTATTCTAGGCTCATGCCACAAAGCCTACTCGGATAATGCGGGAGAGTAAAGTCATAGGAATTGGTTTGCACCGTTCAGCCTATGACTTACCTCATGCATAGCTAAGGGTCCGCAGTTTCGGCAAAATTGAAAATGATATAGGAATCGACCAAGGCCTTTCAACTTTTAACTTTCCGCCTACAGATTTTGTATTTAGGTACCACTTAAAATTTGTAAACGATATACAGTCAAACCTGTCTAATCGGACCACTGACGGAACCGATCAAATTTGGTCCGATTAGCAGGTGGTCCGATTACTAAGGGATGCCAGAAAAGTACAAAAAATTAAGGAAATAATTTTTAAACGTTATTCATGAAAATTGTACAAAGGTCATCTATGCCCTATGCAGTTAATGTTTTGAAACCGCTCAGCACCGTAACTGCTTTGTGATTTTTTAAACCAGCTTCCTTTTTATAAATTCTCCCAACACTCAGTTCCACCGAAATTTTGAATATTCATCAATATTTTACAAAACATTTCTATAATCAAAGTCATGGTTAATGGTTCAATCAATCCTCCGTTTAACAGAAACTCAATAATTGTCTCACCACTTCATCCACCCAACACTGATGCAATGGTTGATGCTGTCTACGAAATTTCCCGTGGTCATGGGAAATAATATAGCTCATTGTAATCGGAACTGAAGTGAATATAGTAACGAGATTTCTAAGATTTTTTTTAGTCAACAAAATGTCTTGCCACGTTGCCTATCTGCTGGTGCGTTTGGTGAAATTTCCTCGTAGGTACTGGTCAAGTAATCAGTAATCAATTTGAAGTTTCGGTCCGATTTTGGAGATTTATCCAGTGGTTGGTCCGATTGTAGAGGTACATCTAGTACTGATCCATCCAACTGGATTCCCCGATCGTGGTCCATGGTCCGATTAAAAGGTGGTCCGTTTATAAAGGTTATTTTGTATGAAAAACCAAATAAAATTGACCAAGGGTGGTCCAATTAGAAGGTGGTCCGATTATAGAGTGGTCCGATTAACAGGTTTGACTGTAATTAAATCCCAATTTTCTTTCTGGATCTGAGAATAAGTTTCTTCTAATTTAAAGTCAACAATTGCTATATAGACTGCTAATTTAATCCTTCTGACTTCCGTAAACCATTTCACCAAGTGCAACAGTCGACAATAAAATTACTCAACTATCAACAAGCATACTCTTTTTCCCATCTAGCAACATCATTAAAACTGTCTGGCAATTTGGTTTCAAATTTCAGGCACCATTCAGAAAATATATTTGTCGGGCAAATTGAGATGGGGTAGTACGAAAGTACCCTCTACACAGGACCGTTGAATTTGTAGTGTGTTGTGTTGTTTTCTTGAACCTTTTGCAATCGACTGTTGTCTAAATATACTCGTACACAACATACGTACTTAGATAGGTATAGAGCATAAGGGCTGCTGTTAGTGCTGTTACAACCTCGTTTTTGAAAAATCTATGAAAGCCACAACTTGCACAAAGTGCCTATACATGAGTAGTACCTATACAGCTTATATGGTAGCACTCTGGCAGGACACTTTCTATGTGCGTGTATCTCGATGTTGTTCAAACAGAAAACGCGAATCAAATAAAACCAACCAGCGAACCAGACACTCTCGAGAAGTCGTTCACAAGCAAAGCGCACCATATGCAAATGTCAAGGGATAGCACTCAATTCAGTGAAACGTAAACAAATACTCCACTGGCTCTAGAGCGCAGAGCACTGTGGCAGGATATGATGACAGCAATGGAAGCTATTGCTATATGATGGCACCATGTGACCACATCATTTGTAAGGTGAAGGGGGGAATGTTAACACTTCCATTGCGGTTGAGGTTTTTGATTTGCTTGATGCGGTGCGATTTTATAGCTCTTTGCGAAGGATGCATTTCTTCCTTGCGAGCTTCGAGATAGCAGTAATAAAACTACCCTTAGGTGGTGATTTTAAGGAAAAACTGACTATAACCCGCTGTTTCTCTAATGGGTGCGATAGGCGTCTGAAACACAGCCCTCTATAACTATATGGTCGCAGAGTGTTCTATATCCCATCACATCAAAAGGGTTAAAAGAAAATTTCTGTCTGGAAAACTTTGATGTGTACACATAATCTTTCAGTGTAGGCACATACATGCATAACTATACTTACTAACTAAAAAGTACACTTTTACTCATCGTAAAATTACGAGTACTCAAGGCTCTCTCGTATAATATTTACTTTTCCCCGATGAATTCCATTTACTCTAAAAATGAAAAACCCTACAATGTACTCCTATAAAGTCAAACGCATGCACCTTTGTGGTGGATTTGAATTCAAAGCATGTCAATTACTAAAAAATGAATATGTGTACACCCAGTTTCGAAAAACACATTGAAATGCGGTTTCCAACCCTCTTTTTTGAAAAACTTCAACGCACTTTAATGGGTCTTTATGTCGAAAATGACGAGGTGTTAAAAAAAGGATGCACGCATAGATGATTTACAAAATTTTAAGCATATACGCGAGTGCTTTTTCATATGTGCGTACATGTGTACATATATGAAGTATACAGAATTTTGAAAAGGGTTATTTGGTGCTCATACTACATACTCTCATACTTACATGTATACAATCTAAAAAGAAAATCCACTTGTTAAAGCCACACATCCCTTTTTAAGTGGATGTTTATCTACTCAATACTTTTTTAATATAATGTATGCGGGCTTAGCTCGTTGTCGTGGGATATGCATGCAAGGGAGGCTCGAGATATCAATATGCTTTTTGCTGAAATGTTGTTGAATCAATTGATGTAAGTATGTTCCATGTGCATTTCTGCAATTTATTTACAAGTATCTTTAAGTTTAATTAAATAAATCTGGTTCAACCAGACAAAACACTTGTTACACAAACAACTAGGGGACTTCGCCCCCTGCTCGCTATACGCTCGTCAACCCCCGAGGCCGAAGCTAATTTCGGGCGCGGCTTAAATTTGGATACACTTCGCTCTCCTTGGGCTAAAAGTTTTTTCGGGCGTACCTAAGACTTTAATTTAATCCCCCTCCTCATTCTTTTTCTTCCGTCTTGACAAAAGTTTTGGGCTTGGTTGAAATAAGTGGACAAATAAAAATATTTACTCAGAAAATTTTATTGGGGTTGCGGGAGCATGACCCCACAGTACGATTTCATTCGTTTTGAACATTTTTGTTGCTTTGGTAAAGAGACAATAATTCAAGGTTTTGTGAAATTGGTGCAAAAAATGTTTCTTAGAAGAACCAAAATGGGAGTTTGGGTTTGTATGGCCACCCCATGGCCCCATGGTCAGGTTTGATAATTTCTTAGATATGTTTTGTGTCATCAAGAGAAACACGTTTGTATGTAGGTAGTTTGGTTGAAATTGGTGCACAAATAAAAAAGTTGTTTTAGAAGAACCTAATTTGGGGGGTTAGGTTTGTATGGCAGCCCATGATCCAGTGATCCAATTTCGGTGATTCAAACTTACAAACAGCCTGCAACAATAATAAGCACGTGTGCAATATTTCAGCTCCGTAGCTTTTATAGTGGCGGAGAAAAACTCGCTGCAACAGACGGACAGACAGACGAACATGACTCATCTCGTCATGCTGATCATTATGTATACTTTTTACATGGTCGGAGATGCTTCCTTCAATGCGTTACAAACGACTTCAGTAATTTCGTTTCGTTTCGTTTCATTTGCTTTTAGAGCAACTAGCCCTTAAAATGGATGGCGCACAAGTTGTATACCTATACATTACCGCTAAAGCATATGCTTTATTAAATATATTTAATAAATTTTGAAGTTTTTGTGAGTAGGATAAGCTGACCAGACGTACAGCATTTTGCTGTACAGTACAGCATTTTGACCTGTCGTACAGCATTGGGAAATGTACAGCATTCCCCATGCCACACAATGAAACCTAATTCGCTACATAAGCTCTTCGATTAGCCATGTGATCAGTCATACACTGCTCGTCATCAGATTAGCACACCCCTTCGCATGAATAGTTTCGGCTGATTTCCAACCAAACTAAAAGAGCTAAAATTTCAAAATTATAACTGTTAATAGTCTATTCAATTCTGAGTTAATTAACACAAAAAGAATTGTGTTTACATTTTTTATTATTGATTTATAATTGTTTTTCGAAAAAGAACACACAAAATAGCCATTTAAAATTTGTCATCAGGATAGCACATGCAATTTCTTTTTTGTCTTCCACAATTAAAGACGTAGGACCTCTAATTTTTTGTGGTCGCTTGAGTAAGATATTAACTTTAATATGAATAAGGGAAAATCATTATCTGCGGAAGAGGGATCAAAATTTAAGGCTTACAAGCAGTCAAGGTGTTCAAAAAGTGAAATTTCGAAGAAAAATTAATAAAAGTCGATAAGTTGAATCCGAATTCGTGTGTAATAAGTAGCGTTAAGATAAAAATAACAGAGGCGATAAAAATTGAGTATTTGTCAGTCCCTATGAGAGAGTAATTTTGAGAGAAGCATCCAGTCCTCATGACTCGGTCGCAAGGATTAGGGTAAATTTTGACATTAAGGTGAGCCTATTGTTCAAATAATGATACAAAAATGCTCCACTTCTAAAGAAACTAAAACTAAAGGAAAATGCCCTTAAATTAAACTCGAGATCAGTTGACATGTAATAAAGAATGGCGCTATGTTGTCTTTTCGAATAAAAAGAAGTATCATCTCACAGTATCCCTTGGCCCTCGAGACCATTACACAATCTGTCCGACAATGAATGCGATGAATGGTGTCCTTCCTAGTAAAGATCCTGGAAGTAGACATTATAACTGTGTTACTCTTCTAAAGTTAACTTCTTTTTATCCGAAAAGATAACATACCGCCATTCTTTGTTCCATGTCAAGTGTTCTCATGATTAATTTTAACGTATTTTCCTTCGGGGAAAGTTAAGTTGGAGTTTACTCTGTAGTTTTAGTTTCTTGAAATGTGGAGTTGTGTTATCACTGTTTGAACAAAAGATAGGCTCGCCTTAATGTCAAAATTTATCCTAATCCTTGTGACCGAGTCATGCGGGCTAGATGTTTCTATCAAAATAACTCTCTCATAAGGATTGACATGTACTCAATTCTTATCGCCTTTATTATTTTTACCTTAAGGCTACGTATTACACACGAATTTGGATTCAACTTATCAACTTTTCTTAATTTTTTCTCGAAATTTAACTTTTTGACCGCCTTGACTCCTTGCATGCCTTAAATTTTGGTCCCTCTTCCGCAGATAATGATTTTTAATTATTCATATTAAAGTCAATATCTTACTCAAACAACCACAAAAAATTGGGGGTCCTACGTCTTTAATTGTGGAAGATAGACAAAAAAGAATTTGCATGTGCTATCCTGATGACAAATTTTAAATTGCTATTTTGTGTGTACTTTTTCGAAAAACCATTATAAATCAATATTAAAAAATCTAAACACAATTCTTTTTGTGTTAATTAACTCAGAATTGAATAGACGATTAACAGTTATAATTTTGAAATTTTAGCTCTTTTAGTTTGGTTGGAAATCAGCCGAAACTATTCATGCGAAGGGGTGTGCTAATCTGATGACAAGCACTGTATCTGTTTTTACTACACCTTAAAAACAGATATCGCACTTTTCCATATGACAATCGTCCATTTTCGATAACTCGAGAACCCTTCTCGATCTCACTGAAATTTGGACACTTAGCTACTTGCCGCTTATATTTTCTCCAAAGTTCACGGTCCACCTATCCGCATTCGGATGACTTAGCTGCCTAAATCGCCCTTCTGTGTTTTCTAATCAAAAATTGTCCATAACTTGCAAATTGGGTGGAATTTTGAAATTTGGAAAACTTGAAGGGCACCGCACTGCCTATATTTGGTGAACATTTCAAGGCTCTAGCTGCCAAGGTTCAGAGGTTACAGCCGTCAAAGGATGAAATTTTAAGATGGAAATTTCAGCCATTGTACTCCATCCGATTCATTTATCAACCTCTATAGGAAAATGCATACTAAAGAAAAGACTCAGCATGGTTTTTAGATAACGTTTTTCCCAAATTTCCTTAGAATCCATTTAAAACGGCATTAAAAGCCCAAGGGAACGACATGGCATCACCAACGTAACCATGGAGAAATGCAATCCTCGAAAAATATTGTTTTCGATAAGATTTAGACCTCTGACTCGTCCATTGGTTTACTTGAATTCGCTGGCTCACCCTTCGCTATGCTTAGATCTCGTACTGTCAGTCGCGCATTAGAGTATTCGCTAACATTTTTGCGACGCAGTACTGTTGTGAAATAGGATAAGATGAAGTGCAAGCGCAGCGAGCGGGGAGCTAATGGAAGGCAATTCGTTGGATTAAATCTCTGGCTCGTCCATACATTTACTCAGATCCTGGGGGTCGCCCTTGGCTTCGCTCAGAACTCACTCTATCTGTCACGCTTTTCATAATTCGCGAACATCCCTGCGACCAGCGCTGGTAGGAAGTGGATAAGACAAGGTACAATCGCAGCGAGTGGTGAGCCAAAAGAATTCAATTGGTAAAATATAGACCTGTGGATTGTCCTTTGGATTACGCAGATTTTATATCTCGCCCTTCGCTCCGGTCAGATCTCGCTGTCTGTCGCCTTTTTCGCAATTCGCCAAAAAGTTGATAGGATGAGGCGAGCGCAGCGAGCGGTGAGGTAATGTGAGGCAATTCATAGGATTTAGATCACTGACTCGCCCATACGTATAATCAGACCCTGTTCTTCAGCCTTGACTCCGCTCAAACCTCGCTCTGTCTGTCGTGCTATTCAGTATTCACCAACAGGTTTGCGACGTAGTTCTTTTGCGAAACAGGATAAGCCGAGGTGAGAGTCCAGCAAGCGGTCAGCCAGTGGATGGCAATTCGTGAAATTTATACCTCCTGTGCCTTGCCCTTCGCTTTCTCCAGACCTCGCCATGACTGTTGTGCTTTTCAGAATTCACCTACATTTGCAACGCACACCGAATTGACTGAGCGAGGTTGCGTGGACGACCGAGAGCTCGCTGGGAAAACTCAGTAGCCAGCTGCTGGGCTTCCGAAACTGGAGGACAAAGTCACGTAACCGCGACAATTGGAGGTCAGCGATTCAGGCGGATTCTATCGTGCCACATTGATGATGAACTTAACACTTTGAATAGTTTTTCTTTTTTCATTGATTTTTTTTGCCATCCTCCTTTTCGTACCAACAAAGACATTTCTCTAAAATCTAGCCGCTGATCGAAATGCTTAAACATAAGATAAAAGAATTGATTGAAGGAACTTTTAGAAGATAAATAAGAAGATAAGATAAACTCTGCCAGTATTAAGTAACCGATTACCACAATACGCAAGCAGCACGTTTTAGTTTTATGAGAAGTTTTTGTGAATTTCTTTAATTGTGGCATCATAACGATAGCAGCAAAATCTTTTCATTTTCTCAATGAAGAAAGCGGTTTTAGTTTCTGTTGGCTTAATAATAGTTTCGTCATTGCATATAAGGTAAAAAATCACATTATCTCAAAATCGCTAATTCGGTAGTATCGATTTTCTGGAATATTGAGAACGATATAATCTGCATTGTTATACCCTATACGCCTATACCCATAAGATGGTATACCGTATAGGCAGTGGCGAAACAACTTCACTCGGGGCCCTTCCGCCAACTTCTTGAGTGGGCCCCCCTTCAGAAAAAAGCACCGTGTAATCAATGGAAAATACTTTTGAAGATTGATCCACACTTTTGAGGCATCAGTCACAGTCATTTTCCATACAAGTTGACAGATTTTCAGTAAGTTGATTGACTGTATGGGGAATGACTGTTACTGTGACTGATGCCTAAAAAGGTTAGATCGACCTTAAAACCAACTCTTTTGAAACATGATTTTGACGTTACAGTGTTTCTACTAAAATTAAGAACGTCGTACTTAAAATCACTTTGCTAAGAGCTACTTTGACTCTTTGCATTCTGATATTGAGAATAGCGGTCTTGTTGTAACGTTTATTATATTAATGACTTCGATAATCTTTTTTTATTTTTTTAAAATAAAAACACTCACGCAGCGCAGCATTGAAGACGGGCGCCTTATCTACCCTAACCCGGCAAACATACGGTCAATCCGAATCCATTTTTTGAAATCTTCATTCTGTCAAAATCGAAGAAAATGTATGAATTTGTCGGAATGAAGAATCCAACAAAATATTTTTTTTTTAATTCAACTCTATTTCTTGTTTCAGCTTTAAATTTAAGTGTACCTACTCTAATTTATATCCTTCATTTTTAACCCTTAACTACATTCGTGGGGTAGATTTCTACCCCAGTCGTCATTTTTTTTATCATAACTAAGTTCGTATTGCACTATGTTCGTGCAAACTTCACGTAATCTCTGCTGACGTTGTGGTGCAGAATTGAGTCCTTCTACATGCAATAGTCATGGGCGTAGCCAGGATTTCGGTCAGGGGGGGGGCAAGCCCAAAATTTTTTCAACATCATGATTTTCTTAGTAGTGGAAATTTCTGGTCGCAGAAATATTGTTAGCAAATTTTAGAGTAGCCTGGCTTGTGGTTGGATTGGTGCACAGGGTCATGGATACCGGACACACCGTGAACGAATTCATTTTATGGTTTTCAGGTTTGATTTTTGTATTGCCGCAATCGTTGGATTCAATGAAAGGTGCAATGCTGTGTTGCCTCTATAGCGATTCGCGATTTTTTAAAATGAAAGTTATCATTTCCGTGCTAAACCAATATATTTCGGGCTAAAGTGCCCATCATCAGGGTTTCTATTTTCTATTTTTAAAAAACTAAACCACACAAAGACTTTTGAAACAAATAATGACTATTAATTGGTGGAAAAAATATATAAAAATAGAGCCAACACTACATAGCACCTTTCATTTTATGGTGTTTTTCGAACTCACGACCTACGTGACGGACTATGATGTCGCTCAGATTGAAAACAAGTATCCATTTATGGGGATAAATAACATTGATGGGCCTGTTGATCTCAACACCTTAACAAAACAGCAGTTTAGATCTTGGAAATTGGATGTCACTCTGCGGCCCTAGTTTACTAGTGGACTGCCACGCATGTTATTTCTTTTTTTTCTAATTTTAGAGTCAAATTTGTAAAATAGAGATGAGAATCATTTTCTTCTGCATTCTGATTGATTACATTCAACTGGCCTCCAATATTTGCCTTTTAGAGTGTAGTTTCTCTATTTTCAGTGCATTTTTTTCATTTCGGACTGCACACTCCACTTGCGAAATCAGCTTGTTTCGCCTGTCCCTTTCATCTTAGCAAAGTAGCATCGTCAGAATATTTATAAATCCTTTATTGATTGAAATATGGTAAACGGTTTTAATAAGATTTCCTCTAAATTTATCAAAATATTAACAGTGGCTAAATTTTATTGCTGTATGATTCAGCTAGAAAATAAATTTTGATTTAATAACTTGAAAGACCCGCTCTGTGGCTCACTTGGTTGAGTCGCACTCTACGATGCTAGTAATCTAGAGGTCCGGTGATCGAATCTCGGCGTGGTCTAAAATTTCTGTACATGTGAATGGAAGTGCTTACAACATTATATACACTCCGAAATGATATGCAATGTAACGTTGACTCCAAATTGCCTATAAAAGGCTAAGTTAACGCACCACGGCCCCACAAGGGGCTATATGGTACTGAGAAGAAAAAGAAGAACTTGAAAGACACTGAAATATGAGACCCGTTCTTTACAAGGTCCTTAACCCTGGAAGGTCATACTTATTTTTAGTACGGAAAGGTCATGCTTCGTCGATTCGACGACGCTCTACTTTGACGCCTCATACAAATCACCCTTTCTCAAAATATTTATAAAATTTGACAGATTTCCAATCGTTAATTTATTTAGAATGGAAAAACATCGATTTTGGAGCCGATTTTTATAAGTTAGTAATGCAATCTTTCTAAACTGAGGAAGGATTTTGAGTAATTTTCCTGATTTGTCCTATTTTTGTCCTAGTAAATATTTTTTCCATAATTTTTGAAAAAATTGGTCCCACATTTCAAAAAATAAACATATTCGTCGAATCGACAACCAGCCATAAGAAATACTGGAGTTCTTAAAGTTACACAAAGTTCATCCTTCGTCGTTTCGACGACGCAAATTTCCAAAAATCCAACTTACCCTGCTTACTTCGTCTAGCCGCAATGTACTCGGCAAGTACATCGGCACGGTAAGTGCTGTACGAAAACTCAGCTCCAAATAATGAGAATTGTCACGAAAAATGGGATAAATTTGATGATGCGTAGTCGAATCGACAAAGCATAACCTTCCAGGGCTAATAAAGCAAAGCTGTATACCAATTGTCACCGTTTCAGATGAAAATAAGTTGAATTCCACTAACTTCCCGAAGGGACCTAACGGTTAAAATTGTGTTCTCCAGCTCAGAGCCCATGAAATGAAACAGGAAATATGGGATCCACGCAGCCACAGTAGCACACTCACAAGTGAAATGTGTGTGCTAGTACGCAGCCTCCGTCAGTTACGAGAGGCTGGCTGTCATCTATTTGTATGCGCTTCCTAACTGCAAACTGTTCCAATCATGGCTTCTCCTGCAGCATTTGGAAAGGTAAAGAAGGCATCTGCTGCGCAAGCAGCAGAATTTTTTTGAAAATGTTGTATAGTGCAGCGATTTTTTTTACTATATCGATAAGGATTTTTTACCATCTTCATCGACCAGGGGGGGGCGACCGCCCCTCCCTGCCCCCCCTGGCTACGCCCATGGCAATAGTATTCTAAGTAAATGCACGGTGGGGTAGAAAAATACCCCACGAATGTAGTTGCGTTGGCCTTTTGTTCATCTTTTACCTTGAGTATTTATTTTGAAGACATATCGCGATATTTTTCTAAGGAGAGTTTGCACAAATTTTGGAAGAGGATTTTTTAAATGTAGCTTTGAATGTGTTTTATCTCTTTAAATAAAATGCGAAATCAGGATAAGGAACTTTCTTACGGTACTTTTTTCAAAAATATAAAATCATTAAAAGACCTCATGTCAATATTTTTATGTAATGAAAAATTAGAAAATTGTTTTTGTTAACTTTAATTCTAGTTTGCCTTAAATTTAAAACACTTTGAAAAAAAAATTCCAAAATTTTTTTTTAAATTTTTGTTTAATAAGGAAAAATACTCTTTTTTTTTCTACGGAAAAATAGTGACTGGCTTGAAAAAAAAACTCAATTTCCTTTAAAATAATAAAATGTTTTGAAACAATATAAACATAACTTGAATTTAAATGAATGACTTGTTGTATTTCACCCTAAAACTTCTTAATGTATAGAGTATTTTGCTAAATATACCAAAATATTTATTGGGGTAGAAATCTACCCCACAAATGCACATACGTTGGTAAAAATAACGAATGTAGTTAAGGGTGAGCGTTTGTACTAATATTAAATTCAATACAGCAATCCTGACAAGACTCCTTTCAAACCAAATGTGTGTAGTTTAGTTTTCAACGACATATACTGGCCGTACTAACTAGTTTTTACTAAGTTTAGTACCAATCTTTAACAATTTTGATCGTCTTTGACAGTTCATGACAAAGTGGATTGGAATTTAGTCCGAAAGTTTAGAAAAGGTACTATCACCAAACACGTTTTAAGATAGTTTGTTTGTAGAGGGACCTAAAGAATCTTTCTACCCATATGGTACTTGGCAAGGAAAAGGATGGATCGGATTACAAACCGCGGCTACAGTTACAGCAAATAGCGCAGCCTGCAGCCATGCCAGGAGCAAATTTTTTTTTTAGTGAAAATTTGAAGATCCAGATTGTTTCATGAACTTTCAAAGTTTTAAGGACAATATTTAATTTGTTTATCTAAGGGACCAGGTGAAAGAGGAACAATAAATTAAGCATTTGTTTTGAGTTTATATCTAAAGTTTATATCTCTTCTTGTCTACAAAAAAATATTTACATCGGAGTGTTCTTTCTCGCAGTCGATGTGTTCGAGAAATCTTTCAGGTCGCTTTTGGGCCCCTAAATCTCGTGGGCCCCCCGCCACGCGGGCCCTGCGGACCCTTATGCGCCACCCCTGCTATAGGGTATATTGTTTTTGTTACGCCAAAATTATGTAACACCTCAAAGGAGCCTCCGGAAGTATGGCAAAGTATATATATATACATATATATATAAATGATCAGAGTCGGTCCCTGATCGAATAAGCCATATCTGTCTGTCTGTCCATGTGTATGTCTGTTCGACAGATAACTCCCGAAATAATGAAGCTAGCGGTTTGAAATTTTGGTCAGATATTTGTTTTGATAAAATCTTGGGACGGTATTGAAAATGGGCCAAATCGGACCAAGGGTTCCCCTACCTCCCATACAAATTACCCCTCCTTGATATTTTGATTCGGCCATAACTTTCGATACAATATCGCTATCGACTTGAAATTTTGATCAATGCCTAATTCAGACATATACTTTAAGTTGAATGAAAGTGGAGTAGGTCCGGCTACCTCTACCCCTACCTCCCCTACAAAGTTATATTCAGCCATATCTTTTGATAGAATATCGCGAAGAACTTCAAATTAGTATCAAATGGTAGCCGTTGGATGCCTTGATAAGATGTTAAGGATGTGCCAGGTCCGACCCATCTATACCCTCCCTCCCCAAAAAAAAGCATGAAAATGAAAATTTTGGGTTTTGCATGTCTTCTACGTCTGTTCCGTACATGGTTATATCGTGCTATTCGCACGATTAGAACTCGGTCTCGTTGAAGTTGTTTCTTAGAACATATTACGGTGCACATTTCTATGCGAAGTTGAGAGTATTGCTATTGATTGGCTTAGATAAAGTAGCCAGAAGCCCCGAAGGTCCTACGGACAAACAGTGCAAAGTTTGAAGCCAGAGCAAGATAATCGCATTTATTTTTCTAAAATTGGGGTTTTGAGACCCGGCGCACATTTTCTGCAAAGTCAAGCTCATTTAAATTGCATTGTGCTTGTTTAGTCTACTGTTGTACTGCATCTGATCTATTTCAAGCATTAGCTGAATTGATAAGCGATATTATGGCGTATCTTCGGCTTGTTTGCGTTGACCATTCTAAAATGTGGGTGTTTTTTTCCCCCTTTTTTTCCTTTTTGGTCTCCGATTATTATTTTTTTTCCTCTTCCGAATACGTATTTAGACAGTCAATTACTGTCTTCTTCATCGGTATCTGATAAGCGAGCTAATCGCATTTTTATGCTCTCAGGTCGATGCAGAGCCTTTACCGACGATAGATGCAGTATTTTTCTCCAAAACTGAGTCCTAGCTACCACAGTTTGGAATTTAGAGTCGCCCAAATATCCCACGAAATGTTAAAACTATGATCTTTCCTAGCCACAATAATACGCAAAATAATATCATTTTTATATTTCCAAATTAAAATTTTCAAAAATTGGCTGAGGCCCTATATAGAGTATTTTGGTTAAGTACATTCAATTTTTGGGGTAAAAATGCTGTGAGCTCGAGTAAGACTCACCAAAATTACAAACACATTATTTTCACTAAAACAAGCGTAAAAAAAAAATAAGTGCAGGTTCAAAGTGATATATTAATTACAAGATTTACCGAAGAGTAGCCCTATATGATCTAAAAGGGGATATCTGGCACAAAATAGCGGAAGAAGTAGTGTCCTATATTCTTTTTCCCTGACTTTATATGAATTTCCTGTCTCTACTCAAAATCCCATTGATCCCAATAGAACATAAAAACGTTCTTTGCATGCTTGCTGCATTATAATAGTCTCTATCGACTTATAATGAAAAACTCAACAAAAGTTACATCTTTATGTGGTACGTCATCATATCCTTTATACAAAAGGCAAAAAATGATTGAAGTAGTTTTATTCGTTTCCGGAGAATTGCTCTTAATCCAGAAGCCCACAAAACATATAGTATGAGAGCTCCTCTTTTCTCTTTAATAGGGCATCTTTTCAGAATGTACACAGACACAATAGAATATCCTTTTTTAAGTTTTCATCAACTCTTGTAACATTGTACGACCATATTCATCTAAAGTTATAAGTACGTAGTGTACTCACTCCATTTTTTAACAAATTCTTTCACAAAGCCTTGTATCTACGAGTCCAGCTAATTAGTGCTCCATGCCATACGATGGTTTTCCTTTCCCCGCATGCTGCCCAAAGTCAGACGACAGAGTTGAATCATGTGCTTAAATGAAATGCGATAGGGTCCTTTAAAAGTTAACCATATTTTTTCGTGATTTTAAACTCAGCTTGCGTTTTGCTTCTTGTTCTTATTTTTCACCATAGTCGAGTAGGTAAGGAAGGTAACCTTTCTGATATGCGTTTGGCATTTGATGAAGAACTATTAGCGGAAGAAGAACTCGACCCCGATCCGTGCGATTTCGTTTTTCTGATACGATTTTAAGCCGCGTGGAATGAAAGGAAGAAAAAAACTGTTTCCTACTACATATTCTTCAAAAGAGCAAGAATCGGAATAATGGTACCTCGAAGGTTGGTTGATTCTTCTTTCCTGACAGAGGACAATGGTGACTATATTATGTAGGTATATATACGTAAGTATACCTATTGGTTTGGTATACACAGGCATACACATACAGTCGTCTCGTCATTAAGGACGTAGTTTTCACATTATGCTTACGTTCTGCGTTCACATCATCATGCTGTATATTTAATCGTATGTCGTATGGCCATTGGAAATACTATATGGGGGCAAATCATCCGCGGAGAATGGAGGAATATGAGTGTGTTTGTGTTTGCACAGAATACGGGAATAAAACAGATGGTTGGTTAGGGATCCATGCACTCGGGAGCATAGTAGGAGCCTTACAATGGACAATACAAGAGTTTGGACATAGAATATGCTTTTAATTTAGTATTATTTTTCAGAAAAAGTAGACCGTGGTGGTCAACCCTAAAAGTAACGGCGAGTGCTTCTTTGCTAACAAAAAAACATTATCTTGGCCACTAATAAAAAAAAAATATTAAACTCAACAAAAATTAAGTGTTCCATTGGAACAAGGAGAATCAATTTATTTATCTTTCCAAGAAATCACATTCATTTAGTAGAAAATCCAACCCCATTGTTCTTGTCACTCGTTTCCTTAGTACCCGCATCCGTTTCGAAAAAAAAAATCTATTTTTAAAAATCTGAATGCTTCATGTGCATTGATGTAAATTGTCTGTCCACTGCTCAGATATACATACATACAAATATTTGTGGCGCGCCGCGCCGTGATGCTTGCATTTGATTCAGGGGCTTCGGGATAAACGACAGGAAAGTAGGCGCAGGGATAAAAATAAACATTTTCCCATAAAGGCATAACATGAAGTGTGTACTACACTTTCCGGGGCTGTTTGTTTTTGTTTGCACGTTTTCCACACGTTTTTTCCCCCCCGATGTATGCCTCGTCCTCGTAACGAGTCGTCGTCCTCTTGCAACTTGATTTTCTGAATGGCATGCGGCTGGCAGGCTGCTTGCTTGCTGACTATACATCATTTTCATTTCTGACAAAGTTTTGTGTCCGGATCCGCTGACGGATCATTCAGGGCATTTTCCTGTATGTATGTACTTTGTGTTGTTAGCCTGCGCTGCTTCTATGTCTACTCATGTTGCAGTGCAGTTGTTGTTGTTGCTAACGTACTCGTATCTATATACTAGAGTACTCGCTACGGGCACTCGTTTGTCAGACTTTTCCTTTCCGCTTTTCTGAAGATTTTTCCACTCAGACTTTTCACGTTTTTCATATGCTCTGCTTTATTTTTGAACTGATTAATTTTTTTTTCGTTTACATTTTTGCTTCATGCTCCCGTTTCTCGTCATTCGTTCATTCATACTGCGCTGCAACGGAAAAAAAGGTCCCGGAACTTCCGTCTCCACGAGCGAAGCTATTCAGCGAATCAGTCCGACGAGGTGTCTCGGATCAATCAAATGTTTCGCAGGAGTATTTCGACATCAGTGTTGAATCATCGTCGTACAGGATCGGATTCACGTAGTGGTGGTGGCAGTCGTAGCAGTTCGTCGGCATCGTCGAGTCCTTTCGACGAGCCCATGACACGCAGTGGCAGCCAAGTGATCTCGAGTACGTTGCTGGTGAAACAGTTGCAAGAACACTACAAGCGGATAAAGAACGTGAACGATGCTAGCGCAACATCATCGACGACAACAACGACAAATACCGCGAGCAGTGAGAATAATAGCGTGAACAGTGAAAGTCGACGATACAAGTGCAAACATTGTACGAGCAAAGGAAAAGGACACAAGCGTGACTACAATCAGAACAATATGATTGCAGATTGTGAAAGGTGAGTGTTTTAGTTTCGTGGTGAATGTGATTGAGCTTATTTGGCCGTGTAAGTTATGTTAAAGGGTGAACCTAAATTGGTAGTTGATGTGTTGTGAATTGGTATGGTGATGGATGATGGTGGATTTAGTTATAGTCAGTTCGCATATAGTTGAGGAATATATCTAGGATGCAATTGAACCCTTGTTACGGTAAAATTTTTAATAGCTCCGATTAAAATTCATTTTGGATATGTGGTGCTAATTTATGAAATTTTGTTTCGCTTCTAACAGTTTATGGCTTTCTTGCTTCTCGCGTCCAAATGTTTGGCCCTAATTCTGACTCATGTTCGCTTAGTTTCAGATTTTCGCGCCCCAAGAATACAATTCAGAGACACCACTCATTTCGATGAAACGCCTGTTATATTCAATGCAAATTAATATTCTAAATTGAATAATAATGAATAAAAAAATAATAAATGTGTGCCTTATTTTTCGTTTTTCCCTGGATAAACTAATAAAAAAATTATAAAGTGCTATTTTGTGAGTTTTGTTTATTTTAATTTATTACTCGTATTAAATGTAATCTTAACTGAAATTAGTTTAATAAAAAATTAATACTCCTAAGAAAATGTCTAGAGTGATTAGCACTTTCTAATATGCACGAAGTGAATATTATTAAAATTGTAATGTGGCAACCTTTAGTTTGTGTTTTCATTCAATAGACAATTAATAAAAAACGATCTAAAACTGAATAACAACTAATGCAAAATAATAATAAAAATTGTTCAAAAAAAGGACTTTTTAGGACCTTAACAATATTTACGTAGTTGAAAAAAAAAATCCATGTAACAAAATGAGTAAGGAATAAGTTTGGAAACCCTTTTATTGTGAATGTTGTTTTTACAATAATTATCTCTTATACGTTTTTTTAATTATTTTCCTTGGCGGAAGCCAGGGGCGTATGCCGAAAAATATTTCAGAAGGGGGTTATGAAAAGACTGTATATCAATCTTATCTCAATCTCATTTCACTGTTCAAAATTGGGACCTGTTCCACGAAACACTGTTTGCTCCAGAATTTTGCAACTTGTTTTTTTGGCTCCACCAATTTTATTTTACATTTGTATTGTTTGTTTGTTTTTTGTTTTTTGTCAATCATATCCTTGTCCATCAATCTATTTTTGATGTTTTAAAGACCAAACAAAAAAAAAGAAATGAAATATGCTGGAAAAATTGCAAATTGAAAAGTTTCGGATCGCTTAATGTTTCGTGGAATCTCAGAGTTTTAGGCGTGCCTTCAGAATAGCAGAAAACATGTTGCCAGCCAATTCTCTGGGATGGTATGCAATTTACCTTACTGGCTGTCTGTCAAGATAGCTTTTCGAAACTGTCTGCTAGGTCCGAAGCGTTACCATTAAATGTTAAGGCTGGGGTGTGGGTTTTCCCCTTATTTGGGTTCGACCCCCAAATCCACTATTTTCGATCGCCACTGCGATTGCACTCATCTGTCCTCGTCTATGCCAGTTAGATTTAAACCTTTCAACTGTGAAACAATTGGTGAAATTTTATAATTTCTTCTAGCTGCTTTTCGAGAAATGTATATACATATGTACAGTGAAAGCTCCGTTCGCGGACAGCTCCCGCAGGCGGACAGCTCCCGCAGGCGGACATCTCCCGTACCCGGACAATTTTCTTAGTCCCAACTTTTTCCTTCATATTTTAGAACAAAATCCATTTCAATAGCCGAACGCTCTACTGGCCGGACACAGACACTATTCCTACATACATTTCTCATAAATTATCGGACACAAATTTTTTAGTCGACTTGCTGAAATTAATGAAAACTGGTTACAATCACAAAACAACAGGTTTGAGTCCAATAATATCGTATTTTCGTCAGGAAAAAAATACGGAAGTTTATTTCTCAATTTTGTTATATGTATTTTGGGGCGCTGATTCCGAATATCAACTTTGCACCCTAAAAAACGTGCCGCAACCTTTAAAAAAGGGGGAAAGGGGGGCATTTTTTCGGTTTTTTGCGATTATTTCAAAAACGGTAAGAGATACAGAAAAATGGTCTAACTAACATTCTTTCAAAAGTTATGGAGCTTTTAAAAAAGGTCTAAAATGAAAATATTCTAATTTATGTTCTATTCTAACGCCGAAATATTCAATTAAACTCTAATGTGTTATATATCATTGCCAAGATAATTTTATGTAGTTTTTTGTCGTCCTCAGATTTTTCTGTATCTCTTAGCGTTTTTGAAATAATCGCAAAAAAACGAAAAAATGCCCCCCTTTCCCCCTTTTTTAAAGGTTGCAGCTCTTTTTTAGGGTGCAAAGTTCATATTCGGAATCAGCGCCCCATCTATATATGTATATAAAAATGGTCGTGTATTTGTGTCTGTTGCCAGTAAACTTCTAAACCACTGGACCGATTTGGACGATTCTTTTTTTGTTTTATCCGTCTTACATTGGAGAAGGTTTACGGACCAAAATTTTTTTGAAAATATCAAAGGAAGTGGTGGTAAATATCGAATTCCATTTTTGTGAGAGTAAGTGATTAAACCTACTCGATTCATACGCTTTAAATTTTTACACGTGTACTAAATGAAATCGAACCGGCTTAAGGATATGATCCTTCCTCTAATATATAAAATTTTCTTAAAAAAGTTTGTTTTACAAACTCCTTCGAAACGGCTGGACCGATTTTTATGAAATTTTGTATATATCCTTGCTAGGTATGGCAATCGGTCGTAAACTATATTTCATGCCCCGAAGTGCCCTCCTCTTCTTTTTATCGTTAATTTAGTATTTTTTACAGTAAACGTCTAAACCACTGGACCGATTTGGATGATTCTTTTTTTTGTTTTATTCGTCTTACGTTGGAGAAGGTTTATGGACCAAAAATAAATACATATCGAAGTTCCGCAATTCTTTGGAGCGACACTATCGAGGTGTCGCCGGACTCGCCACAAAATTGTCTAAAGGATAATTGGACCCTCTTCCCCAATTAGAGCACAGGGTGGTCGGAAGTCCGTCGATATTTCCGAGAAATTGCATTCAAGGTGACTACGTTTTTACGTAAATACATCGTATATGTTGTCACAGCAATTTCACAATCAACTTCGTACTTCTGCGGAGACCCGTCGATATCTCCGCAATCCTTTGGTGGAGTGACACGATTGAGGTGTCGCAGGACTCGCCACAAAATTGCCTAAAGTGTCATCGGACTCTCTTCTCCAATCAGTGCAGTGTTCAGAGATAACCTTCAACTTGGATGTTGGCCATCTTCGCAATCCTTTGGCGGAGCGACACTATTGAGGTGTCGCCGGACTCGCCACAAAATTGCCTAAAGAGTAATTGGACCCTCTTCCCCAATTAGAGCACAGGGTGGTCGGAAGTCCGTCGATATTTCCGATAAATTGCATTCAATGTGACTACGTTTTTACGTAAATACATCCTTTATGTTGTCACAGCAATTTCACAATCAACTTCGTACTACTTCAGAAATCCGACGATATCTCCGCAATCCTTTGGCGGAGTGACACGATTGAGGTGTCGCCACAAAATTGTCTAAAGGGTTATCTGACCCTTTTCTCCGAACAGTACAGAGGGTGGTAAACGATAACCGTCAACCTGGATGTATGATGGTTTCTGGGTTAGTATGAACAGTTTTCGATAGGTGGCGCGCGCACATTTTAGTAAGCTTGGTGAAAAGTGAGTAAATGAGCGTGCTTCGTGATTATAGCAATAAAAACGTGTGATGTGTGCTAAATTCTTCACATTAAACTGAAATATGTATATAATTTAAATTTAGTTTTTGATTATGCCTCCCAAACGACAATCTATCGGTCGATCAGCATCGAGTATTTCTTTAATTTACTATCTTGGAATCAGTAATATGTACTAATTAATGATTTTCGAAATAACTCACGCTAATAATAACACTCCCAATATTTTTGAAGGGCAAGTGCAGTCTGATCAGTCAGTCAGGGGTTTGAGTATGATGTTGTTGCCTTGACCCCTAAAGAAGTAGTGGCGCGTCGCAAATTATTTATCGCTTTGTTTACATATCCACTTTAGTTTCATCATCGATACGTTGATTACAATAAATTATAATTAACAGGTTGATTGACATTCAAAATCGCTCATAAGGTTAAATTAGTGTCAAGCGAGCGTAGCGAGCACTAGATAAGGGAGCGAGCGAAGCGAGCTCTCTTAGCTAGTAATACATAAAGAAAGAGTGAGAAAAAAACTTCCGTGTTTTTTCACGGATTGGTACTAAATCGACACAATATTACTGAACCATTTTGTTTTTGAAGATTTTTGGCTCCACGGTTAGCATGCGTGTATTGAAATAGGGATATAGAAACAGGACGGTTAGACCCAAAACCCATACTTCCATAACGGACGACCGGGTTATTTTCGGCTTTTATTTTCTCTTTCGGTTTTTAACATGGTTGGATGTTCAACTTTTCGGTTAACCGGAATTTGAATTTCCTTTCATAATTGCGGACAAAGTCTCAACTGTTCTGTCTACTAGAAAAAAATCATTGTGTGTAAGAGGCCTTTTGGAATCGGCGAATCATTTATTGTTTTGTGTGTTATTATGTTCATCTTAAAACAGTTTATTGGCAAACACAATTTTCCTTTATAAAGGACTTATCATCGTCTGGAGATTACACAAATATAATTCGATTCCTTTATGATCCGCTCCTTGTTGATCGTATAGGTTCATCAGAAATTCCACGTTAATTTCGATGCCAAAACTGATCATCTGAGTTTTTTTTTTACGCGAAGCAATGCTTCTGGAGCAGAGCATGTATTGCACAGCATCCTATTGTACGAGTCATATTGAAAGGATTAATGCGCCAAGGATTGCAATTCACGCTCTACTCCAAATTAAATGGTATTACAAGTTTAGGCAAAACTATACATTCCCTGCTATTTTTCTTAATAGAGGTTCTCTACACCAAGCGACATTGCCAATTTAGAAGCTTTATTTAACGCTCTGAGGGTTAATTTAGTGGAAAGAAGTCATTACGAACGTTCGAGTGTCTTACATCTTCCAAGTAACAATGCCAGACTGGGTCACTCTGGGTAAGACACAACTTTGAAAGGAGCATCTCACCGTTGGGTAGTTTTTGATATCCCTAATTAAAGCTAATATTTTTCTACTTGTTTTCCCTATGAAAGCTTGGAACAGTTTATAGGTAAACGTTCATTTGCGCATTGTACATTAGGCTTGTTTTATTGATACATCCCGTGTAGGTTTGGGTAGCGAGCTCCATATAAAAAAATTACACTTACCCAGGTATGTTTCACGCGTGCCACTAACCTGCACGGGATAGAATTTAGAGAAATCAAATAATGCATAGGGAAAAAAATTCAAACCAAATGTGAGAGTCTTTCTCATGATGGTTTTAGATTTTGCAAATAAATAATCATGTTTTGTGATTAAATCCACCAAATCGAAAAACAGACGACGGGAGTGAGTCAAAGATGCACAAGAACTGCCTGGTGTCATCTGTTCGGTCTTAACCGGGAAGTTAAACGCAATCGTTTTTTGAGTCAGATTTAACCTCGATAGCAATAAAACGCTACTATTGTGGCGGTTTGTAAACCAAAAATGAATTAAAACACATGCATATAGGAACAACACTTTAATTGTTTTAATGTTCCTTTAAATTATTATGTATAAATTAATTCACACATAGAAGCAATATTTGTTACCCCCTTTCCCACAAGCGGACATCTCCCGTTGCCGGACAAAAATGCTAGAACCGTCAGTGTCCGTCCACGGGAGCTTTAACTGTATATGTATAGCATCTGTTATCCAGAGGCAAAATGTATGCCTGCACTGCCTCACAACATTGTTTAAATATCTTTAGAAATTCCGATAGAAAGATTCAATATAAAAGAGTTCAAATTATACAGAAAGGGGAAAAAAAAATTTTTAAGATTGAAAAAACAATTGTGTTTTTTGCAAAGTTTAGCAAATTCCGAAGACGTCACAATATCGTACACCATGAAATGTTCAACTTCGGGCAATTGCACGAGCATCCGGAACATTTCACAGGTAATTTTATGAAGTTTTGACCTTCTTCTTCTTCGTTATGGCACGATAGCCCGACGTCGGGCCTTGGCCGCCTGGATTGAAAACCTCCAATTGTCGCGGACACGCGACCTTGTCCTCCAGTTCCGAAAGCCTATCATCTATTGGGCGTCCTCACATACAGAATGCTCCCATCGGGCTCTAGGCCGTCTACGCAATCTGGCTGCGTCCACTCGTTGAGCGTTCATCACCTTTTTGGGCATGCGATCGTCGTTCATCCTTTCTACATGTCCCGCCCATTGCAGTTGCTGCAATTTCACGATTTTCGACACCTGTAGCTCATCATACATGATACAACTCGACGTTGTACCGGATGCGCCATTCACCTCGTTCACGAACGGCTCCGAAGATTCTTCGGAAAACCTTTGGCTCGGATGTGTCCAACAGGTGTTCCTGTGCACAACTTCGAGTTCATAATTGGTAGGACCGAAAAATAACACTTATAAGCTAGTTGTATCCGTCGCTCTATCTGATCTGTTTCGTTGGCGTCCTTTAACAAATTGCAACCCAGGTAAGTGAAGTTGTCTACATACCCTATATTGACGTCCCCCACTGTGATGCTTGAAGTTACTGGCGTTCTAGTTTTTGAGTGCATCATGACCTTGGTTTTAGATTCTCTGATATGTAGCCCAACTTTTTTGGCGGCGTTATTGAGATTATGCAGAAGGCTTTCTGCATCACCCAATCTTCGAGACATGATGTTGAGGTCGTCGGCGTACGCTACTAGTTAGAGTCGATTGAATGAGTAGCGTTCCGCTGCTGTCCAAATTCATGGCTCGAATTACATACTCCAGAACCAGGTTGAAGAGCGTCGGCGCCAGCCCTTCGCCTTGCTTGAGTGCAGTACGAGTTTCAAATAGGTCAGTGAGTCTGTTCTGAACTCTGACCTGCGAGACGGTATTAGTCATCGTCATCCTTATGAGTCGCACTAGCTTAGCCGGTATTCCAAAATGCAGCAAAATGTTGTACAGTACGCTTCGATCGATACTGTCGTTTGCCTGCTTGAAGTTGACAAATATTTGGTATTCGTCGATGTTGTATTCCCAGCACTTCTGGAGTAAAAGCTTCACTGGAAAAAGTTAAGTTTTGACCTGAACGAAAAAAAATTTCAAATTAAGAAAAATTCCCATAATCACAATCGTTTCCTCAAATGCCTTGTTTCGAACTACATGTGTCTTCTTCTTCTTCTTCTCAGTACCGTATAGCCGCATGTGGGCCATGGTGCGTTAACTCAGCCGTTTGTAGACAATTTTTGAGTCAACGTTACATTGCATATCATTTCGGAGTGTATACAATAATGTTGCAAGCACTATATATTTCCTATCCGCACATGTACGGAAATTTCGGACCACGCCGAGATTCGATCTCCGGACCTCTAGATCAGTGCTTCTCAAACCGGGTTCCGCGAAAAAAATGTGAAAATATGCTGTTCTGAAAATTTCAATAATACTGTAAACACAAACAAATTCTGAAATTATTTCCATCAGTTTTCACATTAACTGTATTTGGCAATTTTAAGGAATTTGTTTATAGATAGATGATATACATAGTACATCGACACACTATAGAAAACCCGTTGTACATAGTTTACTTGCTCACTTTCATGTTATATACTTTCAGGATGAAAGTTGGTGCTGCATATTTGTCAGACATTTTTGATTTCGTCACTTCGGTTAATTCAAGTTTGCAAGGTAAGGACGAAAATATTTCGACGTATACTGTTAAAACAAGTGTCATGACAGGCATACTATTACTTTGGAAGTGGCATGTTGCAGAGGGAAACCTGGAAGTGTTTCCATCCTCCAATACCCTGCGATAAAATTACAAATATAATAGTCGAGCATTTGGAAACCTAAAACGATTGAGAAATATTTAGCCTTGTTGAACAGACAGCGGTTTGATTGGATAAGAAATTTCTTTGTAGCATCCAATATTTCACATTTCACCTTGCCGGAAGAAGAAGAATTAACATCGCTTTCCTCTGATCGAGGTTTAAGATTAGATTGCAGAATGTTCGCCTGAAGAATTTTTGATATCTGGCAAGGAAAAATAACCTGTTTTGTAAACAAAAAAGCTGTAAATATCCTGCTATTGTTTTCAACTTCATACTTGTGTGAAATCGGATTTTTCAACTATGGTCAGCTACACTCAGAAAAATTTCAATGGGAAATCCCATTAAACCAATCATTTTGTCCCATTATTTTTAGTCAATAGGAAAAATCTGATTACTTTAAAAATATAGGAACCATTACTTTCACTCGATAAATATCCGTTTATTTTAATAGTTAACTCCTTTAAAAACAAACACATGGTCTAGTTATTTTCCAATAGAACAAATCTTATTGAATTAATAGGATCAATCCTATGTAGTAAAAAAAGTCGTTTCACTCGTAATCTGATTGTAGTATTTTTTTAAAAGTCCCATATTACTATACCATCCACGCTACATCATTGTGGATTTTGTTTGAATCACGATATTTGGCCAGGCCTAGTATTGAACATCCGATCGGCTAGTACTCTTTAAAACTTACCAAGTCACGGGGAGGCAACCGAACGATCTCGGCTACGGAGCATGATGTTGGTTCTCTTGGAAAATACGTCTATATGCTTGAAATTCAATTAAAAGGCATATCCCATTAATGAAATAGGACATTATATAAAACAAATGGGATCCATCCTATTATTAGTTAATCATATCAGATCTTGTTAAATAATGGGACAAACTGATTAAAATGTAATCTGATGTCCCATTGGATTTACGGGACACATTTCATTCCAAGCAAAATATCTAAAAAGGATTCTTGCAGTTATATTAATTATTGCATCTGTTTACTTTTGTGAAGAAATCTGGTAAATTGCCGTCTAATTAAAATAATGGTACAAAAACTTTTAAGTTTACGGGGTCCATTTTTCTGAGTGTATGCCTCAGGAACTTGGAGGAGGATATGCGAGTGGCTCTGTCATATATTCGGCCTAATACGTAGGCTACTAAAAAAGTTTTTAGATTAGGCATGTTATAGTACGTTTTCGTCAAATATCTTATTTCCATGAGAAAGTTTGACCTTTTTTAGCATATAGCTACTCAGAACACTTTGATGACA
Organism: Microchrysa polita; assembly: GCA_949715475.1. Classification (NCBI taxonomy): domain Eukaryota; kingdom Metazoa; phylum Arthropoda; class Insecta; order Diptera; family Stratiomyidae; genus Microchrysa; species Microchrysa polita. The sequence goes on along the minus strand of OX454417.1, from coordinate 93,724,315 downwards.
AGTGATACTCGTGTAAGTTACAGTTACTTAGCAAAAAAGTTACAGTCAATTTAGCAAAAAAATGGAATTACCACGTGATCATTTTCGTGCAATATTTTCTACGACCTTAAAGTTGTATTTTCGAAACAACAGTGTTACGATCGGCTTCATTTTGCATTTGGGGATAAAGCACCATACCGTCGGACAACTTATAACTGGTTTAACGAGTTCAAACGTGGGCCACCGGCCATATGAGCCGGAAACTAAACAGCAGTCGACCGTGTGGGTGTTCCAAAACGAGCCCAATCCAACAAAAGTTGTTCGCGCAAGAAGCAATGCGAGGCAAAATGTGTCGTGTTTCTTCGGTCGAAAGCGTCATGTGGCCATTGTTCCACTAGGAGGAACGTAGTACGGTAAACTCCGAATGGTACACGACCATTTGCTTGCCCGAAGTCTTCGGGGAAATTCGCAAAACGAACAAGAGAAGACGAATCAATCTTCATCATGACAATGCAACCTCTCACACATCAGTTCAAACTAGTGCCATTTAAGCGGTTAACACATTGAATTGACGCATCATCCGCCTTACAGCCATGACTATTAAAAATAAATTAGGTAGAGAACGGTTTTTTTTCGCTCGAAGCAACTGTTGAAGCATTCAGAAGCTATGTTTTGGAGGTTTCTCCATCGGAGTGGAAAAAATGCTTCGAAAATTGGTTTGAGCGTATGCAAAAGTGTGTAAATATTCATGGCGAATATTTTGAAAGACAATAAACCCATTTCCAAAAACAAAAAAATTCGTTTCATTTGTTTTCTAGAAACTTTTTTAGTAACCCTCGTATCACTGTAATATGTAAAAATCACCAGGCCTGTTTCTCATTTAATTTTCTATTTTTTTTAATAACAGCGTACTTCAACTAAATATTGATACTTTTTTTCTAATAAGACATTTTTCCTTGTATGGGTAAGATAAACCTTTTGTTTTGTCTATCAATGCTCGTCTTGTCTTAACGACCCATTTTTGGGGTTCCGCGAACGAATTCGACAATCTCAGGGGTTCCGCGTCTTCAAAAAGTTTAGGAACCACTGCTCTAGATTACTAGCATCGTAGAGTGCGACCACCGCCGTCTATATATTATGGCCACAATGTAGACTCGTAAACGTCAAATCCGCAGTTGAAATTGCATTGCATTGTTGTTGCCTCTTATGACATTGTTGTTGTTTGCCCGTGTTCGACGAACAATTCAATACGGATCCATGACGTCATTGTACAGCTGAGTTGCGGCTATGATATATCTAGATGGCGTTGGTGCGACTCAACCAAGTGAGCCACAGAGCGTGATTACAATTAACAAGGATAGGAACTCCTAATTTTTATACCATTTTTGTTCTGGTGCTCTGTACTATTTATTAATGCTATATCCTTTTACTCATTTTTCTCTAAATCTAATGCCAAACAACAAAATACAAAAAAAAATTAAAAAAATACGAAACCAATCTGTTTCGAGGTGCGGCGGGAAACTGGTGGCTGAGACCACTCGCCATGCCTCACAATGCCCTGGGCCAAATCGATGATCGTGACCCCTACCAATATCCAATCAAAATGTTGGCTTCAGTTTTTCTTTCAATTTTTGATTGTCAATTTTTTTTTTGTTTCATTCAGTGTTGATGTAACACGACATCCCAATGTCTTACCTTGTTGGCCAGAATGTTTTTTGCACACGTTAAATCAGTGATTTAAAATCTTCCTGATATCGCGGAAGTTTCAGCATTGTCAATGTTATTTCAAAATAGGCATTTGATAGTTAATTACCGTTATATATATTTCAGTAAGGCGAAACTGCAAGCACGAGAGCTGGGAACGGCAAATGAAAATGATCCCCCTACTTATAAAAATTTTCCAGGGTACACATTTTTACTGGCTCGTTTTATTTTGTCAAATTGAGCTTGGCGAGCCAGTAAAAAAAAATAAGATGTACTTTGGAGGTATATGCCAAAATAGCAGTGCTTTAAAATTCTGCAAGTGGTGAGTGTTGGAAATGTTTAATAAAGCCCCTTTTACGTTTAAAGCAAAAATTGGAAGCCGCTCCCACTGTCAGTTAACTCTTTCTAAGAAATACGTACTTATTTACCCTCTGTAAATTTTTAATCTTTTCTCATCATCATTAGTTAAATCACAGGCAAATTTTGATTATTTTGTCGTTTCGTTTCGAAGGAAAAATTTACTTCTCGGATTATTTGCGCTTCTAAATAGATCCCAAAAATGTGGTCATAAACACTTTTCTGATATGTTTTATGTCTTTGGCACAGTTTCTTTTCTCATCTCGGAGTTGAAAGTCGTAAAAAATCGGTCGAGTCCCTGTATCACTGCTTCTCCCTCGTCAATGTCATTCATCTGACGGATGGTATTTCAAATGTTGAAAAGCAGTTATACAGCTTCTTGACCAATTTTTCACTTGCAACTCCGTTTCTGCAGTTTTTATATGTTTGGGTGTGTTATGCTCATTATCGGTATAGACATATCGGAGTGCTTACAGTAGGCAGCCTTAGCTTGAGAATTTTCAAACTTACAGCAATTTTCGAAAATATTTGCTCATGAGCATTATTTGAATTTTTCAATAAAAACAAATTTCTATATATTTTTAGAAATTGCATGGTCCGACGGCAATTTTAATTTTTTTTTTATAGAATAAGCTTAGGTTTATCCTGAGGCTTTTGGTGCTCGGACGTTTAAAAATTTACAATAAGCTTTGAAACATCCAGCGTGTTTGCAACCTCATTTCTATTTGGGAACATCGTCCAGCGATTCCATTGATTTTGCATTAGGTATTTTCATTATCTTGAAGGCGAGAGAATGAAGCACTTTCCGAGTGGTAGCACCCCGAAAAGTAAAGGTTCTATGGCGTGGTGGCCCCTTGACCGCCCAGTTCACCCACCCCTAGGGCCGGCCCTGGACATCAGTCTCATCTGCTTTTAACAGATTGTTAATCATAAAGTCATAAGATTTGTATTAAAACGAGATCGAGGCTAATTTCGGGCGCAGCCGAAATTCTGCAAGAAATTTTCGAATGGGTTAAATTTTAAAAAGCGAATTGCGGGCGCAGCCATATATGAACTGAGAGCTTCGTGGTTCCGCAGAGGTTAACGTCTGTGTCAGAGGGACTTAACACTGCAAAATAATTGTGCTAATTTCGCCCTGTAAAAATGGAAAAAAAATAAGAAAAGAACGTTTTGCTGACAATAATTTTACAAGACAAAATCGATTAAAGAAATTTATTGGGCAGATTTAGCTCTGGTCTGGGCTGTGCTACTGCTAAATTGTAAGTGGAAAATTAGTCTACCGATGAAATATTGCATTTACTGGAATAATCTCCAAGTTAGTTTAAGTGCCGAATCTAAGAGATACTAATCTGAACAGGACATCCGTAACTTGACAGGTCACTTCTGAGTGAGATAACTGTGATTTACCTCCTCGAAAAAAGCCTCTCTTGAGATAGCAACAAGTTATGCCAAGCAGACTCTGAGTAAACCAAACATCTTATTCATCTACCAATTACGTGATTGCTCAGTTCAGCATCCGATGTGTTGATGTGGTTTGCTAAGGTTTTTTGGGTTTAGCTAACGCTATGACAAACACAGTGGCTTCCGTTAGGCGCTTTACTTGTTTTACTAAAAACTATTTCTGAATAAAAAATAGTAATAATTTTTTGTAGCCTGAACCGCCTGAACAGTTACCCAAGGTTGACGTAGGTATCTTCAGGATACTAATGCCTCTTTATTTGTAGCAGTACAATTTTGGCTTATTACGCTATCCGTTCTCACAAGGAGAGCTTTGGCCTGCTATTGCAGATAGTACGGTAAGATGAAAATTAAATCGTCTTTTGAGAACCGATGGCTTAAAATGTTTAAAAGATTTAATAAAAAATTCGAATCAACTTTTTTTTTATTGCATTTGAAAACTTTTCCGGCTCACTTTGATCTTTGCAATTAAACACAACTTTTGAAAAAGAACGGAAAACTTAACAATTTTGTAGCGAAACCAAGAAACACCAATATTATCGGAAAGAAATTTCACATTAAGTAACGGATTTGGTGGCCTTTCTCTAAATAAAAACATCAAACGCCTTTTTGTGCTTCCTAAAATGTGTAGCTGTTTCGTGTCAGTGCAGTTTTTAAGATATTCCACGCACTGGTTTGTGATCATTAATTTGCAGGTATTTTTATTTTTCACTAAACATGAGTTTCACCCTTCCCCTTTCTTTCTACCTAGTACTAGCCAAAATGCCGCCCCTGCAATTTGGCGCCCCGGGCGATCGCCCGGCTTGCCCCACGCTAGAGCGGGCGCTGTTACTAGGAACACATTTGGGTAAAGTTTGGTTAAGCTTGGATTAAAATAGAAAAAGTTTTTCTTAGAAGAATATAATTTTCACGGGTTGCTTGTATGGCAGCCCTATGTTTCGATTCCATCCGTTCCTAGATATGTTTTGCGGCTTTACGAGGAACTCACTAGGGTGAAGTTTGGTTAAAATTGGTACATAAAGAAAACAGTTTTTCTTAGAAGAACCTAATTTTCAGGGGCAGCCCCATGACCCCCTGGTCCGAATTCATTCGTTTCGAAATATATACGGCGTACACTAGAAAGAAACTTGTATACAAAATTTCAGCCCCATAGCTTCAAAACTGAGGGACTAGTTTGCGTTGGAACAGACGAACAAACAGACAGACAGACAGACGGGCATCGCTCAATCGATTTCTCTCGTCAAACTGATCAATAATATACAGGGTGTCCGGAAACTGCCGCATAAACGCACCGGATTATGATTTCTCAGTTGATTTCCAGCAAGAAAAGTTGTACGGAACATACCTCCTCAGCTTAACCCTTTAGCTGCCGCAGGCATTTAAAGATTTTTGAACAAATCATTTTCTTGCACGACTTAAAGCCTAATATCTCCAAAGCTAGACCAGCTAGAATAGTGAAATAAAATGATTATTACAGCCAACAAATTGACCTGTAAAATAAAACTAATGACACTAAAACCGGATAAGAGCTTTAAAGCTAAATTTGCGTGATTTGACCCAAAAACAATCTTTTTTTCCATCTAAATTTTCTCCAACTTCTGCCAAGGTGAGGTGCTTGTACGATTCTTTTAAAAATTGGCGCATAGTCTAACGATCATATCTTTATTACATAATTTTATTCTAGCTCCATTATTTCTAACAGTTTGAGTTCCTTAAGTGCAGAAAACTAGGGTTAATTTTGGCTCGATTCGACATACTTTGAATAGATTTTACCAATTGCAGATCTTCAGGGGCAGTGTGAATTGAATTGTATTGAATTCGAGCTAAAATTAACCCTAGTGTTCTACACTTAACGTATAAAAACTGTTAGAAGTAATGGAGCTAGATCAAAATGATGTAAGAAAGATATGATCGTAAGACTATGCGCCAATTTTTAAAAGAATCGTACCTCACCTTGGCAGAAGTTGGAGAAAATTGAGATGGAAAAAAAGATTGTTTTTGGGTCAAATCACGCAAATTTGACTTTGAAGCTCTGTAAAAACCAAACCTCTTATCCGATTTTATGGTGGTTAGTTTTATTTTACAGGTAAATCAAATAATCATTTTATTTCACTATTCTAGCTGGTCTAGCTTTAGAGATATTAGGCTTTAAGTCGTGCAAGAAAATGATTTTTTCAAAAATCTTTCAATGCCTGTGGCAGCTGAAGGGTTAAGCCCCTCAGCTGTATGTTCCGTATAACTTTTTTAATGGAAATCAACTGAGGAATCATAATCCGGTGCGTTTATGCGGCAGTTTCCGGACACCTTGTATCTCCTTTTTATAGTCGGAGGTGCTTCCTTCTATGCGTTGCAAACTTCATGACAAAGTTAATAACCCTTTCACAGTGACGGGCATAAATATCGACGGTTGTGACAACAAATTTTACATCAATCCTTAATCAAAACGAAATTAATCTCATCGTAACTATAATTTATTTCATCGTAACTATTTCTTTGCAAATTCCACAATCAGTTTTTTTTTGCACCAATCAAATCAGCATGGCGTGAACTAGAAAATCTCGTATTTATCAAATTTCTTATAAACGACATCAACACGATAGTCTCGGTAATACAAAATTGCTAACATAGAAAATGAAAAAACGCTCTAGTTCCCACTTGACTGCAATAACGTCAAGATGCATTCAATAGAGAGGCAACAACCATTGCCATGGATGTTTCTCTCTTCATCAACTCCGGCGAGGCTAGACGAGGCGTGCATTTCAATTTCAAATATGGTTTCGTTTCCAACTCTGCTTTTTGTTCGAAGCCGTTTCCATACGACTTATACATTTATGCATTACCCGTGCTTCCGACAAGCGAATGAAATAAGTTGACTACCCTCCCTTCACACAAGAACACAGTTGGAGGCTATAAGGAGATTCATAAAATATTCTTAACTTGTTTCTCGTTCTGCCCTTCTGGAATTGCATTGTCGAGAGGCCCATTCATCCATTCTAGAGTGGCCATATAGGATTGAGAGCTGAAATCCTGTAATTTAACTATCGATTTTTTTTTCTGTTCTGTCGGAAATAATTACATACTAGCTCATGCTTCCTAGCTACAATCGCTATATTCACCATCTAAAGGTTAAGTTTGTCGCTCGCAAGGCAAACCATTTTTACTTTCATTGAATTTTTCTACTTTGCACTTATATCCATTTCTTTTTCTCTTCGTCCGTTGTTTCATTGCCGTGCGACTCTATAGAACCCTGGAGGACGACGTACAACGACTTTCACTCAATGACAAAAGTGCCTACGATCCAACCGTGCTGCACAATGGAGACACCAACGCCGCTAATATTCTAAAGGATCCTCCAACATCATCACCACGTCGCAGACGACGACAATGTACCAATCATTCACCTTTACACCATCATCAGTCGCATCACTGTCGTCGTCATCATTCTGAGGGAATTGATGCTGGCCTGCTAGACGGTGACATGGGAGCGGATGCCGATAATGAGGATGCCGACGGGGATGGAAACGGAGCGGTGCTTGCCTTGAATGGAGATGTACAGGATCAAAGGATGAGTACAACACCACGACTGTCTTTATCGTCGGACAATGTAAATATGCTTGAGCCCATTTATGCAGTTGTTGACCTGAAGAATAAGTACGCCCATAGGGCAAAGATGCGCCAGCTCGAGGAGCAAATGGAACGGGAACGTCCGAAAAGTGTACATGTTGCGTCCAGTGACTATGAGGAGGTAAGATGTTGTGTTGTGAAAAGCAAATGTTGAGTTAATAAGGATTTTATATGATGATTTTCAATGCAGGTTCTGAATTTCTCCCACGAATCGGAAGAGGACGAAGACAGCGAGAACATTTACGAACCGGTGAGTTTAGCATTTATAATACTGAATCTGGTCGCTCTGTAGGGAAATTGAGTGAAAATTGTACAAAAACTACATACAAAAAAAAATGTTAACATAAAAGCAAAAGCTTAAAAAAAAATTTGTTACGGATCGACCAGTAGTAATTTCACCAACACATCCTTTTGCAAACAAAACCCCTATACAAAAGGAACTTTCCCCCGAAAACAAAACTATTTCTGTCTTTCCCAAGAAGCCGCTTTTCTTATTGTCTACAGATTAACATTCCAGAAACGATACAGCAACGTACAACCGTATGGAAGTATTTTCCAAAATTTAATATCGAAACATTAATGGAGATGGCCCGGACCCGAAAAAAGGTAGCTCCAGGACCCGAATTCGTTTCACATCAGAACAATGGCTCCTACCACGGACTCAACCCATCCCACTTTGTCTATCCGCTCCAGTCTACTGCCAGCTACCACAACAACAACCATAACAATCATTCTCCACATCATTCAACCACATTCTCGGATATACGCAAAAAATTTGGCTATCATCGTAAGTCCATCAAAAATCGTATGAGACGCTTCTACTGGAAGGATAGCAGCAACGCCACGACCTCGAACTCGTCTACTTCGTCATCAACGGGAGGACAGGGTCGTTTCTTCCTTCCGCCACTAAAGATCGAACGAAATGCTTACAGCGATGACGAGCTGGACAGTCAGGGTGCGACGACCGTTTCAAATTCCGAAACATCTGAGGGTAGTTTCAAGTTACAATTTGACCATTGTTCGCGTGATGAGTCGGACAAAATGAAGATGAGCAAGCAGTCGAAGAACAACAATAATAGGAGCTGTAACAATAGTCAGTCCAAGGTCGACAAGGCCGCACCGTATGTTCTGAACGAAATTGAAAAATGTCGTCGTGGTGAACGACATTTTTTCGGAAGTTTGTCGCGTCTGAGAAAGACACGAACGTCCTTGTGTTTGGACGATGACAATACGAATTCGATTAAAAAGAAAATCGCAGCATTGGCTGCACCGAAAAGTTCACCATGCTTTCAGCATGAATTACGCAATGAATTATTGCGACGGTCCGGAAGGAAACTAGATAATTAAGCAACAAGATTTACGATGAGATTTTAATCAAAATTTAATGATTTTAATAAGACACTTTTCATATTACATAGTACGATAATACGATAGTATGTAAATTAGTATACACCAATATTTTATATAGAGCCGTCTTAAATAAGAAATCAAGTACAGAGAACTGTGTGCCATAAAAATGAATAAACGGAAATAAAAAATAAAAAAAAGTTCAGAATGTTCTGTCGGAACCATGCCAATCAAAATTTCAATCAAATAATACTGTTATTTATTGTGTGATTATTGTACCAAATAAATGAATAAAGTCGTCATCAACAATTTTAGTATCAAAAGTTATCTGTTTTCAATGTTTTTTCTTTATCGTATTTATTAAGTATACTACAAGGGTTGCCAGATCCAAATTAATAAAGCTTACTCTTCAGAATCTTAATATCTGAAGGAAACACTAATTTTAACGGCGCAAAACATCTAAATTGCAAAAGTCCAAACTGGAGCGTTTTCGTGGACAATACAATATACAACGTCAAGGTCTCAGCAAGGATTCATAAGATTCTGTCTCAAGCGCGTTCGTGGTCACCTTCAATACAGAAAATACTGATGACACTTGGACATGGACGAAATCACCTATTCAATCCCTTGAGCTCGTTTTAAATATGCATTTCACTGGACCCCCTTGCAAACAGAGCCCGAGACTAGCAAGCATGACAACGCCTGCTTTAAAGATGCAGAAGTATGTCATAAGGGGGTGGCCTGAGAGAGTGGGCGCAAAACGCATTCTGTGAGAAGAAACCAAACAAGTGATTTGCTTTATCCAGTTGTAGTAATACTAAGCAGCTATCTGGACCTGGAGGGGTTATCCTCTATCTCTGGCGTAATAGGGATGCCTACATAATCCCGAAAAACAAAATCCCGCCCGTTCAAAATCCCGCTTTTTCCAAAAAATCCCGCTTTACATTATCCCGACATTACAAAATCCCGCCATATCAAAATCCTGCCATTCCAAAATCCCGCCCACTTAAAAGCCTGCTGTTTCAAAATCTCGCTATTAAATAATAAAATAAATCCCGTCAAAATACCGCCAAAGGTTGTTTTATAGTTAACAAAAATATGGATATGCTTTCGACTTATCAATTATTTTCATTAGTTTATGCGCCAAGTTTAAAAAAAAATCCGTTTTTTTCGGGATACCTACATAACTCCGGAAAACAAAATCCCGCCCGTTCATAATCCCGCTTTCTCCAAAAATCCCGCTTTACGTTATCCCGACATTACAAAATCCCGCCATATCGAAATCCCGCCATTTCAAAATCCCGCCACCTCAAAATCCCGCCACTCCAAAATCCCGCCATTTCAATATCCCGCTATTAAATAATAAAAAAATCCCGTCAAAATACAGCTAAATTTTTTTTTATTGTTCACAAAAAAAATATAGATATGCGTTTGACTTATCAATTATTTACATTAGTTTATGCGCCAAGTTTCTCAAAAAATCCGTTTTTTCATAGTCCTCTTTATTTGAAAGTCACTGCTGGCTACATGTTGCATGCATATAATTAATTCCAAACCAATCTGCTATTTTTATGGCATCTGCATCCTCCAAACTTCGTGTCAATTCGGAAAAATACATAGGTATTTTCACTAATATTGAAATTATATCTCACCGCCTCACTAATAAGAGAATACTAGCTAGCTTTCACATTTCAATCTGTATAGCAGTATCAATATTTTAACGGCAAATGCGATCGCGCGCGCGATTTTTGAAAGAATACTTACCTTTTGTAACGGGATATTGAAAATCGGGATATTGAAAAGCGGGATTTTGAATAAGAGGGTTATTGAAATGGCGGGATTTTGGATTGGCGGGATTTTGATTAGACGGGATTCTAATTGAGCGGGATTTTTAATTGGCGGGATTTTGAAATGGCGGGATAATGAATGTCGGGATATTAAAAAACGGGAATATGATGGGCGGGATATCGTACCCAACCCATTTTCACTAATACTGAAATTGAATCTCACCGCCTCACTGATAAGAGAATAGCTTTCACTTTCCAATCTGTATAGCAGAATCAATATTTTAACGGCAAATGTGATGTAGTAAGAAGGTAAGTAAGTAAGAATACTTACCTTTTGTGACGGGATATTGGAAAGCAGGATTTTAAATAAGCGGGTTATTGAAATGGCGGGATTTTGATTAGACGGGATTTTAATTGCGCGGGATTTTTAATTGGCGGGATTTGGAAATGTCGGGATAATGAATGTCGGGATTTTAAAAAACGGGAATATAATGGCCGAGATATCGTACCCAACCCGGCGTAATAAGCGGAATGGTATAAAAAACTCCGAGAAGTTTTCCCTTAGGGGAAAAATCTTAGATCATGTATATATGTCTACGTTATTGCTTACAAAATAATCCACATTGCATCAGCCGTTATCTTGTCACTCCAGAAGCTTAAGAATCCTTTCAAACCGATTACATACAGTACCCCAAATATCGAATTTCGAACGACAACCATAATGCCCATTCTCAGTTTCTTTAGAAAAGTGTCCTTTTTGGTGGTACATATGTACATAATAGGCTTTGAAAACCCAAAATGAGCTTGTGGTGATTTTAAAGGGCTCAACTCACCGAATACCGTGTTTTGATATGCATATCGACTAAAATGCATTCCCAAAGAAAAACCTTTTTTGTCCAAGGACATCTTTCTCATAACAAGTGCCGACACCAAAATAATAAGGATCGCACCACTAAACTTTCATCCGAAGTTCATCCAAATCACTCCACACGGGAGCCAAGAGAACCAATTGAAAGATAACTTTTCATTCGCTTCAACGGCGAATTTACCGCTATTCGCCCAACTCATCAGTCATTGTCGATTCTTTGTAAGGACGATCAAAGGAAAATGTATACCAAATTTAGCAATGATCAAACCACTGAAAGGTTGACTTAAAGCTGCGTTAGGTTTTCGCTATGTTTTACAATGTCACATTTTGTCACGGAACAACCCAGCGTACACATCCTAATTTCCTTAAAATAATCACACGTGTTTTACTATGTTCCAAATAATTATCACCAAGCTAAAAAATTGTCATGCACAGACTGCGCGAGATAATCTGTGATGATCGCTAGATTTACAGCCATCCGTTGCACATCTTCTGTGTGATGACTATAGACCAAATGATAATGATCACTAAAGTTATTCGTACTGAAAAGGCGCAGTGTGGTCAAGGCGGTTTGGTGGTCGTTGTTGACTTTTTTGGAAGGTATTGACGACGGTTTGGACTATGGTTCAAACCCCCTCTGGAACATAAGATTTTTTTAAATTTTTGTTTTTTTCAAAAAAAAAAACAAAATATTTTAAAACCGATCACATACAGTGCCTTACATATCACCTTTCAAACGACTCCCATAATGCCCATACTCTGTTTCCTATGCTAGAAAAATGTCCTTTTTGGTGGTAGTATCCTTTAACAAAACTCAAAATCAACTTGTCGCGATTTTACAAGACTCGTCGCAACGGATTCTGTATTTTGATATCCATATCCTTATACATAGCGTCTATAATGCATTCCCACAGAAAAAGGACATTTTGTGCCCAAGGACATCTTCCTCATAAGAAGTGCTGGCACCAAAATATTAAGAATCGCACCACTTAACCTCCATCCGAGTTTCGTCGACATCGTTCCACGGGGAGAGCCAGGAGAACCAATTGAATGATGAATTTTCGTTCGCTTCAATGGCGAATTTACCGCTATTCCCACAACTTATCGAAATCGTGATTGTCGATTCTGAGTCAGAACGATCAAAGGATAATGTATACCAAATGTGGTGAAGATCGAACTACGGGAAGGTCGATTTTAAGCGTTAAACGTTTTCGTTACAGTTTTTCGTGACGCTTTTTCACGGAACGACACCCAGTATTTCTCAGGTAGCCTCCGCAAAGACATATACATGTCAAAAAAAAAAAAAAAAAAATTTAACGGTATATATGTGCTGCTACGGTCTGCCACCGTAAACAGTACACGCTCTAGCGCTTACACCTCCCCGGGCAAAAGTTCAATTTGCCGCCCATTAGGTACTAAACCAGGTAACTTTTGGTCGCTGTAACATGGAATTGGAACCGGATGCCGTACGAAAATGCTCATTTTTATAAAGACAACACAAAAATGCATAATCACAGTGGGATTTGAACTCACGCTGCAGTAATTCAGAGAATATAATCTCTTACCGCACTCAGGCACTGAAGGCCCAGTTAGTATGTAGTAGAAATCTATTCATTCAGCCTCTCAAGCGCAACTCATCACAGTTCAGCTAAGCCTTGTAGAGAGTTTGCTTGGAATTCAAAATTAAGGCTTAGTAATGAATTCCCGTAACAACATTTTTTTTCCGCCGTAAAAAAATAATCATCTTGCATATGTGAAACTGGCGGCTTTTAAACCAAATTTCCCACAAACACACTTAACACGTTCTAGAAAATTCCACTCTAGAGCCAACGATTTGTGATCGTTTCCTTTACTAACCTTTTTAAGTAGCTAATTTCCTTACATGCTATGCAACAGATAAGTTTCAATTAACAGGATCTCTTCGCGAAAGGATTTCATCGGCAGTTTTAGCGTGCGTAACTTATTTTCATATATTCGTCATCTCGAAAATTATTAGAGAAAAAGATCAGAGCTAGTTAAATCGGGGAACCTATAGCCAAATCGTTATATTAGCAAGTCCGAATCCAGATTGCGGAGGACTGCTGTCGCTCTGGCACTTGGGTAGGTACTATAGCTTCATCATACTTATCTTGCTGGAAATCAGACCCCTTGTTCCAAATTTGCCTACTCAATACTTGATGAATCAATGCAATTAGAACCAACAATCTGCGCAGAGAGCAGGCGAAATTTTTCACAGAATAGCTTTTTTTCAAGGCTTTTATGTGCTGGGTATTTATACGATTGCTTATTTGATATGAATTTCTACTAGGGTACAATATTTATTTAGTATATATGTCCATCAACGGACTGAAAATTGTTTACTGCATCTTCCGAAAATCCAATTGGAACATAAATTCATGAATGCAAATAATAATTACGTGCAATATTTGGTCCTCTATTTGAAAATCTGGTGACTCTTCCCTTTAGCAAGTATTAGGGATCAGGGCCGGCCCTAGGGGTGGGCGAACTGGGCGGTCGCCCAGGGCCACCACTTTCAAGGAGCCACCACGCCAAGTAACTTTTACTTTTCAGGAGGCCACCATGCCAAGGAACCTTTAAGGATCATTCAAACACAACGCGATCTGCATCCGCGGTCTCGAAAATTTTTTCGCCGCGCGCACTGTATTACGCTATATTTCATTATTATAGGTTCCCATCAAATTAAATGCCGAATGAAGATATTTGACAGATCGCCGCCGAAGCTGAGTGATACATTGAATTACATTGGACACGGACGCAGATCGCGTTGTGTGTGTAGGGGACTTTACTTTTCAGGGGGCCACCACTCGGAAAGTTCACTCTCTAGGGGCCTCAACAAGATAATCAAAACATACCTGATGCAAAATCAATGGAATAGCTGGGCGATGTTGTCAAATAAAAATGAGATTGCAAACACGCTAGATGTTTCAAAACTTTTCGGGCATTTTTTACCACTCTCAACTTCGAAGTAAAAAAAAGTAACTGTGCCAAAGAAATAAAACAGAAAAGTGTTTACGACCACGTTTTTTTTTTATTTATTTAGAGTCCGATAACAACATTTTTCTTCCAACGAAAGCTCGACAAAAAAAAAAATTTGCCTAAAATTTTGTAACTAATGATGATAAGAAAAGATGAAAAATCCACAGAAAAGATGAAAAATCCAGCACTCGTCAGTCACAGAATTTTAAAGCATTTTGGACTATACCTCTAAAGCAAAACTCGATTTGACAAACAAAACGATCCAGTAAAAATGGTTAAGAACCCTTTTTAAGAATTGCGCGGCAGATTTTGAAGTGCGGCAAATACAGTTTGAGGTGAGGATGTGACTCCGTTTTCAAAGAATTTCACTCTGAATGGCTTACTGGTGGCGTGTATTTCAGTTAGACCAGGAGTAGAAATCATATTCGTAACGCATTGGCTTCACAATGCCTGAACCTACATAAAATTTTAGACATGTTTAAAATACAGAAGTACTTAGCCGAAAGCTCCTAATGGCCAGGCCAGACTACAAACCTCCAAAAATTCCCCAGTTTCGAAAAAAAAATGCTTTTGGTCATAGCCATTCTTCAAAGAGTGTAAATCGCCTCCAATGAAGTAAATCAACACTTTATGTTTTGATATCCCTATTAATCCCTTGAAAAATAAATACATACAACTTATTTTGATTAAAATTTTGATAGGATCCAATCATTAACGGGATGTGCCGTCATCCCTTTGATATACCCAATCAACCACTGCTAAGGTATACTTGTTATAAAAATTTCAATTTATGGAAGTCTTCATTATTAAAAGCTTTCGCTTTCGTGTACTAAGCGAGACTCTAGGTTAGACTGATGGACGATTTGGTAACGCTATTTAACAAAAGCGAGGAGTATTACTTATTTAATTTTTCACCCACTGCCACAATAGATATACTGGAAATCAACAGGGACGAAACCAGAATTTCGTTTCAGAAGGGTCCAACTCTTGATATTAGAAATGCTGCATTGGCTATCCAATTTTTCAGTAGCAAGTTTCTATCGTCTTCAAAAGAAAAATTTGTACGTTTGAATTGTCGAAGCTATAATTTTTTTTTCAGAGAATAAAAGATGAATTAGATTTAAAAAAATATTAAAACCAATTTGTTTTTTTTTTTTTGTGTTGATCTAGGCACATGAACCCAGACCCGCTTTCAGTGTTTTGGGGTCGGTTGACTAGGCACTTCAATCTAGAAAATCAAACTTTGGACCGCATGTTGATTGCACTAGATTATTTGAGGGACCTAGATTATGACAAAATGTCTCCTTCAAAATCGATCGTAAGATATTATTAATATTGGAACCCAAGAATGTTTTCGGTATGACGTTTTCAGTTCATATAGGATTATAATATCGACTTTTATAGTTAAAACCTGAACTAGTGGTGTAGGGCGGCAATTCGGCCGTTGCCCAGGGGCGACAAAGAAGCGCAATTGTTGTTCAAAAAAACATTCAGGCCAACAAGGTCAGACAATGGGGGTGTCGTGCTACATAAGCATTGAATAAAAAAAATATTGACAATTCAAAATTGAAATTAGTAGCTAAAATTTTGTTTGGGTATTGGTAGGGGCCACCATCATCGATTTGGCCCAGGGCCACCAGATTCCTAAGGCCGGCCCTGTTAGGGATAATGCAAGTTAAATTAGAATCTATAATTCTGTCGAAGACAAGACGAATTAAATTTTCAATTAGAGGACGAAATTACCACGTATAATTCTGCAGTGAAAATCTAGTTTAAATAATTTACCTAAAAACCTATTCCACCGACTTAAAAAAAAAATTGCCGCAACAATTGTAAAATGTTTTTTGCGGGTGCCAGTTTGTTCCCTGCCTTGCGTCATTTTATTTCGACCCATTTTTCATTTCGTTTTTTTTTTTATTCGAGTATTATCCAAAAAACCGCCCCTAAAATTTGGGGTCCCGGGCGACCGCCTAGCTTGCCACTTATTGATTTTTAGTTAAATATTAACACAATAATTTAATAACGGAAATGTACTTTAAACTGGTGAATCGTCAAAGTTGACAAACGTTGCTTTGGTGTGATTGCTTTTCATGGCTTGCTGAAGGATAAAAAAAAATGTCTCTCTTCCCTCGGATATTCGGCTGCAAACTTGACAATTTTTGTTTACATACGAATCGGAACTGTACTTGACCACGAATCATATTTGAGTATGAATTTCACAATTATTCCGAAACGAAACCCGGATTTGTAGCCTTAATTGGTGATTATTTTAAAGGGAACCATGTGGTACATTCCGGCTGGTCTAGCGGTTAGTGCGCGCACCTTCGGTGCACAGGGTCATAAGTTCGAATCTGACCGTGAGCCATGGTGTTTTTCGAACTCACGAGCTTGTGACGGACTATGATCTCACTCAGATGTTAAACGAGTACCCATTTATGGGGATAAATAACACTGCTGAGCGTGATGCTGATCTCATTACCTGAACAAAAAGCAGATAAGATCTTGGAAATAGGATGTCACTATATTACATCCTGCGGCCTTAGTCCATTGTTGGATTGTCGCGCCAGTTATTTTGTTTTTTATGTGGTACATAGCATATTTCTATGACAATGGTTTCCCGAATTCATTCTAAAAAATTAGATAGACAAAGCAAATTGTTTTTTCTTTTTAGGGAAAAACAAAATATTTGTGTGTGCTAATAGTCGTAAATGATTGTGAAATTCAAACAAGCCTCTTTCAATCTTTCCGAGTTATGTGCGAACCATACAGGTGAGAACACCTTACAGAAGGCAAAAATTATCCAACTTAAATATTGCCAAAGTGGTGGCCACTGTTTTCCTCTTTTCTATAAGGTAGATCGTGTGTACCCACCTCCGATAGCAACTGTTAGGAGCCAAATCGTTTCCATACTCGAACAAAAATATCTTTCTGAGCGTCTCACTCAAATGCCTATAATATCTCAGTTTTGGGTTTTCTAATAGCGCAGAAATTGGCACGTCGAATGGGTGGTATTAGTATTGGTTTCCAGCGGAAACACAAAGGCTTTCTTATCGCTTGGAAAAAAATCGGTGTCATATTTGATCTGGGAAAACTCATGGGTCATGGGTCATAATATCCAGGCAAAATTTACCCCTTCTCAATCGTTGAGGAAGACGATTTAACGTTTAATTTTGAAAAGTTCCCATAGGATAAACTGGCGTGTCCTTAGTCGGAGTGACTTCATGATCATTTACTTAAGAGTAATTCCGGAAAATATCTTGACTGGACTTGCATTGCTACCATAGGGTAAAAAATGTGAATGTAAAAAATGAAAATAAATTTGGATAGAGTGGAATCAGGGAGTCGATGTAAAATGTATTGTAGTGCACATCTTGTCCGCGTTCAATAATGCGATACAAGTATGTACATAAAAATGCGATGGCCCCATATGGACAAAAAAATGGTAAAGGAAGACCAAGCGCGAAGGCGGTCGATTTAAAAAAAAAATTATAATAGAGGAGAACCAGAAAGCCGATATAGAGCATACGAGTATTGTGGCAAGTTTCAGCCGTTGAAAGGTGCAATCCAAGGAGAAAAAATGAAATTGCAAACGGAATAAATATTTAAAAAATGCCGAACTTTATATATTTTATACGAGACCGAGGCTAATTTCGGGCGCGGCCGAAATTTGGATACCCTTTGCTCCCCCCGGGCTAAAAGTTTTTTCGGGCGTTCCTATGACTTGTGTTCAATTCTCCCCGCTTCCATGCTTTTCCTTGAATTTTCACATAAGTGCCGTGGAAGATTTATTGGTGGAAGCGGTGGACGTGGGTTTCTTAGAATGACCAAAGACGAAGTGTGTGTGTGTGGGGGGGGGGGGGGGGGTGTACGGCAGCCCTATGAACGCATGGCCTTTCCTTCAATTTTTACGTATGTTTGTGGCATCAATTAAAACATATTTTTATGAGATTTGGTTGAAATTGGTGGACAAATAAAAAAGTTTTTCTTCAAAGAACCTAATTTGGGGGTTGGGTTTATATGCCAGCCCCATGACCCCAATGGTCCGATTTCATTCATCTTTGCATATGTTTTGTAACATCAATAAAAGTACATTTCCATGAGGTTGGTTGAAATTTGTGAGCAAAAAAAAACGTTTTTCTTAAAAAAATTTGATTTGGGGGGATAGGTTTGAATGGTAGCCCTATGACCACATGGTCCGACTCCATATATTCATACATATGTTTTGTGTCATCAATAGAAACACATTTGCGTGAATTTTAGTTGAAATTGGTGTATAAGTAAAAAAAAAATTCTTAGAAGAACTTAATTTGGGGAGCTAGGTTTGTATGACAGCCCCATGACCCCATGGTCCGATTTGGTACATTTTTACATATGTTTTGTGGTATCACTAGAAACACATTTGCACGAAATTTGATTGCAATCGATGAGAAAATGAAAAAGTTTTTCTTAGAAGAGCCTAATTTGGGGGACTAGATTTGTATGGCAGCCCCACGACCCCATTGTCCGATTTGATCGATTTTTATATATGTTATGTGTCAGCAATGAAAACACATTTGTGCGAAATTTGATTGAAATTGGTGCATAAATAAAAAAGTTTTTCTAAGAAGAACCTAATTTTGGGGAGTAGGTTTGTATGGCAGCCCCACGACCCCCTTGTCGGATTTTACGGATTCAAACATACAAACTGCCTGCAATAAAAAGAAGCATGTCTGCAAAATTTCAGCTCCGACCGACAGACGGACATCGTCCAATCAACTCAGCTCGTCACGCTGATCATATATATATGTACATATTTTGTATGGTCGGAGATGCTTCCTTCAATGCGTTACAAACTTCATTACAAAGTTAATATACCCTTTTCGCTTAGTAAACGAAGGGTATATGTAATAAAGAAATACTTAACCTTTTACAAGATAATAGGCTCTATTTCCTGGAGTATTAACCTTCACAGGATTTGTGGTATAATAACGGCGTAGTGCCTTTTCCGCTTTGGCAAGTCTTGTGTGACAGCCACCAAGTTTACCAACAGGGACGTTATTATAAATTGTGAAGCTCAAACCTATCCCTAAAAATCTTGGTTTAGGGGAAGTCTTTCTGGGGTAATAAGGGGTCAATTATTTTGAATGCACAGCCTTTTCTAACACATCACACGCAAATGAAAAAGATTTTTATTCTAATTATGAAAAAATGCACCAATTAAATTTGTAAAAGTTTTGTTTAATCACACTCCAAAAATTATCAAAAATATTGCAACGGTGAATAAATTTCAACATCCATTCCATTTTGCGAGCCCAAGGGTGAAAACTGTTTGCTCGGACTAAATGCCATAATTTCCATAATGTCATCATCATTCTGCGTCATATTCTGCTCCCGCTTAATATCTTCGTAGTTCAAAAATCCAACACTCTCCATCGTGAACTGGCTCTCAACCAGTTTCTCTCTGGCTTCGTTTTGAGTCAGCATGAAATCGGGCTCATCGTTTATCATATTTTCAATTTCTCTTTCAAACGTGATGTCAAAATCTTCATTTCTTTGACTAGGTCCTTTAACGTGTTCCACCGCCACACTGAATGCAGGACTGTAGCATAACGACTCAGTATCACTCGAATCTGTTTGCCTGATATTTTGTCTTCTGGTACGTTCAATTTCAATGGCTTCAAAATCCGGCTTTGGCAATGAAGCAATATTCAAAGTTGTCTTTTCAGGATCGAGTTTGATGCGCTTTTCATCGCCGCCTGACCATCGAGTCGAGGAAAACGTACTGAAATCAGTCGCAGTTTTACCGAAACTAGGAAAGGAACGGTTCAAGTTAATTGATTCACTTTTAGGATTACATTTGCCCATAAAGCTTAAATTTGGCTTCCAATCCGCTGTTTCCTGACCACTACATTTCCAACGTCTTCGTGGCATTTTCATTCTGTAGCGATCGTCCAGAAATGGTAAAATCGGTTTTATCGGTTGCTTGGCAACCTGATGAATCAATTGATCAATTCGATTCTTTTCACGATTCGTGATGGGTATTAGGGAATTGTTTGCATACTCATTTGGTTTCGTCTCTAATTTCAGGACTCTGTTATGCAGGTATTGTTGTTGAAGAGCTGATCTGAATTTGAGTATTTCTCTGCATCCCTGTTGTATGTTGGAGGAAGTATTAGTTAGAAGTGGAACCGATGAATTGGAAGTGGTGAATTGGTTAGTTCTTTTTTCAGTTAAGGCTGGAACAGAGGATGGTCTATCGGTATCGTCGAAGAACTTTTTGCTTTCTATATTTCTATAATTATCAGTGGTGATATCCTCGTTGACAGTCTCCACGTTTTTCTCCAGATTATGGAGAAATTCCTTGTTTTTCATATTAAAGTTTTCCTTTCCCAGATATTTCTCGCACGTTTGTCGATAAATTGATTTAATCTCCCCAGATTTTGGTAGAAGGTGTATTTGTATTTCTCGGTCAGTTGCCAAAAGGTCTGGACATTCAGTTGATCTGTAATTGTAACGATACTTTTCGTAAATTCTGTATTTGATCAAAATACAGAATGTAATGATTTTCCCCGTTTCACAGGATACAAATATGTAACTGTCCCAACGTATTATCCCGTGTTAGAAAGTAACATAAAAAAGAAATAAATGTACGAAATTGGGCTTATTACGGTATCTGTTCTGATAGAGAGAATTTTTGTTTTTCTGATATTATCCGCTATATGGCAGATGGTACACTAAGTGTCGCTCGTTTCGATAAAAAGACGAAGAAAATTCACCCTATGAGAAAAGAACCCGTAATATTCCCGAAAATGTGCTAAATTTTACTTACCGCGAATTTTCTTGGGAGGTCTTAGAATTACTTTCTGCAATGGGCGATGCTGGAACAGGCTGCGACCATATCCCGGCAGATCTCGACTTCAATTTAAAATGACAGCTTCGACTAAACCTTTCAAGATCTTCTTTCGTGCATGTCTGGCTGCTTTCGACGACTTGGGTTGAACTGCCTTGTTTCAATTTCTTTGCTGGATTCAGAAGAAAATTTCGTAATTTCTCGAAATTAAGACGTTTCTTTCCTTTCGCCGGAGATTTCGGGGTATTAGGCGGTATTTCTGTGGTTGTTGCAATCCCAGAATCAATATTTATGGAATTGTTAGTTGCCTGATTTTTTGAAGGTGTACTCGTTACATTTTTGTCTACAAAATTGTCCGATGTGATTTCAGGTTTTGGATTTATGTTGCAGGATTGTATATTTTGTGAGCTTGTTTCAGAGTTGAGATCAGAAGATTGTGTGGCAATTTCAGGATTACGGGATAGCCTTACCGAGTCAATAGTATTATTCTTGTTAATCGGTGAATTTGATAACTGATTTGTACCATTCTTGTCGCCAATTGATTCAGTAGAAAATTCCAAACAATCTAAATCAAAATTCAAATCTGTGTTGAAATCCAGTGCTTTATTTTCTTTCACTGTGTCGCTTAAGTGTGTACTCAAGTCCATTGCTTTGTCTTCTTCCACATGGATTTCATTACAAACTCCCCTCATCATTTGACTATTTATAAAGTCCTCTTCTAGTTCACAATTGTTCTGAAATATCTCTTGTAAGATTTCATTATCAACACCGTATTCGTTTGAATCATCATGTCCCGAAATAGACGTAATTAGTTGTTGTCTGTTCGATGCAGACGGCGTGGAATTTCGGTGTGAAATATCTTCAGGCATATGATCAGCTCCGGGTAATTTCACAGGTATATCGAATGGTTTTTTAAGGATTACATCAGATGAAGAATGCTCAACATCATGTGGTTGGCGGGGCTGGTCCGTATTAGCATCTTCTAATTCAATTATCTCCGGTTCAACTCTTAGCGGACCAGGCTCTGTAAATGATTTGTCGAGTTCATCAAAGTTCACCAAATCCGTAAAATCTTCATCGTCATCCAGTAGGGATTTGAGTTGTTTTCGATTTTTGGGACTGTTTTTCTCAACCACATCAATTTGAGATTGGAGTGTCTTTTGATCTTTCAAATTACTTTTTTCATCCACAACTTCTTTATAATTAGTCCTTTGAATAGTTTTCGTTCGAAGTCGAGTTTGAATTTTTCGCTTCGTCCGCTTCGGCTCGGCCAGCTCAACTTCCGGATTCAATGTTAGCTTCTCTTCTCGATCCACACCGATTAGATTTTCATGAATCAATTTTGCTTGTACGAAGACCGTTTCTGTATTTTTAAGTGGAATGGTCTTACGAAAAATTCCCTCTTCACAGATGATTTCATCACTGAAATTAAGATTTTTTTTAGAAGCTAATCAAAACCAAAATTATAATTTTGATTACATTTTGTTATGATGAAAAAGCAAATTATTATCAGCATCGCCCACAACCAATGTGGCATTCTGACCGTCGTATGAGAAGCTATCACTGCACTGGCTCACGGTAACGTCCAAAAAGTTATTTCCTTTCCTACACAGTTCCAGACTATATTTCGGATAGGCGGAAAGTGTATCGATAATTTGATCGCCAAATGGAGGAGCTTTACCCAAAATCTATAAAAAAATGTGTAATTAAACCTAAGGCTGCAACCACACTGTCCGGGGTACCCCGCGGTACAAATTATCAAAATTATGGACAACACTCGCTTGGGAGAGACAGAGACGATAGGGGAATTCAACAAACGAATAAAACGGTTTGTTGAATTTCCCAATTGCCTCTGTTTTTCCCAGGCGTATGTTGTCTACATCGTTGATCTTTTGTACCGCGCGGTTTGGCAAACCCCGGACAATGTGGTTGCGGCCTAAGGCGTCTATTTACTAACATACCATTTCGATTTGTCTAGGATCCGTTTCCAAAATCGACTGAATTGTAGTTTTACCAGCTCTTGCAAGTCGTGTGGCATATGTTTCGCCAATATTTTTCAGTTGTTTGCTAACAAATATTGTATTGTTCCACAATTTCGTCTTGAAACATTTAGCAATTATCAAGGAACTTGAAAAGGTTTTGTAAATTTTTCCCAAAAATTGACTTTCAGTTAATCGAATGTATTCTGATAGACCTTGAAAGAAATAATAACATCTTCAAAAAGAAAAAAAATTGTGTAGTCTACTGCATAATTCGAAAATCGTAAAATCAGCTTACACGTCTCATAAAATTTAACTAACTGAATAAAAACTCACATTTTGACAACTTCTCACCAATGCGAACCATCCGATAAGCATCCTGTGTCATTGACAAGTCTTGAATCGGAATATTATCAAATACTGCCTGGATCAAACTGAAAATAATACAATTTAGATTATTACATCTAAAATACACCAAATCATTTGACCCTACCATGACACCTTATTTTCATTAGTTTTGATTTTTCCTTTAATCGGAAAACGTATAGGGTGATCATTAATCTTATTCAGTGTTTTCTTTTCATTCACCCGTAAGGTGAAGTCTGAAAATTCCTTAGAAAATGTGATTGTATTGAAGACTTCCAAGAATGATTCGTTGCCCTGCAGCTAGAGCGGAAATATTCGATGTAATTGTTCGATGAAGGAAAAATTGCAGATCATTTATTAAACTTACTTGCCAAAACATTTTAATCGTATCGAAAGAAACATAATATCGTGCCATTAGACGTCCAATACTCGTTGAAGCAATCGATAGTCCAAAAGCCTGATCCTTTACGATGAGACCACATCGTTCCAGGGAATTGATATGGAATATGCATATTTCTGTTTAATGTTTAAAAAAGATATGTTAACATAAAATTTTATTTTAAAATTGAAAATCAATGTTGTTAATGCACATAATTGAAAAAAAAACCATAAATAGAAATATATCTAAAATTATTCAAAATCCCAATCCCAGACATCACCTTTGCATAGCATGTTTCTATGTCAGTTTTAATTCATCATCAATAACATTTTATGAACATTTAATTAGCCACCATCAATTCTGAATTCAATTGAATTTTATATTCGAGTGTATCACATCAAAAATAAAATATCATCATTGCGTATTGCATACATTAAGCCTCGTTCTCAAAACATTTAAGAAAATTGCAGGTTTGACCAAAGAACCAAATTGCATAAATAAAAAAAAATTAACAAGATACATGAAAACATTTTATAATTTAATGTCTATACATACAGTCCATGCATTAAAGTGCAGCATCTTCGTATCTTTTTATCAGGGGGAATATTTATGACCAACAGTCGGCTCGTGTTGTTGATCAGTGTTTAACATCAATATTTGCAATAAAATTTGGCTAAGACGAAACTGGTAACTTTACTTAGAATTCATAGAATCATATTCTCCATATTATAGGGGATCCAAACTATCGACAGGTTTTACTAAAACCACTTAATTAATTCAGGCAAAGCCCGCCGGTTGAAAAAAATCGTATGTCACTAAATTCAAAATATATCGTAGAATGAAAATGAAGAGTCAAGTGAAGCACTAGTCAATTTAACTTTTAATAATATGAGTAATAATTCAAATAAAATTTGTTTCCAAATAGTAACATTACATTGGAAAATAAAGTCGGAAAACAAAGTTATAAGCGTAATAATAGTATAAAATATGGTCGGCAAACTTTTTCACCAAAAGAGCCAAATTTAGCAATCTATCATTTATAGCTATGACACACATCCAAAGCATTATGATCATAATCCGTCATGATGATGAAAGTTGGAAATTGAAGTGACACATATGTTTTCATCATTAGAATTCGTCATTTACTTTTGACGTTTGTGTAAATGATGAAAATGTCCCTCACAAAAGCGATATTTTGATGAATATTCTGTTTAATAATTTGAAGACACACTTTTCTTGAAGAATTTGAATAGAAATGTGTAAAGATCGGTAACAAATTAAATATTTTCGCAAAAATACTTGTTCTTCAATTTTACAACAGATGGCGTCCCCTGTCATTATTGAGCAAATGATGGTCCAAATGTGTAATTTGGAATTTGTGCTAATGATGGTAAATTTTCGTGATAATGAGGTATTTGCGTCATTCGAAGATATGTGTGTCAAGCTTGTTATTCACCTTTTCACCATTATTTAATGCCACTAGTTTATTAAGAAATAAGGGAACAAGTCAACCCAAATTAAAGTTTTGCTCGTAAGTTTTGGAGGTAAGTTACAGTCATGACTTTTTGAAAAATGTTAATAGGGGAAATATGGGTATGCTTTGTCGGAGCAGCCTGAGTCTCCGTGTGGGCCAACTATATATATATACTTGCAAGTACTTGCTTTTTCCAGTTTGCAGTAATGATACCGGAGTTACAGCTAATAAATGCAGTTAATATGTGTAGCCATGCTACTTAGTAAATCTATTTTTGGATTGGTCTAATTAAAGGTGGAACATAATGAAAGGCGCTAGCCTTTCATTCTGTAACACAAAACCTAAAAGTTTGAAGCATACTTCCCAACATTTTACAAATATCTAAGGGCCATTTAACATTTTGAGTATTGCAATTATGTATTTAACTAAAAATATCATGGATTCTGGTTTTTGATTTTGATTATTATAGATTATAGAAATAATGATACCGTTATGGAATCTAGACAATATGCGCAACAAATTTCGAAATTACTTGTCGCAAAGCCCTGGTGCAATTTTTCTTTTTTGTAGTAGGTACTGTTATTTGAACTTTGGTGAATGAACAATTTTGATCTCCTGGTTCCATAAAGAAGGTTTTCTCTCAAAACTAGTACCTTTTGGGTTGGACTGCAATTGACAGAGCATTTTGTTGCCGTTATAGTGGAAAAAGAAAAAAAAATTGTGAAATATCAAGATTTACAGTTACAATTAAAACAAGAGGTGATTTTTTTTCGACTTTCTTTTGATAACTGGAAAATAGGCGACAGAAATTTGCACCATGTGCGCTTTGATCCACTCCCGGCTTGACATTAACTTATGGAACACCCTGTAGGTTGGTCTTGTTGATTAAATTCCAAGTTTTCGACCAATTGATTGTAACATAAGCCTGTATAATACTTGTCATATCTGTATAATACTTATAACAGCTGTGACAAGTATTATACAGATATGACAAGTATTATACAGGCTTATGTTACACGCTTTCTCTTTTTTTTTTAATTCATAAGTATATGTGGATATAATTCAATTTTGATTAAATTCAAATATTTGGTTAAATTAATCCTTACTAGCTAAAACATTGTATTCATTTACATAGTTCATAAACTTTATTTTAAGTAGCCTTTTTATTTATTTAATTCATAAACTATAAACTTTAATGTGAGTAGCTTTTATCAAATTCATCATCAAATAAATATATTGTTAATAACAAGAATAAAGTATTTTTTTTTAAACTTGTATGATTTTGTAATTGTTTTCGATTGGATCCAAAGAATATAGAATAAGATTTGAACAATTAATTGATACCATATCTCATAGGCGGCCGAACTGTTCGACCACTTCGTGTTTGCACAAATTTTTGAGGTTCAATTCCCTGATCATTTAAGTTTTCAAATCCTGCCTGAACATCTGAACCACTACTCTCAGCCATCTGACACCCGTGTGAAGGTTTACTGTTAACTGCTTTTTCCATCTCTGACGGTATATCTCTATTTTCTCCTACATTATATGATATAACTGGTGGCTCACAACCTGGAACAATCTCCTTCTTTTTCCCTACATCTACGTTTTCACCTATGCGCTTTTCCTGATACATTACATCACTGGCATTAAAGTCAGAGTTATTAGTTTTTGCTATCAGTCGACGATTGCGCCTGTAATAGTTATCGAACCGATCTTTTACAATGTATGATCGATTATTGACAATCCCTGAAACTGATCCATAATGCCACTGATTTCCATTCTTTCTAAACATAATTCGATCTCCTAATTCTAACATTGGCAGTAGTTTTGCGCTTCGGTCGTAATACAATTTTTGTTTGAACTTTTTATTTTCTAACCGTGATTGTATTTCCTGTTCGTTGAGGTCAACCCGATGCAGAGTGTGACTCATTACTGGCAATTTTGTTTTTATTTGGCGACCAAGGAAGAGCTGAGAAGGTGTTAGTTTCATACTTGCTACTGGGGTTGAATTATACTCTAATATTCGATATTGGAATAGTTTAACTGTTTGTGTTTCGTAGCACCTCTTGAGTATATTTTTTGCAATAGCAACTCCCTTTTCCGCCAGCCCATTGCTTTGAGCATACCCAGGGCTTGAAAATGACAATTTGATGTTGGCATCCTCCGAAAATCTTTTGAACTCAATTGAAGAGAATGGACTGTTGTCACTTTTTATAATCGAAGGATATCCGATACGATTGAAAATTTTTCTTAAAACCTCAATTATATGACTTGAGGTTTTGTTATTAAGGCGCTCCGATACAATGAATCCTGAGTATGAATCAATCAGAGAGATGTAATTTATACCAGCGAATTCAAATATGTCCATAGACACTATGTGAAATGGATACAACGCTGTCTTTTCCTGCACTAATGGCTCTTTGACATTATTTCTTCTAAATTTCTCACAAACCGTGCAGTTCTGAGTAATTTCTTTGATTTCTTTACTCATACCTGGCCAGTAGTAATGCATGCGAGCTCTTGCAAGCGTCTTTTCGATACCTAAATGAGGTCCGTGAAGCCAATTGCAAATCTTTTTTGTTAATTCTAGTGGGATAACCAATCGATGATCACGAAAAAGCAATCCCCTTTCGTAATGCATCTCATGTTTGTATTTGTAAAACTCGCGACCGACTGAATCGAGTTGATGATAGCTTGGCCAGTTCTTTGTTTCAACGAACTTGCAGATTTTCATGAGCCCCTCATCATTCTTCAAGACGTTTCTATATAAATTGGAATTTTCTTCAGATATACACGCAGAATTTACTAAACTATGAATGACAACTGCTAATTCTTTATTTTCACACACTTCTGGTGATTGAGCTCGGGACAGGCAATCGGCAACCAATAGCTGTTTCCCTGGTACATATTTAATTTCTAATTTGGGATATTTCAAGAGAGACAGAAACATTCGCTGCAATCTTGCGGAAACATCATCGATATCTCGCTTAATTAGCGTCTCTAGGGGCTTATGATCACTCTGCACTGTAAACTCCCTCCCGTAAAGAAAATAATGGAAGCGCTCACACGCGAAAACTATGGCCAGTAATTCCTTTTCAATCTGCGCCCATTTTTGTTCGTTGCTACTAAGTGTTCGTGATGCGTACGCAACTGGCTGTCCATTTTGCATTAGAACACAGCCTAATCCATCCTTAGACGCGTCTGTCTGCACTACCGCGGGTTGTTTGGGGTCGTAAACTGCTAACACAGGCTCAGACTTAATTGTTTGAAGAATTGTTTTCAGTTCCTCAGAATGTTTATCAGTCCACATAAAGTCAACATCACTTCGGGTTAAATTACGCAGTTCAGCGGTTTGCTTCGATAGGTTTGGAATATATTTGCCTAAATATTTGAGTAACCCCAAAAGTCTCATAACGTCCTGTTTGGTTTTGGGTGTTTTGAAATTTGCTATAGCTTCACAATATTTTAGATCCGGAGTGATTTTTCCCTCTGATATTATGTTTCCCATGAATACTACTTTTGTTTGTCGGTATTGAATCTTTTTTGGATTAAATCGAACATTGTTTTTACGAGCCCTTTCCAGCACAGTCACCAATATCCTATCATGCTCTTCATAGCTTTCAGCAGCTATCCCAATATCATCAAAGTACACCATGACCCCTGGTATATCCCCAAAGATTTGTACCATTTTATGTTGAAAAATTTCGGGAGCACTATTTATACCAAATGGCACACGATTAAACTTAAATCTCCCAAAAGGTGTCATAAATGTAGTTAGATCGGAGCTACTTTTATCTAACTCAAGCTGCCAAAAACCACTAAGAAGATCAAGTATTGTAAATACTCGCTTATTAGCTAAACGTGATGTAAAATCATCAATGGTAGGGATAAGGAAATGCTCTCGACGAATGCATGTATTAAGTGGTTTAGGATCTAAGCACAAACGTAATGATCCATCAGATTTATGAGCAATCTGAAGGTTATTTACCCAGTCAGTCGGATAACTCACCGGTGAGATGATGTTTTCGTTAACCATTTTATCGATTTCCGTTTTGAGTTTGTCCATAAGAGCCAGTGGTACACGCTTACGGTAATGCAGTTTAGGAGTTGAATCTTCTTTTAAATTAATTGCTACAGTTCCAGGAATTTTCCCTAATCCGCAAAACAAATCACTATAGTTTTTCAAAAATGTTGTCTTATCTCCAGGCAGTGACGCTACCGAATTTATATCCATGCGTTTTACTAGATTGAAGTCAATACAAGTTTCAAGGCCTAGCAGTGGTTCATATGTGTCGTCTACTACAAGAAATTCAGCCTCATTTTGTTGTCTGCCATCCAACTCAACACAGTTCAACTTTACAGTACCAAAAACTTTGATTTTTTATTGCTATAGTCAAAAACTGGATAGTCACTTCTATTATTTTCAATTTTGAGCTTTAACTGTTTGACAATGTATAGTGGAACACAGTTAGCGTCAGAGCCTGTATCTATTTTAAACCCAACGTTTTCCTTACCTATTCGATATTCTTTGGTCCATCGTGTTTTAGAGCCGACATAGTTTACTCTAGGAAGGGATGGAGAAATTCGATTAACTTTTACTTTAATATTTTGACTTACGTCTCTACTACCATAGTCTCCCCAGTATGTTGAATGACACTGCATGTTATCTTGTTTCTCGTTGGCGCCCCGCTTTTTCTGCTTGCAAAATTGGCTGAAGTGGCCCGTGCGGCCACATGACCTGCATTTCACTCCATTGGCTTTGCACTTTCGAAGATGAGTTGCATTGAACGCTTCACCACAGTTGTAGCACTTTCGCTTCTCCTTTACAGCAGCCACAGAAGACAAAGTCGAGCACTGATTTTCTATGCTGTGTACTGTTGACACCGCCGAGTCCAAATAGATCTTATTTGCATTCGCTGCTTCAAACGTTTTGCACTTTTCGATGACAGATGTCAGTGTTTCATTTTGAGAGTCCAACAATTTTAGTTGTAACTGTTTGTCATACACTCCAATAATAATGCGATCCCGCAACAATCGCTCTTCGTAAGACACACCACACGTACAAGTGAACTCACAGAACTGTAACTGCTTTCTCAACTCGGTTTCAAAATCAGCAAAAGGTTGCTTTTCTTTTTGAGTGATGGTATTGAACTTGAAAGATTCCATTGTGATGTTCTTTTTTGGAATGCTGTATTGTTCAAAGGCTTGTAAGACTTGATCTAGTGTTCGTTGTTGAGCTACGAGCGTATTACATGAACCCGTTGTTCCACTCGCCGCATCACTTGGTACTCCTTGATCCTGAACACTGGTTGCGCTCCAAATTCCAAGAATCCCGTTCGTTGTCCCGTCGTTAGGGAAAAGAGTATTGTAAATTTCCATCGCCTGTTCACCGATTAGCCAAAGGAAGGTGGCTATTTTCTTGGGTTCACCCTGGTCGCTTATTCCTTTCGCCATTAGATACATCAGAAAAGTTCGCTTCCAGATCGGCCATTTTCTTGGCAAATCGGAACAGTCCAGCGGCTCTGGTAATCTATCACTTGATGCCATGCTTCCTTGAGACAACTAGGCGCGTTTTCACGATCACTACGTACGATTCACAGAATAATTAAATGCGACAGAATCACAGTATCCCACTTCTGACACCATGTAATGTTCGTGAAATTATACTCAGTGGTGTGGTGTTACAAGTTATATTTATTCGTATTACTGTGACTATCACCTCTGAGTATAATTTCACGAACATTACATGGTGAATTTGAATTGCTTGTTCCGATCAGGATCAGCTCATTCGGATAAAAACTAAGGGTACCTCCCATGCAAAGTGACCCAAGGCAACTTTGTTCTACAGTTTATAAAATGAGTAGTACGTAGAACAAACTCGTGATGGGTCACTTTGTATGGGAGATACCCTTAGATTTTATCTGAATGAGCTGATTTTTGATGGGTGGGGTTACTATGACCTCCAATCGCAACAAATTTAGCACTCTGCTTCAATTTTGGGGAGAGTTATGGACATGCCGTTTTGACAAATTTAAATGGGAGGATAATGGGGGTCCTTGACTGCAGCGACACAATGTTTACCTTAAAATTATCTTGAACTTATTGTGGATACTTAAACAACATTACGGCTGAACTAGCATTGTTTCAAAAGTTATGGAGCTTTTAAAAAAGGTCTAAAATGAAAATACTCTAATTTTTTTTCTAGTCTAACGCCGAAATATTGAATTAAACTTTAATGTGTTACATATCATTGCAAAGATAATTTTATGTAGCTTTTTCGTTCCAAGACAATTTTTCTGTATCTCTTAGCGTTTTTGAAATAATGGCAAAAAAACCGAAAAATGCCCTCCTTTCCCCCTTTTTTAAAGATTGCGGACCCCCAATCGGTTGGGACTTTTAATGCCATAATCTGAGGACCATCCCCAACCATAATCCAAAAAAATTCCGATGTTGGATTTTTGCCGTTCGATGGCCATATTTTGGCCCAATTTTCTTAGACTATAGTTAACACTTGAATTGGACCAGTCGCATTCAAATAAAAGACTTAACGTATGTGTGGTGTCGCGTGTATTATGTTTAAAATTTATATCCATTTCTACTACGCGAAAAACGGTAGCACCGTCAAAACATCGACTGATCGAGCCTCTTTGCAAGGAGAACGAGTTTTTTTTTACAAAAAGACTTGTTTTCTAAGAGATGTGGAGTGAAGCTTAAAGCAAGAAAAAATATTTTTTTTTTTTACATAAAAACAGATTTGTTGTTTTTGGCTTTTGTACGGTGACCAGACGTCCCCATTTAGCTCAGCTCTGATGCATTGACCAGTTTCATTATTTTGTGATTAATTTGATGAGATATCTGCAGCAGGACCAGTGGCGGCTCGTGGTGAAAAATACTGGGGGTTCACGATAAGATATAAAAATGTATTGGTTATATGGCAAGAATAGTGATGTAGCTAAATTTTTCCTAGTTTCTATTTAAAAAAAAAAAATACTGTTTATATATTACATATTATTCTTCCGCAGACTATTTCCGACTTTCGTTAACTGGAATGTTCGTTTTCACTCCCGCACAACAAAACAGGGAAAACACACACGTGGCGAATCCATGGATTTTATCAAATACAGTGTGCGAAATAATTCACCTGACCAACTATATTTTCTTTCGTAAAAACACAAATTTGCGGATATTTTCAAGTTTTTATTTTTTCTGTTATATACATAAAATTAAGACAAAAAATTAAACATAAAAAGATTTCAGCGATTAACACAAACATTTTTAAAAATTAAAACAATATTTTTCGGAACGAAATAAGTGAACTGATCATTTTCACTTTCCGAACGAAATAAATGAACTAATCATTAAAAAATGAAAATTTGATTCTCCTGAACTGTAGTTTTAATTAAATTGTGGTTAGAGGGGAGCTCCTTTGGAGTTAAGAACCATAACCATTCTTGGTGGCATCGAATTGATTAGATTTTGAAAAATGGACAGATCTAAATTTGCCCACTCTGTCACAATAGACTCTTTCAATTTCTTAAGAGTATCAAACTGTCTTCCATTTTTATAAACCTTGCTGGAAAGGATGCCCCAAATATTTTCAATTGGATTAAGGTCCGGACTCTTAGCAGGCCACATCAAAACCGGTATATTTCGCTCTTTGAAAAACTGTTTTGTGCGTTTGGATACGTGTATTGGAGCGTTATCCTGCTGAAAGGTCCAGGATTCCTCAAAATGAGTTTCTGCGGAGTCGATAAGAGCTCCGTCTAAAAGTTCTAGATATTTTTCGGAGTTCATACGATGATTTATGAAACATATTGGACTCTTTCCTTTGAAGCCAAATGAAGCCCAGACCATCAGGGAACCTCCTCCGAAATTACGTGATACTTTTACTTGTTTTGGACTCCTGATATCTCTATAATAATATCGATACCCATCTGGCCCGTCCAAATTGAACTTTTTCTCGTCACTGAAGATTATATTTCGCCACTCCAAGTCCCAGAATTTGTGTGTCTCTGCAAAATGTACCCTGTCAGCTTTATGCCTAGGCAGTAACTGACATTTAACGGCTCTTTTTTCATATGACACAAATGGATCCGCACTTAAAATTTGTTGCACGCGACCATTTGAAACTGGGAGAGCCTATTCTTGGCAAATTTGAGCAGCGCTTTTGTTTTCTTTGACTGCTAGCGTTTTTATTCGTCGTTTATCGCGATTTTCACTAGTGGCGGGCGACCACTACGAGGTTTTTTCCCATGCTTCGCTGGATCCTTTAAAAACTTTTGCACTGTAAAGTAGCTTCTCCCTATTTTCGCAGCAATTTTTCGCAGAGGCATCCCTGTTTCGCGAAATGTAGAGATTTTAACTCGATCTTCATCCGAGAGGTAACGGCTTTGAGGCATTTCTACAGAATTATGAACAATTTAAAATCTTATACTGCAAATTTCAAATGAAAACTCACTTCTTTGTAATTCGTTTCTCGATAAATAAAAATCCCGCTATAATTTACCTCCTATCGCAACTGCGTCACACGAAACAATAAATTGATAAGTTCAATTATTTCGTTCTGGAAACTGAATTGCGAGAGCTTCTAGGTAAAAGAAACGGGACCTGATTGCGTATAGCCTTTAATGTTTTCATCATAAGCAAAATAAGTATTTTAGAAGGTCATAGTAGTTAGAAGGAGTTATAGAAACGAATAACTGAGCTGTAGTACCAGATGATATACTTGATCAGGTCATTTATTTCGTGCACTTTATTCATTCTGTCAAAATCCAAATCGGCCTGTGGATAAGCCCATTGGACAGAACGAAAATCCATTAAAATTCATAGTTAAATAATTCAAATTCAAATTCAAATAAATAAATATACGTGTTTTCCGCGTAAATTGCCGGTTTAACGCCGAAATTGTTATTTTCCGTCGCTTGCACTTGCACTAAAGAAATGACGGCTGTAGTTCTTCCGCAGTTTTTTTATTTTAATCTTATTTTTTATTAGAAGATTTTTAAAATTTGCTTTAAAAAAATCAACCATTGCAATTTCATTCTTCGCGTTTTCAACAGAATAGACGGATGCCAGCATGCAACACAATCTATCTGCTTTTAGAATTTAGTTCATACAATTTACAAGGCGCTGTGCACAAGCTCTAGTGTAAATTTTGCACTATTCCCTTGCCCCGGAAACCCCTAAGATATTTAATATTTGACCGTGTGCTCCTCTTCCCAGATTGTGCACCCATCGTAATTGCAGGTTGTTGGTCGCAGTGTCGTGGTGACCATGGTTATGTGCATTGTGCAGTGAGCAGTCGGCAGTGTACATTCATACATAGATATGGGATGGGCATAGATTCACTAGGTAGAATGTGTATCTTGCTAAAAATATAATAAGGCCGTGTTGCGGGCTAGATGTGCGATTTCAGATACGCAATTTTCGATTTGAAGAAATCAGTGAATTACGTGCTCTTACGATCTTTTTCTCAGGGGGTGCACGTGCACTTGTGCACATATGGGCGAGCCGCCACTGAGCAGGACCCTTACATATGGAGGACCATATACGTTTTCGCCACAATTATCTACCAAAGCAGGCGGAGTAGGCCTAGAGAGCAGCTAGTTTAAGGAATGGAATTTTCAACTTTATTTAACGTCTGTTCTTCAGAGGGAAAAATTAAAAAAGAAATCAAAATCGTCGGTAAAATAAGTGAGATAGAACTTGTAGAGGAGTTCGGTAGAGCAGCAAGTTTAGTGGCTTGTCTGCCTCTTGAGATCGCAAAATATGTATTTCACAGATTCAATGGAAAGTATGAAATTTTCAAAAATATGCGGCTCTTCAAAATTTGCCACCCCGGGCAGTGCCCAGGTTGTCCATATGGGAAATCCAGCCCTAATTTATTTTTTAGTCTAGCGCCTATTCGCCTAAAGCTAAAAAAATACCTCCTTTTTACTTTTTTCCCATGTTTTGTATCCTCTATCGGTCAGGAATTTTTACCGATATTGAGAGGGCTGTTCCCAAAAAGCTGCAAAAATCCAGCGATACATGATTTTTCCCCCTCGATGACCGTAATGAGATCATTCCAGCGATTTAACGATGCTAACCTACGCAAAACAAGTACATCGCAAATAAACGCCAATACAATGGGGCCTTGAAACACTATCGTTGTGACGGCATAATTGGATAATATTACTACCACTCGACTTTAACATACACAGTGAGCCCCAGGACGAAATCCTCGCTGCGCCACTGACCATAGGATTCACTCACTATATGCAAATGTCTGTGTGTCGTTTCACATAACGTACACGTCGGAAAAGCCTACAAAACATATTGGGTACAAAATTGTTTCGTTAAAATTTAATAAAACATTTATTAACAAATATTCAACATTAGCTATTTTCAGATTTAACATCATAATGCCAGGCATAATCTACAGTTAGTCGACCACAATTTATAATCGCGAATAAAAAAGTTTTCAGAATCACAAATCCGCTAAGTTATGTCAAATATTCATACCAGTAAACGCATGCCAAAAGCTAGAATCTGCATTTCTGATTTGAATTTTAAATTATAAAATATAAATAAAATATTTTTTTTTATGAAAATATCAGAAAATGTATGGACTTGGCGTGACACACCATTGTCAGTAGCTCCTCAATTCATCATTGAAATGGCACGAGACGCATGCTAGTGCAGCATTGATAAATTCTATAGTATCATTAGAGAATATTTTTGGGAGAAACCGAAATCTAAATTTTTCACAGTAAGTGAAAATTAAAAAAAAAACTATATACGATTCGCGTGTCATGCAAGTGACGATTCCAAACCAGAAATCTCATGTAGGTTATATGCATTTCCTTCTCATCAATCATTAAATGGTAATTGAAGAGGTCAATGGTAGCCTTTTTTGTTTTATTGTGGTTAACATTTTCATGCAAAAAAACATAATACATGGAGCCTCTGGCATATTATAATCTGACAAAACATAGTTGTCTTCAATCTCTTGCATTCGTGAATAGTAATTATAATTAACTCACTTGTTTCTATGAAGTGCGAATCGTTTTATAATTATAAAAATTTTGCGATGCAAAATGGTTTTCCGATTCGTGACTATTGGAAGTTAGAGGCTAATCAATAAATATGTGACATAAGGTCATAAAAAGACAAACGAAGCACGCCGAATTAATTGGACATGCCAATCAGAAACACTTACGTTTCTGATTGGCCCTGACTAATAAATCTATGATTAGGGTAATTCCTTCCGTAATGGAAATATTGTTATATGATGCGATAACACAGCATAATAATAATATTACAGTATAATAATAATATAATATGATTTGGACATTATTATAGGGAAGGCAAATAAATAAAAGCTTTTTTTATTTTATTTTCAATATATCATATAAAATGTTTCCATAATAACCTTCTTTAATTGCCGCTCGTAAGACACCGTTTTATGTCATATTATTATTATTTTTTAAATCTATGTATAATGTTAATGTTAGATTATTTTTTACTCTTATTGGCAATCTACAGAAAGTGCAAATGCCAATTTAAATGACATGACATTATGATTTTTATCTGAAGTACCGTTAACTCACATTACAAACGATTTGCCTGTTTTGATTAGAGTTCGCGCTTACCGTGTGGCCCGGTTTCATTGACGCCGAGTTTATATGAAATGGAAAAAAAGTTGAGTGTACCAGATAATAAAGAATGTCCACAGTGTTTGAGACGAGGTTTCTGAGATATGAATTATGGCGCAAATAAATGAGAGAATTAAATTTGTGTTAAAAACCCCTTTAGAAAATCAAAACTTTTCTACGGTTTTCATACGAATGTTCAACAGTTGAGTTCATTCCTAGCCAACTCTCGTTTTTAAAATCTCCCTTTTTTGAACATATAACTGTATGATTTATTTTAATCCCTGTTTTGATTTGTTCCGGCCAAAAAATCGCCACTGATCTAACGCAATATAAAGCTCTGATACTCCAATCACAATAGCCGAAATTTGTACGAAAATTGGAATACTCAGCATTAACTCACGGTAGTAAAAATGCCAAATTATTGATACAGTCTCACAATTAATTAATTAATTAAATAATATTTTCAGGACGCAGTATTTTTCGTACGCAAAAATAGCAAAAATTTGCTCAAAATCACTACTAATTTGAAGTGTAATAAATTCAGAAAAGTTTATTCTAAAAATCAAAATTTGATAACCGTAAAAGTATAAGCAATCTTGCAAAATGATCCCCTCCCTCTCCGAAAAGCTATCAACGCCACTGCTGAGACTAAACCAAAAGTATGCTTTTCGTAATATACAAACCTAGTCAAAAGTATTTACACAAAGTGCATTTTTGTGCATGCTTCACAAACGGGGGCTTCTGCAGCGAGTATGGGGAGGTTAATTGCAAAAAAGCTTTTGTTTTCGCAAAGTTTAGCCTATGCGAAGCCAGATGAAAGAAGAATTTAAAAAATAACTGTTCTTGTTCTAAAAATAAACGCAAATGAACTGATGCTTATCAGTTGTCAAAAGTATTTACATACGTTTTCTTTGCGTCAAAAGTATTTACACACAAGTCAATTTCATTTGTTTTAGTTATTTAATATAATATTTAATGTTAACAAAAGATTTTCTTAATCATAGTATAAAAAAACATTACTAATATTTAGTTACACCACCTTTGGCATCAATGACAGCTTGTAGTCTGTTGGGTATTGATTTTACCAAAGTTTGTGCAAATTCTAAGGTCAATTTGGACCAAATTTCCTCAATTTCAGCAATGGCTCCCTCGCGTTTTCTATCTTTATCAATGGTCCTCTGGTTTTTAATAAAAGCCCAAACGTTTTCAATAATATTTAGATCAGGGCTTTGCGGGGGCCAAGGAAGGACCGCCTGATTAAGGTCATTCAAAAATATTGTGGGTGTCCTACCCTTATGGCATGGAACATTGTCCTGCTGCAGGATCCAGTCATTTGGATTATTTGCTACAACTCCTAGTATGTGCATGCATTGTCTTGGGTCCAACACAGGTTTTCGGCCTGATCTTTTTTGATTTTCCAAGCTTCCAACTGTATCGAACTTTTTTACTAAGTTGTACACAGTTTTTCGTGAGATTTGATACAATACAGCTATTTCGACTGCGGAGGTACCGGTCTTAAACCTAGTAACAATTTCAGCTCGGCGCTTAACGGTTAAATCCTTTGTTTTCGGCATTTTATTAAATAACTGTAATTAGTTAAATGATTAAATCAAATTATCTGTTAATGGATTACAATTATTAGAACAAACGAACCTGACCTTGTCACTGCAAACCAAATATTAATGGCAAACGTCCGTTCTGAAATACTTTTGACGCAAAGAAAACGTTTGTAAATACTTTTGACAACCGATAAGCATCAGTTCCTTTGCGTTTATTTTTAGAACAAGAAAAGTTATTTTTTCAATTCTTCTTTCATCTGGCTTCGCATATGGTAAACTTTGCGAAAACAAAAGCTTTTTTGCATTTCACCTCCCCATACTCGCTGCAGAACCCGCTGTTTGTGAAGCATGCACAAAAATGCACTTTGTGTAAATACTTTTGACTAGGTTTGTATATGATAGTGAAATCGGTATCAATCGAAGCTCCCCTGTTCTTCACTACATGCCTCGCTTTTAATACAGGGTAACAGTATAGAGCCAAATTGGAGAAGAATGCGTATACCCAACCCTATGGGAATAGGTCTAAAGATTCGTTCATCGAATGGTACTCTTCGTTGGTACATATTACGGAAAATTAGGGCAAATGTCTGTTTTAACTCTGAAATGCATAAACCCATTCATGAACATAGGAATAGGCCGCGGGCTAATATTTTCTAGTTACCAGATTTTTAACCATATTTTATCAATTAGCACCACAATTTCGTTCCACAGTTAAAATAAAGAAGAACCGCTAATTACGACTGAGGTCAATTCGTCATCATCATCATCAGTATTCCAAAACCTAAATAAACATTTCCGTTTATCGCATATCCAAAAGCGCAATTCCGATTAATAATTTCATGTTGCTTGTGCCGCCACTATAACAGTCTTGTATATGTACTTATACAATGTTCATCTTCGTAATGGACATTTATTGACTGATTTGGTTACCATAAAACATCTTGGGAAGAAAAAATCATTAAAGCACATTGTGTGACATTCGTAAATGGTTGAATTCTGAAAGGTGATTCAATTGGGTCAAGGTCTTTGGCGAGTATTATCAAATACATAAAAAAACACAAAATAATAATTTGCAATGAAAATATCAACAAGCTATCGGTGTGATTCGATACGATGATGTACTGACATTCGACAAACATGGAAAAATCGAGATATTCACCGGTACACGTACGTGCACATGAATATGTCAATTATATTAAATTTTTAGTGTTGCAAATGCTGAGAGAAGAATTTATGGATGTCTTTGTTTCCATGTTACGTTTAAAATGTCATATCTATTGATATTTAGCAAATATTTGATGGTTTTATTTCGTCATATAATATCGGGTTGCCAATGAAAATAAATTAAAGGGTTACTTCCCTAAGTCTTTCGTTTATATATTTAAAATCTATTTCTACAATCAAAGTAACTTCGAATTATCTTTACTAGGCATGAATTCAAGGTTATCACTTTTCAGCTAAAATAAGAACCATTTTTTTTTCAATATTTTCATGTTAATTTCACCAGAAAAGAAAAAAATACAAAAATCCCACTCTGACTATAAAATAGACATGTGATTTATATTCTTCTCCACATTTCAATCACACTCATCACCTTAACCCGTGGCACTATATAATTAGTGCAATTCACTTTATCTGTATGTCACAGGATCTGAATTTTCGAAATCAACTACATACAACAATAACTACAAGTGGATTCAATCGCGAATCTAAAACTCTCAGCCTTTGATCGTCTATTACATAATATACTCTCGTACAATATGGTTTGTGTCAAAAGGTCATTTTTATAATTCATAGTGGACGAAGAAAAAATCCGGGTCTCTCAGCCAGATGTGTATGCCACACACTGTTAGCAGTTGCAGCAGCATCTAACATTAGCAAAAGATACAATATCAGAATGATGCATACACATTGTGCGGCTTAGTGCATCTTCATGTCGCCAAGAATGATAATGTGATGGCATGGCGCACTAAAATGTGGAAGAAGCGCATACATAATTCAAGCAAACTGCATTTCATAAGATGTTGACTGAACTCTATGCTGAGATTTAGTCAAGCGAGAAGGTTGCCTTGACGCGAACTTTAAAGATCGAACTCAAAGTGCATCTATTGCATATGACCAAGTGCTAGTTGATGGTGATATATGGGAGTCGATATGGTTGCGTATTTTGTATGTCATCTGTGGCGCTTAATTCGGCAAGTCATTAAGCATTTTACATATGAATTAACAAAAACAGTATCGTCTTAATTTGATCGATACACATTTAATTTATCTACACACATGAGTAACTGCTAAAATTAACAAATATAAATTTATAGTATGTTGTACACAATTAGGCACGTTTTATTGTGTTTATCCCGTGCAGGTTTGGGTAGAACTTCATATAAAAAAAATGACACTTACCCGGGTAAAGTTCACGCGTGCAACTACTCTACACGGGGTAGAGCTTAGATGAATCAAATGTAGATGGCGGACGCATAGGGGAAATATGAGGGAATTTGTTTTTTCAAACCAAATGTGAGAGTTTTTCTCATCGCGAGAAAAGATTTTGCAAAGAAATAATCATCTTTTGTGATAAAATCCACCACATCTAAAAAATAAGCCGACGAAAGCGGGTCAAAGATGCACAAAAACTGTCAAATGTCAGCTGTTTGGTCTTAACCGGGATGTTACCCGCGATCGTTTTTTTCGAGTCAGACTTACACGCGATACGAAAAAAACGTCGCTAATATATAAATTGTTAAAAATTAAGCTCATGAAAAACATTCAAGTTGGCTGTTAGCTCGTAAGTTAGAACTTTTTTTTCTTTTCATTGTGTACTGATGATTTGTTGATCTTTAGCAGCATGTAAACAATAGAAAACTTTACAGATAAGTACTCCCAAAGCATTGTACACAAAGTAGCAACGGACATAACTTAAAATACCATCGTGTCTAGTCTAGCCTAAGTTGCAGATTTATTTTCTAGGCATTATGTTAAGATTCGGATGTACCAGCATGTAATGTACCTACTGTTTTGAAATCCAATATGTACTCGAACATAAGATGCATTGATGAAACATACATACATTAATGTACTTATTTATAAATCTTCAATTACAATAGAAATCAGTTAACAATTAACCAATAAAACCGATGAGCATGTTATGTTGGTTTGGTTTTTATAGATATCTCGGAAGAAATTTATTATCTTCCATGAAAGCATCGTGATAATTATTATATATATTAGAAATTTGAAGGACTGTGGTTATTTGTTTTGTGAAACTTAATCGCATTTTTGTGTAATTTTAGTATTTACTATAATATTTGTACATATTATATGAAGTCAATTCAGAAAAGGAACGATTCATGTACAGATATGTTATATTACATACTAATAAAATGATTTATAAACTACGTATCTTCCAACGAGCCATTTTTTTTTTATATATTAAAAGAAGTAGTCGCAAGTGAGCGACGGATACAACTTGCTAATAAGTGTTACTTTGCGGTCCTCCAAATTATGAATTCGAAGCTGGTGCACAGGAACACGAAGCTCCACGTGTATAAAACCATCATCCGACCTGTGCTATGATATGGCTGCGAGGCATGGACCCTAACCCAAAACTCTGAACACCTGTTGGACACATTCGAGCGAAAGGTTCTCCGAAGAATCTTCGGGGCCGTTCGTGAACGAGGTGATTGGCGCATCCTATACAACCTTGAGTTGTATCAGCTGTATGATGAGCTACAGGTGTCGAAGATCGTGAAATTGCAGCGATTGCAATGGGCGGGTCATGTACAAAGGATGAACGACGATCGCATGCCCAAAAAGTGATGAACGCGCAACGAGTGGACGGAGCCAGATTGCGTGGACGACCGAGAGTCCGATGGGAGCATTCTGTATGTGAGGACGCCCACCAGATGCTAGGCTTTCGGAATTGGAGGACAAGGTCG
The DNA here is from genome assembly GCA_949715475.1 of Microchrysa polita. NCBI lineage: Eukaryota > Metazoa > Arthropoda > Insecta > Diptera > Stratiomyidae > Microchrysa > Microchrysa polita. The sequence continues at coordinate 93,682,037 of OX454417.1, read as the reverse complement.
CGTGACCGCGACAATTGGAGGTTTTCAATCCAGGCGGCCAAGGCCCGACGTCGGGCTATCGTGCCATAAAGAAGAAGTAGTCGCAACTGATGATATCGATCGCTCGTAGTTTTTGAATTATGATAAGATGATACGTACACATCATCATTTTCACCACTTACTGTTTTGGTGTCGAAATATTATATGTTGAACTTTGAAACTCAAATTAAAGGACGTTTACAACTTTGTGCATTTTTGTTGTCATGGAAAAATTCCAAATCGAATCTTGTGTTCTTTTCATAACAATCTATTACCAATTTATTTGAGTCCATGGTATCGTATCGGTCCATGGCGGCTCATTTGGGACCGCAGGGCCTGCGTTGCGGATGGGCCAATAAGATTTACGGGCCCAAAAGCCTCAAAAAAAATTATACCTCCAAATTACTATACGGATCAGTGACCAAACTGGCTGGAGAAGAATTGTACGGAATTGATATCTCCCACGAAATATATAACAAGTCCGATTCTCTCAAATTATCATAAATAATGGCCTTGAAATGGTTTTATTCGGAGACATCTCGCCTTGTATTGGTGACTGTTACAGAAAGCGGTGAGTCGATTGAATTTATGTGAGATATGTCAGGGACGAGCTCCATAAAGTGGAAAATAATTTGAAATAAATTTATCTAATGCAAGGCAATTGATTGAAGTGATTCCAGAACCTGTTTTACTTATTGTCTTACTTCAAAATCAATCAACCAACAGCAAAAACGAAGACAACTACATACTACTCCCTTTCTTTTTTAAAAACATAAATACATAAACAAGGAACATATCTTTGGTCTCTACAGTATTTGTCACTCAAGGATCTGGTCACTTTAAATGGTTAGCAATCATAGCAATCTGCAATCTATGTACTTATTACTTATGTCAGGAGGGCCCCACTAAGGATGTTGACGGGAGGGCCCCGAGTCAAGTTGTTGCGCCACTGATTCGGTCCGTGGTGGTTGTACCTCGACCGTTCTGGCAAGAAGGTCCAAGTCTGTATGGTCCTTCTGGAAAATAAATCTTTCCTTACAAGTAAAAAAATTTGTGCAAGAGCTTTATCCCAATGATAAGCAAATCGCCTACGATATCCACTTATAAGAACATAGCTCGGCTATACACGGTGTATTTTTGCTTTTGAATTTCAATCTTCGAAACTGCAGTCTCAGTATTATTGTACGGATGACAGTTCCTAAGGGTCTCCTTACACGTGGATACTTTAGTCTCCGCGATTCGAAGATCGCGACTTGGCGACGAGACGATTTACTCGTACATATGACAGGTTACGATAAAGTGTTTATCGTGTTAGTTCTTAACCGGACATGGACTCGTTCTGTACATATGATCGAAAACGTTCGTAGAGCAAAGATTGTTCATTCTATCTTTTCGTTCACATTGGTCACATAAGTTATCATCTGTGCATACGTTCTGTCTTCTTTTAAGGAGGTCAAGAATGTTTAGTCTCGGTAACTTTAATATCGTCGAGTGAGGATCAAATTTTTTTAGTTCTTACCCGCACATTATTTTCGTCGCTGCGTGTCGTTTCGTCTCAGGGACCTAAATTTCTCCTTGTAAGTTGACCCTTATTTTCTGTCTATCCGACTAATCGAAACCAGAGGCTTACACAGAAAAAAAATCAGGAGGGATATACATTTTTCAGAAAGTATTAACCACGAGTCGATTTCCTAAAGCTGTGAAGCGCTACCGAATGACAATGATTGCCAAAGGACATTACGGAGTTTATGTGAAACATCGTATGGCAGCCTAAAACGATTTTTCAGAGTATGTATAGGACAGCAGTAACAAAAAATATTTACTGTGGTCTTCGCTTATGGGTACAGCGCTTTAACCCCCTCCCCAGGAAATTAATTTTTGGTCGGATTCAGATCCAGTATAGAAAAGGGTCAGCTCCAGGAAAGTGGGCTGCAGAAGGAAAACGGATCTGTCTGGGGGAAAGCTGTTTTTTAGCAATTTTTGTATTTTAAACATGTCATCGCATCCCGCCAGGGCCGTGGAGAGAAAAACCGGGCCCGGGGGACAATGATTCCGGGCCCACCTCCTCCGAAGAAAATTTTTCTTTGACATATTGGCCCTTAAACAAATTGTACAGTGAAATCTTTATAATCCTCCTCCATCCAATCCGGAACACCTCACAATCCGGCTCCGGCGTCCTCACCGAATCGGCTCAGCCTCAGTAACCCAGCAGCTTTCTAATCGGAAGCCTCTATAGTCCAGCATCAGTACGATAGATATTTGAAGAGTGTTTTAAAGCGGTCTTCTGTGCATTCAGGTGCATTTCGAGATTTAAGTTCTGAGGTAAAATTATGGGTTTTCAGAAAAATACGAATTGTAGAAAAATAATAAAAAACTGATACCGGATAACCACTTGCCAAAAAACAGACAGAAACTGAATTCAATCATGAAGCATTTTTACATAATACCTAAACTCACAAAAAACGGGGTTGACTGGATAGTGCAACACTTGTGTGTGTTTTTTTTTTTCAAGTGTATCTTGAAGACGATTCGAGAATTTTAAGTAACTACAGAAGCCAAAACATTCTAGAATAAGGTTTGTTCGTAGAAAACTTAATATTCTATTGATGAAGTAAGAGGGGATTCACACTATGGACAGGATTTACTAAAACCAATTAATTAATCGAGTCGAAATCTGCCTACTAAATTAAATCGTATGTCATTAAATTCAGAATGCATCGTAGAATGTTCTTGCATTATTCAAATTGCAGTACAATATGGTACAACTGTCAACTAAATCTAGGATTTAGTAAATCTTATCGATAGTCTGATTCCCTCCTAAGATGCCAACCTATATTAGAACTTTGATATCAAGAAAGCCCTGAAATATGGCTGAGATTGGCTCAAGTATTCATTTTACAGCTAAATAACAAAGACTGTACTGTACGAAAAAAAGGAAAGTCTTAGCTAGTCTATAGCTTTCGGGATATCGAGGTTACCTTGTAAAAGAAAATGATTTTTTAAAAATCTTCAAATGCATGCGGCAGCTAAAGGGTTGAGAATTGGGAGTACGTCAACTAGAAACTGCTGGAAATCACATGAGGAATCATGTGCGTTTATGCGGTAGTTTCCGGGCACCCTGTATAGATAAATTGAAGTTAAGATTCAATAATTTTTTTTTATATATAATACCAAAGTTATAGGGGACAACCCTTTAGTGCAAAAGCACAACTTTACCTAATGAAGGAATTTAAGGTAGGGGAATATGGGAGTTTTGGGTGATACGCAGGTGTTTGTGAGTATTTTGTTTGAATTTCAAGGGTTCATAGGTATTAGGAAAAACAGATGCAGGCAAAGAGTTCCACATACGTATTGTTCGTGTTAAAACCGACTCATAAAATTTTATAGTGCGGCAGGTTGAGACCACAAGAGTATGAGGATGCGCGCGACTAGTTTGCCGAGTATTGCGAATAGGTTGAGCAAGTTCAGGTATCAGACTATGAATCTCGTTAGAGCAACGGTTATAATAATAACGATAAAGAAGTGACAGGGAGCCAACATTTCGTCTATGAGAATCAATATTAGCCGTTATTGAGCTGTCACCTATGAGTTCAAAGGCTCTACGTTGAACTTTGTCCAACATAGACAATGCAGTGCGACCTGCCCCAGCCCAAAAATGGGAGTTATATTCCAGTCTAGGCCTTATATGGCTCTTGTAAATATGAGATAAGTCGAGAGGTGAAAAATATTTAACGCATCGATTAAGAAATCCTAGATACTGCATGGCATTTTTGGCAATGGCGAAGATATGGTCGGTCCATTTCAGTTTACTTGATATGCTGATACCCAGAATATCAAGTGAAGGCGAATTGGGGACTGATACTACACCATCAATCAATATAGAATGGGATGTTGGTGGAATGTCCAATTTATTAGAAATTAGACAGCATTGCGTTTTTACAGCATTAAAAACTATTACGATTACCCCAATTGATGATCTTAGAAATGTCATCATTTAAAGATGAAAACATTTGGTTCCTACTGATGGAAGTAGCGTTTCCACGAGACACCAAAGCCGACTCAAAGTGCTGTCATCAGCAAAACTGTGAATTGGGTTGTTGGTAATCTGTAAGAGATCGTTGATAAACAAAAGAAACAACGTAGGTGACAGAACTGTTCCCTGGGGGACCCCCGCATTGATCTTATGGCAAGAAGATTTAACACCATCTAGAATAACGACAACTGAGCGGTCGAAAAAAAAACTCTCAATCCACTTAATTAAGTTACTGTCAATACCAAATGCGTTAAGTTTTGAGAAAAGGGCTGAGTGCCATACTCAGTGATTTAAGTGATCAACATCTGGGTGTTGGTACCTTGAACAACATTTCATTAGCAGCAGCAGTACGTACACAAAATGATAATCGCCCGGAAAAGTCCTTCTAGAAAAAAATGTCGCTGTACAGGGCTCCTATTTTTATTTGGAAAAATTTTTTTTTTTGAAAAACTGTGTGCTACTGGATGGTGCTCTGTGGCCGTGATCGTTCGGTCGCCACTCTGTGAAATAGACACTCATAGAGAAACGAGTTTCCAAACTCGGCACGACTCGTCGCAAGTTTATTATTCAGAAGAAGATGATAAGAAATATTCTTATCGTAGAATAATAAACTAATAGTGCGACTAGGAAGTGGTATGGCTGACAACCATATCACACTCCGAATTCAGTTGTCTTTGTAACGTTGATGACTACACACGGTAGTCATCAACGCACCATGCTCCACTAGGAGTTACGGTAATCAAGAGACTGGATGAAGAAGTCGAAATTTGCTAATTGTTTAGGAGCCCCAAGCCTGGTGCATAGTATGTTTCTTAGTTCAGGACCTCAAAGTAACAATTTGTATGTGAAAAACACTGAAGCACAACTTTTGTGTAAAACTCCGGGCCCCCTATGAAATCCCGGGCCCGGGGGGAATCACCCCGTCCCCCCCCTCTCTACAGGTCTGCATCCCGCCATACTGCTGACTATAATTTAACTGTAATAATTTTTAACTTATAATAACGGATATTATTCTTAATGAATTCATGTTATTCTTTCTAACATTTTTTTCCCAAGTTGAAATTAAATTTAAATAGCACCGTGTTTTATAAGTTTTGATCAAATGCTATGAGTTATTTTACAGGGTGGCACACGAAGATGTGAAAATTTTAAAACGTCGTAAAAAAGCGTAAATTCATGCTTCACAATATTTTTGCCTCTAAAACATTCAGGACATTTGATGAATTTAGTTGACACGCCTTTCAAAAATGTATGACCAGGAATATTGCCCATTTTTAAGAGTTTTTTTTAATTAAAAAAAAACCCTTATGAAATCGATTTTGTCCGTTCGTCTATCCGTCTGTCCAACTGCCCGTCCGTCTGTTCACTAAATAACTCGCGAACGGCTCAACCGATCGTCATGAAATTTGGTAGGAATGTGTAGAATGATAACAGCCTTTGGCATGAATACTTTAGAAGTTGATAGGGAAAAGATAACAGGGTGTCCCCAAGAGTTGAAAAAGTTTTGATCGGAGATGGACGTATGGGTAGGTACACAAATCAAGGGACTCGACGAGTACATTTTATCAGTTACCTTTTTTACGGTAACGGAGTTTTGGTTGTTTGAAGTTATGCTTATGTTTTCACCTCGGTTTTTCTACACCGTTAGGTACCGATATGCAAGTATGTATAAGGATTGGTCAATATGTGCTTATATACGCTAAATACTAAGATTGTTGACATTTGCTAAGAAAAAGTAAATAACAGCATATTTGTGAAATTTTAATTTGTGCTTGCCCCCACTTAGAGCGGGCACTGGACTACACATGAGCAAATTGAAATTTTACAAATTTACTGTTATTCATTTTTCCTTAGCAAACGTCAACAGTCTTAATATTTAACGTATATAAGGCCATACTGGCCAATCTTTGTGCAAAGTTTCATGTCGATCCCTATAACGGAGGTCGAAAAAACAGTTTAACTTTAAACGCCAATAACTTTTTTACCGTTACTCGAAACTGGAAAATTTAAACTGATATGAGATGTACTCGTTTAGATCTTTGATTTAAATATCCATACGTCAATCTCCGATAAATAACTAAAAAAGTCGACTTTCTTCAAACGTTCGGGACACCCTGTTATCTTCTTCCTACAAACTTCTAAGGTATTTTTGCCAAAGACTGTAACCATTCTACACATTCCTACCAAATTTCATGACAATCGGTTGAGCCGTTCGCGAGTTATTTAGTGAACAGACGGACGGACGGATAAAATCGATTTCATAAGGGTTTTTTGAAAAAAAGTTTTCTAAAAAACCCTAAAAATAACCAACTAAAAATGTAAAACCAAACACCAAACACTCGTTCCCTTGCTAACAATTAAATTTTTAAAAAAATTATACGAATATACGCTATATAATGTTTATGAGATGTTTTTATCTACCCGTTATTATCAAAAAACGAACGGTACTGTTCTATACAAGGTGTCCGGAAACTACCGCATAAACAAACCTGAAAATGATTCCTCACGTGGTTTCCAGCAACTTAACTTAACTGTTAAGTTGCCACAGGCGTTTCAAGGTTTTTGAAAAAAATATTTTCTTACACGACTCAAATAGCAATACATATATCCAAATCCATACTAGATCTAGATAGATATAAGTTTGAGGAATCAAGGTTTTGTTTGCACATACACGCTCTTTTTTCGTAATTTTTCAGGGCAATTTTGCATAAATGTGGCTGAGTTTCGTTCTCGTAAGCATGTACGTGTACGTGCAAAGCAAACAAAACCGTAAAGAACAAAATAATAACCTATCTTTATTTGTGCCTATTTTATGGAGCACTAGGAAAAAAAATTATTTTAGAAAGCAACCGTTTTAATTTTAATTGAAATAATGCGTTCATTTTGGAACACCTTTTAATTGTATAATGGATGATGAGAAACAGTTGGTAAAAATGGTAATAAAATAAATTTGGATACCTATGCCAGTAGGAGATATCAATTAAGCTCTACTTCTAATCTATGCCGGTTACACTTATCACGATAGTGGAACTGACATATCTTATTGTATAAGCGACACTTTAAAATGCTTATTTGCTTTAAAACAATTGTTTCAATATTGAAATAAGTAAATACCTATTTCACTCAAATGGATTATTCTCATTATCAAAACACTCTTCATGCTGCATCAGATAAAAAATGACCTAGTTCTTAGTACATATTTAGATTTACCCGAATGAGAGAATAATCGCTGCATCTCACATTAACAAATTTTCTTACCAATGCAGTAGTCAGAATAATGCGTCAGTTTTTTATTTTTGTAATAAAATTATTATTTTCTGCTATCGTCATCCACGCAACTTTTGATAATTTCGTAAGTTCTGTTGATTTTATTAAATCGAGTATAAATTCAAAAAATGTGTATTTCAGCCTAGAAACGATTCAAAGAAAACAAGCTCGTTAGCTAGTAGACGTAGAGAAGCAACTGTGGCGAGTTCACATGTCGATACAGATGAAGTGGGCGAAAAGGATGATGCCGACGAATACGATGACTATCCAGATTTTGACGATTACGAAGAATATTTTTACTATCAGGACGTGATAAAAGCTATACCGAATGGTACAAATTACACAGTGATCTTTTATAATAATCCAATGCAGGAAAATAGTTCAGTAAAAAGTGTAGTGAAAAGTGTTATGCATCGAAAGACTAAAATCAATGAAACCGATAATGGCTATGAAATAAAATTTCGCGATATGGACAGAAGTGTGCGTAGAAATAACCAGACAAATCAAAATTACAAATAAAGAACTAAATTTCCAATGGAATGGCGGATTTTTAACCAATACAAGTACATAGGGTGTCCCAAAAGTCAGTATAGCCAATATCAAGCCGACTACGAAATTTGTATTCTTCCTATCATCTTGAGTGTTTTTAAAAAAAAATAGATAGACTTACCTTCAAGTTTCTTCTCAACTTCGTCCCGTTGCATGCCGTGCCCAAAACCATAATTTGCCGGAGACTTAACAGCACGTACATATAAAAATGTGGATCGTATCCATTTCATGGCAACTGTAAGATCCGTTACAGTTTGAAGGACAATCTCAGAGTTAAGATGTTCGGCTAGATGCTTTTGAAGATGCGATTCTACCGGGGTGCAACCGTTCATAAGATTTTCGTATTTTTTCTGAAAAAAAATTACAACTGTGAGATGAGAATAAAGCCTTAAGCGAGAGCATAATTCTAGTTGACAAGTTTCTTAAAGTGTGGGTGATAATAATAAAGGTTTTATGGGGCGATTGATAGGTAAAGGATGCACATTATTGTATACGCTGCTAAAGGTGCGGTATCGTGTTTTTTCGTCCCTTTATTTCGGGTGAGAACTGCCGAAACTGGATGCTTATTGTTCCATCCTACCGTCCTTATTTTCCAATTAAATGCTAAAAATGCGCGAAACTCATTCGCTTGTGCATCTTAAACGACGTATTGCAGTTAATGCAATATGCGTCAACATAGCCGGTTGAAACTTTGGAATTTTGAATTAATTTAAAGATTTCAAGATAAACTCTGGGAATGTGGTCTTTTTGGTCAGAGGCAAATTTACATATTTGCCGCCAGTAAGATTTTCAAAAATTGCCGCCAAACCTAGCTCAACAAGTTTCGGTTGCATATTTTTATCAATAAGTGAATTAAGTGGATTTTTTAGGCAAAAAGCTATTTAATCACGAATGTGGCCCTTCAGGCTTAACTAGAGACCACTGGCGAGGAGCGATTTAGGGTTAATCACGCCCTGCCTATTTCGTATTCATAGTATAAATAAATGCGGCATGGATACTGAGTTTTTAAACCTCGCAAAAAAACAGACTGAGAAAGGTTAGAAGCAGCTGAAATAGTCAAATCTCTCGATTTTGCCGCAAACAATGGTGGGGATAATAGGTCCTTGAGAGTTGAAACAGGATAAACTCTGCCGAAGGACTCTCGTTCGTCCATATAAAAGCACCCCTCCACTATGTATTTTGAGACAAACGCAATCAATCAGCATAAATATTGCTGATTGAAGAAGAAGCTCCATGTCCTCTTCTTGATTTATCAAAAATCGCTTTCTCTTGCACTTCACTGACGGTGAGATGAGGGGTAAAAAGGATATCCCCGATTTAAATCCAAATTAAATTATAATTTTTGGATTCAGAATGTCAGACGTACTTACCGTTCCAGATAGTTAATTATTTCTACAATAATTTCACAGATCTGAATCCTATCACAGGCACGATTCTCAGCTAATGAAAGCTTGGAGAAGTTAACAAATTTAAAATAATTTATTGAAAAAGTATTTCATTTATTTATTATTGAAATGTAAATATATACATATGACAAACACCTTGAGGCTGTCGCATAAATATTATTGCCAAATGTCAATTAATTGTTTCGATGGCAGATCTTATATTATTCTGCTTTTCAAGAATAATTACTGATATATGTACATAATTAAAGGCCAATTATATTCCTTGTCTGTTATGTGATGAATATAAATAAAATTGCAAAAAATATGAAGATGCTTTGTCACGATTCTTAAATGGATTATTACACATAAATGAATACTTAAATGTTCAATGAGACGGTAACTTTACTTGCAAGGCATCGTTGACATCTGATGGCACTCCTTTGATAATTCTCATGATGAATCAAATCGTTGTACAAAAGATGTTATTTAATATGTTGTTCTGAACATTATGGTTAATGAGGATAAATATTGTTCCAATGCAATTCAATGCAACCTTGTCAATTGCATTGCAAAAATGTGATTTTGATAATGTCAACAAGTCTTAGATGCATCCAACTTGTCTCAGGTAGGGATGGGCCTATATTCCTGTAACCATGACTAGGAGTAGATTACCAGCCTGTTACAGCCCTTATACACCTGGAAACTTGGTTGCCAACCTAGGTTGGCAGCACGCGAAAAAACAGGAAAATAAGTGATTTGTTGGCATGTTGTAGGTTGCAGTACTAGGTTTCAGGTAAGTTGCAAGACTGTGAATGGCGTGGCTGCCGGAATGTTGCAAGTGTGTAGTATCGTACCTGTAACCTAGGTCGGCAACCAAGTTGCAGATGTATAAGGCCTGTTACTGTTAAATCAAATAAAAACCTGTACCCGACACACCGTCGCTATCGTAATACACAAGCAGTGGCGTAACGTTTCTGAAATACCTTGTGTTCGAGATCAAATGAGGTCCCCTAATGCATTGGAATTTCTTAAACCAATTTTTTTCCAGGATGTGTTTGCAAATGGCTATTAAGGCATGGTAAAATGCGATTCACACTTGACAACGAAATTAGGTTTAATTATGAAATTGCGTATCCTGTTCACACTATCGTCCCAATTTTATTACACAGTTTGACGGTGCAGTAGAATCCGTCTAAGCTTCAATTCCGATAATTTTGCAACCAGAAGTTCAATCTGTTGATTACCGTAACTCCTAGTGGAGCATGGTGCATTGATGACTACCGTGTGTAGTCATCAACGTTACAAAGACAACTGAATTCGGAGTGTGATACGGTTGTCAGCCATACCACTTCCTAGTCGCATTGTTAGTTTATTATTATTAAACTTGCGACGAGTCGTGCCGAGTTTGGAAACTCGTTTCTCTATGAGTGTCTATTTCACAGAGTGGCGACCGAACGATCACGGCCACAGAGCACCACAAGAAGAAGTTCAATCTAACTTATAAAAATCGTGGTCAAAGATTTGTGTTCGTAAAAAAGTGAAAATTACACTTACAGGTTGGTAACGCAATTTCAACCAAAACCCCAAACCAAATCTTCATGAAATCGAGGTAAATTGTGGGGAAATTTGCCTGATTGAATGCTATTCACATCTTCACAGTAGAGGCCAGAGGGGTTTTGGTTAAAACTGCGTTATGAAATCGATGAGAATGTATGTCCACTTTACTTATAAGGAAAAAGTTGGTGGAGTTTTTTCAGTTATGGATTTCAACTTTAGTACCAGCGCTATTTGTTAATGGGTGAAGCCATTTCTTCTGTTAATGGGTAAATTCATTTTTTTCGGTTGCGCATACAAAATGAAAATGTCATCAAAAAGTGGCTTCAACATCTGGGTAAACTTTTTGAATATTAAGACCAGATTTTCAAACGTTACTAGTTAGCAAGTCGTTTAATGTCACTCATCGAATTGTCACTGTCGGGATTTTTGTCATAGTAAGTAGTAATGTCATATCATTTAAGGGCGCTATTACACAGTCATATATTGGTAATATATTTTATAATAGATATTTATATATACTTGATACTTGATTTCGCTTCCTGCACGTCTAAACATTTATACTGAATGAATCGAGTAGGCTTAGGCATATGACATACATATTATAATAAAAATATGACTGTGTAATGGAGGCCTAAAGTTTGTTTTATCTCCTTAAGGTCCATCTAGATTGATCGCCAAATGGTGTCACGTGCAACCAAATGGCTGTTGTTATTGCATCCAAACTGATCGCCATTTGCGTGCGCGTCCAGTTTTGATATTCAATATGGCAACTCAACCAACCGCTTGTCAAATTCAAAGTGACAATTTTGCAATTTTGTTCGTTCTTTTGTGTAAAATTGAATAATTCATGAATGGTCGTGTAATAATTCAAACGCGCAGAGTCCGATTTTGATAATTAAATTTTTAAAAAATCACCAAAATGAAATTTTGGTTATGTCATTTTCTGTCTCCATTTGGTTGCTAGTGTAAGTGCTAAGTAGCAACCAAATGGCTGTTCGTAATGCCATTTGGCGATCCAAGAAGGCGAAGGTGCAGCAGAGCCGGAAAAAGATTATGGCCACCATCTTCTGGGATTCCAAGGGAATTATAATGATTGACTTCAAGGAAGAGGGCACATCAGTAAAAGGGAAATATTATGCAGATCTTTTGACCCAATTGAGGGCCAACATCGTGGAGAAACGGTATGGAATGGTATGGTATGGTATGGTATGGTGCTGCTTCTTCACGACAATGCACCAGTTCACACCGCCGCGGTGGCCAAGGCTGCTGTGGTCAAATGCGGCTTTGAAGAAATTGAACACCCCCCGTACAGTCCAGACCTGGCCCCAAGTGACTACTTCCTGTTCCCAAAGTTAAAAAAGGACCTCCGAGGACGAAAATTTGAGACTGAGAAGGAACTGAAAGATGCTGTTTTGGACCATTTTCAAGACAAACCCGCGGACTACTTTTTTAAAGGGATGCAGGATCTTATTAAACGATCTCATCGTTGTATTGAAGTAAAGGGGAGTTACATTGAAAAATAAAACTTAAATGAATTCAATCGGATAACTGGAAGTGTGCTTTTCTCAACAATTTTGGATTCTACTACGTATGTTGCCATATCTTTCCGTTTATAAGTGTCCGTTTTTCATTGCTTTGCAATTTTCGAATCACAAAAATGTTTCTATTCTTTGCATTACAAGAGATTTTGCATGTCCAAATTCCACTATACACCGGATCAGGCCAACACGGTTACATCAATCCTGTACATTATAGCTGCTGTGGCCATTCCTCTGTTCGGTTTGATTATTATGGATAAAGTCGAACGAAGTGTGTAGTGGATGTTCATTTCAGTTTAAGGAACAATTGGAGCACACATGTTGCTCGCTTTTACAAATCTCAATCCGTACGCTGGTATGGTGCTGATTATTATTATTATTCGATGTGGAGAAAGACGTAGTCGACAAAATGCGCAGTATAAATATTATTATCATTTTTATTAATTATTATTATTATTAATGTTAAATGCCTTGTTTGGATAGTGAATAAATAAATAAAATGTTGTCTGCTATGATCTCTTAAATTGACTAGGTATCTGGATTTTGTATTCGTTATGTATGCATGCTCTCAACATTTTTGCTTACAATCAAATCTTGTAAAAACATTAACGGTAGCAGTAGTGAAGATAGTTCAGACGATAGCGATGTCGACAGTGACGAGCTCCAGCTCGAGATCCTCCAGTGATGACGAGGTTTTGAATAACAGTTCATTTGAAGAAATCCCAATCGTCCGCAATGCCGTCGAGAACTCCGAGGTCATGTCCATCCTGCAGGACCTTTGTACGGCCATCCGCGAACTGTAGCTGTTTCTCAGTATACGCAACCACCGAATTCTCACCACCTGGACGCATGCATTTTCGGAAGAGCTTGGCACAGCGGAAATAGCTTCCTAAAGCATTAGCCGGCAGCTCCTGGGGCATGGACAAAGAAACAATCTCAATGTCACCTACAAAGCGATAGGTAGAGCAATTCTCAGCTATGCAACACCGGTGTGGTTACATACCCTTGGTAACACAAACTGCCAGAGCGCTGTTCCACGTATCGCGACATTGCCACCTAATGTCGTCACAGGATCATCATCATCATGAAACCAGCATATCACAATCTCCTCAGTCCTCCTGTCTGCTAAATCTGCTACCGCTAGATCTATTCGGCCAACAAATGGCTGCTAACACGGCACTACGCTTACGTGAAACAAGTCAGTGGCAAACCCTGGAGTACGGTCACTCAACGATTCTACAAAATTTTAACCTCCTTTCTGAGACTGACTACACTAGTCCCAAGTATGCTTTTGACAAAAACTATGTTTGTTTGATTCCGTCGAGGGATCACTGGAATAACAATACACCCCTGGCTACGGGGTCGTTGGTTTTTTACACTAATGGTTCTAAGACGGATGAAAGAGTCGGTATTGGAATCCACTCGGACGGACTGGACATTAACTTGACACACTGTCTAACTGACCACTGTAGTGTCCTTCAAGCGGAAATTTCTGCAATTATGGAAGTCCTAACCTGGTTGGAAAATCATATAGTCACGATGAGGGATGTTATCATCTGACAGTCAGGCGGCAATCCGATCACTCGAATCTCTCCCGGCTACATCCAAAACTGCTGTTAGTTGTCACTCAGCTCTAAGAGTGATGGCCAATTTTACAACATCGTTCTCTGCTGGATACCCAGTCACAGTGGATTTGAAGGGAACTTTAACGCGGACCGTCTCGCTCGCAATGCGACTTCTATAACCTTAGACTCCGACCGAAACAAGCTGAAAGCTCCAATCGCTTTTTGTAAACTGGCAATACAAAAAACCGCGATACACAGAGCTAATGCAAGATGGCCTAGCGGTACTACATGTACTACAACAAGATTGATTTGGCATCGATTTGACGCAGCCAGGTCTATTATTCTACTGTAAATAGACAGGAAACATATCGGCAAGGTTGTCGGGACCATAACGGGGCACTGGCCTATCTGGGAGCACGCCAGGAGGCTCAAAATTCCCCATATCGACTTCTGTCGTAGTTGCGATAACGAAGAAGAGGAAGAAAGTGTACATAATTTTCTCTGTCATTGTCCGGCCCTGGCCGAGAAACGTAGACGTTTTCTTGGCTCAATTTTCACGATACAGATGATCTGCGTGATGTGAGCCCGTACTATTGCTCAACAAGTATATTGCCATCACGGGCTGGTTCTCGGCTTAGGTGTCAACTGTAAGGACGTTTCAATCGGTGGTATCACATTCACAAGGGACCTAAGTGTTTGATCACTTAGCGACCCCTATACCTAACCTAACCTCCTGTCTTTACAATATCTCGGACATACGACGACCAAAAACTAGAATTTTAATGCCAAAAACTCGCAACTGACAACCCGTAATTATCAATCTGACAGCTCGGATATTTAGACCAGTATTTCATTGAACTTTCATTGATTAGACATTGCACTGTAGAATCTAGACCAAAAAAGTTGACCCAGATGTTGGGACACTTTTAAATTGGTCTAAGCGCATTCCATTTCTAGAAATTCAATGGAGAATTCGCACCTGTCTGTCTGATTGCTTACGTAAAAAGCCCGAAGTCTCTAGATTAATATTTAATCAATTTAATCAAAGAAACCGTTATCACTGAAAAAAATTCGCACTTTTCTAGTTTCTGAACCACTATGCGGCAGAGACTTGTATCGGTTAGCGATCGTATCCTAGGATCTGTTCTGACTCTTCTTACTGAGTCGTACAAAATGATTCCATCATTGCATAATTTTCGAAATTAGTCTTTTTGCCACGCTGATTGGACGAGTATTTCCCCGAAAATACATAGAAGTACCATTTTTGGACGGGAATCAGCGACTCAAAATTACTGCTGCTACGCCGATTGAGCGAGTATTTCCCCGCGTAGTTTAATTTAAAAATTTGCGAGGTGTTGAATTTAGAATTGGATGAATTTGACAGATCATATTAAGTAATTTGCGCTGATTAGATTACGTATGAGCCTAATTTAATAGTAACTGACCAATTATTATTATTGGATATAAAAACAAAATCTACTGGTATGGCAAAATATCAACGGTTAGCAATTGCAGAACATTTGTGAGGATTTCTTTAACCATATATGAGAACTTTATATTTTGCTCTAAATGAACCATACTGCAACTTTGAGAAATTGGACCTTCAATTATTCTTGTAGGTCTTGAGAATCCCCAAAAGAATATGCAGTTGCAATCAGTGGCGTATTTACAGGGGGGGGCACAGGGAACACGTGCCCCCCCTGTGAGCACATGAAACTTTTTTTCATATACTAAAAACTGAAGTACCAAACGTTCCCTTTTTATGTTGAGCATTTCTATTACTAAACTTTGGAATCCTTCGTCGAAACATTAACATCAAATGATCTCCTTGCTGATGGACCCTTTCAGTTTTTCCAACGAGTTGAGCTTATTTTCATAGAGGCGTGGTGTCAAGAGCAAGAACTCTCAGATAATAAGTAGCATGAATCTGTTCGGAAACAAGGAGTACTATTGAATTGAGGTTGTGGAGAATCAACCAACGTTTTTGTTTTGCGGACTCGATTTCTTGTAAGCCGCTGAATTGATAAATATTTGAAACAATCGGTCTGATTTTTCGGTCGGGCTTTTTAATCTTATCACATATTTTAACATCACCTAATCAACTGAGATTTGATTCTAGGAAATTCAAATGAGTTTTATTTCCTTTGTAATAGTAAGAACTAAGTATTAGCGACCTACAAACGTGTTTCTAAATAGATTGAATTGAGATATTTACGGAAAATTTAAAATGAAATGATTTTTGCGCCTGAAAATTCTCTATTTCTTTCTATCTATTTCCCCAAATCTGCAGACTAATATCGGGCTAAAATCTACCAAAAAAGGACAAAATAAAACCCAAAGATATCGGAATCGGAAAATTTGATGAAACTTTCTGTACGGGTACGCAATGAAAGAAGAGAAGCAAAAAAAAAGAAGAAAATAAGGGAGAAATATGTTTGTACTAATACCACCTCAAAATATGTCTACTTAAAAACGCTTCCAGTATTTCTAAAAAAAAAACGATTTTACTGCTTTTATTGTTTATAAATGGCTGTAAAGAATGGGTAGAATGATTCTACCGATAAAAATTTCACTTTTTCTAAAAAATACAATTTTTTTCTCAGTAGGTCCAGCCAGACCTATTGGGTATAGAATATGCATATTGTAGTAGGTGCCGACAGAAGGGTTAAAGGTCTTTAAACCAGATGCTTCTCTTTCTGTTAAAGTGCTTAAAAAGTGTTTTGGTGAGAAAACATTTTTAGCATACATTTTCGAACTCCTACGGTTAAAACAAAGGTGCCTGTGGTGCCCTGTGCCTGCCTGTGCGTCAATTTTAACGAAGTAAACATCAGCGTAGTGATTTTTTCTTATTTCTACTTCGCAATTTATTTGTTAAAACATGTTGCTTCAGCTTACCATCTAGGACCCGTTTTAAACGGTATTGCAGATACTACAGATTGTAATATGTAGAAATGGAAATAACAAACACTCATACCGTTCTGCTTACCTTTGTTGCTTAATTTTAATTAATCGATTGACCACTTCCCGGCTCTATGCCAGGGATAGTTCCTAGGATTCTGGATTGTACTTGTAAAAATCTGTTACTAGATTTTTGACAAACCATACAAAGGCTTATTTTTCAGTAAATCCTAATTTTGCATTCAAACTCGCTTAAACTTGCCATGGAACTCAAGACCACAATATCAGTAAAAATTTGTTGTATCAGTTTTTCATCTGTTTTTCTTTTAAAACTAAGCAGAACCACTTTTTGGTCGAAAATGGCAGAATTGGACGATATATGAAATTTCTCCTCCAAAGAAAAGTGTTCCGCCTGCAGTCCGTTATGTCATATGGAAACGGTCTCTATGGTCATTGCATTAATTTCACAAAATTGTAAAATGTAAAATGTAAAATTTCCTTTTCGGCTTCAGGCTCCGTCGAACTACACTACGCAAACTTTTGTTTGTCCCTCCGTAATTTGTTTTCAGGAAAAGCCGAAGTTCAGTCAGCCATAGGGTGACCACCTGCTTGCCTTCGATTTACGGGTTACTAGCGTATAAAATACGGGATTTCAATTTTTTTACGGGGCAAAAATTTAAAAAAAATGTTATGCTGTTATTTTTACATGTTATTTGAAAATTGCATTTTATTTTAGGCTCAACCTTGACAGTGTGAATATTTGGTCGGTTACGGCTATCTGTCCATACGTTACCGCAAAGCGTGAATAGGTTCTCTCGACCAGTGAATTAATTGCCAAGACGAGTATTTATAGGAAACCTTGTTCAGTTCGTCACCTGCTTGTGGACGAAATCGTTGAGCTTTCTAGTGGCAAAACTACCCAAAACCCTTATGGATTTCGTTCTCTGTACGTCGAGTACATTCTACGTCAAAAACCCCCCTTTTCAGCTCAAAAAAGTTTTTGCCTGTTTTCGACATAAAATGTACTGGAAACCCTATGCGAGCTCGTCCACTTTCATGAAACGAAAGATGATCGATTTCGTCACCTGCGTCTGGAAAAACTGACCCTTGTTCAGTTTGTCCAGACGCTAAACGATAGAAAAGACCAGTTTCAAAAATGGAATCATATTTTGCTGCTATTATTGATAGCTTTATATAATTTTGTCCGTGTGTCAGGGTTTATCACTTCATCGGCATCTCTTCATCTCCTGTACATATTTATTAATTAGGGCGAAGTTACACAAAATTCTTCATAATTCCTCATTTTCTTAAATTATCCATTGTTTGCCCCGTATTTGATTTTTTGGATTACGGGTTTTTGGACTTTCGGTGCCCGAAAAACGGGGTAACCCGTAAAATACGGGGCATCTGGCCACCCTCAGCCAGTTAGTGCTAGTGTTATTCTAAGATCTACATAATTGTATTATGTTTGCTCTTAATAAATAATAAACATAATGTTACATATCAGGAAAACTAAACTTTTGGTGCATTAACCTGAAATGCAAAGGATTCTCAGTCTTTCATAGAACACAGCCCTGAACACCATAATTTCTATATTAATCAAACTTTGTATGCAGGCTTCAAATCATGCATGTCTAGGTACATCATGATCAACAACGTACCATGTATAGATCTGCTTGATTTCCTCCCTTCAGTAAGTTTATCAACCAGTATGGTGCAAATGCCATCTGGTAGACTTAGGTGCACAAACTTCAGCGATCCCTCAATCTCAACAATGTTTTTCCTATGTAGATGCTACCGGATATCCCCACACCAAAACTTTATGTACCAAGTTAGTCCCGTACTCTGTGCCCCCCCCTTTGAGAATTTTCTAAATACGCCACTGGTTGCAATGAATATCTAATGAACTTCAGATTAGAATCTCATCATTTGCATACTTTTAAAAATTCGCTCTAATTGTATGGATCTAAATAAAATATAAATTAGAGCCCTAATAAAAACGCATTATTGAATTATCTATTAGAAATCTCCTAACTAAACCATGTATTTAACCGACGCATATTGTTCTTCATTATATTTCCCACAACTAGCATTCAGTGAATCGTCTATGTTCACAGTATGACTCGACTTCTAGCAACCGCGAAGGCGTGAACATGTGAACCTTTAACAAGGTGTATTACAGCTGATACCTAATTTGCATACATTACTCAAATCACTGAAAATTACCCATAAACTTGTAAACTTTGCTGTGTATATCAGTTCAAGTGGCCGCACTCGCGGTTTAATTTTCACATGGATATTAGCGTTGTTTCTCGCGCATTTCCACTTGACTTTCGGCTGACTTCTGTTTGTTTTATTTTTCCGTGCTTGTTCTTAAGGGTTGCGCAAGTCTCATTTTTTTTTTGCACCTTTATGTAATGCATTAGAAGGAGGTATGACAAACAATGAACTGTAGAGACAAAAGTGGGTGGTTATATGGCGGATTGCAATACAAATACATACAATGCAGAAAAATACGGTGGATTAACCCGTGTGCTACTATAATGCACCGTGTGATATATGCATAACATTGGAAATGTGCAAGCAATCACTTAGCACGCTACACCTTGAGCTTGTAAATCTGTTGAAGTAGCAGGAGCCACATTAGAGTTCATATAACTATTCAACGACACAACAACAGAAGTAATAGAACGGAAAAGTGATATCATGATGTCGCATTTAATACACACTATAGGAGTATGTATGCATCCATATACAAATAAATAAAAAACGGAGATGAGCCTGCACTCTCAAGACACTTTATAGAAACGGATAAGTGCATCCATGAAGCGCACACATATGGGTGCATTATTCTAGAAAAAAAACTACAACCGAACAAAGTATGCAACAACATGAGACATTTGATATCGCTGATTTATTGCTTTGATCTTTATTTGGTAATGTGTGCCTTGCACTTTTCAGCGCAAATTTTTTTTCCTTCAAACTCTATTGCTGTGTTGTCTTTCAGTTTTCGGATTCCGTTTGGAGACGATCTTTCCCGCACTAGGACTTGTTAAATGTCAACGTGAATAAGTCAAGATTCTGATTAGCGCATTGTAAATTTAACTTAATGTCATCGAAGAAAATTAATTTTTATGTAATGGATACAAATGGTAGTTTAAATTGAATCTAATTTCAGTTGGTGAGTTCGAAGGCTAGACATTATTTTAAATTATCTATCTTCATGAAAGTGTGTGTTTTAATAGGTTGTTTTTTTTAAGCTAAATGAAATGTTGTGCCTATGGGGATAGGGATTTAGTGAAACTAAAAATACCTAAAGGTACAAGGAATTCAAGATCTTCTGAATAGGCTATAGCATAGGTATTGGTGATTTTAGATGATATGCATTGAATTTGTCTTGAATGAGAGAGTATCAAATTAGAATTTATTTCTATACCAAGGTCTGATAACGAGAAGCCACTTAAATTCCTTTTCCCTATTTTGGGAAATCATTAGCTCCTTTTCTTTCTACCAAAAAATACTCAAGCCAAAGCGGTGCATGTTTTAAATGTGACATCCATAAATTTCGGCGGTGTTTGAATTAAATCCTTAAAATCACTACGCTGAATCACCACTGCAACAAACTGAAATTGTCCCCAGTAAGACTAATACACGTAAGTACTCACAACAAATCAGATACCGTGTAATTACATATGTTTATTAAACAAAATAAAACTCACTTATGTATCTACTTAATTCTTGCCATTTTGATTAATCATGTCTACTATATGCATTTAGCGGTGTATTTCTCCTTTTTTTACATCACACTTGCTAGAATAATTCTTGTTTAGTATTGCATAAAAATGCAGATGATTGAGGGTCGCCTCTGATGCTAATATGTTAATTAATGATGATACATGTATGTCAGTAATAGAACTGATGCTCGGAAGTGGTAAATGCACCACAAAGTGATAACTTTGTTCATGAGCTACACCAGACAGTAGCAAAAGTTCACTGTTGCATTGCTCGAAGCATTATGCAATTCCTATTCAAAATACAATTTAAATGAATTCCAAAAAATATTCATCATTACTTAATCGACTATTACAGTAAAACTTCGTTATAACGCTCTTCTGGGGTCTAAGCCAAAAAAGCGCTATAACCGGGAAAACGTTATAGCCGGGAAGTCCAACAAATATACTTCATAGACGCATACACGTTTTAGGTGACAAAATTCATTTTTCGATTGATACATGTGGAATGAAATAGTAAGGAAATGGCAATCAATTGATTACTGGTTTAAAAAAAACATATATGTATTTGTTTTTGTTTTAGACTGGCAACAGGCTGCAGTAATACTGATGTTTGAAAGATCCTTCCTCTTTGTCCATGCTAAAGGAAGTTGCTCGAATCTTCTTTATTGCAACTAAGCCTGCAAAAGTTTTTGGCATGCATGACGCCTCTTTCTTGTTCTTTCCTGTGTCAACGGATGCTGATGAAATTACGAGATCTTCAATTATACTTTCAATTGTTGTTGTGTCTTTCCCTTTATTACAATATAGATAGACTACGTGCCCCATAAATTTGTCAGTATAATTTTTTTTAAGAAAATGAGACTGGGAAAAGAGCGTTATAACCGGGAAATAGTAACGTTATAACGAATCGAAATTCCCTGTAATAAATGCTAATGGGACCGGGACCGAGAAAAAAGAGCGTTATAGCCGGGAAAGCGTTATATCCGGGAGCGTTATAACGAAGTTTTACTGTATATAGAATTTTCCCAAATATTCAGATATTCACATGCTACCTCACTTGTGAACAATATGATATTCATCTAATATGCATTGTATGTATTACAAAATCACTAAATCGACTGCATTCCAATCATCATCATTATTACTACATCCATTCCACCACCCTCATCACGAAATATGCCATTCATCGATCGTCTCTCATAGTATAGGATTCGCGTAACTAAACCAAAAACAAAATACAGAAAAAAAATTCCAGAGAGAAGAAAAGATTTAAAACCCATCTCTGAAATGATCACAGTTCGAACACAGGTCAAACACACAGGATAGGACAGAATTGGTAAAATTGGAAATTTTTCATCGTCAAATAATTGCACATTCCCAGAGGCAACATCAAAAAAGGCATTAGTGTGCCTCACCTAGGCACGATTCTGAAGGTTACATACTACAATTTCGATGCAGACGATTGCTACGGATGAACATCTTCGTGATTTACTATACAAATCTCATGCCGTACTTGTCGTTCGGTAGTTATGGGGACTACATAAGTATTTATAGTGCAGTCAAAATATCCCAATTCAGGCCTCCAAATAGAAAAAAATAGAGTAAGGATAATTTTTGTTGTTTTTGAATCAGTGGGCTCGCAGGAATCTACAACTGATTTTGCTAAAAAAAATTTTGATCGGAAAGGTCCCAAAAAGGACAAAAAATGATACTCTTTAACCCTTGACCGGAGGTCGGCATGCGGGGTATCATATCAAAGGGGGCGTCGAGTACATTACATATCCGGTGTTTGTTTGCTGTTTCAAGGACCCTCAAAGGAATAAATTGAGCTTAAATGGAAAATTTTCGAGTTTCTCGTGTATCTTTCCAAAGCTATAACTACGAGAATAATTCAAGTTGTCCCTACTTTTATCACTTTTCAGAATCTATAATAGCTGGAGATTCTACCATTAAATTTGCTAAGAAAAAGTTGCTCGGAAAGCTCTGAAAAAGGACATAAAAGGACACTAATTGCACACCTTGATCGAATGTGGGCATGTGGGGTGTCATATCAAAGTAGACGTCGAGTGTATTGCCTATCTGGTGCTTGTTTCCTGTCTCAAGGACACTAAATGGAATAAGTCGGGCTTAAATGGAAAATTACGGCTTTAGAAAGATACAGATACGGGAAACACAAAAATTTTTAAGTTGAGCCCAATTTTGTCCTTTGAGGGTCCTTGGGACAAGAAACAAATGCCGGATATGGAATGTACTTGACCTCCTCTTTGATATGACACCCCACATGCCCACGTTCGGCTAAGGTGTGCAATTAGTGTCCTTTCATGTCCTTTATCAGAGCTTTCCGATCAACTTTTTTCTTAGCAAGTTTAATGGTAGAATCTCCAGCTATTATAGATTCTGAAAAGTGATAAAAGTAGGGACAACTTGAATTATTCTCGTAGTTATGGCTTTGGAAAGATACACGGGAACTTCGAAAATTTTCCATTTAAGCTTGATTTATTCCTTTGAGGGTCCTTGAACCAGGAAAGAAACACCGGATATGTAATGTACTCGACGTCCCCTTTGATATGATACCCCGCATGCCGACCTCCGGTCAAGGGTTAAAGAGTATCATTTTTTGTCCTTTTTGGGACCTTTCCGATCAAAATTTTTTTTAGCAAAATCAGTTGTAGATTCCTGCGAGCCCACTGATTCAGAAACAACAAAAATTAGCCAAAAATTAGCCTTACTCTATTTTTTTCTATTTGAAATGCTAATATGACTGCACTATTAGCGATTGCATTGATATACAAAACAATAAGAATAATGTGCAGCTACCATATGCCATTCAAATTTACCATAATGCGATTTGTTTTTAGGTTGCATTAAAATGTTTGAAGAATATTTTTCTGATAAAATTAACTGAAATTAACACTTTTCCCAATCAAATTAATCCAAGACGGTAGACATTTACACGGTCGAGCTTAAAAGCTCGTACAACGATTATACCATCTAAATCAGTCTTTAGCAAGTCTTGACTTGACCTCTTGTTTTAGAGCCGTTGAGATCAACAGCACGCTCTGCCGAACTATTCATTCCTACAAATGGGTACTCATTTAACATCTGAGTGATATCATATATAGTTCATTACATCGTAAAGACATAGTTTTAAACAGAAAATGTTACCGAAGGTCAGTTTTTGTTGTTTTGGAACCGGTAGGGTCCTAGCAGTCTAAAACCGAAAAGGTCCCAAAAGGACAAAAACGGATACACATTTATGCTTAACCAAAGATAGACATGTGACACATCAAATCAAAGACGACGTCGAGTACATTACATATCCGCTGGTTTTCCTTTATTTCGAGCCCCAAGGACCGCGAAAATTAGGTCAAAAGGATCAAATTCTTGTATCTCTAATTTTGCCATTTTTATGTACAGCAGCGGAACGCTAATTAACAAGTCGACACAATTAGTATCGTACGTCGACGACATCAACATGATGTAACGAAGGGTGGGCAATGCAGAAGGCCTTCTTCATAGTCTCGATGCCGCCGCAAGGGAGGTTGGACTACATATCAACGGGGATAAAATCAAAACCATGATGCAACAAAAACAAGAACGTCAGTAAATTCTAGCATCACAGTGGTAGACCTCAATATAGAATATGTAGACAGCATCATTTACCTGGGTTGTAATTTGTCAAAGAACACTAACGAAACAGATGAGATAAAGTGACGGATAAGTACAACTAGCTAATAAGTGTTATTTTTCGGTCGTCCCAATAATGAAATCGAAGCTGATGCGGAGAAACACGAAGCGCCACGTATATATAAAACGATCATCCAACCTGTGTTATGCTATGGGTATGGCTACGAAGCATGAACCCTAACCCAAAACTCTGTAGATCAGCTGGACACAATCTAGCGAAAGGTTCTCCGAAGAATCTTCGGAGCCAGTGGCGATCCTACGTAGGGGGTTCAAACCGATCCTACGTTGGGGGTTCAAACCCCCTCCGAAATTTGTTGATGTTTGAAAAAATGTTTGGATCATTGTAGTGATTACAAGTATCATGATGTTTGGTTGACAAATTCGGGTAATAGAAAAATAGGTCACTATTTTAACCGACAGACCAGGTGTCCAGCCAGTGGAGAGGACTAAAGGATCCAAATTCCTCTCCCGAAATGATTAGTAATATGAAATAAATTGTGAACACTCATTCAATTGATAGGACGGACATTTTTCGAACGTTGGGCCCGACACCGAAACCAATATCTGGCTACGTCCTTGCAACAGATGGATGGAGATTTTGCACACATCATTCAAGAAACAATTAGCGAGGAACTCAGCATCATGAAAATGTACTGGCAAAATTATTTCAATTTTCAATTCGAAACCACGAAAAAACCTAAAGTAGAAAATTGTGTTAAATCAGTGAAAGTGCCTCTCGGAAGTAGGGCAACTGAAATTGATAGAATCGAAATTTATGTTGTACAATTTTTCCACAAACTTATTGATATTGAATTTCAAAGGTTCAGTTAACTAAGTCGTGCGGTGCCTTAGAATAATTAGGGGAGAGAAGTAGCCTCTTTAGTGAATTTAAGCTCCATCGATCAATAAAATACTATGAGGCCTGGGACTGGTTTGCAACTGGTTTGAAGCTTTAGTGATGTTGAGTAAATATATAATAAAAAAAAATTAAAAATGATTTTCGCAGTGTCCTTTGGCAATCACAGTGATTTTATCGCGCTTAGTAGATTTAGGATATCAATTCGTCATTGACTGTCTGACCAACGTCAAACTTTTTACGAAAACCCCTCCCAAAATATTACTCTGCGTACGCCACTGTTGGAGCCGTTCGCGAACAACCGATCCGATACAACCATGAGTTGTATCAGGCTTTACGATGAGTTACATTTGTCTAAAACTGTGAAATTGTAGTGACTGCAATGGGCGGGGCATGTGCAAGGGATGAACGACGTTCGCATGCCAAAGAAGGTAATGAACGCGCAACGGAGTGGATGGAGCCACATTACGTGGACGACCTAGAGCTCGATGGGAGCAATTAGTATATTAGGACGCCCTCCAGATGGACTTCCGGAACTAGAGGGCAAGGTCACGTGACCGCGACAATTGGAGGTCAACAATCCAGGCGGCCAAAGCCCGACGTCGGCTATCGTGCCGTAAAGAAAAAGAAGAAATTAATAATTGCTGTGGCCAAAACTACCTGTTACTGATGCCAGTTAACCAATGCATATATACATCCGAGAACACTAGTCTATTGATCAACCAAATACCGAAAATCTTGTGACTGTGTCAAATGACGACGATGGCACAATCCTGAATAGAGCGATGTAATGGACCACAGAGGCGGAGCTGACCGTGAAGGTCGAAAAACGAAGATTGCTCCTTCAATGAGGACAACGGCAGCACGAGTTGGTTGCTACGCTCAGACTCGGAGGAGGGCGTGGGCTTCTGCTGCCTCATTGTCCCTGTCCACACATATTAATCGGGATTCTCGTGCCTACAAAACTTCACACACAGGCGGGAAAGAAAAAAAGGGATCCCTGGCCAGCCAGTTCAGTCGCCATTTTAAGCGCTCTGGGGCTAAGATGGCGGTAAGCCCGCAGCCGTCTACAGCCGGTTCCCTTCCCGCCAAAATTGGCGTTACCCAATTCAACTTGCGGGTCGGAACACAGCTGATGTCGATGCATAAATATCCGTTTTCGCTCTGAGCGGCATTTTACAAATTTCAATGATTTAAAAAATACCTTCAAATCACTAAACTTTCAAAAATGTAGCCAAAGCCGAGAATGAACATTTATGTGTCCGAACCGGCCGTTACAGCGATTTTCTTTCTGCCTGTAGAAATAGGCACACACCACTAGAACGGCCAACATGCCTCCAAGGCAGGGAAAGAAACAACGCCGTGCAGCGATATAATGAGCAAGGAAGAAGAAGTAATTGTTATTGTTGATGAAATGCTGTCACTTTAGCTGTAAATATGGCCGTGTTTTTTACATCGGGGGCAGGTTTGCTAACCCAGACGCGCAAAAAAAAACTATCGAGGGTAGCATCCAGGTTAAATTTCAAATTGTCACGTAGGCATTGCCATTAATTTCAAAACATTGCTAAAAAATATTAAGGCCCCGTTTTCACTTTACAAACGCAAAAGTTAACATGAAATTTTTTTATTGAAAACATATTTTTATGTAGGAATCATAATTTTGTTAGAATAAGAATTCGATGAACAAGATTTTTAACATGAATTTACAAACAAAAACTATATTTTTTGCACACACTTGTGTGTTGCATGTAAACTATACCTTAGAGCTTTTCATTTCAAAATTTAATTTTTGCTAGTCATTGGAAAACGTACTAGAAAATAATTGGGATTGCATACATTTAGGCGAGTTTTGGAAAGCTCATTAAATCTGGATAGCAATATAATTTCTAACCTGAATAAAGTCACAGGTTAGCGTTTGTATGAGAATTACCCCGGATAGTGTAGGTTAGCTAATTAAAAAACACGGCCTATGTAAACTTGTATGTATTTGAAAAAAAAAAGTTACTGGCTGAAGTCTTTCGTTTTGTTTTTACAAACAAGATACATAATGGCCGTGTTTTTTTTAACAGCTAGCTAGCTACACTATACGGGGTAATTTTCATACAAATGCTAACCTGTAGCCTCATTCATATTAGCCATTCAAACCCGAATAGCATGCTATTCAGTTTTAATGAGCTTTTCAAAATTTGCCTAAATGTATGCAATTCCAATCACTTCTAGTACTTTTTCCAATGACTAGCTAAAATTAAATTTTAAAATGAAAAGCTTCTAAGGTGTAGTTTACATGTCGCATACAAGTGTGTGCAAAAAAAATAGTTTTTGTTTGTAAATTCATGTTCAAAATGTCGTTTGCCTAATTCTTATTCTAAAAAAAAATTATGGTTCACGCATAATAGTATGTTTTCATTAAAAAAATAGCATTTAAATTTTTGCATTTGTAAAGTGAAAACGGGGCTTAAATATAAATGAGCAACATTTTGAAATAAATTGCAATGCCACCGTGATAATTTGAAATTTAATCTGGATGCTACCCTAGATGGTTTTTTTCGCGTCTGGGTCAGCAAACCTGCCCCCTATATGACATCAACGTGTTAGACTTGGTGTTATAGTGTGCTGTTCAGTTTGCGATTTTTTGTTTTTTTTTTTATGTTTAGAATTAATTTTTAATAAAACAAATAAAGCAGCTGAAGGCAGCCACTATGTTATCGTCATGTAGTCTTTATTAATCCCCAAGAATCACAGCACAGCGAACTATATTCATTTTCAAGGAACCCGAGTCTCAGCCAGAATCCTTTTCGCCACCACAATTTGCAGTCCCAAATCACGTTATGGCTAGACTATAGCTGACATAAAGTAAAAAGCGAAAATAGCGCTACTGTGTTTCTTATGTTAAATCTATCTGGCGGAGTTCTTAATGATTCCAACACCAACACGTCCTCTCAATTCGTTGATAGGTTGTGTAATGTTTTGATTCCCCTGGTAATTTCGTGAAGAGTTTCAGTGTAAATTGTCGCTCTGAGCTAATACGGAAAACAATGACCCTTTTATATAAAAAGTTTTATTTTGTCTAAATAAATTTGAACCAAAGCAGAAAAGCATTAAGAAAACGTTAGAAGCGTAGCCAGGATTTCGTTCAGGAGGAACAAGTACAAATTTTTTTGAACTTCATTATCTTAGCCAACAACTTTTTAGGGAGTTGGAGAATGTTATTTTAATTGACAACAAGAATTAAAATTTAAATTGCTGATCCAATTTTTCTCTTGATTACATCCAACTCACATGCAGATCGTAGCTTGTCTGTGCTCATTCCTTTTGGATTTTAAAACCCTTCGGAAAACAACTGCCTAGGGTCTCACTACGAGGAAGATTTCAAACTCAAAATATTAGGTCAACCGCGGTTTTTCAGGATTTGATATCAAAGGATATTAAAAAATGACACCAGGACGTCGGTTTGGGCTTTGGGCCTGAAATGTACTAGCCTGAATGTAGTTTACGATATTGAAGTGTAGGTCTCTCCCTTTTGTACGTATAGAATCTTAGGAACGGAATACGTATTTCCGAATGAGATTCAAATTTAAAGTTTGGAAAATCTTGCCTGATGAATGAAAACAAATCAATGCATCTCATGCACCCTTCCAAAACAATAAAATGTTAGGGGCGACCAATGAGAGAAAACTCACTGTTTCAGCCGGCCATTCGGTTGATGGATATCAAAAAAAATATTAAACTACAGATATTTTAAAAAAGTACTAAAAACCAACAGCCATAATTTTTACATGTTTACAAGCAAAATTTCAATTAATAATTTTAAAAAATCGGCATGCTAGGATGGATGTAGTACTGTTCGCGCTATTTTCGACCATATCCAAGGACCGTCACATAGCCATTATTTTAATAGAGTGGAAATTAAATGAAACATTTTCTCCCCTCCTCCTTGTCGGTGACTATATACCGAAATATATACACTGCGCGACAAATGCTTAGGTTCACACATATTTCCTTCCAGGAAACGGTAAAAAAAAAGTTTACCGGTTCAAGAAATGTTATTTTCGAAACTATTAAATATCACAAACAAAATGGATGGACTGAGGCCCTACAGGACATTCTCCTTAAATTACAGTAATTGATTTCATTCAAAGAGTCTTTTTCCACTGCGACAATTGCTTAGGTTCAGGGACGATTTTACCGTTATACTTAATGTTTTCGCTGAAAAATATTTCAGAAAAGTGACAAGCAGGAGAAATACAAAAAAAAAAAAAAAACAAGAGAATTTTTTGTTATTTAATAGTGTGTATTTCCGCCATTTTTATTTATAATTTTATAAAGCCTTCAAGGTAGGAAATTGTGTAAAGAATGCAGCACGGATAGCGGTATTTTAGACCGAGCTGTCTTAATTCCATGAATTAACTCTTCTTTAGGGTTTTACTGTTTACCACTACTATAAACCTCCCGAACAAGCCACCCCCAAATGTTTTCTAATGTGTTAATGTCAGGGGAGTTGGGCACCCGGTCTAACAAAGTCACATTTTCCTCCAAAATAAACGATTTAACTACCCTCGCTGTATGAATTGGGGCAAGATCATGTTGCAATATCCAAGGGTCGCCTTCGTCCATGACATTTATCTTAGGGATATCGTCTTCTAAGAGCGGTTTATAAGATGAACTCGTTTGGGGACCTCGTAGGATGACCAAGACGATAGTTCCATGATATGATATGGCTCCCCATACCATAACGGAACCTATTCGGGAGTGATGGCGTGACAGGTACATAGGTTCCTTCCTAATATCATGATAATAGTAAGAGAACCCATCTGGACCGTCCACACAAAGCCGTTTTTCATCCGTAAATATTACCTCTCCATTGCGATGTCCAGTTCATGAATCTTGAGCCGGATTCCAGGCGCTGTAGGCGATGCTGCGGGGTTAAGGCTGGTTTTTTCTTTAACCATAAATATTTAAAACAAGAAGCAGATCTAAGAACTCGTTGGGTGGTCCTCACAATTGTTGATAACCCCAAATTCTCCCCATGCTTACGCTCAGTAAGGGACGAATTCGAGGCTTATCTTAAGAGACGTCGCCGTAATGCACCGGAAATCGCTTTTTTTCTGCCTCCTGCGTATCGTCAGCCATAATTTTCACTATCTCGTATAAAATTACTTGCAACGTTCGAGCTCCGCTGAATCCATATTGTCATTTGTCCGTTTGAATATCCTTCTTGCTTTAGTATGGAAATTGTCGCCTTTTCCTCGGCAGAAAGTTGCTTTCCTTTTGACATTATCCACTATACGACTCACAGAGTATAACGCGAAAAAAATGTTTACAGAAACACTTCTCACCAGGACGAGATAACTCTTTAAAGTGGAAATTGCGATTTTCATTTTAAAAAATTCCGTTAGCTATGCGAGTTGCTTGATAGAGTTGCAATATTTATTAAAATAACCGTTAATTGAGAGAGCATTATTTAAAAATTATTTCTGATCAGAATACATAGAAATTATATAATTTTAAAGGAAAATATCCATGAACCTAAGCATTTGTCGCGCAGTGTATGTATGCATAAATGCATTTCGGGAGAAAGGTTCCTCGCTGAAATCTTTTGTTTTGTGTGCCAGCAGGAAGAAATGGCTGCTTTGGGAAACGCCTACGATTGTCGAAAAGTTCCGTGAATGGTTTGGTGATAAAATATAATATACGACGTGGGTTCTCAAATATTATAGAGGGTAGAACACGCGAACCTAATGGATTTTAAAACATTGTAAAAATTCGAAAATTGTGCTAAATATTTTTTTGTCGCTCAGCACAATAGAGCATTTAGAACACTGCCCTCTGACAATTTTTTCCGAATCTGTCCTCATCGCTTTGCAGTAGATCGACTAAAATCTAGCACCCACTGTCGTCTAGATGAGATACTGGAACAGTTAGTATTCCATTTTTCGGTTAATACCGAACAGTACAATAAAAATAAATAACAGGCGCGACAATCCCACATTGGACTAAGGCCACAGGATGTGTTAGTGAATCCTATTTCCAAGATCTTATCTGCTTTTTGTTGAGGTAATGAGATCAGCATCACGCTCAGCAGTGTTATTTATCCCCATTAATAAGTGCTCGTTTAACATCTGAGTGAGATCCTAGTCCGTCACAAGCTCGTGAGTTCGCGCGCGCACTAACCGCTAGACCAACCGGACTACAATAGCAGTACAATACACGGTTGGAAATCGTGGGAGTACATCCGCGAAAAGATCGATTGATTTGAGATTGATCTACTGCGAGTATCGGCGGGAAGATACCGAAAAGGGCTCCTTAATTTTAGCGTTGAAAATTGGACTTTTGCATTAAACTTTTCTCATAGCGGATTTTTTTCAAAACTCTGCATATGCTACTCACCCTGCTTTTTTTGTGACGTTTCAAAACCGTCAGGCTCCTGTGTGTCACCCTTTATAACTCAAAACAGAGACTTAGTTCAAAGGAGGCTCTAACGTTCGCTCTATTCAGGGAAACCATCAACTTCACACTAAGAACCCATTATTTTGTATTTCTCGTTGAATCATTGTGCTCCCATTGAGGTGATGTAATCTTCCATAGTTAGACTGGACTTCCCTCCAAAAACAATGAAACATTTTCTAATCATGTCGCGAGCACTTTAATTTGCATTCAAAAAAAGGAGCCCAAGATGTCGCCCGATTTTCAAGTAACGAATTAATTTAATTACCGATAACATTTTACTGCTTCCATCACAATCCTTGAAGCCGATTTATTTTGCCATATGGGAAATCCATGACTGCATCAGAATGTGATCTAGTTAGTAAAGGGGGTGTGCACTCTGCTTTCGTGACTGGAGACTCAAAACGTTTGTTTAAACCATAAGTTGACATAAACTCATCACGCGTGCGGAATTTGATGATACGATGCTACGAAGAATTTAACTCTCAAACATATGTGTATGAAGGTTCGCGGGAATCGACCTTGTCTTGTGCCACTAAACCCTAAAACTGAAAACCACATAGTACATTTGACCCCAAGAAATTTTCAAATATATGTATTTATACTGGAAACTTCTCTCTGTATACCGTATTTAAAAATAAAACCGCCATTAGAACCATATCGGCTCAATCACCGGTAAAATTAGCCGGCTACATCTTCTTCTGTCCAGATTTATTTCTGTATATCTTGCAATCGCAATATCATTGAACCACAGCTGTATCTATGAACATTGTGGGTGCCACATTTGCAATGATAACATCATTCCGACAAGTAACGCACCTGTACTTATACGAACAAATGCATAGTTGAGGATGGTTGAGGAGGTAAGCAAGTTACCACAATGGCGTAACTTCTCTTCCTTCAACACCAAAAAAATCATCAACGATCATAGATCAAGAATTGTGTGTTGTGCAGACAAGCAGTCCGAAATCAATTAACAAATGCTCTGCAATTAAGCAGAGATAAAAATAATAAGCAAATGTGGGTGGTGATTTTGCGCACTCGTTTTGAGCCTGTGCCGATTTTAAAATTCTGGAAGGGATGCTGCTAGTATACTTGCTGCACACTGTGGCTATAGATAGCATACTCATTAATATTAGCGACTAAAGCGATGATATTAAGTATGTTTGCGCTTTTCTCAGATTTTTTTACGATGCTATTTATCCGGAGACGTATATTCTTGATATCACGAATATTGAAGATTTTTTTATGCCGAGTCGGCAATCTATCACCCCCAAACGGAAGGCTGGAGATGAAGAGCATCTCACTCACAGAGGTGGGCTTCAGGTGCTTGCATCTTATGATGCGACTATTCTCTATGTGTCTATATAGTTGCAACGAAGGTCTACCTCTACCTTTGACCTATTGCAATTATTGTGAGTATAGAGTACTCGCTGCTCGTCTTCGCATATATAAGCAATACTACTATAAGATCTATTGCCATTAGAGTAGAATAAATAGGTGTAGCAGATAGTATGAAACTGACATTGTTGAATTGAAAATTGACCAGTCAAGATTGCTGCCGCCGACGCCATTTTTGTTTTCTTGAAGGATATTGTTTAGCAGGAAGGATTAAGACGATTGTGATTTAAATTCTTTTGAAGGCGTTTATTGTTAGCACGAAAAAGTTATTGTGATAATGTGGAAATCAGTGTTTTTAGTGTGCTGTTTTGTTGCTTTTGTTGTTGCTCGACCGCAAGGAGGAGACGAGCGTCCCGAACCGGTAGGATGGATTTATATGATCGAATAGTGTTTGTGTGATAATTTTGGAAAGCATGCTGGATGAACTAGAAAAATATGAATTTACTGGATTTTGTGAAAAGACGTGTCCATGGCTGTGTACAAAATCCCATTTAGAGAAATATAAAATTCGTAAAAAAACGCAGGATATTCATATGAACAAGAGCGGTTCTTCAAACAAGTTTTTTTTTTATTCATTTGGTTATTTGGTTTCTCGCTTCAAAGGCGATATATGCAACCGAATGTTACAGGATACGGGATACATCGACCGAATATATCATAAATATGTAATGCATAACCACCTGTAGTCATGAGATTCTCAGATGCGCACTACATTTAATTGATCATGTTTTACATTAATCCATTATGCTAATCATGTTGTCAGCGCACAGTACGTAAACATAATAAACATCAAAATGAATAACATTTAATTGCAGTTTAAGTAATTGCAAAAAATGTGGGAGAAACCACAGTATTTGCATAAAAATATTTTTTTATATTCACAAGCAAAAGACGGGCCAAGAAAACGATTCTTTTTCACATTTAAGAAATGTGCATCCACCATTTATAAGAGAAAAAGGATTATCACCGGATACTGAATTTGTTTACGCATTGCCCTGCGAAAGGTTTTTTTATTAATGTATACATATTTAAATAAATAAATAACAGGCGCGACAATCCAACATTGGACTAAGGCCGCAGGATGTGTTAGTGACATCCTATTTCCAAGATCTTATCTGCTTTTTTTTTACATATTTACAAAATATTTTATTTTTTATTTTTATTTATTATTTTTTTAATTTACCTGTAATTTAATTTTTTCTAGTACGAATACAATTATGAAGTCAAAGACCCAGAAAAGGAGTTGTTTTTTGACAAGAATGAAGCTGGAGATGCTACAGGAAAAGTAAGTTAGAAAATGTCCTTTTTGTGCAGCGCCTCGTAATGGCCAAAGGACACAACCAAAATATAGGCCGAAACTTCCTTTTTCTTTTAACATTATTCTACAATTATCGAAAAGAAAAGTTAAATATGCTTAGTTTAGCTTGCTTATAATCCTGGAAGGAAGTAACTTGTCCGTGTTACGACAAAAATACTTTTTTATGTGATTTCAATTTAAATTAAGTTGAACTTGACTGATCGAGAAGCACAATCTATTCAGTTGAAGAGCTTAAAATAGATTTATTATTGAAAAAAGGTCTAAAAACCTACGTAACATTGAATAAATCAATTTGAAAGCAATATAAAATAAAATGTCCCCATTAGACAAAATCTTTAAATACTATTGTCGTCAAATACAAGTTTAATTTTAAGGTTTTTATTTAATTTTATATTTTTTTTAGTTATTTACAAATAAGACGTCCTTTCAATTTTCTTATTTTCTCACTGTCTAGGTAACCGGTAAATATTCAGTTTTGCTTCCCGACGGACGACTTATGACCGTTGAATATACCGTGGAGAATGCCGAGAGTGGTTTTGTGCCAAAAATCACATTTGCTGACAATGCATCACCATTCGGATAGAACGCGTCATAAACAAACGCAATATGGACACAATATCAAATCAACAAATATTTAATGAATTTTATAGAGATAAATAACTCTTGTATGGAATTATAAATAAAAAATGACACATACTCAAAGAAACTCATATTTGTGACGCCAGATACACTAGAATATTTTAATTATTATTTTTATTAGTTTAGTTTTTTTGCAATAATCAAATGAAGATTGAAAAATAAAGAAAAAAAATAGTGGAAGAGAGAGAGAGAGAGTGCGCAGCAGATTAAATACTCGAATGCTTTGATTTATTTACTATATGAAAACTTGTACATTTTTATAAAAGAATTTTGTATTATAAAACAATGTAATTTAAACGAGAATCGGTTTTTGCAATTACTTTTCATTTACGACTTTTAGGAAAATACCAATAAATTTTATTTGTTGTTGCTAAATGCTAAAAAATATTTCTTAGCTTTTTCTCTATCGTGTGATTTACTATAAACCATAATTTATGATTCGCTGTTCACTTTGTATGCTTCTCATAGACAAAATACTTCCAGAGTCCACGAAAAAAAAATCAAATTACATCAAATCCTTATGCCACATGTTTGCTTTTGCATAGCCATACTTTGAAATAAATGGGAACCCTATATTTTCTCGAAAGTGTTTAATGAAACAAAAATAAGGTTATATACAGTTTATGTTCCCGGCGACGTTTTTCTGCTAGAAATAAATTGAATAAAGTTTATAGTCTAGGTGAGTTCTCTCTCTCTCTCTTGATTACCGTAACTCCTAGTGGAGCATGGTGCGTTGATGACTAGCGAGTGTAGTCATCAACGTTACAAAGACAACTGAATTCGAAGTGTGATACGGTTGTCGGCCACACCACTTCCTAGTCGCAGTTAGTTTATTATTCTACGATAAGAATATTTCTTATCATCTTCTTCTGAATAATAAACTTGCGAGGAATCGTGCCGAGTTTAGAAACTCGTTTCTCTCTGAGTGTCTATTTCACAGAGTGGCGACCGAACCATCACGGCCACAGAGCACGACTAGGTGAGTTAGAATTTAGAAACAGGTCAATTTAGTCCACTCGGCAGTTAACTTAACATTTTCGTTCCATGCAAATTGTTGTTGGTTATTATATGATTTTTACTTAACATAACTACTATTTTGTATCTTTTTATACCCGTCACTATGTGAAAGGGTATATTAACTTTGTTATGAAGTTTGCAACGCACAGAAGGAAGCACCTCCGACTATACAGGGTGTCCCGCAACTGGTTAGCCATAGACAAATGGTAGACTCTACAGGATGTTTTAGGAAAAATGTCGCCAAAATTATTTCTCTAGCTTTTACCGTTAAGGAGTAATTACCTTTTTTGTGATTCTTGTCAAAAAGCACGACTTTTTTGTAAAAACTCCTATTTTCTAGCTTCCATTTCAGCCAAATCAATATTTTTCATTTTCTTCTGAAAGTACACAAAATTTCCAATAAAAGGACATATTGAACGTTTCGAACGGTTTCGTATCTTCCGAGATACGACGTTTTGAATTTTGCGGAAATATCAATTTCAACTTTTAATGTCAAAATTAAACCCGAATTTCGTAACGATACATTGAAGTGGCAAATCTGCAAAGTTCACAAAAGTTGGCCGAAATCCTAAGCTTTCGAACGGCATATAAGAATGAAGCACAGAATCATCCAGTTTGTGAATAATATGTGTAAAAGGGGAAAAAACATAGTCCGTAAGAGGAAGAAATCTTGTTTTTACGTGGAAATAGTTCAGTCATATAAGCATTTCCAATAGAAAAAAATGCAGTAAGGCTATTTTTTTCTTGGTCTTGAATCAGTGGGGTCCCAGGAGTCTTGAACACATTTTGCTAAAATAAATTTGATCGGAAAGGACCCAAAAAGGACAAGAAAGGATACTATTTAATCCTTGACTGGAGGTCGGCATTCGGGATATCATATCAAAGGGGACGCCGAGTACATTACATATCCGGTGTTTGATTCCTATTTCAAGGACCCTCAACGGAATAAATCGCGTTTGAATAGAAAAGTTTCCCGTAACTTATCATCTGTATCTTTCCAAAGCCCATAACTTCGGGAATAATTCAAGTTGCCACTTCCTTTTTAATTTTTGCTAAGGAAAAATTGGATCGGAAAACTCTGAAAAAGGACATAAAAGGACACTAATTAATTCCTGACAAATTAAAATGTTTATCCCTTAGACGATGAAAATGAAAAATACTCTGGTTTTTTTCATTTATACGTATTATTCAGAAACTTGATGACTCTGTGCTTTATTCTTATATGCCGTTCGAAAGCTAAGATACTACGCCAACTTTTGTCAACTTTGCAGATTTGCCACTACGAAATTCGGGTTTAATTTTCACATTAAAAATTGAAATTGACATTTTTCCAAAATTC
The DNA here is from genome assembly GCA_949715475.1 of Microchrysa polita. Classification (NCBI taxonomy): domain Eukaryota; kingdom Metazoa; phylum Arthropoda; class Insecta; order Diptera; family Stratiomyidae; genus Microchrysa; species Microchrysa polita. The sequence goes on along the minus strand of OX454417.1, from coordinate 93,644,792 downwards.
AAAACGTCGTATCTCGGAAGATACGAAACCGTTCGAAATGTTCGATATGTCCTTTTATTGGAAATTTTGTGTACTTTCAGAAGAATATGAAAAATATTGATTTGGCTAAAGTGGAAGCTAGAAAATAGGAGCTTTTACAAAAAAATCGTGCTTTTTGACGAGAATCACAAAAAAGGCAATTACTCCTTAACGGTAAAAGCTAGAGAAATAATTTTGGCAACATTTTTCCTAAAACATCCTGTAGAGTCTACCATTGGTCTATGGCTAACCAGTTGCGGGACACCCTGTATAAAGTATGTATATATATTCTTGATCAGTGTGGTGAGAGAAATCGATTGAGCGATGTCCGTCTGTGCATTTGTCTGTCAGTCTGTCCGTTTAAATACAAACTAGTTCCGCAGTTTTGAAGCTATCGGGCTGAAATTTTGTATACAAGTTTCTTTTAAGAGTACGCTTTATATATGTCGGAACGAATGGAATCGGACCATGACGTCATGGGGCTGCCATAGAAACCCAAAATCCAAAATTTGGTTCTTCTAAGAAAAACTTTTTTGTTTATGAACCAATATTAACGAAACTTCCCCCAAATGTGTTCCTAGTAAAGCTTCAAAGCATTACTAAGAATGGATGGAATCAGAGTAGTACGTCATAGGGCTGTCATACAAACCAACCCCCAAATATTAGGTTCTTGTAAGAAAAAACTTTTTTATTTTATAATTTAAAGAATTGACACTTTGAAAAATGGAAAAATGTTCAGGTACCCACATCCTCCGAGAATTGCTCAACAAAGAATTTTATCTAAGAAACTGTCTTCCATTTTGCAAATTATTCAGCATATTGGTGGTTTGTTAATTACATGCTTAGACTAGGTTCTAATATCGTCAGCTTACGTGAAACCCATTACCCTAAATTTATTGAAAAAAGGAAGTCTCCACGGCAAATTTTTCACAGGAGACATAAATGTTTTCCTCTGGGTGGACATAGTAGTTACTTACCCTAATGCCTTGATTACACAGTGCGAGCTATCGTGCGAGTTGGCCTAGACAGCTACTGCAGAGTAGCTACTTGCATGTGACCGCATCATACGTGATGCGGTCACATGGTGCGAGTTGGCCTAGACAGCTACTGCAGAGTAGCTACTTGCATATGACCGCATCATACGTGATGCGGTCACATGGTGCAAGTAGCTACTCTGCAGTAGCTGTCTAGGCCAACTCGCACGATAGCTCGCACTGTGTAATCAAGGCATAATAGACGATAATAAGGGCTCCATGACATAGACATACATATTTCTATTCAAATTTCTGGTCATATCATCAAGCCCTCTCGATTCATTCTATTTAAATTTTTACACGTGCACTAAACGTGTTTGATTCTAGTTTCAAAGTAAAAAAAAATCATAAAATAAATTTAGCCGGAAAAACATCCGAAGGAAATCAATTCCGGCTAAAAGTCCGGCCGGCCGGAATTATAAATTTCTTCCGGCTAAACAGCACGGTTTCCGGCTAAATTTGACCGGAAAACGGCTAAATTGGCAACACTGGTGACGGGTATTCAAATTTCGTCCGCGCCAGAAATTAGCTTCGGTCTCGTTTCAAATAAGTTCAATGGTATAACGGTATAACTTAGTAATAAAGTGTGGAAAAAAATATTTTTTTGCGAACAAAATTTAGTCAAAGGAAAATACGATATTTGGTCCGCAAAAATCATACATATATCTCTGCATTTTTGCAGGATAGTTGGGGATGGCCCCCTTAATTATGAAAAAATGTTCTGACCGATTGGGTATCCGCAACCTTGAAAAAAAGGAAAGGGGGTATTTTGTTTTAGTTTTTGGCGATTATTTTCAAAACGGCAACAGATACAGAAAAATAGTCTCGGAACGAGAAACGCTACATAAAATATCCTTTTCAAAGATATAATAATACCATACACCTTTTTTGGGAAATTTAGGCGCTAAACTAAAAAATCAATTAGTATATAGTATAGTATAGCATACCCCATTTCCTTCTCCCGGAAACTACAATTTCGGGCTGGTTTCATTAAGTATTGAAAACGTAAAAAGTATTGTGCGGCTGCAGCTGGAGAAGGGTTGTGACTAAGAGAAAAAGAACTTAATATTCATTGTTTGACATTCGAGATCTTTCGAATGACTTCAATTTCACTGAACGTTATTTAAACTCATCCCGTACTGAAAATAATCAATTTAGTGGGCTGTAGCGGAAGAACGGGGGTCACACCGTGGACATGCGACAGTCTTAGGAGTTGCTCATGAATCCAATGCGTAAATTCACCGTATTTTGTTCAAATATTCTTTTAAGTTCTAATGAGTATCCCAGTGGCGGCTCGTCACAGTGGGCCAGGTGGGCCCGGCCTACCCAAATATTATTTATTAAACATACCACTCCAAAACACATACCTATATTTAAAGCACACACTGTTCAAAACTCAATCAGGGTGCTTCATTCATTCTAAATTGCTATTAAATCCCATATAAAAACGTTCCACGGCTTTTATCCTTCTTTTGTCATCATGATATTTTCTACTGTTTTTTTTAACCGAGAACACTCTTTAAATTGTTTAATTTTTTTATTGGGTTAAAACCAACGTTTTTCTATCTCACCCAAGGTCGTCTTCTTCGTTCTACTAACGCCATCTAGATGGCAATGGTTATACGCAAAATCCATTGACTTTGAAAGCTTCGAGTTGCATGAAATTAGGGACACTGACTGTAAGTGACCACCTGCTTACATGCTATTTGTTGGATGCAAGGGAAATTTTGCATGGAAATTGTTGGTGGGATTTTAGACAAATAAATGCCATATTAAACCGCCTCTTGGCCGGCCCAAAAGCTCAAGGACACAGTCGAACTTATAGAGTGCGAGTTTTATATGCGCGAGAAAAATGAGAATGTCATCTCGTACATTGTCTTTTTTCTCGCATACAAAACTAGCACTCTGATGATTTTCGAATTAATAATAGAGAGAGGTGTGTTAGATCGCACTTTTTTAGGTTAGTAAATGAAAATAAATACATATCCTTTTTTTCATTCATAGGAAAATAAATGCAATTATTATGGGGTTAAATTGCTAAAAATTTGGAAAGGAATATTTTATGGCACTAACCCCATTTTTTGAAAATAATGACTTCGATGATTTGGATTTCAATTTTGGCCGCTGTTTTCGGTTAAATGAAATTGAATCGCATTGTTTAGCCCTTTTTTGATTCTTGTGGCGCCCAAGCATTTTGTATTGTCGTGCACGGATTTAACTTTTGAATAATTTGTAAGAAATCAGATTGTTGTGTCGTGCATAATCGGTTTTTAAATTTGAAGGTTTGGTTTTCAGCCTTTATTTCTGTGCCATTCCAAAATATTGTGCCTAGTTCACGAACGGGAAACTTTTGTTGAATATTTGTTTTAGCATTTCCTGGAGTGGAAATACATTGTAGTGTCATGCATGACCGTTTATCCTTTGACTTTGTGTTTTGTAGGTTTTTAACTACTCTATAATAATAATAATAATATAGGGCTTTCCAATAAGGGCGGGTAGATATTGAAATGGACTAAAACAAGCTATGTGCGAGGTAAAAACTTTAAGGGCATCGGTCGATTGCAACTTAAGAAAACCCCACAGAAAAGGTTTAAAGGGGTCAAACCACATGATCTTGGGAGCCAATTCCCGTAAAATAGGCGTAAAATTTGTTTTACCGAAAACTGATTTTGATAATAAAGTTTTGTCACTTGAACGCGCTTCTCAACCGTGTAACTTGCCATGAGTGAATAGTAAACAACAGAAATCAGTAAAGTGATCAATTATCATCCCCAAGGCGAAAACGCTCTAGACGTAAAGGTACATTTTCCTCGACACGACTACACGACAGCGACTCGCTCATTCCATATAAAAACTCGTTTTTAAAATGAGAGAGAAACGAGTTTTTATATGGAATGAGCGAGTCGCTGCCGTGCGGCCGCGTCGAGGACAACGTACCTTAACTTTGATTAGAAGTTCAGCCCAATCGCCTTTCTAAGAAGTAAACTAACTGCAATTTTCACTGAAGCTCTGCTACTTCCGAAAACCCCAGAAAACAACGTATGTTAATTGTGCACCTTACATGAATGCGACTGATCTACTTTCATCTGAAACTAGTGACGGAGGGCGGCAACTCGACTACTGCCCAGGGGCGTTAGAGGATAAATCCAGCCCTGCGTCCGTTGCAATACCCTCATTCAAACACTGTAGTCTTCCATCGTCAAACACTCCAGAGTGAAATTGTGATGTTTTATTATGTTATTTATTAAATTCAACTGAGCTCGTCGGCGGCAGACAAAAAACTGAGTGAGCAGAGCGGTATTGGGTCCAGCTACACATATAGTAGCCACCACTACAATTTCCCCCCTTTAATTGTTTGTCCTTCACCGATAACAATTACATATAGTTATTACAATTTATAATTCACTTTTTTCCGTTGTCTTAATTCATATTTACGATCGTTAAGATTAGAATTAGAGTTAATTACAATAGTTTCTTCTGGGTTATTTTCTTCATGTATGTTTTGTAATTCAACATTTGGTTCAATCTCTTCAACTATATTTTGATTGTCTACTTCTTTAGATTTTTCCTCAAATTGTGGATTAGGAATATACGTCTCATTATTATTTTCTGTACATTTAATTATTTGATTTACATGCCGTTTCCAGATTTTATTTGATTCAGTAAGTTTAACTAGATACGTCTGCATTCCCAAACGTCTAACAATTTTTGCTTTTGACCAACATATTTTATTCGGCTTAGCGTAGTTTTTTACCATACATATTTCATTTACTTCAAAAGGTTTTCTATTACTAGATTTGTAGTTTCTTTTTTGATTATTTTGTTGTTTCTTAACATTAAACTTAACGCTATCAACTTGAACCATATTATTTCGATAAGGATTCAGTAAATCTAAACGTGTTCTTAATTTCCTACCCATCATTAGTTCTGCAGGTGATATTCCTGTGCTTGAATGAATTGTATTCCTATAATCCAATAAAAATGCATTTAATGCTATTTGTATCTTAATATTTGCATTGTTTGAATCAGTTATAGCTCGTTTCATAGCGTTCTTAACCGTCTTTACAAAATTTTCGGCCTGACCGTTCGTTGCGGGATTACCCACTGGTGTTGTTATGTGTTTTATACCGTTTATTTTTAGAAAATTTTCGAACTCTTGTGAAACAAAAGATGTTCCGTTGTCCGAGACCAAGGTTCTAGGAATACCAAACCGCGAAAAAATGGGCCTTAAGTGCTCAATTGTAGCTTGACTGGTGGTGTTATTACCCATATCTATGCATTCGGTCCATTTGCTATGACTGTCTACCACAACCATAAACATCTTCCCGAAAATGGGACCTAGGAAATCTACGTGAATCCGCGACCAGGGTTCTTCCGGCCATTCCCAATTCAACAATTTGGCCTTTGGTGGACTATTTCTCGTGGCTAAGCAAGCGTCACAAGCCTTTGCAACATTTTCCAACTCCGAGTCCAGTTTCGGCCACCAGCAATACTCCCTGGCCATTGCCTTCATTTTTGCAATACCCATGTGTGTTTTGTGCAATTCTTCTAGTACTACTGATTGTAAGGCAGCTGGGATTACAATTCGATAACCCCAAAACAGACATCCCGCTTCTATATTGAGCTCATTTCGTCTTAAATAAAATGGACGCATTTGTTCATCACTCATATTTTGATTCCAACCCAATTGAATGGAGTTTTGGACGCTGCTCAACAAACTATCATTTTTCGTCTCCTTTTCCACTGCTTCTATGGTTACAGGCAACCTATTTATTTCCTTAACATAATTAATGTACAAATTATCGTGAAATATTTGGTTGCCTTCTTGGTAATGTGCACAAGGAAATCGAGAAAAATAGTCCGCAACATTACCTTCGGACTTCACATGCTCAATGTCAAAATTGTATCCCGCCAATACCAAAGCAATTCGCTGAAGACGGTTGGCCGCCATCACGGGAATCCCTTTTTTGGAGCCTAATATGTGCATGAGGGGTCTATTGTCTGTTACTAAGGTGAAATGTCTACCATAAAGATATTGGTGGAATTTTTTTACGCCAAACAAAATCGATATAGCTTCTCTATCTAGTTGAGAGTATTTCCTCTCAGCTTCGGTTAATTTCCTCGATGCAAACTCAATCGGCCTTTCTATTCCATTTTTATAAACCTGTGATAGAACAGCACCTAACCCCACAGGGCTTGCATCAACTGTCAATTTAACGCGTAAGGATGGATCAAAATGAGCTAATGCTCTATCAGACATTAATCCCTTCTTTATTTCTTCGACGGCTTTAGAATGGGCGCTCGTCCAGTGAAATGAAACATTTTTACGCAAAAGTTCATACAAGGGAGAGCATAAGCTCGTTATGTCTGGTAAAAACTTCCTATAGAAGTTCACCACCCCCAAGAAGCATTGAACTTCTTTCACATTCTTTGGATCTTGCATTTCTTGTATGGCCTGTATCTTCTCTGGACACGGACGCAACCCGTCTTTATCAATAACATGTCCCAAGTACATTACGGATTTTTCAAAAAATCTACACTTTTCTTTATTTAATTTTAATCCAGCATCTCTTAAAATGGAAAGTACTTGATGAACCTTTTTGATATGTAGCTTCCTACTAGGTGCCGTTAGTATTATGTCGTCTAGAAATATGGCTACTCCCTCTATCCCGATTAAAAGTTTCTCAAGAGCTTTTTGAAACTCAGCTGGCGCCGGAGACAGCCCGTAAACTAGCCGTGTATACCGATAGAGACCATGGTTTGTGGAGATAGTAGTGATATTTTTAGAAGACTCATCTAACACTAGTTGTTGATATGCTGTTGATAGATCCAGAACCGTGAATTCTTCTCCACCATGAAGCTGAGAAAATATCTCCTCCGCTCGAGGAAGTGGATGCTTCACGATTTTCAACTGCGGGTTGACTGTGACTTTGTAGTCTCCACAAATTCGTACCTCGCCAGATTTTTTAAGAATTGGCACGATCGGAGTTCCCCACTCACAATAATCCACGGGTTCTATTACCCCTAAGTTTACTAACTTATCAATTTCATTTTTGACTTTTTCCTTCAATGCGAACGGAATTGGGCGTGGCTTGAAGAACTTTGGTACGTGATCGTCTTTCAACTTCAAAGAAATCGTGCATTTGTTGAATTTCCCTAATTGTCCATCAAAAAGACTACTAAATTTCTGGAAAATATAATTTAGATCTGATTGTTTAGCATTTTGAACATAGTTCAGATTTTCAAATTTTATGCCAAATGCGTTCAAAAAGTTTCTACCTAGTAAGGGTGGGCCACCGTTATCTACGACCACCACGTCAATTGTTTCCTTTTTGCCCTTATAATGCACGGTCAATCCACAAACACCCACCGGTTTAATTAAGGTGCCGTTATAATTGTTGAAAACTAAACTTGTTTTTTCCAACTTTTCGCTTGAAAATAACTCCCGATATGTTTTCACCGAAATCGCGGATATTGACGCACCAGTATCTATTTCCATTATAATAGGAATACCATTCATCCAAACTTTGATTTTAATGGGATCACTTCGCTCAAAATTCGAAACAATATTATACAGTGCTAAATCGCTGTTATTAATGTATTTTAAATCATTACGACCTGTGCTGACATACTTATTAGGACATAATTTTTTAAGGTGGCCACGATCGTTACACACATGGCATTTATAATTTTTGAAACGACAATTCTCACCCGAATGATATGAGGAACCACAAACCTTACATTTTCGCTGTTGCTGACTCCTCTGTGGTGCTGCCTTCTTCTTCACCGTTGTTGAGTTGTTATCACCAAATTTGTATATGCCGTCAGATGTGCTCGCCTCTTGTTTAACTTCAACATCGTACTGCCGCCTGGCACAGACAACCGCTTCTGCGATCTCAATCGCTTTATCCAATGATAATGTTGTCACACTTTCGGCAAAAAGTTTATCTTTCGATGCACCATGTTCCAAGCCCATAACGAATTTGTCGCGAAGTACCGTATCGAGCTCCGTTTTGAAATCACAACGTACCGCTAATGCTCTAACTCGTGCTGCCCATTGTTTCACACTTTCATGTGATTCTTTTTGAGCCGAGTAAAATTTGAAACGTTCCGCGAATCCAGAAACGGTTGGTTGAAAATGCTTATCTAACACCGCCACTAGCTGTTTGTACGTTGCTTCCGCGATTTTCACTGGATGAAGCAAGTTAATGAGCAGCTTATAAGAATCCTCCACCAATGCGTTGATCAAAATTGCCTTCTGTTTTGTTTCCGCCGAGACATCGTTCGCTACAAAAAACTGACCTAATTGGAATTTGAATATACTCCAATCGTTCTGGTGAAAATTAAACCTTTCCACCGTTCCAATCAACGAGCTAGCCATAATTTTTACGTTGGAAACTTCTTCTGCCACTAAATCCACTAAATCGACTTGCTCCTGCTCCTGCTCCGGCTTAGTTGTTCCGTTTTTATCGCTCGTCGCCACTGTGATGTTTTATGATGTTATTTATTAAATTCAACTGAGCTCGTCGGCGGCAGACAAAAAACTGAGTGAGCAGAGCGGTATTGGGTCCAGCTACACATATAGTAGCCACCACTACAGAAATATACATCGTAATTTTCAACATTTATATAAAAAAAATCTTAATTATTGTTGCTCTAGAATTTATGTAATATAACCCCTTTTTGCCAATTTTTTCATTCCAAATTGAAGGTTGAGATAATTTTTTTTTATATCGATTTTAGTATTGCGCTTGCCTGCCCCCAGCCGAAGCTCGCAAAACACTGTATTATCATTGAAAAATAACTAACTGTATTAATCCTCATTGGTATTATCCTCACCCTGCAGAGGAGACTCTGTCCCATATGAGACACAAAATATCTCTGTGGCACAATGGACCCAAACAGCACAGGGGTGCTCCTAGTATAGTTGATACGCCATGGCGTGGATCTGTACAAAGACCTTCAGGCACTGACTATCCCGTGCACTCGAGTCATGTAGGGTGCATGGCTTACGGCATGACTGACTTTCTCCATCTTCTTTCGGAAGGGCAGTTATACACGCCGAACACGTTACAGTGTTTCCCTGCTGGCGGCTTCGCATAACCCGAGCTTTGAAGGGGCTAGTTAGGGAGAATGTCCCCGGCAATATGCCTACGCGACGAAGAAATCCCAATTTGACAATCAGATCCTGTTATTAAAATGCCGAATGGCCAAACAGTCAAACGTACCGAGAGGTAAGCGCGTAAAGCTATGGTCTCATGACGACTCTTATGATGATCGCTCAATAACCAATTCTGGGACCTATTTGCATATTTTGAATGTATATACATATTTACATTCTTTGAGCCGCCATACACCTTCCGATCCATTGTACAATCGATCTGATGGATTGCAATCAAAATATCTGGCACCATTACCATCTAGATAGACAGGCCGAACTGCAGAAACCACAAGTTCCACAATTGGGTTCATGAGCACCTGCTATTGTTGTAAGACGTGTTGCTTGAGTTCCATATAAACACTGACAGATTCATTTGCATCACCTGATAGTCCGGCTTGTATGTCTAGATGGCGCTGATCAGCGCAACAACAACAGGTGCTCATGAACCCAATTGTGGAATATATAGGTTTCTGCATTTCGGCCTGCCTATCTAGATGGCATTGCGCTGCCCAAGCAACAATTCGTTTGCTTTAAAGAAGCACTTCACACTGTAGCAATCATATAGTACCACCAAATTCATTTATCGTGTGACAGCGCTTAAAGTAATGTTTTGATCCGATAAAACATCCTTAAAGTAAAGGCGTTGTTCCCCAATACACCCATTAGGCAATCGATCTTCCAACTCGAGAGAGGGCTGAATCAGTTTGGTGCTACTCAGGAATGGAGGAAGAAAGTTCGTGCATATGCAAAACTTGCTGATCTCTGCATGAACGAAAACTACTTCACATTCCGGGGTAAATACTACAGAACGACGTCGGGGATGGCAATGGGGAATCCCCTCTCGCCATTATTGACGGAACGATTCATGTCGTTTATCGAAGAAGAAATCGAGGAAAGGGGGATAATGCCTAGAGTCTGGCTTCGGTATGTAGACGATGTATTCGCCGTCGTCAAACGTGATGATATTGCACGGTTCCTCTCCGTTATAAACACAATTCACCATAAAATCGAGTTTACGATGGAGATGGAAAAAGATGGGAGCATCCCATTCCTGGATGTTATAATTACGAAAGACAATGGCGCACTTAAATTCGCTATATACCGCAAGCCAACATCAACACAGCGAACGATACCAGCCACCTCTAATCATACTTTTGCTCAAAAAATGGCTGCCTACAACTGTATGGTCCACCGACTGATCACCTATCCTTTAAACAGCGCTGAATATACCAAAGAACGCGAGTTCATTATTGACACTGCGATTAAAAATGGATATAGTCCGCAGGATGTGGAAAGGCTGATCAGGAGGAAGACCCAACAGCTGAATAAGGCAAAACTCATGACGCTGTTCGCCCAGTCCTTGGAGAACATCCCAAGACGCATCAGCATCCCCTTCTCCCATATATTCCTTAAGATTAAAAATGCTTTATCCAATTTCGATTTACAGGTTGTAGGATCAAGCAGGAACACCACTCTGAGGAATATCTTAGGCAGCGAAAAGGACCCATTGCAACTGCAGGAGAAAAGCGGGATCTATCGAATTAAATGCAGCGATTGTCGAAAGGAATATATAGGACAAACGAAGCGGTTGGTCATGGTACGATTCAACGAACATATCAGAGAAGTCGTCAATAATGGAAGAAGGCCGAGTGCACCGGTAAGGTCATCTGTAGCAGCCCACATCATCGAGGAAGGACATACGATCCAACGAGACAATTTGGAGCTATTACGATGCGTAAAAAGGCCGAGCGCGCTGGACCCATGGGAAAGTTTGGAAATCTTGCGAAGCGACGACAACATGCTATTAAACACGGACCACGGAAATTGCCCATCGAAACTCATAAAACTAATAGCAGGTAGACAATAAAATCAACGGCGTATAAACTGAGCGCTACCTGCTCCCTTTACAAGTGTATAGATTAAGGAACTATATAATAATGTGTAATCGCTTGTGAGAATTAGTAGCTTTTGTGCTGAAGAAGGGGGTAAGTCGCCCCCGAAATATATACACCTAAAATTAATTTTTTGTAGTTTATTGGGCAAGCTACTTGCATAAAACAATTTAAGAACACTACAAAGTTCCGGCGATATATATAAATACTTTTATCATAATTATGGAATAAATTTAAAAATGGTGGTATAAAACTTCGATAAAACTGTCTCTAAACGTTAACCTAAGAAGACACTCTTTTAAATACTCCACTCTTGTGTTTATTGGATGATACACCACACACATGCAATAGTCTCTCTAAGTTAACTCACACACATGCATAATATTCTTCTATGGCACAGTCGGTGTCATTTTTATCGTGTGACATTCGTATGGTCATCCAATAAATTGTTCAGCGTAGTTTTATAGAAGGATGGACTTTGTGATTTTTTAAGAATTGACACTTATGAAGTGCTCTGGAATACCACGTTTCTTGAATTGAATTCATTGAAATATTGCATGAAACTAACATTTCCTCACTCCTTGTTAACTTAATGAATCAATTAAGATAATCTCAGCGCAGATTTCTGCATTTTATTGATGAATGTGTGGATTTATTCAACTTCAATTAAATAAATAACAGGCGCGACAAATCCAGCATTGGACCTTAGGCCGCAGGATGTGTTAGTGACATCCTATTTCCAAGATCTTATCTGCAATGTTGGGGTAATGAGATCAGCATCACGCTCAGCAGTGTTATTTATCCCCATAAATGGGTACTCGTTTAACATATAAAGAAGAAGGTGCAATGGAGAAGAGTCGATAAAGAAGTGTTGAGCACTTGTAGTGTTTACGAGCAATGTTAACTATATGTGAGGTTGGCCGAGTGGTTAGGGCGTCGGACTGGCGTACGACAGTCGCTGGTTCGACGCTGGCTGGGGGCATTTTTTTTTTCTTTTTTTCACGAGAAAATGATGACATAACACATTGATGTATGTCTTTTTCAAAGCTTAGTTCAGTGCTACAATAAGGTGCAATTGGATAAAAAAACGGCGCCAAACGCCATTATTGGACTATTATTCAGAGTTTATACCCTGTAAAGTGACCCTATTATCGTTAGAAGAAAATATTCTATGGTTTGGTTCGAATGATTCCATGGATTCAGGAGGGCTAAACTTGCTCCATGCTTTTTTCAGGGGGAAGCTGACATTTAATTCCAAGAAGCTCCAATATTATGTAAAGCATTCATATAACAATCTTAGTGAGAAACCGAATAGTGGTCGTAATTGCTCATACGTTGTATGCCGAAATGTATTAAGTCGAAGCGTCCTAAGTCGAGGGGTACCTGTACATAAATTTAATAGTAACTACTTACCACATTTTTCTGCTGAGTCATTATCACAGCTACTCCATGCAAATCATATTGTGGACGTCCGGCACGACCAATCATTTGAAGAATAGCACTTTCCGTATATTCTTGACATTTTCCACAAACATAATTCTATAGAAAAAAAGATTAAATATTAAAAACTACCACCACTGTCACCGTCTATTTCATTAGTGGATTTTTCTCGTTGTGTCTTTCATACGTACCGCTGTCGATTTAATAATAACCAAATGAGCCGGAAAATTTACACCCATCGCCAGGCTGCTTGTACACACCAAAATCAGGATGCGTGATTTGCGAAATGCATCCTCAACAATGGCGCGATCTTCATAGCTCAATCCGGCATGGTGGAAGCCGATACCTTTGATGACCAACTGTTTCAATTTAGTATCGTGAATCCTGCAATAAATAAAAATTGAACTCATGAAATGCAAAAAAAAATCTTCAGGTCAAACAAAACTTGAATGAAAAGCTACCTGCGTGAAAATGCTTGCAATTCCATCTTGTGTGTGTCACTTAGCGACGACATTAAAGACGATTCCTCGGCAAGAACTTGTGTTGCCATTTCAACTGATTTTCGTGTACTACAGAAAATCTGAAAATGGACTGAATTGAAATGTTTGTTCCACATGGTGATTTGATGATAAAGCACGAGTTTTAAATAAAAAATAACAGGCGCGACAATCCAACATTGGACTAAGGCCGCAGGATGTGTTAGTGACATCCTATTTCCATGATCTTATCTGCTTTTTGTTGAGGTAATGAGATCAGCATCACGCTGCCCATAAATGGGTACTCGTTTAACATCTGAGTGAGATCATAGTCCGTCACAAGCTCGTGAGATTCGAACTCATGACCCTGTGCACCGAAGGTGCGCGGACTAACCGCTAGACCAGCCAGACTACTACTACGAGTTTTACAACACAAAAAATAAACAAATCGAAGACACAAAAAACAAACAAATAAGTGTAGTTTCGGTCAAGGAACATAAATTAAGGCCGGACGAGCGATTTAGCAAGCCCTTCGCACATACCGATACACTTCATTATTTCCACAAACCTAACTTCCAAAAAATCCCCGAGTCCCATTTACTTCACCAAACTACAAATCAGTTTCCAGTTTTCAGTTTCAATTTTAATAATAAGAATTTGCTCCTCTCCTTCAAGCTGACAACGCACAATGGGCGAATACACAAAAAAAAAATAAAGTTGTACGGAAAAGCCAAGGCAGATGTGCAGAACACTCTCGACCACATACAGTGGAAATTAATACCGACTTCCTTTATTTACTTCCAAAAATTTCCAATTTGCACTTCTTACATGAAAAAGTGTGAAAGCTTCTCGCTTTGAGCTTTCCGTTTCAAGCATACTGAGCGTTCTTCAATTTTTTTTAAATGGATGATTGAGGAAATTATTGACCAATGAGCAATGCATAAATTTGGTTGGAGCGTCGGGTTGTAGGGGAATCCTCTAATGAAGCGTTCAGATGAAAATATGTAAATACGATCATTACGGCGTGCACCTGTAGTGAAGGTGTGATATCGCTTTGCGTCTATGTGGATTCAAGTTATGGTTCGTCTTCTTCTTCTTTTTTTAGCGGTACAGGTACAGTTATGGTTCGTCGTTGTTTTCATCCGATATGTCAAGGGACAAAAACATAGCAGAAGAAGATACGAATTAAGGCGCGAAGAAAAGCCCCACTGAAAAGTTGAGCTAATGTCGCTCAGGTGTATCTCGGGAGCCTAATCTCCTCAGGCGAGATTGGTGATAGAAGGGCTGAGAGGACTCTATTCGCACCTAAACTTGCAATAGGCCGACTCACTTCTTCAGTTTGAATCGCTGCAATGGCTGCCTGGTACGTTTCTTCATCGTAAGGGTCCCGCTTGTATCCCTGGACCTCGCTCTCTAGGTCTCGTAAGCCACGCCTGACCTAGTACATATAAGTGAACGTGGATGCTTGAGTCGAACCACTTGATAAATCGCTCGTCCTAGATTAAAGCCAAAGTAAACATTTTATCCCTACCAGCGTTGGCTTGTTATCCGAATATTTTCGTATGATTGGCGCCAGTTTGTAGTTCAAATTCATATCGAAGCGAAATCCTTGAGCATTCGTGTTGAAGCCAATTACATGTTTCTGCAACTGGACAGGACGCATTGACTCAGATATGCTGCAAATGGACACAATTAATAAATAAGATCGTCCTAGATAGTGCTCCAAGGATCTTTCGCCTTACCTATAAAAACTTGCCGGCGTCTCATCGCCAAGCCACGTGGCCAAATCCTCAATATTCGGAATCGTTGCCGAGGCTGCAACAAACCTTAATCCCATGCCAGCTCCATCTCCTCTCTTCCTCGCCCGCATCGAATACTGAATCGTCTTCATACGAGAAACAATCGCCTCGAGCGTAGGTCCTCGTGCGTCTTCACCCAACAAATGCACCTCATCAATCAGAAAGAGCTTCACTGACTCCATCATACTCTCCGAGTCTTTCCATTTGCGTGTCAACGAGTCCCACTTCTCCGGTGTCGTGACAATAAGCTGACCCGTCTCCAGGCTAGCGAAATTCGAGACATCACAATCTCCAGTTGCCGATAAGCACTTCAAACCGATTGACGATGTTTCGAATTTCTCACGCCAGTCTGAGATTCTTTCCATACAAAGTGCTTTCACGGGAGCCACATAGACGATTTTAAAATCTTCGCCGCTGGCGAGTTTTTCCATTTTCATGAGCAGTCGGACAATGGCCAATTCGAAAATTACGGTTTTTCCGGATCCGGTGGGGGCGCCGATTACTACGGACTCATCGGTGTGAAGGACTTTGTCCAGGACGTGAGATTGGACTTTGTTGAACGTTGTGTAGTTGGAGAAAATTGAACGAAATGTCAGAGCTGTGAATGGAATGAAACGGATTGTGTGCTTATTTTGTGTCGAAAATTAATTTGTAGGACTTACGAATTTCCGTCAACGATCGTTGAGAGTGTTCATTATCAATTTTTGATGAATTCATTGCGTAGCTTTGATTAAATGGCAAATTATGCCAACAAAATGCCAATTTCAGTGGAGGTACCGGAAACCATTAGCTGTCAAAGAAACGAACTTCCTTGAAATAACGGACGCTCTGGCGCTGCTGTAGACCACGAAATTCACCACAAATCCAACTATGGCACTACCATCGAGCCGCTGTAATCAAGTGTCACTTTAGAACAAAAAATGTCATTCGTGTTTGCATTTTGCGTACATACGCCTGTTTTTCGTCACGCCAAGCTATTCCACCATTTTTGCGCATATTTAATCATCCAGTAGCGAGGTATTTTCATTTTCCGTATAATCCCCGACACGGTGCGACTAAAATCCAACTATTTTCAGTTATTTTCCGTTTGTTTTTCGTGTAGGTTATGGTAAACGACCAAAACGAAATGCCAGAAGCCGCAACCGTGACCGCTTCCGCCTCGCCCGGTCAGAACAAATCGTCGTCAGTCAGCAAAGCAGTGGTGAAACCGGATAACAAAGAAGACGCTACCGCTTCGAGTACGACCGTGGAAAAGGAGCCCGTGAGTGGCGAAATCTACTACGTAACACGTGCCGATGGTAACGTACATCCTGCGCAAATCATCCAAACGCGCACAACGGACGGCTCCAGTGAGTATTACGTGCACTATGTCGGTCTGAATCGACGATTGGACGAATGGGTGCCACAGGACCGGCTCACGAATGTGGCCGTGGGTGATAATGGAGCCGAGACGGACAGTACGTCCAATTCGAGCACAAAAACGTTGAAACAAATCAGCAAGGAACAATTGGCATCGCTGGAAAATCCATCGCCTGTGGAGAATTCCGACCGGAAATTGACTCGCAACCAGAAACGACGTCACGATGAGATCAATCATGTTCAGAAAACGTATGCGGAAATGGACCCGACCACAGCCGCCCTCGAGAAGGAGCATGAACTCATCACAAAAGTGAAATACATCGACAAATTGCGTGTGGGGAAGTTTGAGATCGACACTTGGTACTTTTCGCCGTACCCGGACGAGTATGGCAAAGTGGGAACGCTCTACGTGTGCGAGTACTGTCTGAAGTACATGAAATTCGACAAGACGTATCGCTACCACGCCACTGAGTGCACTCAACGAACACCTCCCGGGGCGGAAATCTACCGTAAGGGGACCCTGTCGGTGTTCGAGATTGACGGAAAGGATCACAAAATCTACTGCCAGACGCTGTGCCTGATGGCAAAGCTGTTTCTCGATCATAAGACGCTCTACTACGACGTCGAGCCGTTCTACTTCTACGTGTTGTGCGAGATCGACAAGAAGGGCGCCCACATAGTGGGCTACTTCTCCAAGGAAAAGGAATCTCCCGAGAACAATAATGTCGCCTGCATTCTCGTCTTGCCGCCGTATCAGCGCAAAGGATATGGTAAATTCCTGATTGCATTTAGTTACGAGTTGTCCCGACGCGAAGGCATAGTGGGCAGCCCCGAGAAGCCACTGTCCGATTTGGGACGACTGAGCTATCGCAGCTATTGGGCGTACACGCTACTCGAGTTGATGAAAGAGTCGCGCACCACGACCCAATCGATCAAGGAGTTGAGCGAGCTGAGCGGCATCACGCAGGACGACATCATTTATACACTCCAGTCGATGAAGATGGTCAAGTATTGGAAGGGACAGCACGTGATTTGCGTGACGCCGAAAACTGTGATTGAGCATTTACAATTGCCGCATTTCAAGAAGCCGAAATTGACCGTAGACTCTCAGTATTTGCGGTGGAATCCGCCGAAACGAGCAAACAATCCGAAGATGAAGAAGATGGGGTGAATGTAGTGGACGCCCAGGTGTGGTGGACATGAGGCTGCACGATTTTTTTAGTTTTTAGTGTTTTAAGGATTACATTTGAAGACGCTTATAAATATGATTAAAAATTGAGATTAACCCGGTAGAGATCGTGTGTTTTATTTCATTATTTCAGACTTCATTGTTTTTGCAGCCTTGTAAGTTCAGCGATAGGTGTGAACGTGTGGGACGAGAATCCCTTTCATCCTTGCCCTACTATCTCACTCCATAGAGTATTGGCATGACGCTCATTTTGAGCATTCGGCAGCTAAATGGGTAGATTCAGAACTCTTCTCTTAATTTTCGGAGGTTTGAATTCCACTGTAGCCTTGGTAGTTTGTGTTGTCTTGCATCACAACGGTCATACCACAGAACACAAACTTTCTCTTTGGTCATACGGCAGCCAGTTCTGCGATGTAATAAATCTTCCCAGGGCTACCTATTCTAACAATCGCCAACTGCCAAAACCTCCCTCAATTGAGAAAAAATTGGCTGTTGTTGTTGTAGCGGCGCAGGTAAGGGGGAAGTTAGTGTCGTTATTCGTAAGTGATTGGCATCCTCTCCGCAAGTTCAAGCTCAACGCCTAAGAAGATTTCCACCTCAATGGGATTTTCCAAAGCGCAATGGGTGTTAGGTGCGTTGGTGCGGCAGTACAATTGAAAGGGTGGTCCACGTTGTGCGGGCTGGCTCCACACTCTGGATGTCTGCAATGGCGTTGTCGATGCTAAGCTGAGCCAAGGTGGTACGTGTCTCTAGGTAGCTGTAGTTCATCATTGGAGATATCCGGTGGTCGAGCGCGAAGGACACCGTTTACAGATAGATCATTCGTGGCTTTTATTACCTCGCTGGTATGCAACTACTTTAGAACCACCTTGTAGGTGTTGGTGTTATCGAGGGAAACTCTTTTCTATCTTTGGACTTCCCTTTCCTTGTCCCTTAATGTACATGACGTGGTCGTGGTCGACATCGAGAGTGAAATTTTTGTCCGCTGCGATTTTTTCAATGAAAATGTATTCTTACTGTCGTGGAATATGTGGGGAATCCCATAAGCTACAATCCGAAAACAGTTCCATAATTTTTCTCGGCCATTTTATGTATTTTTTCCGATTTCCCAGTTATTTCATCGTGAAATGTCAAATTACCCGGGAATCGAAAAATAATACATGCCCGAGGAGAATTATAGAACCGGTCTCGGATGGTAGCTTATGAAATTCCCCACCGTTTGTGACAAATTCCACGACAGTAAGTATGCATTTTTATTGATAAAATCGCAGCGGGAAAAATTTCACTCTCGATCTTAATTCAGCCCTTAAGATCGAGATTAGTGTGTTGATTACGATAACAACCAACAAGGTATTGCTTAGCCAGGAGCTCATTATGAGTTTTCAGATTTAGCAGCTTTTGTCTCTTGGTAGAGGTGATCCATCTAGCGTCCAAAAACTGGCATCACGAACAGCTGAACGTGACGCCATTTGGCGACTAATCTAGAAGGACCTTTATATACACCCATCATTTGAAAGGGTGAGTCTCTGTTTCGCAGTTTTTCACAACTTGAATGTACACGGCATTTCATTTCACGACACATTCATAAAGATGGGCTAGTAAGGTGACCAGACCCCCGAAGGCCCAATGCTGTACACATACTTAGGGAATTCGATTTTCAGGCAAATCCTCAGCCATACTTCCAGGTCCCATATCTGCGTAAGCAAAAATGTTTGCGAATTGGGTAATGCGCGACAGACAGAGCACGAGCCACGGGATCTGAGTAAACGTATGGACGAACCAGGTCTAAATCTTACGAATTGCCTTCAATCAACTCACCGCTCGATTCGCTCCCACCTCGCCTTATCCGGTTCTCATCAGCGCTGGTCGTAAGGATGTTGGCGAATTATGAAAAGCGTGACAGACAGAGCGAGGTATGAGCGGAGCGAAGGGCGAGCCACAGGATCTTAGTAAACGTATGGACGTTGCAAAATGTAGGCAAAGTCTGAAAAGCTTGGCAGATAAGATTTAAGTAAACCTAAGCATGAGCCAGAGGTCTAAATCTTACCAATTGCAAGGCTAGCTACATGATTTAAGTAAACTTAAGGACGAGCCAGAGGTCTAAATCTTAAGAATTTCTTCCACGATTCACCGCTGGCTGCGATCGCAACTCGCCTTATCCGCTTCCCACCAACGCTGGTCGCAAGGACGTTGGCGAATTATGAAAAGCGCAATGTACAGAGCAGGGTCTGAGCGAAGCGAAGAGCGAGCCACAGAATCTGAATAAACGTATGGACGACCCAGAGGTTTAAATCTTACGAATTGCCTTCAATAAGCTCACCGCTCGCACCTATTTCGCAACAGCACTGCATCAAAAATTCTTTAATACGCGACAGATAGTGCGAGATCCGAGTGGGGCGAAGAGCGAGCCACAGGATTAAAGTTAACCTAGTGAGAAGCCAGAGATCTAAATCTTACCTAAATCTGGTTGCACTATTCCTGGAGGAGAGTATACATTTCTCCGTCGTTACCTTGATGATGCCGTTCCGGCTCTTAACACTATTTTAAATGGATTTTAAGGCAATGTTGTGGGAAAAAAAAAACTTCTGAACCTTGGCTATACTAGAGCCTTTAAATGTTCACCACATATGGACAGTACGGTGCCTACCATGTTTGCCAAAATTCAAAATTCCGCTGAAGAATTGCCAAGTTACGGACAATTTTCCTTTAGAAATTTGAGCAGCTGTAAGTTCCAAACGCCAACGCAGATAGTTGGGCCGTGAAATTTGGAGAAAATATGAGCGCTAAGTAGCTCTACACGTGTGTGCAAATTTCCCGAGGTATCGGAAATGAACGGTTGGCAACAATTTAAAAGTGAGATTATCTCGCTGAACTATACACCTTGTAAGCAGGCAAGTTTGATCACAGGTCTCACCAAGGAACTAATTCCGTTGTGAATTAGGTTTCATTGGGTGAGATTACGAAACAGACCAGTAGGGTATGTTCCGCAAACATGTTTGCCGTTCTGATCCCCTAACTTAAGCTGACCAGACGTCCAGCATTTTGCTGTACAGTACAGCATTTTGACCTGTCGTTAAGCATTGGGAAATGTACAGCAAAATGTACAGCATTACACATGTCACACAATGAAATCTAATTCATTATACATCATAACCTCATCGATGAGGCCTGTGAACGATCATGTCTGCCTTTATTATGTAAAGTTTGACCCCTATACCCTGTACGATCGATATTTAGCGAGTTAATCGCACTTTTATGTTTGTCAATCTGTCGACAACCGGGAGCCCTTCCCGATCTCTCTGAAAAATTTGGAATTGTCTTCTTGGCGCTCATATTTCCTCCAAATTCTGCGGTCCTCTTTTCCGCGTTCGGAAGCTTCTGTTGCTTAAATTGTACTTCAGTGTTTCCTAACCAAAAAATGTCCATAACTTGGAAATTCTTGAGTAAAATTTTTAAATTCGGCAAACATATCTGTAGAACATTTCAAGGCTTTGCCTGCCATGGTTCAGCAGTTACAACCGTCAAATGATGAGATTTTTATTTATTTTCCCTATGACAAAACGATTGAAAAATCAGCCACTACTCTATCCGATTCCTTTATCACCCTCTATAGGAAAATGTATACTAAAGAAAGGACTCGGCATAGGTGTTAGATAAAGTTTCTTCCCACATTTACTTAGAGCCAATTTAAAACGGCGTTAAAAGCCCAGGGAACCAGCATGGCATCAACCATACTCTGCTCCAGAAATATTGCAACCAGGTTTAGATCAGATTTAGACCTCTGGCTCCTTGAACTCGCACTGTCTGTCGCGCATTAGAGAATTCGCCAACATTTTTGCGACGCAGTGCTGTTGCGAAATAGGATAGGGCGAAGTGCAAGTGCAGCGAGCGGTGAGCCAATTTAAGGCAATTCGTTAAATTCCCAAGTAACAATTCGTATGCTTTAAAGAAGCACTTCACACTGTAGCAATCATATAGTACCACGAAATTCATTTATCGTGTGACAGCGCTTAAAGTAATGTTTTGATCCGATAAAACACCCTTAAAGTATTTTCCGGAAAGCTTTTATCATCATTATGGAATAAATTTAAAGATGCTTGTACAAAACTTCGATAAAACTGTCTCTAAACGTAAATCTAAAAAGACACTCCTTTAAATACTCCACTCTTGTGTTTATTGGATGATACACGACAAACATGCAATAGTCTCTCTAAGCTAACTCACACACATGCATCTATTCTTCTATAGCACAGTCGGTGTCATTTTTATAGTGTGGCATTCGTATGGTCATCTAATAAATTGTTCACCGTAGTTTTATACAAGGATGGACTTTGTGATTTTTTAATGAATTGACACTTGACACAGTTTTCTGAAATACACAATTTCTGCATTAGAAATCCTTAAAATCTTGCATGAAACCCACACGTATGCACTCATTGTTATCTTCGAAATTAATTAGGGTGATCTCTGCGCAGAAATTCACTCTATTTTATTGATAAATGTATGATAGGGTACATTTGCAGAATAGTCAGCATTTCTATAGTAGCAATAACCATGTAGTGTTTCCGAGCAATGCCGACCATATGTGAGGTTAGCTGAGTGGTAGCGTGTAGAACGGGCAATCAACAGACATTGGTTCAATGCCAGCTGCGGAAATTTTGTTTTTCTATTTTTTTTTTTTGCAAATTCGTTAAATGTCAGAAAATGATGATATAAAGCAAATGACGTACGCCTTTTTTAAGCATAATTTAGTGCTACAATAAGGTTCTATTGGAATAAAAGAACGGCGCCAAATGCCATTACTGGACTATTATTCAGTGGTTATACCCTGTAAAGTGCCCCTATTAATGATAGAAGAGAATATTTTACGAAGTATTATAGGAATGAAATTGTTACTTGGGTTAAGATCACTGGCTCGTCCATACATTTACTCAGATCCTGTGGCTCCTCTTGGCTTCGTTCAGAACTCACTCTATCTGTTTCGCTTTTCATAATCCTCGGATTAGCGAGTGCTCTGACCAACGTCGTTTAGCGACGCTCGAGGACCTATACTAAAATTTACGATATATCCACCGTTCAAGTTTGCTTTGTCGAGTGTTTTTTTTTTTGCTGTAAAATAAATTGTGTTATTCGTTGACAAAATGATAAAATACATGTTTTTTTTTTGAAGAAGTTATAATTAAAGACACTATTTCGAAGTGTTCAGCACAAACAGCTTTGCTGCAAGTAATGCAATAAGACCTGCTTTTCCGTTGGCGTTTGTGATCCGCAAAGCCGCAACGATGACAAGTAGGCCGATTTGAATGCTGTGCAAATGGCATTGGCTCTCCTAGAATTGGTGTTGGGGATATTATCAGCAAAATGTATAGATAAGAAATTTCTGAGTTTCAAAGCCTCCGTTTTATACTACCGTTACATCGAATGTCTCCATTGCATTTCGAATCCAGGTATATGTTGTTATTCGTGTTTTATATTGGTGCATGTGTTGGGCCCCACAGCCCCTTCATTTGATTCTGTGAGGCCAGCATATAGAAGAATGCCTGCAAATGCATCGAACTTCTTTAGTGTTAGTGCTTTCCATTCATTTTTTTCGACGGATTTTTATCATTCCATGTAGCTGTAACTTGGGCAGCTTTCCGGTTGGTCTCACGAAATATTATATGTGCAATTTCTTCAGTGATAACTGATAAGTGAACGGAAAATCTTAAAGGGATCACTATTATATTTTTGACTGGCCCTAGTCTGCTCCTGCTGTAGTCGACGACGTTATGGGCTCGTATTCGACAAATAGGTAGAGCCTCTTTGTTCCATTCCGTCCTATTTTTCGATACAAAATATGCATTCTCTTGGTCGCTGGGAAATGCAATGTTATTCTTCATCAAACTCTTCGTTGAGTTCAATACATACTTCACTTTCGACGTTGTGCATAAAGAAACAATATTTCGATATGATTTGGTCGTATTTTCGTTCAATTATGTGCATGGTCCCCCTGGACCTTGTCGCTAAACGGCGCACTACACATGTTTAAACTTAAATAAATACTTGCTGGATGGTCCAAATGTTTTCAAATTACTTTTAAATGTAAAAGCAAATGTAACTCTTGCAATACATGGTAGTGTCGGTATTGAAAATTACTTAAGAAAAAACTTCTGATCGATCAAAAATCGAAAAGGTCCTCCTAATCCTAGGGATAATTCGCCAACATCCTTGCGACCAGCGCTGGTAGGCAGTGAATAAGGCGAGGTGCGATCGCAGCGAGGGTTGACCAATAGATGGCATGGTAAAGTTTAGACCTTTGGCTCATCCTTAGGATTACTCAAATCCTATAGCTCGCTCTTCGCTTTGATCAGACCTCGCTGTCTGTCTCGCTTTTCAGAACACGCAAACATTTTTGATACGTAGCGCTGCTGGGAAATAGGATAAGGCGAGTGCAGCGAGCGGTGAGTCTATGGAAGGCAATTTGTAGAATTTAGACCTCTGCCCCGTCCATACGTACACTCAGATCCTGTACCTCGTCCTACTCTGCGCATAGACCTCTCTCTGTCTGTCGCGCATCAGAGAATTTCACAACATTTTTGCGGCGTTGACCTCGGACTTGGAACCCGGAAGTATGACTGAGGATTTGCTTGAAAAACGAATTCCGCAAGTATGTGTACAGCATTGGGCCTTCGGGAGTCTGGTCAGCTTACCCTAACTGCCATTTTGTGGATCAGAAATAATCTCCGGTTCTTTTCGTTTACATGCGTTCCACAAGGAAAGACAAACGAAAAGAACTGGAGATTATTTCTGATCCGCAAAATGGCTGTTGGGAGATCAGAACGGCGAACATGTTTTGTTTGACATTCGGAATGCTGTACATTTTGCCGTACATTTCTCAGTGCTGTACGACAGGTACAGGTACAGGTACAGCAAAATGTTGTACGTCTGGTCAGCTTAGCTAGAGTCATTTATACGGAGTGCCTGATCTTGGTATTTCTAATATCGTTGCTATCTGTGCAGTTACATATAAACATTTATTGTGCATTTTTTTCGGAACGGTACGTAACGTAACCTCTATATCTATAGTTTCCCCTTTACATTACAACCAAACTACGTGAATCAGCCTATATCTAACGACGACCTCCTCGAAATTATTGGCCAAAATAGGTTATAGGCACCGATTTCAAAATCCGGAAGTGGCACTGGATTATGATCACACACTTCGAAAATAAAGCCAAAAATGTGCAAACAATAGGCTCTCGATTGGAATGCGCAAGGAACCTATGCAAGCCGTCGTGTGGGCTGACCCAGCAATACATGTAGAATATCTGTTGAGGCAGAGGAAAAATCTATATTCAACCAGCTAAAGGCAATATGGCTATGCTCACAGGAAGAGATGGAAAAAAAGCGTAGTCATTGCCCTATGCCCGATTAGGGGAGAGAAAAAGAAACAAAACCTGACGCCATATGTTCAATGAGGAAGTCGTGTACTCAAATTATAACCACGGGCCCACGAATGTGGCCAATAAGTTCAAAAAGGCTAAATAAAAACTGCAAACAACGGTTCTACGTATGATTTAAGTGTGGCCACAAAGGCTTTAGTAAGTGAAAGAAACCGCATATACTGGTATGGAAGAAGCCATCGACAACTAGTAAAGAACAATCCTTGTCTCGGATTTCGAGACATGTAGCTGCAATATCAGGACTTGTGGAATGGAGTATAACCAGCTAGCATTCATCATTAAAGTGGTACATACACAACCCTCCTGCATCGAACCTTCACAGCTCTTGCCATGGAGGGGTTTTGTGGCATCTCTTGGCCGTTTCTCGTTGAAAAACGGGTGTGGTCCGCCCCGAAGAGGCTTGAAACTCCCGTATGGCAGCGAGGCTGTCATCGGAAATGTTCGCCAGTAGGACAACAAAAGTGGTCCTAGGTCAGCTTGGTCTTGGCTGGTTGATTTTTTGCTCATCGTGCCCAAATTGTGGGTGTCCCGCGGCAATATTATTGTCTTCTTGTGTCGAAATCCCAGAGTACCTATACTGTGGCGTCCTAACATACTGCAGTATTCTTAGCAAGCTCTCGGTCATCAACGCGCATTCAATCCGTTTATTTTATGTTTTTTTTCTATGATTGTTTTGCAGTTAACACCCATCATGAGAATGCAATTGTCGTTTATCTCAAGGAAGAGACAATCCCCATCTCCCATGGCGGATTGCCAATCCAATCCTAAATCTATGTTAATTTCTGTCAAAGCTTGCATTAAAAGGTTAGCCCCAAAAGCCTTGGCAAAAAGATAAAAAAAATCCATTATTGTGCTCACCATTTTTCACAGCAGCGTTTTGGATGATTGTTTTTTGCACTACACCCAATAATCTTCGAAACAGTTTGAGAGTTTGTAAACGACGAAGCAGACTGCTAATAGTGCCGACTTTATGAGTAGCGTTCCGCCGTTGCCCATATTAAATGGCTTGAATTTGGAGCGTCGCGGGCTGCGCCAGTTCATATAGCGCTCTGCTTCATTGCATATGGTTTCGCATCAGTGTGAGTTCATCTTGCATTTCGGACATCATGAGTCAAATGATGGATCGCTTTATACTTTATAATAAATATTTCATTTTGGGATGATTCATTTTTGAAGCGGTATACAAAATACGGATAGTCAGCATTTGAAAGCGCGATTACTCACGGTTTTTTTTTAGTACATACACTTGAATGCAAATCACATTTACCAGAGTTTTCGCTACGAAACGTTTCCTCCAGAAATGATTTGAATGTTATTAATTGGATATTTTTGTTTTTCAAATAAATTAACTCTTCTCGGAGATTTTTTTTTCGTTTTTTTTTTTTTTTTTTTTTTTTTAATTTGAATTTCACAACATTACCACATGCCGTACACAATTTGTACTAAAAATCAACCGGGGCACTACTAGTTCGCCGTCGCCGTAACAGGGTTTCCCCGCCATATTCAAGATTCAACTTCAATTGACGCCATATTTGACAGATGTTGAACGACGACGAGTGAGAGAATTCGGTTTTTCTTGCGCACACGTACGTATATTTTGCATTTAGCGTTCAATTTCGTAAACGGCCATCGGTGCGAATCCGTTCAAGATAACCAGCGCGAATTGTGCATTACAGCAATTTCGCGTAATTCGTTGGTGTACACGTGATTAGCAGGCAAGTGTGCGGTGCGTGAATCCCGGCGTGTATCGGCGCTGCTTTGTGTGTCGCTTCTGTTGAAAGCAGCCTCCCCCCGATTGTGTGTGCAAAAAAGAAAAAAGAAAATGTCAGGAATAGCAGTTGCCCGACTTGGCGAAGAGAGAAAGGCATGGCGTAAAGATCATCCATTTGTAAGTTCTTTTAACCACAGCGTGAAATTGCGTGATGTTTGTGTGATGTGCTCACGGGCGAGGTGGCGTGATTTAATTCATTGTGTTCATATTCTCTTCGATTTTCAGGGCTTCGTGGCGAAACCGACAAAGAATCCGGACGGTACTTTGAATTTGATGATTTGGGAGTGTGCCATTCCCGGCAAGAAGGGGGTAAGGTGGCGGCGACTTTGTTGCGTCTTTTTCTCTTTTGACAGACACGACCGGTTGTTTCCGGCCGGTGGAGGAGGTGGTTACAGTGATTAACCGTGACTTTTTCATGTTTTCTGTTTGCAGACACCGTGGGAGGGTGGCTTGTATAAATTGCGAATGATTTTCAAGGACGACTACCCGACCAGCCCGCCAAAGTGCAAATTCGAACCGCCACTGTTCCATCCGAACGTGTATCCGTCCGGAACGGTGTGCCTCTCGTTGCTGGACGAAGAGAAGGACTGGCGTCCGGCCATTACAATCAAACAGATCCTGCTCGGCATTCAGGATCTTTTGAACGAGCCGAATATCAAAGATCCTGCCCAAGCGGAGGCCTACACAATTTACTGGTGAGTTTGGGACGATCGAATTCAGATTGAAACGCATTTTTTGACTAACTTTCTTTTTTTCAGTCAAAATCGTCTGGAGTACGAGAAACGTGTACGGGGTCAAGCCCGAGCAATGGCAGCTACCGAATGAGAGCTGACCGCCGCATAGACAACCCAACATCTGAAAATTAATTTTGTATTAGGCTAAGAAATGCAAATGCGCACGTCTCGTGGCGCTGAGAGAGGAGGGGGTCCCCGGTGACGACTAAACCGTTTTCTGGGCTGCTTTTAAAACTTATGAGATTTCATCCTCAGTTAAAAAAAACAGTTTGGATCACTTTTATCCTTTTTTTTTACTATTTAACACTCGAGCTCGTTGACACAATGAAGAGCATACAAATTCGCAGCATTTCGATTTTGAACGCTTTACCACTCCTCGCACAGTTCAGCCACGAGAATGCGTGTGCACTAAATTTAAGTGGCCGACTTTTAATTACTGGCCGAACACATACGATAAGGAAATATGAAATAAAAATTATTAAAATTACAAATAGTTTTTTCTTCTGAATGTTGTTATTTTTTTTGATGTCCTTGGACGGAGCCAAATTGCGTAGACGACCGAGAGCTTCTTCTTCTTCTTGTAGCGGTGCAGAAAGGTGTGTAACCTCTGTGCATCTATGTGGGTACGATTTATGGTTCGTCAATGTTTGTGTCCGTGAGGTCTAAGGACAAAAACATAGCTGCTGCGATAGGGTTTTCCCACAGTGATATAGGGGTAAGATCAGTGGGCGCAGCGGAGCATTGAAACAAATGGCCCACATCATGAGGAGTACCATTGCAGTTTGGACAGATGTTTTGGATGTCCGGGTTTATGCGAGAAAGGTACGAATTAAGGCGTGAACAAAAGCCCGACCGAAGTTGAGCTACTGTTACTCTGGTGGCTCTCGGGAGCCTAATCTCCTCAGGCGAAATTGGTGGTGGGCGCTCTGAGAGGACTCTATTCGCACCTAAACTCGCGATAGACCGATTCACTTCTTCAGTGTGGATCGCTGCAATGGCGGCTCGGTATGTAACTTCATCGTAAGGGTCCCGTTTGTATCCCTGAACCTCTCTCTCAAGGTCTCGTAAACCACGCCTGACATGTCGTGGTGGAGGAATTCGGTCCATGAGATGATTATTGGGATGATCCTCACGGTAGCAACCAACAAGATACTGTTTAGAGAGTAGGAGATTGTGATCACGTATTGGCATCAATTTTGTCTCCTGATGTAAGTGATCCTGGGCAGACATCAGAAGGCAACCTGTCGCGATGCGTAGAGCGGCATTTTGGCAGACCTGAACTTTGGACCAGTTTGTGTCACATAGACTATGTGTCCAAACTGGGGCTGCATAATCAGCGGCCGCTCGACCCACCGCTTTATAAGTAGCTAGCATGGTTTCTTTATCTTTGCCCCAGGTGCTACCAGCTAGAGCTTTTAGGATGTTGTTCCTACTGCGCATTTTTCACATACTGAAGCTGCATAATTCGCAGACGTCATCATGTTCTCTAGGTGAAGCCCGAGAATTTTGGGGTTTTTAACAGTAGGAACAGAATTGTTGCCAATACGTATATCCATCTCCCATCTGATGTCCTCCCACCAAGTTGTTAGAAAAGTCGCAGAAGATTTGGACGCAGAGATGGTGAGGTTTCGGCTTTGGAAAAATGCCTGTAATCGTCCTAGATAGCGATTAATTCGGAGGCGCATTTCATCCTTATCATTCCCTGTGGCGAGTACGGTGCAATCGTCAGCATAGGAAATCACCTCGATTCCTTCAGGTGGTGTGGGAAGGCCGGACATGTAGATGTTGAACAGAGTGGGGGAGAGTGCCCCTCCCTGTGGAACACCTAATTTGATTTTCCTAAGCTTAGAACGTTTGCCTCGAAACTCGGTGAAGGAGTGCCGACCAGCTAGATAATTGGCAATCCAACGGATCTCTTGTGCAGTAAGATGCATATTCAACAGGTTTGCTAAGAGCATTGAATGATTGACCTTATCGAATGCACTTGATAGGTCTATTGCCACCAGAATAGTTCTGTGACAACGACTGCGTTGATTTAGCCCATCACGAATGCGTGTAGTGATCGCATCGAGGGCAGTGGTGGTACTATGCATCTTCCTGAAGCCATGCTGGTGAGGTTCTAGCTTCGCATGTGCAACAAGAGTGGGGTGAATAAGGGCCTCCAGCGTCTTTGCGACAGGAGAAAGTATCGTAATGGGGCGGTAGGATTCCCCGAGATTTGCGCTCTTCCCTGGCTTGAGACAGGGAACAATTCGACCTGTTTTCCAGATTTCAGGGATGGCAAGCGTGGACATCGACAAGTTAAAGGCGGCCGTGAGATACTCAATGGCTGGAAGGTCGAGATGTTTCAACATGGTCATCGAAATGCCATCTGGTCCGAGGGCCTTGGAGTTTTTAGCATTCTCAATGACTTTTTTAACCTGGTCCGCTGTAAAAGATGGTATGGTGTCAACATGCCGGCTGCGAATCCGTCTTCTAATTTTGCGCTTGAGGCCGTCAGACTTGGGATGTTCAATAAATTGTTTATTGAACAGGCTAGCACACTGAAGAGGATCGCAGGTTTTAGTGTTGCCAAATTCAATGGCGTTGTTGCCCTTTTCATTCCGAGGATTGGAAAGGGCGCGGACGGTAGACCATAATTTGCTGACACCTTCATTGAGGTTACATTCATCGAGGTGCTGATTCCATTTCTCCCTCCTATAGTCTTTAACTTGTCGGTCAATTTCGGAGTTAAGCTCCTGAATTCTGGGATCATCAGGGTGAGCGCTTCTGATCTGATCACGTTCATCGGCTAATCTGGCGGTACTTGTGGGAAAGTTAGGCCGAACTTTCGGGATACGTCCTGCCGGAATAAAACGTGCCGCGGCTGTGGTAATGACGTTCCTAGTATTTTTCTCGGCCTCATGAATGGTGATAGGTGATGTTAGCTCGGTGAACTTCGCCGACGAGTAAGCTTTGAAACCATCCCAATCGGCTTTCTTGTGATTGACAAACGTTCGCTTCTCTGACTTAGTCATGTTCGCTGGTTTGTCAATCTTTATAATGATTGGGAGGTGATCGGATTTAAGGGTGGTACGTACTTCCCATCGGGAAGCAGCAATTAGGCTGGCACTGACAATAGTTATGTCAGGAGAACTACTGCAAGTGCCCACGACTCTAGTCGGCGAGTCTTCATTAAGTGAACAGAATTCTGAGGCGTCAAGTGATTCGGCGATAGCTATACCCCTGGCATTGTTGTTGAGGTCCGAATGCCAGAGCTCATGGTGCGCATTAAAGTCGCCAAGGATGACCCTGTGCTCTCCGGAAAGGAGAGGACCAATATCGAAACGATAGCCAGAAGGGCAACTAGAGTGAGGTGGTACATATATATTAAAAATTTCGATATTAGTACTCCCTGATTGAACTGAGATGGCTTGAATTTCCGCCGTACCGTCAGAAACTACATCTAATACACAGTAATGTACGGACTTGTGTATTAGGAAGGCAAGTCCACCTCCAGGGTGAGGATCATCCGTGGCGGCCGGTCGATCTTTCCGCAGTATAACATATTCGCTATGGACGCTTAGAGACGAGTTTGCGTGAAGCAACGTCTCTTGGATGGCGGCAATGAGAATTCTGTTGGAACTCAAGAAGTGTGTGATCTCAGCGATTTTTCGGTGAATGCCATTACAGTTAAACTGTAATATAGATAGTGCAGTGAAAACTGCTGGAGGAGGAGGGCCAGGCGTAAGACTGGGTCTGGCATTCCTTATCATATTGTTAGGCAGTGTAGGGGGCAGCGGTGAGGAAGGTGGGCTGGGAGCAGCCCTGGGTTGCCCTGAATTTATACAACCTGGCGCAACATATGCTAAGGAGTGTTGACCTTGTCTTCGTAACCCTGAACACCTAAAGTGAACCCATTCCCTGCAGCAATTACACTGCACTGATCTGGCATTCGAACCGATACGTTGGTTGCAGACACTACAAATCCATACCTCTGGGCCTGGATTTGTTTCAACACCGGCGCGAATTAGTAAAATTGAGAGCAGCCGCGCCGAGATGTAATGCTCCCAATATGACGAAAAAACACATATATCGTACCCACACATATACACAGACAAACACAACCTTCCTGCATCGAACCTTCAGGGCTCCTGCCGGGGCTCTTGCCAGGAAGGCATATTGGCAGCTTTTGGCCGTTTTGCAAAAACAAAACGGGTGTGGTCCGCCCCGTAGAGGCAGTTGCCGTAAGATTGGTAACCCTGGAATAGGCTGTCATATTGTTACTGTAACGATGATTGGAGAGCCGTTATACCGAGTGATTTCTTTTGCCGCCGCGACCATGAAACTTTTAGCAGAGGATGGGAACTACAACTTTTGATTGTGAAGATACAGTTTCAATTTGTTGTTTTTTTTTTACTTCTACTTTGAATTTGTTATTTTCTTTTAGAATGTACATCATCCTGCTCCAGCAACCTACGATCGATCGTCGGCGGCTCAGCATGTAAGTTTGTTAATATTTTCATACCTTTTTTTTATTTTTAGATATTTATTATATTTGAATTCAGTAAATAAAAATAAATACAGTCTTGACTCGGTAATCCGGATCTCCTTTAATCCGGACATCACGCTAATCCGGACCACTAAATGTTACCACTATGTACTTTATAGTCCGGATTTCAGCAGCAATTTTGACTCTATAATCCGGATATTTGAGATTTAGAGGGTGAAATGGTAGATTTGGTCTCGTAGTTTTTTACGGGACGGTTTGGCAAATGACATGATGCTGACTAATTTCAAAGAAATAATACATTTATCGGCTTTTGTTCCTCTTTTCTATTTAGTTGGACTGTTTTTCCTGAGAAAAAAGTGATGTCGCTAATCCGGATGTTCCGATGGTCCGGATTACCCCTTGCAATAATTGATCCGGATTATCGAGTGAAGACTGTAATGTAACAATAAGAAATATAAAAAATAGCCAATTGAAAAAGGATAGAAGCAAAAAATTCATAAAACAAAAACTTAATCAAAATAGGAATGAAATTCAAAACGAAAGAATTCAAATGTAAATTAAAAAAAGGATATAATAAAAAGCAAACTTACAAGTCGTGTGGAGCGTCCGCCGATCGATCGTGATGCACTCTTTCGACACAATCCTAAAATTCTTTTAAACTGGATTTTCAATTATGTAATTAAAGGAAACTATTTGTAAACAATTCGAATATAAAAATGTGTACAAGTCAATCGATATTTCACAATTCGAACTTCTCTGAAATGCAGGCCATCCTCTGTTCTGTATAGGCTATACCAAAAATGCGGGTCACCCTGTAATTCGTATATGGGAGAATCCAAAAATGCGGGACACCCTACGATCGGATCACGTTCGCTCCAGTAGATTTATCGTCCTAAAGTTACTCGACTATTCCAATCTTTTTTATATAAGTTGAACAATCGGCGAGGTGATTGCAAGTAGATGCGAGATTTTGGTCGGATTGTTGGCCGCCACTGGAGATAGTTTTCATTTAGAAAAGAATCACACTTTCCAGGGGCCGCTAATAATTTAGATAGGTGTTGTTATTTTAAACGGATATCACTTTGTCCAAGCTATTTAGCATTAAGCAGTAGAAACACTTGACATTGCATTAAACCAACCGACACCGTACTTTTGTGCATGGACTTTCATAGATGTTTTAAATAGATCACATTACCACTTTCATTTTTGCAACTTTCGGCACTGCACAGTTGGTTGTTTAATATCCAAGAAATATCTTTCATAAACACACTATCCACAAAATCGCAGTATGCAACAAAACAAACTCTTTTTTTTCTTCTTCCACCAGAAGAAAATTCATCCAACCGCACTGACCAACAACCCAAAAAAAATAACGGATTCCTCCCTTATTCAATTGTCCATCAAACAAAAAGGAAATGACCCACATCGTGAGGACCTCCAGCGCAGTTTGGACAAATGTTCTGGATGTCCGGGTTTATGCGAGAAAGGTACGAATTGAGGCGTGAACAAAAGCCCGACCTAAGTTGGGCCAATGTTACTCTGGTGGCTCTCGGGAGCCTAATCTGCTCAGGCGAAATTTGTGGTGGGCGCTATGAGAGGACTCTATTCGCACCTAAACTCGCGATAGACCGACTCACTTCTGTAGTGTGAATCTCTGGGATGGCAGAGTATGCATCTTCATCGTAAGGGTCCCGCTTGTATCCCTGGACCTCTCTCTCTAGGTTTCGTAAACTACGCCTGATAAGTCGTGGTGGATGAATTCGGTCCATGAGACTATGGTTGGGATGATCCTCACGATAGCAACCAACAAGATATTGTTTGGAGAGAAGGAGATTTTGGTCGCGTATTGGCATCAATTTTGTCTCTTGATGTAAGTGGTCCTGGGCAGACATCAAGAGGCAACCTGTGGCTGTGCGTAGAGCAGCATTTTGGCAGACTTGAATTTTGAACCAGTTTGTATCACATAGACTATGTGACCAAACTGGCTGCTCGACCCACCGCTTTGTAAGTGACTAGCATGGTTTCCTTATCTTTGCCCCAGGTGCTACTAGCTAGTGCTTTAAGGATTTTGTTCCTACTGCGCATCTTTTCGCAAACGGATGCCGCGTGATGAGCTCTAAGTGGAGCCCGAGAATTTTAGGATTAGCTATAGTAGGAACTGGATTGTTGCCAATACGTACATCAACCTCCCACTTACAATCCCCCGACCAGGTGGTAAGAAATGTCGCAGAAGATTTAGACGCAGAGATGGTGGGGTTTCGGCTTTGGAAAAAAGCCTGTAATCGCCCAAAATTGCGATTAATCAGGAGGCGCATTTCATCCTTATTCTCCTCTGTGGTGAGCACGGTGCAATCGTCTGCGTAGGAAATTACATCGATTCCTTCCGGTGGTGTAGGAAGGCCGGACATGTAGATGTTAAACAGAGTGAGGGAGAGTACCCCACCCTGTGGAACTCCTAATTTGATTTTCCTCAGCATAGAACGTTTGCCTCGAAACTCAGTGAAGGAATGCCACCCAGCTAGATAGTTGGCAATCCAATGGATCTGTTGTGCAGGAATATGCATATTCAGTAGGTTCGCGAGAAGCATCGAGTGATTGACCTTATCAAATGCACTCGATAGGTCAATTGCCACAAGAATAGATCTGTGGCAAGGACGTCGCTGGTTTAGCCCATCACGGATGCGGGTAGTGATCGCATCGAGGGCAGTGGTGGTACTATTCATTTTCCTGAAGCCATGCTGGTGGATTCTGAAATGTTCAGCAAAATGTGTGCTACAATACAAAATCTGATGGTCCTCATGAACCCTATCCCTCTATCTAACGTCAACCATTGGCTGAGGTTACGAGACGCAATAGTTGAGTATGTTCTGCAAACATGTTTGCCATTCTGATCCCATAACTGCCATTTTGCGGATCAGAAATAATCTCTGGAGATTATTTATGATCCGCAAAATGGGAGTTAGGGGGCCTGTAGTATTTTTACAGGCAGCTGAGACATTACCGCCAGAACGGATGATGTGCCTACACCGCAGGCCGAGCGAGTGACGCCATGGGGCGGTATAAATAACGAGGCAAGGAAGAAGAAAGAATAGTTAATTGGTTGAACTTGACACTTTGTTTTCCAACCAAAATGTTGATTCTGCCAGTATCTAGGTTCTCCGTCACTCTGCTCTCCATCTTCAGTCAGGAATATAACAGACGACTATCCATTCGAATTGGCAACATTGAGATACCAACAATATGTGACGCCAAAGTGGTTGGTGTTATCATCGACAACTCCGGCAAATTCAACAACAAAACGGACATCTGCGGTAAACTCAGAAGCCAAAACAAAATCCCCCTCCTAGCCAGTAAATAGGAGTTTGCCTCTTGTCCGTATGGACAAGAAAACAATGTTGGCTTTTACAAATCCCTTGGTCGTCCCTTAATTAATTATGCAGCGCCCGCATGGACGAATGGTTTTGTCAAAACGCAGTACTACGCATCGACACAGGTTGTGTTTGGTGGTGTTCTAATGTCCATTCAAAATTATCTTCATCAGGAGGCTAAAATTGTGAGAAATCATAAGGGACTTCTTACTAGACAGCACCTAGTCAGATATGCTGCCGTACTAATCACCCGAACAACCATCTCATAGACAAGACTCTCCGCGTCGCATCGGGCGCTCAATTAGGGACCAAGAACGGGATGTCCAGGAGTATAACTCCGACTACAAGCCGCCAATAGGTAGTACACACACCATAAAATTCCAAAAGGCTACTCGAGAATTCTCCAGCAACCGC
Source organism: Microchrysa polita (assembly GCA_949715475.1). Taxonomy (NCBI): domain Eukaryota; kingdom Metazoa; phylum Arthropoda; class Insecta; order Diptera; family Stratiomyidae; genus Microchrysa; species Microchrysa polita. The sequence goes on along the minus strand of OX454417.1, from coordinate 93,609,203 downwards.
GTACTTAGTACTAATTCACCAGCCATCTTTCCGAATGAGCAGCAGCTACCTAGAGCCACTCACACAATTTTGACTAAGCTCGGCTCCGGACGGTGTCCGCGACTAAATTCATCTGTCACGAATAGCGATAATGGAATCGCCAACACTTGCCCTGCTTGCGAAGGTAGTCCACATGATGTGGACGATTTTCGATTGCCCAGCTGCTTCTACGCACCTAACTCCATTGCGTTATAGAAAAACAACGAATCGGAGCAGCTTTCTGCCTGAACCTCGACCTGGAAGACGGGATACCATTTCGTGGTCGGGAAAGTATAGCCCTGCAATCTGATCACTTTCAAATGTAAACTTGAACCAAACTAGTATTTGTTTAGTTGATGGATTGCCATTTCACTATATGGATCGTTTGAACGTCGCACAACGCGCTAAAATTGTTAGTGTTTTACCAAAATGGTGAATTTCCAGTAAATACATTTCGCGCTTTACGACCAGAATACGGTCGTCATAATCGGCCAACCCAGGAAACAGACAGTCAACTTACAATTTAATCATCATCAATGTGGCACGATAGCCCGACGTCGGGCTTTGGCCGCCTGAATCGTTGACCTTCAATTGTCGCGGTTACGTGACCTTGTCCTCCAGTTTCGGAAGCCCAGCAGCTGGTGGGCGTCTTCACCTGCGGATTTATCCCAGCGAGCTCTCCGTCGTCCACGCAACCTCGTTCCGTCAATTAGTTGTGCGTTCATCACTTTCTTTGGCATGTGATTATCGTCCACCCGTTATACATGGCCCGCCCATTACAAACGTTGAAGCTTTACGATTTTCGATACTTCCAGCACATCGTAGAATTGATACAACTCGTGGTTGTACCGGATACGTCATTGATCTCGCTCGCGAACGGCCCCGAAAATTCGCCGAACGACCTTACGTTCGAGTCTGTCTAGCAAAATTTCGGAATCTTGGACTGTTTCGCAGCCATAACATAGCACGGGTCAGATGATCGTTTTCTACACGCGGAGCTTCGCGTTCCTGTGTGCAAGATTCCTTACAATTGCCATTAAATAAACAAAACAACAAAAAACCAACAATCATCGTCCGATTCACACTTTTTTCGAAACTCATTTTATTTAGCCTAATCTTTGCAATTGGGAAAGCTTAGCAGAACGGCTACATCCAAAGCGCCTCGTACATTGTGAAGTCTTCATGGCAGCTGTGGAGCTTACTACCACGAAAAGCGGCCTGCTCCATTTACAGCAGCTTGTCCTTGTTCCCCTCATCTACATAAGTTTGGATCTTAACCCGTGGTCTTTCGAAACTCAATTCAGGGCAGCAACCAGTTCTTGCTTTCTTCTCCGAATTTTGTGAATACTACATGATTGGTAACTTTAATTTCCGCTGGTTATCTCTCTCTTTGGGGCTCCTTGCATACACACTCTAATGTTTTTGTGCGCCAAGCACTTATTCCTCCCCGATAGAGCATCGAATACTGGTTAATCTCTCGCAGACTGCCGTCCAAAAAATTGGCAAACACCACATCCAAGCCTGTTGGCTGAATCCAAGCAAAAGGTCAACCTGTTGCGCTGTGTAATCCGATCAATTGGTGGAAGAAACAGGAAGAAATGGCACAACCCAGAGCTAATCAAGGACAATGGAAAGAACATTTTCACGACCAAACATAACTTTATTTATCAAATCAGTAAAAAACGGAATCCTTACAAATCAAATGAACGTGATGATTCAACTAAAACTACTCTTAATGGCTTACGAGAGATAAAACACCGCCCACAATGGTGCTGGTGTCAGAGTCAAGAATAAAATTGAATTTATCCCGCAGGATCACACAACGTCTTCAGTCTTCATCCGACGATTCGCCTTGTAGCACCACCGAATCGTCCAAGTACGATCGATTGTTGGTACCTCCTGTCGAGTTGAGACTTGTACTCGGTCCCATCTTATCCACTGGTGAATTTGCGGCTTTATCCGCTTCCGATTCTTCCAGCATTTCCGTCAAAGTTTCGACAAGAGCTCGCGCTTCGTCGAGCATTTGACGCGATGTATCCAGTTCGGCTTCCAAGCCGTCAATACGCTCATACAGGCGCTGATTCTCCTCGAGCGTTTCGTGCAATGCAACACGTCGCTTCTCGGCCAATGTTTCCCAATAGCTTTCGCTTGGCTTGTCTGTGCTGGTGAGGTCTTTGATCATAAGCTGCTGTTTGCTGTCGGTTGCTGTGGAGGCCGAGTCTGAGGTCAGGATAGGATTGGTTTGGGTCGATTGTGTGCGAAGTCGTCGGCGTTTGGCCAATTCGGTGAGTTCGGTTTCACTCTCACTGCAATGACAAAAAAAAGAGAGTACAATCAATGCAATTGCGTTTCAGATAAGCCACAAAACTGCTAACAAACAATTCCAACGGCTAGGCGACTGATTGGTCGAAAATCTAATTGTGGGGTATGAAGAAAATCCCAACATTTCACTTACGCTTTCGATTTGTAAATTCCTTTGCCAACTGGGAATGTTCTTCCAACCAGATTCTCCTTGTCCGCTGCATCTTTCTGCAATACCTTCAGAGTCTTCCGGGCAGAGTTTTTCAAATGTTCCTGCAAACGAAACGAATTAATATTCACTTATTCAGTTTCATGGACAATCAGCCAATGCAAACAGAGAAAAGAAAAAGACGCCACCTTTTGCGGACTGTATACGGCCGCCAATTCCAATTGTTCAAGCTGATCGCTTACCTGCTGTTCTAGAGCGGACTCTACCTTAATTATCACTTTTGTCGGTTGATTCGACATTTTCGGGAATTATATTTCAAAGTAGTTTTGAGCAAAAATTAAACGGAAAATGGAAAAAACTCAACAAAGAACTTAGGCGGCAATCACGGCCAGAACACGGATCTTACAACGAAACGGGACGCTTGAATATCAGATGTTTACTGTTAATTGTCAGTTTTGGCGCGCACGAAGGGAATTTTTCAATGGTGTGAAGGTGGCTGCGGTACAAAAGCCGTTGCAGAAAATGAAAAGGGAAGTTTTCAAATTTTCTGGCACAGCTGTGTCTTTCTCAATCCGTGATTTTAATTTTAGTTTAAATTTTAATGTAAGGGCTCCATTACACAGTCATATTTATATTATAATATGTATGTCATATGCCTAAGCCTACTCGATTCATTCAGTATAAATTTTTAGACGTGCAATAAGCGAAATCAAGTAGGCTTAAGCATATTATAATATAAATATTACCAAATATGATTGTGTACTAGAGCCCTAAGTTATTTTCCACCAAATTAGATAAACTACGATGCTCTCTGAGCGTGTCCTGTGTTACAAAAAAATATCCCAAACACCGCTGTAACGATCCATATCCGTCCAGACGTCAGCTGACAACTCATTTCATTCATATCTTTCTTGCAGTCCGCGTCGTGTCGTTTTGTTGTACTACAAAGTGGTCTTGAGATGTAAACAACCTTGACCTACAAGTGTGTACGCAACAGCGTCCATTGCCCTGTCGCGTCGAGTGCATGGATCCTTTTGGCTTTCGTCCCCACTAATTATTTCATCAATCGCGTAATCGTCACGGTGGTGTGGTCCATCGTTGCAGAGAGGTTGCTGGTCAGTGTCAGTTGTCGTAAAGATGTCCAATCGTGAACATGGAGCTGCTCGCCAGCAGAAAACCGCCTTGGATCGTACCGAGAGTGATGCTATTCATATGCGATTCCGTGAATCTAGACCACCTGTTCGTGTCACGTGCCACAGCTGCAACGAGTCCTTTACGGCCAGTTCGGGGCTCGATATCGGCCGCCACTATCGTGAAGTGGAGCACGACAGGTTTTACAAGAAATGCGTGTACTGCGAGGGAAAAGTTCATGCATTCACTCGGGAGGGCGGTGGCGGAGGCGGCAGTGGGAGTGATGGAGCCACTGATAAGCGACGTTTCTATCATAATTGCTTTAACTCGCGACGCGGGCTGGAGAAATGATTTATGCTCTGGTTTTTGCCAAAAACATTGTTTAGAGATAAGAGTTTTTCATTTTTTTTTGTTACATAAGGAATTTGTCTATTTATAACATGTTCATTGTATTGTGTAGATTAAAGGAATCGCTCTAAATTTATTTAAATAAATACTCACTTTTTACAATGAAGTGTTTTAATTACGCAGGACTGAACGTGGCTAAAACCATGAAGATTCCATGCAGAAGGGTTGTGTTTAACTGTGTATGTGTTCCATGATTTCGACGTCAATTGGGCGGAGCTCGTCTCCGCGCGGTTGCTCTCAATTCTCTTAATCGGCACTGGCCCCGATATCTTTATTTGCATTTATTGCGGACGTATCATCGCGCATGTCATGTGTGGGAAGTGAGACAGAAGGAGATTCATTGCGCGAGTGGTCTAAGCACGACGACAGGATATTTAGGGTCGCTCCTGTAGCAGAATGCGAGAGTATTTTGACGAACTTCTGAAGAATTCAGCATCGGCAGAGGCATCGGCATCAGCAGAATAATTTCAATTTAGAACACACGCATTTGCCTTTGATGACCCACATTGACAGCAGCGGCAGAAGCATCGGCAGAAGCATTTTTCTGCTTCTGCCGCTGCTGTCATTGTGGGTCATCAAAGGCAAATGCGTGTGTTCTAAATTGAAATTTTTCTGCTGATGTCGATGCCTCTGCCGATGTGATGCTGACGCGGGATATCTAATTCAACCAAGAGCTCCAATTTGTGGAATAATTTACGAGACGTCCTCCCAAGCAACAATTCGTTTGCTTTAAAGAAGCACTTCACACTGTAGCAACCATATAGTACCACGGAATTCATTTATCGTGTGACATCGCTTAAAGTAATATTTTTATCCGATAAACCATCCTTAAAGTATTTTCCGGAAAGCTTCTGTCATCATTATGGAATAAATTCAAAGATTGTGGTATAAAACTTCGATAAAACTGTCTCTAAACGTCAACCTAAAAAAGACACTCCTTTAAATACTCCACTCTTGTGTTTTATTGGATGATACAGCACCCACATGCAATAGTCTCTCTAGTTAACTCACACACATGCATATATTCTTCTATAGCACAGTCGGTGTCATTTTTATCGTGTGACATTCGTATGGTCATCCAATAAATTGTTCAGCCTAGTTTTATTGAAGGATGGACTTTGTGATTTATTGAATTGACACTTATGAAGTGCTCCGGAATACCACGTTTCTTGAATTGAATTCATTGAAATATTGCATGAAACTAACATTTCCTCACTCCTTGTTAACTTATGAATCAATTAAGATAATCTCAGCGCAGAAAATGTCTGCATTTTGTTGATGAATGTGTGGATTTATTCAACTTCAATTGACTGACATATAAAGAAGAAGGTGCAATGGAGAAGAGTCGATAAAGAAGTGTTCAGCACTTGTAGTGTTTACGAGCAATGTTATCTATATGTGAGGTTGGCCGAGTGGTTAGGGCGTCGGACTGACGTCCGACAGTCGCTGGTTCGACGCTGGCTGGGGGATTTTTTTTTCTTTTTTTCACGAGGAAATGACAGAAAATGATGACATAACACATTGATGTATGTCTTTTTCAAAGCTTAGTTCAGTGCTACAATAAGGTGCAATTGGATCAAAAAACGGCGCCAAACGCCATTATTGGACTATTATTCAGAGTTTATACCCTGTAAAGTGCCCCTATTGTCGTTAGAAGATAATATTTTACGAAGTATTATAGGGATGAAATTGTTACTTGGGCTGTACCTGTACGAGGAGATTTCAGTATCTGTGGGGCCAAATTTTGACGATGGCGTTTCATTAACATCATGAAACGATCGAATCTGCAATACTTTTTGGCGAAATCGTAACGGTTCTCCAGATATTCAATGTCAAAGTTGACATTTCTATATGAAGCTAGAGTTAAGTAATTTGATAAGAAAAGGGGGATATTTCCGCTTTACACATTGGGGAAAGTTTTCGATGCCATCAAAATGACGCTTAAATTTTATTCAGTCCCACTAGAATAGTAAGTTTTACCGATTTGGCAAAGATGTTATTGGCTGCATTCAGCGAACGAAATTTACTGGAAAAACACTGGAAAGGCTACAAGAATTACCCGCCACTGCTCTCTTTCTCCGCTGAAAAACCATCATGCGCAATGAGAATCTAATACGGAAGAGCACTATCATCCAAATTTGGTCCCTCAGATACTGAAATCGTGCCCGGTGTTTAGATCAACCATCTAAGAAGACATTATTTGTTCGTTAAATTCCCCCATTTTCCATTTCCCCGTTTTTTGTCCATACAATTTTTATATTTTGTACCGCACGCAGTTCTGCAAAACCCGACATAACACCTAGTATTTACAGATATGATAATTCAAAGATCATTAATCCACATTTTATCTATGGGTGAGGTTATAAAACACAACGTTCGCGTAACGTTTCGCGTTTTCCGAAACGTTTCCTATTGTGTTCTGTAAACGCATAGATCCGGATCAGACTTGGTGTTCCCATCGTCATCTCTCGGAAAGTGACAAATGTGACAATTGACACATCACAGCTGATACGTTTTGCTCGAAAATTAAAATTTCCAGTTTTAAACGAGATGCAGATACATTTTATTTTGATTATAAATAGTTTAATAAATAAATGAGGGCAGAATTGCACGGTTCGACGGCAGATTGTAAATTTCTGTCAATCAATCAAGCTATGCTTCGCAAGGGGGCGCTTAGAGGATCTGTTTGTAGGGAGATGTTTCTGATCCGTAACGGCCGGTTGATTTGAAACGTTGCGCGAAACGTTGCGCAACGTTTTGTTTTATAACCTCACCCTATGATAACAAAACTAGATAAATTCCCAAGCAGCATTTTGAATAACAAAAACCTTAGCTTTTGGTTTCGCCACTTTACGAAGTTGTGGCTACTTTTTTGGTACCTAAACTGCTTCTTCATAGTACCAAATCCTGTAAAGTATTTCGTGGAACATTGCGGCGTGGGAGCATTTGGAACTGCTTGGTGACAACTTTTGCAGGAACTTTGTGGTCCCAACCACGTAATTTGACACAACTTGGGACTTGGACAAATGTGGGTACTACATGGTATAAGTAAGATAGGGATAAGTAGGATAGGGATTTGGTACTATCTAGTGGGTAGACTATAAAGGATTTGTTTCAAGTGGCAAAACCGTAGATTTTACCCCATCAATGCCACAATGAGAGGAGTAATTTTTGCAACTAAAAAATGCATGTAATGGTTCTTTGGATGGTATTACACAGGGTGTCCGGAAACTGACGCATAAACGCACCGGATTGTAATTCCTCATGTAATTTCCAGCAAGTCTGGCTGGTGTAGCGGATAGTGCGCGCACCTTCGGTGCACAGGGTCATGATTTCGAATCTCACCGTGGCTCATGGTGTTTTTCGAATTCACGAGCTTGTGACGGACTATGATCTCACTCAGATGTTAAACGAGTACCCATTTATGGGGATAAATAACACTGCTGAGCGTGATGCTGATCTCATTACCTCAACAAAAGCAGATAAGATCTTGGAAATAGGATGTCACTAACACATCCTGCGGCCTTAGTCCAATGCTGGATTGTCGCGCCTGTTATTTATTTTTAATTTCCAGCAAAAAAGTTGTGTGGAACACACCCCCTCAGCTTAACCCTTTAGCTGCCGCAGGCATTTAAAGATTTTTGAAAAAATCATTTTCTTGCACGACTTAAAGCCTAATATCTCCAAAGCTAGACCACCTAGAATAGTGAAATAAAATGATTATTACAGCCAACAAATTTGCCTGTAAAATAGAACTAACCACACTAAAATCGGATAAGAGGTTTGGTTTTTACAGAGCTTCAAAGTCAAATTTGTGTGATTTGACCCAAAAACAATCTTTTTTTCCATCTCAATTTTCTCTAACTTCTGCCAAGGTGAGGTGCTTGTACGATTTTTTTTTTTAAATTGGCGCATAGTCTTACCGTCATACCTTTCTTACATCCTTTTGATCTAGCTCCATTATTTCTAACAGTATTTATACGTTAAGTGAAGAAAACTAGGGTTAATTTTAACGCGAATTCAATACAATTCAATTCACACTGCCCCTAAAGATCTGCAATTGGTAAAATCTATTCAAAGTATGTTAAAATCGAGCCAAAATTAACCCTAGTTTTCTGCACTTAAGGTACTAAAACTGTTAGAAATAATGGAGCTAGAATGTAATTATGTAAGAAAGATATGATCGTGAGACTATGCGCCAACTTTTAAAAGAATCGTACAAGCACCTCACCTTGGCAGAAGTTGGAGAAAATTGAGATGGAAAAAAATATTGTTTTTGGGTCAAATCACGCAAATTTGATTTTGAAGCTCTGTAAAAACCAAAACTCTTATCCGATTTTAGTGTGGCTAGTTTTATTTTATAGGCAAATTGGTTGGCTGTAATAATCATTTTATATCACTATTCTCGATGGTCTAGCTTTGGAGATATTAGGCTTTAAGTCGTGCAAGAAAATGATTTTTTCAAAAATCTTTAAATGCCTGTGGTGGCTAAGGGGTTAAGCTGAGGGGGTATATTCGTACAACTTTTTTGCTGGAAATCAACTGAGGAATCATAATCCGGTGCGTTTATGCGGCAGTTTCCGGACTATGGCGGATAGTATCCAATGTCACCCCGTCGTCTCTTGCCACTTAACTGCTACTTCGTGTGGGAATTATCGCTAAAGGTAGGCAGAGTACTCAAGATCAGACTGTGACAGGCTTTTTTATTGTACCAGGAAAAGTGCAAAGCCTTAAAATGTTCGACTACTTTTTGCATAAAGTAAAAAAAAAAAGTATTGTAAATCGAGACTCAGATCGGTACAAATAATAGGTGTGTTTTTTTGGTTATCCCGTGCAGGTTTGGGTAACGAAACTCCATATAAAAAAAATGACAGCTGACGCACCTGTCATTTTTTTTATATGAAGTTTCGTTACCTAATAGGTGTGTTTTTTTGGTTATCCCGTGCAGGTTTGGGTAACGAAACTTCATATAAAAAAAATGACAGGTGCGTCAGCTGTCATTTCTTTTATATGGAGTTTCGTTACCCAAACCTGCACGGGATAACCAAAAAAACACACCTATTATAAGCCTAGTGGATCCAATAGATAGTAATAAAGCTTGTGAAATGTGCCTCATAGGAATGAAGATAATTTTGTTTTTAAAGTGGAAAATGGGGAACAACACGGATTCAGGAAAATAGTGGGAAAATGGCCGAAAAACGACACGTGCGCCCCTGGTGGCGGCTAGCGGAACTACAAGAAACGAGGTTTGTGCATCGACTAAATGGTTGCAATCTTGGGGAAATATGGCTGCGGACTGTGGATGATGTGGGAACAGCTGATAGTATGGAACCTAAAATGGCAATAAATGTCAGGTTATGTAGGGTTATGTCATATCAGCTAAGGAACGATCAAAAATTTTCTTTTTCTGGAAGGAAAATTGTTGGAAGTTCCTGAGGGCAAGACGGTAAGGTTATGTTGGGTGTCTAGGATACGTCAACCCAAATTGGCAACAGATGGCGCTACGCCAACCCAAATTGTATGCTCTACTGGGCACCAGATGGCGTTAGCATCACTAGCGAGACAACCTATTGGCCGAAGTTTCCAGAACATCGAAAATGGGTATATAAGGGCGTCGACTAGAGCCAGTCAGTCAGTCTAGTTTTAGCCGTGAATAAATAATGTCGAGTCAATAATTAGTGAAGTAATTAGTAGAAATTGTAAACCGTGTATATCCGTGTGGTTGTAATAAATAGTGTTACAGTAAAGCGAGTGTTATTCATTGTCGTGTACGCGAAAATCTATCGAACCCACTGGAACGTCTAGAATAGACGAGAAATATATAACAATTGGTGTCAGAAGTGGGATTTTCAAGTACGGTGAAGTGTGACTCGTGCGCGGAATATACGACGTGAAACTGCGAGTGCCGAGTGAACTCGTGAATATTCGAGGACTCTTCGAGAAATATCGGTATAGTTCGCGTTGGAAAGTTCTGGATTGTGAACTTACGCGGTCGTGTTGAACTAGTGTGGACAGATTCAGTGCGTGAAACTGTGTGACGAGTGTATTCGGGAATATTCGAGAATTCTACGAGAATTTTCTGGAAAATTCGCGACAGAAAATTCTGGAAAGTGAACGCAATCGTATCGGACTAGTGTGACGAGATCCGGTAAACGTGAAATCGCGTGTGTTTGCGAACACTCAAGAACTCGACGAGAATTTTCGGGAAAGTTCGTGACGGAAAGTTCTGGAAAGTGAACTTGTGAACTTCGGGTCGGACTATTGTTGACTGAAAAACTTCTCGAAAGTGAATTAGTGCCGTAACGTGTAGAATTCGAAAACATTCTAGAAAATTCGATTCGTGTAAAATTGAACTGTAGACAGTTTATAAGTCGAGAAACGAAATGCCGCGTAATATCTCGCAATTAACCACGGCCGAATTGAAGCGTGAGCTGGCGAAACGGAATTTGTCGACTTCGGGAAACAAAAGTGCGTTGCTTGCTCGGCTGATGGACGCACTGAGGGATGAAGGACAGGATCCCGACACGGTGGAATTTCGGGAAGAGCAAGACCCTAGTGAGGCAAGTGCAGAAGAAACCACAGACCCAATGATGCAGTTGCTGAGAGCTATGGCGGAGCTGAACCAGCGAGCAGCAGAGCAAAATGAGCGGTCGGTGAAGTCTGAGGAGGCAATGAGCAAAATGGAGGAATCGATAAAATCGGAACTGAAGGCCACAACGATAAAACAGGAAGAAGCGATTAGTCATTTAAAGAACAGCCTCGAAGAAAAATTTGAAAAACAGAAAGCAGAAGTTCTGAATATAATCGACGAGAAATCGCGAGAAAATTCTGATAAAATCAGGTCGGTGGCGGAAGAAGTCCAGATGTTAAAGAACGATCTGGAACGTTTGAAAACATCGAATGTCCACCAATACCCGCAGAATGCAGCAGTAGTCGGAAATATCCAGAAGTCTAATAGCGACCTCGAAACATCGAGAAAAAGTGAAATATTTAAAACCGACTCGAATATTAAAAGTCTAAAAGCGCCGACTTTCGATGGACAAATGTCTTGGAACATCTACAAGACACAATTTGAGGCTGCTGCGGTGGTAAATGGTTGGTCCGACAGTGAGCGTGCCACGGCTCTTGTTCTAGCATTGAGAGGACCTGCTGCTGAAATCCTGCAATCGATTCCTGCTCCACTACAGACATCTTATGTGGAGCTTGTGAAGGCGTTGGATGGGCGATACGGTGACGAGCACATGAAGCAAATTTATCGATCACAGCTTCGTAACCGGACACAGAAGCCAGGAGAAACTCTTCAGCAATTGGCGCAAGATATTGAACGGCTGGCTCTTTTGTCATACCCGACCTCTGAGCCAGAACATCGGAACGAAACAGCAGTCGATGTGTTCGCTACAGCTCTCCTGGATCGTGAACTACAACAGGCGTTACGGCTAGCTGACAAGCGGACGATCAAGGATGCACTTGCATACAGCCTGACATTTGAAGCTGCGAAGCAAGCTGCCCGTAATTGTGTGCGAGTTCGAGAGGTAGTGGAGGATTGTGTCTGCCAGCGTATGGATGCATCAAGGCAAGATACCAACAGCTCAATTCGATGCTGGAACTGCGGTGAACAGGGTCATGTGCGAAGGAATTGTCAACAGCCGAGGAAGACACAAACATTCTGCAAAAGGTGTGCTCAACAAGCAAGACAAGCGAGTCTGCAAAGCGCGAATCAAACCGCCCCCGCTGCCAGGGAGGCGGGAAACATGTAAAAGCCAATCTCAAGGGGCAGAGGTTGGCTTGTGGAAATGGTGCCCCCAGAACTACCATCTCCGTTTCACGCGTTCACCGAGGCGAAAACGATCTATGTCTAGTCGGCTGGATTGGAGACAAGCAGTGTATCATCACCATCGATACTGGCGCAACAAAATCAATTTTAAGACCGGACATCGTGAAAGGAATGAAGCTTGTGAACGACAGAAAATTCGCGCTTCGAACAGCGACCGGAGGAGAAATGGGTGTGCATGGCGAGGTTAACAAGCGAATACGACTTGGAGATGTTACGTTCAGCCACAAGTTTTTAGTTGCCGATATCACCGACGAATGCATCCTGGGAATGGACTTCCTGAACACAAACGGATTCATGTTGGACTTGGGACGAAGGACACTGAGATGGCGCAACATCGAGATTGTCGCACAAGTACCACGAATGGAAACGCCGGCCCTCCGAGTATTGGTAGCGGAGGATATGGATATACCGAAGAGTTCGGAATGCGTAATGCGAGCGAGACTGGATGGGAGTCCTGGAGGCCATCATTTCTATGTAGTGGAGCCAACGAAGTTACCAGCGCTCAAGAACTTGATGGTAGCGCGAAGTTTGGTGAGGATTGATGAGGAGCAGCATGTGCCGATAAGAATTATGAATGTGTCGGAGCGCGATGTAAAGGTGAAAGAAGGAACGATATTAGGGAACTGTCAACCAGTTTTGTCAGTAACAGCAATAGATATCCCGGACGAATCTAAGCCCCGTGAAATCAGAAAACGCGGAATTCGTGCCGATACAATTATAAAGAACAACACCTTGTCACCCGAACAACGATCGCTCGCTATGAAATTGATCAACGAGTACGAAGACGTTTTCTCGACGAACGACGAAGATCAAGGCCGAACTAATAAGGTTACGCACCGTATTGATACCCAAGGCGCTCAACCCATCAGACAGGCTCACAGGCGACTACCGCTGGCCAAACGCGATGAAGCACATAAAATGATCCAAGAGATGGAAAAACAAGGTGTCATCGAACCGTCAAATAGTCCGTGGACATCGCCTGTAGTCCTTGTTAAGAAGAAGGACGGCAGCACACGATTTTGTGTTGACTACAGGCAGCTCAACAGCGTGACGAAAAAGGACAGTTATCCACTACCCCGGATCGACGACATCATGGACACATTGGCAGAAGCGAAATGGTTTTCGACATTGGATCTGAAAAGTGGTTATTGGCAAGTGGAAATCGAAAAAAACGATCGAGAGAAAACGGCATTTTCTATTGGATCCGGCTTGTGGCAATTTGTAGTGATGCCGTTTGGATTGTGCAACGCACCGGCCACATTCGAGCGTCTGATGGAGTATGTGCTGCGTGGATTAAGCTGGAAGACATGCCTCGTATATCTGGACGATATAATTGTGATCGGAAAGAACTTCGAAGAACACCTGCGCAATCTGAAGGAGGTCTTAGCGAGGCTACGTGCATCCAACTTGAAGCTAAGTCCAAAGAAGTGTACGTTTTTCAGCAATGAAGTTGGTTATTTGGGACACATTGTCTCTGCTGAAGGAATACGAACAGATCCAGACAAAACGGAAGCAGTGAGACAATGGCCAGTTCCGAAAGATAAACATCAGCTGCGCAGTTTTCTGGGTTTGGCCACCTATTATCGGCGATTTGTCAAGGATTTCGCGAAAATTGCAAAGTGCCTTCACTCTTTGGTTGAAAAGAATCGTCCGTTCATATGGAGTCAAGAATGCCAAAACGCATTTGAGGCATTAAAGGCAGAACTTTGTCAAGCACCCGTGTTAGCGTATCCGAAAGCTGGAGTCAAGTTTATTCTTGACACGGACGCGAGCAACACCGGAATTGGTGCGGTACTATCGCAAAGTGTTGACGGCGAAGAGAAAGTGGTGTCCTATTTTAGTCGCGTGTTGTCGAAGAGTGAGCGAAACTATTGCGTGACAAGAAGAGAGCTGCTAGCAGTTATCGAGGCGACGAAACACTTCCACAAATACCTTCTTGGCCAGAAATTTATACTGCGAACGGATCATGCTGCGTTGAGATGGCTATTAAACTTCAAAAATCCGGAAGGTCAAGTTGCTAGATGGATCGAACGGTTGCAGACATACGAATTCGATACGGTCCATAGATGTGGAAAAGTGCACAATAATGCTGATGCTCTCTCACGCCGTCCATGCCCCCTTGGATGCAAACACTGCGCTCGAGTGGAAGAGAAGGAAGCCGAAAATACACGAAGGCTGACATTGTTGCCTATGGAAGGCTGGAGTCCGGAGGAAATACGCAAATCCCAGCTGAACGACGAGGATATCGGATCGATTCTCGTGTGGAAGGAGTCCGGAGAAAGGCCCAGTTGGAACGAGGTGTCAACCTTTGGGTCAACCACGAAAAGTTATTGGGCTCAGTGGAATTCTCTTCGCGTTGAGGATGGCATGCTGAAACGAAAATGGGAATCAGCGGACGGAACGTCATGTATAATGCAGCTGATACTTCCACGGAGCAAGGTCGACGAAGTGCTGCGAGAGATGCACGAAGGAACATCGGGAGGGCATCTTGGCGTCAACAAAACCTTGGCGAAAGTGCGTGAACGATTCTACTGGGTTCATGCTCGAAGTGACGTTGAAGAGTGGTGCCGCAGGTGTACGAGTTGTGCAGCGGTTAAAGGACCAGCGCGAAAACTGAAAGGAGCTATGAAGACATACGTCGTTGGTGCGCCGTTTGAAAGAGTCGCTGTGGATATTGCGGGACCATTTCCAGAAACCGATCGCGGAAACCGGTACACATTGGTAGTGGCTGATTATTTTAGTAAGTGGACGGAAGTATACGCAATACCCAATCAGGAAGCGACCACGGTGGCGGATCAGCTCGTCGAAAATTGGGTCTGTCGATATGGTGTACCTTGTGAGCTACATTCTGATCAAGGGCGAAACTTCGAATCTGGAGTGTTCAGCGAGATGTGCCGGCTATTGGGAATACGGAAAACTAGGACTACGCCTCTACACCCTCAGTCCGATGGAATGGTCGAACGTTTCAACAAGACATTGAACGAGCACTTAGCCAAAGTTGTGTCGAACAATCCGCGAACATGGGATCAACATCTACAGCTATTCTTGATGGCATACCGTGCGGCTGAGCACACATCAACAGGAGAAACCCCATCAAAAGTTCTGTTTGGAAGGACAATACGGCTACCTGCGGATGTAAAATTCGGAATTACGCCAGCGGAACAGTCGACATCAGTTCCTCAGTATGTGTACGACTTAAAGCAACGTTTGGATAATGTGCATAAGTTGGTGCGAACACGATTACGATTGAATGCGGATCGTATGAAAACGAGATACGACTTAAGGGCTAACACTGCCGGGTTCAACGAAGGAGATCTCGTTTGGTTATACAACCCCCGTCGCAGAAAAGGAGTATGTCCGAAGCTTCAGCAGAACTGGGAAGGACCGTACGAAGTTATCACCCGTCTTAATGATGTCGTATATCGTATTCGAGAGCATCGGAAGCCGAGAGCGAAAATGAAGATCATACATGTGGATCGATTGGCACCCTATCGAGGCAACGATACGGAAGAAACCGAAGCGTGTTCTGTTCGGGACGAACAGGTTTAAGGAGGGGGTAATGTTGGGTGTCTAGGATACGTCAACCCAAATTGGCAACAGATGGCGCTACGCCAACCCAAATTGTATGCTCTACTGGGCACCAGATGGCGTTAGCATCACTAGCGAGACAACCTATTGGCCGAAGTTTCCAGAACATCGAAAATGGGTATATAAGGGCGTCGACTAGAGCCAGTCAGTCAGTCTAGTTTTAGCCGTGAATAAATAATGTCGAGTCAATAATTAGTGAAGTAATTAGTAGAAATTGTAAACCGTGTATATCCGTGTGGTTGTAATAAATAGTGTTACAGTAAAGCGAGTGTTATTCATTGTCGTGTACGCGAAAATCTATCGAACCCACTGGAACGTCTAGAATAGACGAGAAATATATAACAGTTATATGATTCCCAACTAGGATACAGCAAAAACTAAATTTCGTAATTTTTGCAGGCACCTGTCGGTCATGAATTGATTGTCGACTTCTTCTCTGTATATATTTCCTGAACCACGCCGAGATTCGATCTCCGGAGATTACTGGCATCGTAGAGGGCAACTCAACCAAGTGAGCCACAGAGCGTGATTGTCGACTACTGGGAGCATATCGGTCTGGCACCGCCCGCGGAGCTGATGTAATTATCAACAAATTTCCACAGCCTGATGTGGACAACCGGCATATCATGATTCGGGGCGAGAATACTTCAAAAATATTGGTAAATGCGTTCGGTGTTATTGCAAGCCTTCCGCGATCATTATTTGGATCGTGGCTACAACGAAGTGAATCCACCGACACTGGCGCAAACACAAGTCGAAGGTGGATCGACCTTGTTGAAATTGGACTTTTTTTGGTATATTTTCACTATCTCTTAAATCGAAAACGGGCTAATAAACATTCTTTCAGAGAAGAGGCCTTTCTCACCCAAAGTTCTCAACTGTATTTGGAAACTTGCTTACCAGCGCTCGTCTTGAGGACTTGATGTGCGATGTGGTCGACCGCGTGCTCAAGTCGCCTTACGGTTCCATTGTGCACGAGCTCAATCCAAAATTCCAGCCACCTAGTATGAGGATGCCATCAAATGGCTGAAGGATAACAATGTGACAAAAGACGATGGAACATTCTATGAATTCGGAGAAGTGAGGCGGCAATTTAAAATTAAATTTAGAGTCAAAACCTATAATTTTTTCTTTTCAGGACATTCCCGAAGCTCCCGAACGCAAAATGACACACAATCAACGAACCGATTATGTTGTGTTACTTTCCCGCCGGTATCAAATCGTTCTTCATGTCAAAGTGTCCCGAGAATAAGGAACCCAACGTGTGGGTGTACTCTTGCCCAATGTTAGTGAAATTGTTGGCGGATCTATGAGGATTTATGATTAGGACGAGTTGTTGAGGAGCTGCGAATGTAAAGGAATCGATCCGAAACCGTACTTTTGGTACACTGAGCAACGTACGTACAGTACAGTACGGTTTGGGTTTGGAGCGATTTGTGTGCTTTTGGATATTATATCTGTCTGTAGATACAGACAAACGTAGATACAGACAAACTTCACGAATATGATTGCTTTTAAGCGTGGTGGCGATTTAGAACCAGTGAATAATAATGAGGCGCTTCAAATCAACGCCAATTGCAATAAATGACATTTTTTTCTATTTTTTTATTTATTTTTCGGAAAGACAAAATAAGATTATCATGCATTTATACTTGCTTCAAAATAATAAAATCACAAACATTCAGGTTTCGATTTTTGTTTGATATGACTACTTCTAAGTTGCCTTGACTCCTTGGGAGGCATAGCGCGTAAACTACACCTACTACGTACGGTTTCTAACCATGTATCATAGTTGACCCCAAGCATACCCCAGGGGTTTCCTGATCACGCACATTTATTCATCCACCGATCTGAGCCACGTGATTTTAGGACGACCCCTTTATCGGCCTCTTTGGGAGAAAGGGTTCCATCTCATAGCGCGACCAGCAACGCAGTTATCACCTTTTCATGCCGATTGTTCCGAATGCCAGGCTAAATAAAATGCTAGGCTTGAGGAGATTCATACTTACAAGTAAACTAGAAGGAAGCATAGTGACAACGATTCAGATCAGTCGAGTACAGTATTTTTTTTTTTTCGGGTGTAAGCACTGTTGATGTTGACTCTACTCGGCTTCCTGACAGTACAGAATCCAATCCTATAGATGGCACTTATCGATCATCGGGACTCCTTCGATAGTAGGAAAAAGAATGGGGGGAATTAAACACATGTCATAGGCCACAAAGAAACTATTAGCACGATTAGAGTGAAGGGTATCCAAATTTTGGCCGCGCCCGAAATTAGTTTCGGTCGGTAGTTTTTGCTAATTATTTCAATCACCGTTAAATCTACAGAAAAATGGACGCGTGTCCTTTTATCTTTATCTTTCAAAAGATATTCATCACATTACAGTTGTCGTGCTCTGTGGCCGTGATCGTTCGGTCGCCACTCTGTGATATAGACACTCATAGAGAAACGAGTTTCCAAACTCGGCACGACTCGTCGCAAGTTTATTATTCAGAAGAAGATGATAAGAAATATTCTTATCGTAGAATAATAAACTAACAATGCGACTAGGAAGTGGTACGGCTGACAACCGAATCACACTCCGAATTCAGTTGCCTTTGTAACGTTGACGACTACACACGGTAGTCGTCAGGGCACCATGCACCACTAGGAGTTAGGGTAATAAAGAGAGACAGTTATTTTGGTAAATCCGCCTTGCATTATGAATGGAGGTATTAATTTGTTGGAATATAGTAGGCAATAAATTGAATTATTGCTTTTGTAAATTACTAATAATTTAATTAACTATACCGGGACATAGAAACATAATTAATAATTAATTTGTCGATGTCCACGCTTGCCATCCCTCAAATCTGGAAAACTGGTCGAATTGTTCCCTGTCTCAACCCAGGGAAGAGCGCAAATCTCGGGGAATCCTACCGCCCCATTACGATACTTTCTCCTGTCTCAAAGACAATAGAGGCCCTTATTCACCCCACTCTTGTTGCACATGCGAAGCTGGAACCTCACCAGTATGGCTTCAGGAAAATGCATAGTACCACCACTGCCCTCGATGCGATCACTACACGCATTCGTGATGGGCTAAATCAACGCCGTCCTTGCCACATTCTGGCAATTGAGCTATCAAATGCTTTTGATAAGGTCAATCATTCAATGCTCTTAGCAAACCTGTTGAATATGCATCTTCCTGCACAAGAGATTCGTTGGATTGCCAATTATCTAGCTGGTCGGCACCAATGAATAAGAAAATCTGAAAAGGAAATGCAAATAACCGCAAAATACACTAGATATGCGACTTTTTTCGGGACCAAAATATTTTCTATGGTAACTTGATCGAAGCTACAAGATGACATTTCTCATTTGAATTTTATATGGAAAATTAATTGTAAACAAAATCATGCACATGCGCAGCTTTATGCTGTAAGTTCGTAGTAGGGGCGTCGGAAAAATGGGTGCAATGAATCCGAAATTTCAAAATTATTAGATGCTTAAAATTAATTAATCAGCAACGTTCCTGTTGCATAACTATATACCAACAGCATCAACATTTACACTATTGCAAAAAGTACATTAAAATGTGATTGCAAAGCGTTGCGTGGTGTAAATTCATTTAAATACGAAATTTTAAATAGTGTGTATTCCAGTGCAATGCGGTTGAATACTCCAACCAATGAAAAAGCAAAAAGTATTAAACCATACCAGCCCCAAACACTAAATTTGCAACGCCACTGCTAGCCATAAAAAAAAATCAACTTGTCCCCTTTATTTTCAGATATTTCGTTTCCTTCTTTTTCTTCTTCATTGGTCGGCACTCCTTCACCGAGTTTCGAGGCAAACGTTCTAAGCTTAGGAAAATCAAATTAGGTGTTCCACAGGGAGGGGTACTCTCCCCCACTCTGTTCAACATCTACATGTCCGGCCTTCCCGCACCACCTGAAGGAATCGAGGTGATTTCCTATGCTGACGATTGCACCGTACTCGCCACAGGGAATGATAAGGATGAAATGCGCCTCCGAATTAATCGCTATCTAGGACGATTACAGGCATTTTTCCAAAGCCGAAACCTCACCATCTCTGCGTCCAAATCCTCTGCGACTTTTCTAACCACTTGGTGGGAGGACATCAGATGGGAGACGGATATACGTATTGGCAACAATTCTGTTCCTACTGTTAAAAACCCCAAAAATCTCGGGCTTCACCTAGAGAACATGATGACGTCTGCGAATCATGCAGCTTCAGTCTGTGAAAAAATGCGCAGTAGGAACAACATCCTAAAAGCTCTAGCTGGTAGCACCTGGGGCAAAGATAAAGAAACCATGCTAGCTACTTATAAAGCGGTGGGTCGAGCGGCCGCTGATTATGCAGCCCCAGTTTGGACACATAGTCTATGTGACACAAACTGGTCCAAAGTTCAGGTCTGCCAAAATGCCGCTCTACGCATCGCGACAGGTTGCCTTCTGATGTCTGCCCAGGATCACTTACATCAGGAGACAAAACTGGTGCCAATACGTGATCACAATCTGCTACTCTCAAAACAGTATCTTGTTGGTTGCTACCGTGAGGATCATCCCAATAATCATCTCATGGACCGAATTCCTCCACCACGACATGTCAGGCGTGGTTTACGAGACCTTGAGAGAGAGGTTCAGGGATACAAACGGGACCCTTACGATGAAGTTACATACCGAGACGCCATCGCAGCGATCCACACTGAAGAAGTGAATCGGTCTATTGCGAGCTTAGGTGCGAATAGAGTCCTCTCAGAGCACCCACGTTCAATTTCGCCTGAGGAGATTAGGTTCCCGAGAGCCACGAGAGTAACACTAGCTCAACTTCGGTCGGGCGTTTGTTCACGCCTTAATTCGTACATTTCTCGCATAAGCCCGGACATCAAAAACATCTGTCCAAACTGCGATGGTACTCCTCATGATGTGGGTCATTTGTTTCAATGCCCCGCTGCGCCCACTGATCTTACCCCTATATCGCTGTGGGAAAACCCTATCGCAGCGCTATGTTTTTGTCCTTAGACCTCACGGACACAAACATTGACGAACCATAAATCGTACCCACATAGATGCGCAGAGGTTTTACACCTTTCTGCACCGCTAAAAGAAGAAGAACAATAGGCCACCTTAATGTCAAAGTTCCCTAATCCTTCCGACCGAGTCATGAGGGCTTTCTCTCAAAATTACTCTCTCATAAGGATTGATATGTTCTCAATTCTTATCGCCTCTATTATTTTTACCTTAACGCTGCTTATTACACACAAATTCGGATTCAATTTATCAACTTTTATTAATTTTTTCTCGAAATTTTACTTTTTGACTCTTTGACTCCATGTAAGCCTTAAATTTTGATCCCTCATCCGCAGATAATGATTTTCCATTATTCATATTAAAGTAAATATCTTACCCAAACAACCACAAAAAATTGAGGGTCTTACGTCTTTAATTCTGGGAGATAGACAAAAAAGAAATTGCATGTGCTATCCTGACAAATTTTAAATGGCAATTTTGTGTGCTCTTTTTCGAAAAACAATTATAATACAATATTACAAAATGTAATCACAATACTTTTTGTGTTAATTAACTCAGAATTGAATAGACTATTAACAGTTATAATTTTGACATTTTAGCTCTTTTAGTTTGGCTGGAAATCAGCCGGAACTATTCATGCGAAAGGGTGTGCTAATCTGATGACGGTCGCGCCCAAATTAGCCTCGGTCTCGATTTCATTTAAATTTGTCCATATTTTATTTAAACCTGTAAAAATCTTTAAAATAAAAGGCACTATACGATGTTATTATATTGTTATTACTCGTAGTATCTATTAATTAAACATTGGTAAATTTTAGGTCCTGGCAAGATTGTCGAGATAGATGAGTCGAAGATCGGCCGCCAAAAAGGACGCGTCGTCAAGGGCCAACGGGTCTTTGGCGGCATCGAACGCCAGACCAGACGATGTTTTTTTGTACCTGTTGAGAGGAGGGATAAACAAACCCTCCTCACAATTATAAAGCAGCGTATCGAACCGGGAACAACTATTTATTCAGATTGCTGGAGAGTAAGAACAACATATTTCAGACTATGAAACATATATTTTTTTTATTTTTAAGGCAGACTGCCTTTCCTATGAGGGGTTTACACAATTATCTGTGAACCACAAGTATAATTTTGTTAATCCGGACACGGAACTTCACACCAACTGAATTGAGTCCGAATGGCGGCATGCAAAGGCTAGCTTGCCTAGCTATGGGATTAAAAAACATTTCTTTGAGCATTACCTGGCGAAACACGTTTTTAAGGACTGTCGGATCCAGAAAACAGATCCCAGCCTCGAGTTTTTGACGGCCATTGGAGTCATTCATGAATAAAAATTAAATAGACAGTAGAGGGCGGTCGGGTTGCGAGACAGTACGCAGGAAACCTGTCTCGCAAGAAGTCCACACAGTACCTCCTCGAGGTGACCGCTGGTAACTTCGTTCCGTGAGCGAAGGCTGAACTGTGTTGGGCGCCTAATTAATAATTCTATATTCTCTTCTGTAAGCAGAAAATCCAATAGTCGGTGTGCATCCTTTTTATGGTTGGAGAACAACAACGTTGCTTTGATCGTTATCGATAGGAATTTATGATGGTAGGAACCGTAGTAGACGGGATGGCTAGACGCTGGAGGCCCTTATCCGAAGCTAGAACCTCACCAGCATGGATTTAGACCGATACATTGTACGACGACTGCTCTTGATGCGATCACTACCCGCGTAAGAGATGGTGTAAACTAGCGAACTCCATGCCATAGAACTATCTTTTTCATTACATAATCGGTTTGTTGTGTCGTGCCATTTTGCGTTCGGGAGCTTCGGGAATGTCCTGAAAAGAAAAAAATTATAGGTTTTGATTCTAAATTGAATTTTAAAGCGCCGACTCACTTCTCCGAATTCATAGAATGTCCCATCGTCTTTTGTAACATTGTTATCCATCAGCCATTTGATGGCATCTTCATAGTTCATGCGACGGAATGGACGTTTGGGTGGCTGGAATTTTGGATTGAGCTCGTGCACAATGGGACCGTAAGGCGACTTGAGCACGACCACATCCCATACCAAGTCCTCAAGGCGTTCCAACAAATCGTCAACAACCTCAACGTGAGTGTATTCGGCCCAATGACTGAAGTGTTTGACTCTGCACGACACGGATAACTTTGAGCGACGCAAAGCACGTCGCCGAGCGCTGGCAGGCAAGCAAGTTTCCAAATACAGTTGAAAGGCATCCTCTCTGTAAGAATATCGGATGCTAGGTTATTATTATATCTTTACCAACGAGGTTTTAACTTTTTTTTTTTTTTTTTTTTTCTCCTTTGACCAGGGTTGTGCTTTGTTCCTGATGTCACCGCCGCTATGCGAAAGTCCACAGGTGAGGCTACAAACCAAGGCCGGTTGGCTAATTCTCTTATGTGAGAATTGTACTGCCAGGGTATAGTTGATTCGATGATAAATGTGATATGTTGACAATAAGAGTATTTGTTGAACAATATTTGATTAGTTGTAACAATATTTTACATGGATTGTATTTACAGTATTTACAGTATATGACATTGTTTTTAATTTTTTCTGATAACAATTATAAAATTTATAAAATTTTTGTACTGACAACAAACTAAATAGGTTTAAAACAATAATGATGAGATAAATTTCAGTTATAATGTTTAATTATATAAATAATAAGTTGTGTCACTAAGGCACTTATAGGAATGGAATTCAGTCTTTTCGTTTTTTTTTTTTTTTTTTTTTGTTTTGGTTCTAAATGCATCTAATGATTAATGGTAAATTATAATAAATTAAATAATAATTTGAAAGGAAATTCAGTCTTTTTTTGTTTTTTTTTTTTTTTTTAAATAAATGTAACATGTCAGAATTTTGAATAATTATATAATATAAATAAATAATAGGTTATGATGCTAGTAGCAATAAGATAAATTATAGTTTTTATTTTTAAATATAAAAAAAAGGAAAATGATTCCAATCCAGGATGTTTATATTAATCTTTCTTAATTGATAGTTTTGTTCTTACCTATGTTTTACTCGTAGCCGCCACGAAGATTGCAAGAGAATAATGAAAAACACTCACAACGCACCCAATACCAGCGAAACGGATCAAAGTACCCACGGCACCCTAATCCACCCCGTCTAATTCGGATCCCTCGTTCGTGTGAACCTACATGGGAGCGACTTGTCTCATATTTTTATTTTGAATTGGTTTAGTACTGACGCCAGATGAATCCAGTCCTCAGGATTGGAATTCATAAGGAAATCGTTAATGTACTTGAAATTAGATAGACCCGGTACTTGTATTCTCATACCATCATATTTGGGACAATCCATAATGATGTGTTGGTTGTCTTGTAACGTATTACATAGGGGGCATTCTTTGGAGGCAATTATTTTCATGCGATGCAAGAACACATTATTATACCCATGGTTTGTCAATAGTCTGTTTGCTGTTTTGATTATTTTAGGATTTACAGTTTTAAATGACCCTTTGTTGAACCAGGGGATTGCTCCTACATTATTGAAATTTTTTTTGAAAAATATTCCTTTTTGATCGTCAGGGTCCGTGTAGAGAAGCTGCCATGAGTTGATTATAAGTTTTTTAATTCTGCACAAAATTTCACTAAGCGAATATGGAATGATGCATTCTACTCCATTGATTCTTGCATCATTTGCTAAGATGTCAGCTTTCTCATTAAAAGTGATTCCTCTGTGAGAGGGAATCCATATAATGTGTAGCATTTCCACTGTAGAGTTATTTATCGCTTTTTTAATAAATTGTGCTACTGGATGTGGGTTATCATAGGCAGAAATTATTTCACATGCCACATTGCTGTCTGTGAAGATTTTTATATGCTTGAAGTTGTTTTTTATACAATATTCTACTGCTTTTTGTATAGCAAATAGCTCTGCTGAGGATATTGCACAGTCGGAGGTAATTTTAAATTTTTCATAGTAGTTATTTGATCCATTAATAAAGGCTGCCCCTAATGGTTCGCCTTCCTTTTTAGAAGCATCTGTGAAAATGCAAGTGGAATCTTTATTGTTTTTTGACAAATGATTTATTAAGTTACTGGCATTATTAAGGTCATCATCATTTTTTATGTTTAATTCAGTACTCTTCATCCAAGTTTTAATTTTGTGGGAAATGAATCTTTCCTCAACATAGGTAACTTCCTTCAATATTTGTCCAAACTCAATCCAACACGCCGTGTAGCTTGTATCTAAGCTCAGTGCCATGTTGAGATAATTGTTCTTCCAGTGGTCGGCAAACTCCTCATCATAGCTCATTCTTTTAGCCATTTCTTTTGCAGTTAAAAAAAGACCTCTAAGTTTCGGTGGAATTTCGTTAGCTAACACATATAGGGAGTTTACCGGTGTTGTTTTTGGCACACCCAGACTTTTGCGTAACGACTTGTTGAAATGAGTCTGTATTTTGAGGATTGTTCCTTTGTTGAGGTTCGCTGACGTTGTTCTTCCATATTCTACTATTGGTCTAATGTGAGACCTGTAAAGTAGCAGTGCTTTGTTGGGATGCAAACCGTCTTTATGTTGATTTATGATACTGAATGTTCTTAAATTTAGGTTATTTTTTTTTATCATGTCTTCATAATGGTATGTTAGCTTTAGGTTGCCTTTAATTTGGAAACCAAGGTATTTTAATTTATTCGAATTGGCGATTCTATTGTTGTTTATTACAATGGAGTGTTTGGCTTCTTTGGCTCTTGAGAAGATGAAAAATTGCGTTTTTTCATTGTTGATTGTTTGATTTAGACTGTTCATGTGTTGTATGAACTTCGAAGTCATTTGCTCCAGCCTTTCTAGCGCTTCTTTTAGATTTTTTCCGTGGCAAAGAATCATAAAATCATCAGCATATTGAAAAATTCTGCTGCTATCATCAGAAAGTTCATGTATACGACTTGTATACAAGTTAAACAATTTTGGACTTAGTACACATCCTTGCGGTAACCCATTGCTGAGTGTGCATTCTACATTGTCTAATACGAGCCTTCTTTCTGATAATAGATTTATTGTCCATGTGATTATGTCCGGAGGAATACGGTGATGTTCTAAAACTCTTCTAAGCACATTGATATCTACATTTTCATATGCACCCTTAAGGTCCAGGACTGCACAAACAGACACATTTTTTAACAATTTATTAGTCTTGATTTCTGCAGCAAGATCATTAATGCATTGGCTGGTGGATTTGTTCGCCCTATATGCATAAGACTGTTTACTGAGAATGTTATGCTCTTCAACGAACTGGTTCAAATGTTCGAGGATTAGGCCATTAAGTATTTTCAGCGGTACACTCAGTAGAGCTATTGGTCTGAACCCTTCCGCAATATTATGATTTTTTCCTGGTTTGGGGATGGGTTTTATTCTAGCCATTTTCCATTCCTCGGGAATTTTTTGTTCGAGCCAGATTTTATTGAGCATGTCCAAGAACTGTTTCTTGTTTTCTTCGTTCAGCCATTTGATGTGATTGTATTTGATACTATCAATACCAGCGGCCGAGTCAATCGTTTTCTTTTTCAACAGTCTTTCTAGTTCAGGAAGGGTAAATATGTTGCTACAGTGATCTCTTTTTTGTAAAAATGTTTGGTTTAATACAGTGGATGTGTTAGAAGTTGAACCCAATTTAGAAAGAAATTTTCTTTTTTCGTCATCCACCCATAACCCCGTGTCAACTTTGTTTATTAAAGCATTTTTAACATTGTTAAAAATGTTGTGTACCCAAGCAACAATTCGTTTGCTTTAAAGAAGCACTTCACACTGTAGCAACCATATAGTACCACGGAATTCATTTGTCGTGTGACATCGCTTAAAGTAATATTTTGATCCGATAAACCACCCTTAAAGTATTTTCCGGAAAGCTTCTGTCATCATTATGGAATAAATTCAAAGATTGTGATATAAAACTTTGATAAAACTGTCTCTAAACGTCAACCTAAAAATGACACTCCGTTAAATACTCCACTCTTGTGTTTTATTGGATGATACAGCACACACATGCAATAGTCTCTCTAGTTAACTCACACACATGCATATATTCTTCTATAGCACAGTCGGTGTCATTTTAATCGTGTGACATTCGTATGGTCATCCAATAAATTGTTCAGCCTAGTTTTATTGAAGGATGGACTTTGTGATTTATTGAATTGACACTTATGAAGTGCTCCGGAATACCACGTTTCTTGAATTGAATTCATTGAAATATTGCATGAAACTAACATTTCCTCACTCCTTGTTAACTTATGAATCAATTAAGATAATCTCAGCGCAGAAAATGTCTGCATTTTGTTGATGAATGTGTGGATTTATTCAACTTCAATTGACTGACATATAAAGAAGAAGGTGCAATGGAGAAGAGTCGATAAAGAAGTGTTGAGCACTTGTAGTGTTTACGAGCAATGTTAACTATATGTGAGGTTGGCCGAGTGGTTAGGGCGTCGGACTGGCGTCCGACAGTCGCTGGTTCGACGCTGGCTGGGGGAATTTTTTTTTCTTTTTTTCACGAGAAAATGACAGAAAATGATGACATAACACATTGATGTATGTCTTTTTCAAAGCTTAGTTCAGTGCTACAATAAGGTGCAATTGGATCAAAAAACGGCGCCAAACGCCATTATTGGACTATTATTCAGAGTTTATACCCTGTAAAGTGCACCTATAGTCGTTAGAAGATAATATTTTACGAAGTATTATAGGGATGAAATTGTTACTTGGGTATTTCCCTTGGATCTTTTGACTGATTTATTCGGCGTATAGATTCTTTCCAAGTTTTAGTTTTTGCTGTTTTAATTTCTTTATTCCAAATTTTTTTGAATTTTTCAACTTCACTGATGTTTTCCGGTGAATGGTTTTGTCTCATTTTCATAACGGCTTTTTTATAATTAAAAAAGTGTTCATTCAGCTCCTGATTCCACCATGTTTTTGGTGTATATGCATTTTTGTTTGCGACGAAGGTTGCTTTTTTAATTTGTATTTTTAATTTAGAGCTGAAATCATTTAAATTGTTTCCTATTTCCATTTGATTTATGTTGTCTCTTAATTTAGTGTTGTTTACAATATTATGTCTCAGGGGTTGAACGTGTGTTTTAATCGAAAATATTATGGGTATGTGTCTAGAACCGAACAATTGTCCTCCATAGGTATGCCAATTGGATATCAGGTCAGATCTGTTTGTGCATGTAAGGTCGATTACAGAGTTGTTACCTGAGTTAGTTATGAAGGTTGGTGATCCATTATTCATGACATGTAAGTCATTAGAAAAAAGAAGATTAAATAGCATGCAGCCCTTTGGGGTGTCTCTGAGGCTACCCCAATCCGTTTTGTGTGCATTGAAGTCCCCTGTTAACAGAATGTTATTGGTGCCATTAGGGTTATAATCATTCAGTATTCTGGACAAGGCTTCTGATAGTAGTTTACTACTTTTGTCCGGACTTGCATAAATGTTAATTATTATGAAGTTCTCAGGTAAATTATAAGTTTTAATTACCAGGGCATCTAAGTCAGAGTTCGGTACCTCAGCAATACATTTAATTTTTTTGTTAACTAAACATGCTACGCCACCATAGCCATTATTACCTTTGCAAAAGAAAGAATTGTAGCCACTAATTCTAGGATTTTCCTCTTCTTTTAGCCAAATTTCTTGTAGGATGATAACATCTATTTTTTCTAATTTAACAAAAGTCTCCAATGTATTCTGATTGTGTTTGAGACTTTGTATGTTAACTTGTAATGATTTAATCATTGAAAATATTGGTATTATAAGTTAGATCAGTGGAAGAGCTGATATTAACGAATTGTCTGCTGAGCGCAGTAATGTCTTGAGATATTTTGGATCTTGTATCCATTTTTGGGTCTATTCCCTTAATGTAGTTAATAAGTGTTTTGCACAACGATTCGTATTCTTTTAACTTCTCATTGTGAGAATGATATTCTTTCTCAAAATTGTCAAAAGAGTTGTTAGTTGAATTATTTTCCTGAAAAGCTAATCGTCTATCCTCATTGAAGAAGTTCACGTTATTTAGGGTGTTATCCTCTCGTTGTATCATAGTAGGGTTGTATCTATTACTAACTGCTTTGGAGTAAGTCATTTTTTTCGTAAGGAACTTGTTAAGGGTTTCCTGTTTGTTTTTTACTAGTGGTCTATTAGTATTGCTTTTATTGTCTAATTGAGGGTATTCCTTGTTAAATTCCTCTTGATTGAGTATTTCGAAACGGTTCTGTTTATTTATTTCGTAACGGGATTTTCCCATTATGGTCATTGTAGCAATAACATTAGCCTCTTTGATTTTTTCAGGGCAATTCTTCGAGAAGATGTTGTGCTTTTCATCACCGCAAAGAATGCACTTAGGTTTTGTGCATGATGCACACTCGTCCCCTTCTATCCCACATTTGAGGCACCTTTTTTTGGTGCTTTTACACCATTTCATAATGTGACCTATTCTGCCACATTTGTTGCAAATTTTTACTCTTGGTATGTAATACTCTACATCACACACTGCATAACCAATTTTGACTTCCTCTGGGATTGATTTGCCTTCGAATTCAATTTTAAGCGTTTGAGTCGGAATTTGTACATTGTCTTCCCCCCTTCTAGTGAAGCGGTAAAGGCTTAGTACTTTGTACTTTGGATCAATTTCTCGTAAAAGATCTTCTGTTCCAATCGATGTATCAATACCTCGAATTATGCCGTATGTTGATATACAATTCTGAGGCACATAGCTCTTGTAACCTAGTTCTTTAAAGTCTTTATTATTAATGATGTTATTAGCATCTTGAAAATTACTAGTTAGCACTTTCACCGTTTTAAAGGAAATTTTCCTAACCTCCAATATTCCTTTCAGATTCTTTTGTTTAAGTAATCTGTTGATCGTCATAAGTTGTATTGGTTTGTCTTCTATTTTTTGTATAACAACTACAAATGGACCAGAACTATTGGAGTTGTAAAGATAAATTTGCCTATTTTCTGTGCCCATGATTGAATTATTTGTTTTAGAAAGATTTTCATTTGCTACACTTGGCTGTGTTCTTTCCTCAGTCATTATATTAATTCCAATTTGGTCTCTGACTAAGGAGTCCTCTCTAGCTCTTTTATTGCATAGTCCTTTGTTTCTCCCCCGATCCGGAGGCTCATTTGAATCACACATAGGAAATATTAAAGGGATATCTGAAATTACGTTCTTTTGTTTTTTCTCAAAACAAAGGAACGACTTTTAGAAAAGTGTAAAACACTACTAGGTATCTTTAATTCGAGACAAATCGCTCCCCCAGTTCTCTTCCTGAATCACAATAATAATTCTTAAATACCTTTTTTTTTTTTTAAATTAAACCGCAGGAAAAATCCTTATAAAAATTTCTCACTCACAATCAAGATGGCCGCCACGAACAAAACACAGCACTACCGAACTATTACAGCTATTACTCTATGACCCGCACGCTACGACGTCCTGAACTGGAATCCCGAGGTTTTAACTTACCTGTGCCACTCGCAGCCACCAGCTCCACCAACCAGTATAAACAAACAGACATTTCGTTTGTTTATATTGCAGTTCTGTCATACATTCGTTCCACTGTCATCGTCAGCCGGTTCCACAATAGTTCCACTAGTAAAAAAAACCCAGTATTTGGCGCTAGTGTCAATTTTCCCCCCTATTGTGCGGAATCCGTAATTAGCCAATATAACGAAAATTGCATATAATCTTAAATTTGTTTAGGTAATGTTTTTCGCATTTTTCTATTAAAACATTGGAAAAGATGAAGGGCATTGTTATTTTTCGAGGCACGACATACAACTTCACAATAAAATTTGCTTGGCAAGTAGTTTTCATATTTCCAGAAACATTTCAAACGTTGATTATTATATCAAAATAATTCATACATTTAACTTCCCAATTTTAATTCAAACTCATCGATACAATGATAAAACACACGTTTACACATTTACTAACCAATGTCCAACACAGTTTATTATTAATTTGTGTGTCAAATTTTACGCATACAAGTTATTACAAGTATGATTGTATGCGAGAAAACTCTAAGAGGTGGCCGTTACGTGTTTGGATCGAAATATCCCAGCCAGCATCGGCGTCATGTACCGTGCACATAGCACAAATAAGCTTTACTTCTTGAATCACGAATCGGCATTATGTATCGATAGGACGCATTGAAAGTTAGATACATGATGGTCAGCTGAAGGAATGTCGACGGATCATGCATATAGGAAATATAATGGTTTTCTCCTCAAGTGTGATTTTTGTTGCTGGGGTGTTTAGAATCCCGTGTTTTTTTTTTTAATTATTCATTGATGCATTGAATATATATGATACTTAACTATTACATAATGTTTACGAATAACGATTTTATAATGATTATCCGTAATAAGGCGGAAATGCGTATATACATGAAATAGGGGGACAAAAATACGGGCGACGGAGAGTCTTGAACTCATAACCCTATGCACCGAAGGTGCGCGCCCTAACCACTGCTCCAGCCAGACTATATGAATGATCATGATTTATTCGTGATTCTAATCACCCCAGCAACAAAAATCACACTTGAGGAAAAAACCATTATATTTCCTATATGCATGATCCGTCGACATTCCTTCAGCTGACCATCATGTATCTAACTATGCGTCCTATCGATACATAATGCCGATTCGTGATTCATGAAGTAAAGCTTATTTGTCGCTATGTTCACGGTACATGAGGCCGATGCTGGCTGGGATCATGTATCTAACTTTCAATGCGTCCTATCGATACATAACCCAAGCAACAATTCGTTTGCTTTAAAGAAGCACTTCATACTGTAGCAATCATATAGTACCACGAAATTCATTTATCGTGTGACATCGCGCTTAAAGTAATATTTTGATCCGATAAAACATCCTTAAAGTATTTTCCGGAAAGCTTATATCATCATCTATCTATATATATAAAAATGGACTTGTATTTGTGTCTGTTGCCAGTAAACTTCTAAACTACTGGACCAGGCCCGTGCGCAGGGGGGGGGGGCAAATTGGCAAATGTTGCCAGAATTTCATATTAAATACTATTGTTCTCATAAGGCAAAAATTTAACTTCATAAAAATGTAAACTGGCGTTGTTAATTTATACCTTGCCAAAAGAATTTTCTCTCGCCGCTAGACACCATCCAGTCACTACTCTGTGATACAGAGATTCATAGAGAGAGAGATAGTTTCTAAACTCGTCATGACCCGCCGCAAATTTATTATTCAGAAGAAGATGATAAGAAACATTCTTATTGTAAAATAATAAACTAACAATGCGACTAATAAGTGGTATGGGTGACAACCGTATCACACTCCGAATTTTGTTGTCTTTGTAACGTTGACGATTACACATGCCACACGGTAGTCGTCAACGCACCATCCTCCACTAGGAGTTAGGGTAAATCAAGGTAGGTAAAAGCCTAGGGGAACGACATGGCATCCCTATCGTAACTATGAAGAAATCCTTATTCTCCTCGTGAAATATTGCCACCAGGTTTAGATAAGATTTATACCTCAGGCTCGTCCTTTGGTATTTGGTTTACTATAATTCGGTGACTCACCCCTCGCTTCGCTCAGATCTCACACTGTCAGTCTCGCATTAAGGTACGTGTTCGTAGAGACGACTCTTGGGATGATCGCTCAGCGATCGCAGTTTTGCATCCAATTCCGAGCCATATTTGCATATTTTTGTAATGGTGTTACTTTCCATGTGTCGACCTTAACATGTCTGTATAGAAAATATGCGCGTATAGTGGTCAGAACCGATGGTTTAACTGCGATCGCTGAGCGATCATCACATGAGTCGTCTCTACGAACACGTACCTTTAGAGAATTCGCCAATATTTTTGCGAAGCAGTGCTGTTGCGAAATAGTATAAGACGAAGTGCAAGCGCAGCGGGCAGTGAGCTAATGGAAAGCAATTTGTTGGATTTAGATCTCTGGCTCGTCCATACATTTACTCAAATCCTATAGCTCGTCTGTTAACTAAGATCTCGCTGTCTGTCGCCCTTTTCACAATTCGCCAAAAAGTTGATACGTAGCTCTGCTTGGAAATAGGATGAAGCGAGCGCAACAAGCGGTGAGTTAATGCCAGGCAATTCGTAAGCTTTATATTTCTGACTCGTCCATACATATACTCAGACCCTGCACCTCGCCCTTTACTCCGCTCAGACCTCGCTTTATCTGTCTCGCTATTTAGTATTCGCGACGTAGTGCTGTTGCGGAACAAGGTAAGTCCAGCGAGCGGTAAGCCAATGGACAATTCGTAAAATTTAGACCTCTGGCTCGTCCTTAAGTTTACCTAAATCCTGTGCCTTGCCCTTCGCTTCATCCAGACCTCGCCATGCCTTTTGCGCTTTTCAGAATTCGCCTAAATTTGCGACGCAGTGTGGTGCTAAGAATGATAAGGCGAGGTGCAAGCGCGGCGATCGGTAAGCCAATGGACGCCATTTCGTGAAATTTAAACCTATGACTCGTCCGTATAACCTGTAGCTCAGAATACTCTGCGCGCTCACACTCTGTCTGTCGTGCATTAGAAAAACAGCCAACATATTTGCGACATAGACCTCGGACCTGGAAATCGGTCGTAAACTATATTTCATGCCCCCAAGTGCACTCCTCTTCTTTTTATCGTTATTTTACTATTTTGTACAGTAAGGGATTAAACCTACTCGATTCATACGCTTTAAATTTGTATACGTGTACTAAATGAAATTGAACCGGCTTAAGGATATGATCTTTTCGAAACGGCTTTACCGATTTTTATTAAATTTTGTATGTATCTTTGCTAGGTATGGGAATCAGTCGTAAGTTATATTTTATGCCCCAAAGTCCCCCTCTTCTTTGTATCGTTAATTTAGTATTATGTACAGTAAGTGATTAAACCTACTCGATTCATACGTTTTAAACTTTTATACACGTATACTAAATGAAATCGAACCGGCTTAAGGATATGATGATATGACGTAGTGTAATGGAGCCATAATTATCCAGAGAAGTTTTAACTGTATTAGAGGTGGGTACATCAACTGTTAAACACTGCTTAACACTATTGAGCAACTCTGTCGAAAATTTGTAGTAGGGTAGGCTACCATGGAACACTTGATAACGTCACTTCCAGTATAGGAAAAACTATTAGGATTATCCTGCCGATAAACTGCTTCGTTTTATACAGAAGATAGGACACATAACGGAGTTTTGTTTGTTTGTTTAATCCATCTTACGCTGAAGAAAGTTTACAGACCGAGAAAATTTTGAAAGTCTCAAAGGAAGTGGCGGTAAATTCCATTTTGTATGTATGGAATATTTAGTTGTCATTGGGTCAAATACAGTGTAACTTAGATAAATGTGACTACGTTTTTGCGAACATTTATCCTGGATGTTGGTCACAGCATTTTCATAATCAGCTACTACTTCGGAAATCCGTTGATACGAGTATATCCGCAATTTTTTTAGCGGAGCGACACGGTTGAGGTGTTGCCGAACTCACGACAAAATTACCTAAAAGGTCATCGGACCCTCTTCCCGATTCCCCTCTTACGTCGATCCCAATAAATTCAAAATCGCTCATAAAGTTAAATAAGTGTAAAGTTGTGAGCCAAGCGAACAACGGGAGCGCAGGGAGCACTAGATAAGAGAGCGAGCGGAATAAATTTAAAGATGGTGGTATAAAACTTCGATAAAACTGTCTTTAAACGTTAACCTAAAAACGTACTCCTTTAAATACTCCACTCTTGTGTTTACTGGATGATACAGCACACACATGCAATGGTCTCTCTAAGTTAACTCACACACATGCATTATTTTTTTCTATAGCACAGTCGGTGTCATTTTCAAATTCGTATGGTCATCCAATAAATTGTTCACCGTAGTTTTATAGAAGGGTGGACTTTGTGATTTACTGAATTGACACTTATGAAGTGCTCTGGAATACCACGTTTCTTGAATTGAATTCATTGAAATATTGCTTGAAACCAACATTTCCTCACTCCTTGTTGGCTTATGAATCAATAAGGATAATCTCAGGGCAGAAAATGTCTGTATTTTATTGAAGAATGTGTGAATTTAATTAGCTTCAACTGATTGACATATAAAGAAGAAGGTGCATAGGAGAAGGGTCGATAAAGAAATGTCGAGCACTTGTAGTGTTTACGAGCAATGTTATCTATATGTGAGGTTGGCCGAGTGGTTAGGGCGTCGGACTGGCGTACGACAGTCGCTGGTTCGACGCTGGCTGCGGGAATTATTTTTTTTTCTCTTTTTTTTGCAATCGCGAGAAAATGACAGAAAATGATGACATAACACATGATGTATGTCTTTCTCGAAGCGTAATTCAGTGCTACAATGAGGTTCTATTGGATCAAAAAACGGCGCCAGATGCCATTATTGGACTATTATTCAGTGTTTATTCCCTGTAAAGTGCCCCTATTGTCGTTAGAAGAGAATATTTTACGAAGTATTATAGGGATGAAATTGTTACTTGGGAATTACTGTAATTTAAGGAAAATGTCATGTGGGGACTCAGTTCATCCATTTTATTTGTGATATTTAATAGTTTCGAAAATAACATTTTTTGAACCGGTAAGCTTTTTGTACCGTTTCCGGGAAGGAAATATGTATGAACCTAAGCATTTGTCGCGCAGTGTATGTATATTTGGCCAAATTTTAAGAATCAAAATCCTAAATCCCCGTGGTACTTTCCCGCCTTCTATGGTCACATTAAAAGATGTACTCGTATGTATACCGAGATAATCAAATAGTAAAATAATTCTGAATAATTGAAAAAATGAGTTTATTTACTGTAAATTCTATACTGAGAATTTTATCTTTAAGACTACATAATACAAACTATAAATCGATTTTTATCAATCAATTATTATGTCTCCAAGCCGCGTTGCGATTTAAAGCAATTATGATAGAGCTGAAGTTGTAGATCGCAATCGTGGCGATGATAGGCGTGGATATTCCCACCGCAGTATGTGCACTTTTTGTGGTATTGCTCGTGCTTCATCTCCATGTAGTGATTCGTGATGTCCCTATCCGATCGTGTCTCGAAGGAACTGGAGCAACTGTGGCACGTTACACGAACTGGTGAACGAATTTCGAGGAATCTTGTGTGAGCAACACCATTAACCATGCGACCACCACGTGAATTCATAGTGAATTTATGTATCTGCTTCTAGTACTTGTATCTCACTCAATGTCTTTTGACGATGTCCAAATTTAATTTGGTTGAGGCTAGCTAAAATTAAACTGAGAACTGAACGACTAAACTGCTGCTTGATACCATGAATTCGGTGGCGTGTATGCTATTTACAATGGGGAAATCCCCGAACCGGGACTTTACTCTCGGTATATAGAAGGCAGCTAGCTATAGTACACACACGAGCAAATATGTCAGCCATATTTTGGGGGAAATATATTATGTTATGTGTTTATTGCACATAGTATGTAAATCCATTTTTTGTCGAGAACATATTAATGGATAACATATCGACTCTATTTTGGATAAATTAAGAGACGGAGAGAAGCTTCATCCGAACTCGTCTCTTAGCTAGCATTCATGGTGAATATGTTATACTGCATATATATAGACCAGGTGCCAAGAATGATTCTCACCCTTGAGGTGGGCTTGTCTTCCTAATACACAAGTCTGTACATTACTCTGTATTAACCTGTACTTACATTGAGTACAAAATGGCAGCTCCTTCAGAGCGAATCAGAAGTGGAACTATAGGTTCGTTTTTTTACTACATCCCGTATAGGTTTGGGTAACGAAACTTCATATAAAAAAAATGACAGGTGGATCAGCTGGCATTTTTTTTATATGGAGTTTCGTTACCCAAACCTGCACGGGATAACCAAAAAAACACACCTTATGAGTCGTTCGTAAAGTCGATTTTGCTGTAACGCCTTATCCGGGCGATGTTTAAGCATTTTTAAGTGTATCCGAAGCGACTGATTTGTAACGTCCAGCAGAGATCGCAGATAAAATTGTCGAAACAAGAGTGCATGCGAGCATATTCCAAGCGTTGAGTGCTCTACTTCATCTCAACTGGACGTAGTTCAAAAAGAGTTTTTTGCCCTCCGTATGGATTTCAAGAAATCATTTGCCGACAGAAATAAATGTCGCAAATCTCGCGAGTGTTCGCCGCCGCCTGGTAAGTTTTGCTTTTACCACGCCAAGTTCGGAAATCGAGCAGG
Source organism: Microchrysa polita (assembly GCA_949715475.1). Classification (NCBI taxonomy): domain Eukaryota; kingdom Metazoa; phylum Arthropoda; class Insecta; order Diptera; family Stratiomyidae; genus Microchrysa; species Microchrysa polita. The sequence goes on along the minus strand of OX454417.1, from coordinate 93,572,478 downwards.
CTACCCTGCGAGTGGGCTCCTAAGAGTCAGACGCAGGAAAACTAACGCCGACGTTGTCACAGGCGTCAGGCGGCAGTTGACAATGTCCTTCAACAGCCCAGCCGCCTCCACATCCGCGAAAAAATCAACGGACTTAACTTTTCTTATCGACACCAGCGACGAAAACTCCGTCATTCCCCGAAAGAGCGCAGCTAGATCTGGCAAACACGAGCAGTACAAACTTTTCGCTGCAAATGGAACGCGGATATCAATATCCGTATATGGGCAGCAGTTGCTATCCTTCGACGAAAGCTCCCTTGGAAATTTTATGTGACTGTCGTTTCGCGACCCATCATCTTAGCTGACTTCCTTCGAAACTTCGGATTACTATAGTCGATATAGGAAATTATTGCGTAACGGATCCGCCAACGGGGTTTTCAGCAAAAGATTTCCGCGGCCCTAGTCACATGCAAATGGTCGCAGCGGTTGCAGACCAAACTCGCTATCATAGGCTGCTTAAGCAAAATCCCGTCGGTAACCAACCCGTTCGTCACGCCAGACAAATTGGCCGCAGCAAAATTTGTGGCTCAAGATGGAGCACTATCGGCCCTCGGACAGTCCATGGGCAAGCCCTCTCCACCTAGTGCCCAAAAAAGATGGTTCATAGCGGCCATGTGGCGATTTTCGCCGCATTAATGCGGTGACGACACCCGAACGCAATCCCATGCGCAATATATCGAGAACATCCTCGCGGGGCTCGCCGGAAAAAAGGGTCTTCCTCAAGATCGATTTTCTGAAGACATTTCATGAAATCCCCATAGCGGAGTCTGACACTTCCTTTGGACTGAGTTTTAAGTGATGACGTTCAAGTTGCCTAAAACGTTTCAGCGGTTCCTAGACGAGGTGCTGCGATATTTGGACTTCTGCGCGACATACATTGACGATATCCTCGTTTCATCGGTCTGCGAAGAACAGCACGAACAGCACTTGCGTTCAGGGATTTCGGCGTCGTCATCAATCTGTCCAAATGTGTTTTTGGTGTCCTGGAAGTGGACACATCGTAAACGAAAGAGGCTTGCCTCCGTGTGGAAGCTCTACTTAACTACCGGCGTCCTTCCACCTTTAAGAAGCTCAGGCACAATAAATTACTAGCGCCACTCAAAGACTTGCTGTGCGGGCAAGTAAAGAGCGGCAACTCCAAGATAGACTGGAACTCGCTGTCAACATCCATGCGTTCGAGAAGTGCCGCGTTAGCATGGCTTGTGCTACATTGCTAGTCTACTATGACCCGAATAAGCCTTTGGCCCTTGTGACGTCATTGTTGTCTAGTGTTGCAGTAGGAAACCCAGTTTGAGTCATCGTTATTTCAATCGCTTTCAAAGCTGCTTGGGTGTGCACGGTGCACGCACAAGAACCTCGTCCTATCACCCGGAATCTAATCGTGCATTAGAACGCTTGGATCGTTCCTTGAAGGCTGCGCTTAGGATCGATGCTCCTCCGACTGTACTATCATGGTTGAAATAGATATCCCGCGTCAGCATCAGCATCGGCAGAGGCATCGGCATCAGCAGAAAAATTGCAATTTAGAACACACGCATTTGCCTTTGATGACCCACAATGACAGCAGCGGCAGAAGCAGAAAAATGCTTCTGCCGCTGCTGTCAATGTGGGTCATCAAAGGCAAATGCGTGTGTTCTAAATTGAAATTTTTCTGCTGATGCCGATGCCTCTGCCGATGCTGATGCTGACGCATCCAATCTATTTCAACTATCAGACTTGCACAACAGCATCAAAGAGGACATCGGTGAGTCTTCAGCTGAAATGATTTTCGGTTTAACGCTGTATCTGGCGGAAAAATGGTTTGTCGACGACCAGGCCGCTAATGATCCCGTTGATTTTCTCTGGAGTCCATGCATCAACGAATCAGACACCTTCGACCAATGCCGATTATACATCGAAGTCCCAGGATAACGTTTGTGTACAGGGAGTTGAATACGTGCACGTATTTCTTAGAGTTGATGCAATTAAGAAATCTCTGTGTCCACCATACACCGGCCCGCACCGTATCATTAAGCGAATCTCTTCTGCTTACCGCATTGACCTCAATCGTGAGCAAATGATTGCGGTCAATGGTAAGCAGGTGAACGTGGAGCACGTGAAACCTGCCTTTTTGGCCTGGGATTCGGAAGATTCAACCCTTCTTCCAGCACCGGCGTCTTCGATTTCCGACACCGTTCAAGCGTTGTGTCCATCGATATCGTTTCATCAAGTTCTGTGCCAGTAACGTTTTTTTTTTAGGCAGCAGCATCCTTCACATCAGTCGCTCGAGCACATCTCCATATGGCGTCGAGCACCTCGCCGTCGACTTCGAGACGTCCACCGTCTACAGCCTTGAAGTCTCCAGGTTTTTCATCGCCAACGTTGAAGCGAGTGTCGTTTGTCGTTTGTTTCGGCTTCCGAGGATACTATGTTAGGCGATCATACCTATTCATGACCTCTGATAGGGAACTCGGCTGCATCTCATCATGTGCGTCTTCAGAGTAGAACAGAGTGGACAGTGGACAACAGTACGCAAAGCACGGCAGACTTTGCCGAACAGACGAAACTGAAACCCACCCAATGAAGATGGCCATCACAGGACGCCCCTTTGTGGCATTTTTTCCTACTTTTAAAACGCGCATTCTTGACCGACCTATCGTGCTTGTTGCTGCAGTCCTCCGCAAAGTGGCCAAATACGAAACAATTGAAACATCCCATGGGGAAACAAAACGAGCGTGTATTGCCACGATTCAATGTGCAAAAGCTTAAAGAACCATCAACAATACGTGCAGTTTCTAGCACATGGCACGAGATAGCTAATGCACAAACATAAGATGCTCCTTCATCAATTGATGATAGATGGAACATCGTGAAGGACGATTTTATATGGTGTGGCGAAACATTTGTGGGCAGATTTCAGCGAGGTAGGAGACCATTTATCAGCGACGATACATGGTCTCTGATAACTGCACGGAAGAGAATTAAAGAGCGATTTAACTCGGCTACTGACAGTACAGTCAAGCAACAACTGAGGACCGAGTACATCATCATAATCAATGTGGCACGATAGCCCGACGTCGGGCCTTGGCCGCCTGAATCGTTGACCTCCAATTGTAGCGGTTACGTGACCTTGTCCTCCAGTTTCGGAAGCCCAGCAGCTGGTGGGCGTCTTCACCTACGGAGTTCTCCCAGCGAGCTCTCGGTCGTCCACGCAACCTCGCTCCGTCAATTCGTTCTGCGTTCATAACTTTCTTTGGCATGCGATTGTCGTCCATCCGTTGTACATGCCCCGCCCATGGCAGACGTTGAAGCTTCACAATTTTCGATACTTCCAGCTCATCGTACAATTGATACAACTCATGGTTGTACCGGATACGCCATTGGTCTTGCTCGCGAACGGCCCCGAAAATTCGCCGAAGGACCTTTCGTTCGAATCGGTCTAGCAAAATTTCGGAGGCTTGGGTAAGGGTCCATGTTTCGCAGCCATAACATAGTACGGGTCGGATGATCGTTTTGTACACGCGGAGCTTCGTGTTCCTGTGCGCAAGTTTCGAATTAATTATAGGGAGGACCGAGAAATATGTCTTATTGGCTAGTTGTATCCGTCGCTTAATTTCGTCGGTTTCGTTGGCGTCCTTTGATAAGTTACAATCCAGATAGTTGAAGTTGTCTACATACTCGATATTACGGTCCACCACTGTGATGCTTGAGCTTGCTGGCGTCCTTGTTTTCGATTGCATCATGGCCTTTGTTTTGCTTTCGTTGATATGTAGTCCAACTTCCTTTGCGGCGTTATTGAGGTTATGCAGAAGGCTTTCTGCATCACCCAACCTTCGAGACATGATGTTGATATCGTCGGCGTACGCTACTAATTGAGTCGGTTTGATGAGTAGCGTTCCGCTGCTGTCCGTATTCATGGCTCGAATTACATACTCCAAAGCCAGGTTGAAGAGCGTCGGCGCCAGCCCGTCGCCCTGCTTGAGTCCAGTACGAGTTTCAAATAGGTCAGTGAGTCGGCTTTGCCCTGCGAGACGATATTAGTCATCGTGATCCTTGTGAGTCGCACTAACTTTGCCGGTATACCAAAGTTCAGCATAATGTTGTACAGTACACTTCGATCGATACTGTCGTATGCCTGCTTGAAGTCGACAAAGATTTGGTGTACGTCGATGTTATATTCCCAGCACTTTTGGAGTAGTAGCTTCACTGTGAAAAGCTGATCGGTCGTTGAGCGACCAGGTCTGAAGCAGCCTTGATACTCGCCAATGATTCGTTCTGCGTACGGATTAATTCTCTTTTCAAGAATTTTAGATAATATCTTATAGGCCGTACAAACTAATGATATGCCCCTGTAATTCTCACACTTCAGCTTGTCACCCTTTTTGTGGATTGGGCAGATTATGCTTTTGCGCCAATCTTCGGGGATTACCTCATCGTTCCATATTTTCAGCAGTAGCACATGTACAGCGTTTGTCAGGCACGTTCCACCATGCTTCAGCAGTTCAGCTGGGATCTCGTCAGCGCCGGGCGCTTTATTATTTTGAAGCGACTGTATGGCAAGACTCACCTCCTCTACTGTTCGGGGTAGAACGGGAGGGCCTGGTTCGGCTAACTGCTCAAGAGCTGGCTCCGCTGGGGATGTTGATGGTGCATTGAGGAGCTCTTCGAAATGCGAGGCCCATCGTTTGTTGACGCTTTCGATGTCGCTGATGATGTTACCATCCTTGTCCTTACATAGGCTTGTACTGGGTTGATATCTGTTCTTCATATTATTTATAAGTTTGTACGCCTGTCTAATGTTCTTACTGGCTAATCTTTGGTTTATTTGCTGTAACTGCTCGTCAAAATGTTTGCGTTTCTTACGTCTAATTAACCTATTAGATACTCGCCGAAGTTCGTTGTATTTTTCTTTCTTGGCTCGGGATGCACGTTGTGTGTATTGGCGATAGGCTTCATTTTTCGCCTCAATCGAGGCCCTGCATTCGTCGTCGAACCAGTCTGCTCGTCTGCGCCGGCCTTTATAGCCCACGACCTCTTCCGCGACCCCCTTGATGCTGTCTTTGAGCTCCTCCCAGAACTCATTGATGCCTAAATTGTTGATGTCATGAAGCATGGGCGACAGTTTTTCCTCTAGTGCTGTAGTATACGCAGCCGCCGTGGCATCATCAATCAAATTGTCAACCTCGAAAATCTTGGCAGGGTTGATTCTCGTTAGGTGCACCGAAGAGATTCTGCACCTGTAGGTCGTCTTCACCAAATAGTGATCGGTGTCGCAGTTGGCTCCTCGATAGGATCGAACATCTAGGACATTAGAAGCCCATCTCTTGCTGAGCAGTACGTGGTCGATCTGGTTCACGGTGTATTCATCTGGAGACTTCCAGGTCTGCTTATGGATTCGTCGATGAGGGAAGCATGTAGAGCTTATGACCAAGTTTCTGCCGCTCGCGAGGTCGATAAGTCGCTGACCGTTGTTGTTGTTTTCGTCGTGGAGGCTATGACCTCCAGTAGTTCCCCTATGCCAGCTTTCATTTCCGACTTTGGCGTTAAAGTCTCCTAGCAGCAGCTTGACGTCGTTTGATGGAAGTGAGTCGAAGAGTGTTTCTAGGTCCTTGTAGAACTCGTCCTTCATCGCGTCTTCTTTCACTTCTGTAGGGGCATGCGCATTAATGAGCCAGAGATTAGCGAAACGGGTCTTAATGCGGATCGCACATAGCCGCTCGTTGATGGGTTTGAAACCTTGAGCTGCTTATTGACGATGAAAGCTACTCCAAACTCCTTCTTGCCCTCCTCTTTACCACTCGTAAAAATAGTGTGCGAATTGAGGTCGTTAATCTCGCTTTTGAGCCATTTAGTTTCCTGGATTGCAACTATGCTCAGCTTGTATTGTTCTACCTGATCCAGGAGGGCCCTTAAGGCCCCCGGTCTATTCAGGGAGCGTACATTCCAGGATCCGAAAGAGTAATCAGTTGTTCGTTTGCGTCGTTGTTTTGTATCCGTCCAATCCGAGGCTTTTGTTTCAGGTTTCTTGACTTGAAGTCAAAACACTGGTGTTTCCAAAAATCCCGGATATGCCTCTTCGAATATCTGTGGTGTGCTATTTGTCGTTTCCATGATACTGCAGTAGGTAATGTCGTCCCGAAAAGTTTTTACACTGAGTGGTCTGATTCCTCCAGAGAACAATGGACCGACTTTCTGATGAAATAGCCGTTTGCCGGTGTTTCTATTCGCCGGCAAGCACTACTACAGAACAACGTCCGATGCTTATGGGTGAAGGTTGTTAATGGAGTTGGGGTGGGAACATCTACATCTGATAGCCACAACTGGATGGTGTTTCACATCACGAAGACGTAATATGGTAAATGGCACCAAAGAAAGTGAAAAGAAGACACCAAACATCTGAAATCTGACGTCATCTTAGAATCGGATGATTCTTACGAATTCAAAGGTTATTTTTTATGCTTTCGTAATTTGTATATTTACGCACTCACTCAGTAAAGGGATTTAAACAGTATATACAAGAAATACATTTTACAATATTGTATAAGGCTACAATTTCCATAGTTTACATCTTCAGAGTATTTCACACAACTGCTTCGTCCCGAATGATTAAATCGTTATCACATAATTTTAGGATTTTGGTTAACTACTGCTCCTCCTCCTTCTGAGTTTCCAAGACGCACTGCCTGAGTTCGTCTGATACACCGCGCGTTTCGTCTTCAATATTTACATGACTAGTTTCTAGGGGTTGCTCGTCCTCGTCGTCGTCTTTCATCGTTTGTACTTGAATCGTCATCAGGTCTTCTGATATTTCACTTTGGACGTGAACACGTCGTAGCCTAGGGAAATGGTATTGTCGTAAAGCACTCGATATTTGTTGGGAAGAAAATAGAAATTGATGATCTGCGCCGGCGGCCAAATAGTCCATTCCGCCAAATACAACTTCCACGCTTTATGCTTTATCTCCCGGACGATCTCCTCCTTGGACTGTTTCTCCAACATGCCGAGCGTCACGAAAAACATTGATATGTACAACGGCGAACAGATGAGCTGATCGAGCGCGACTTTTTGCAGCACCACCTTCAGCGATCGGCCGACCAAACGTTTATCCAAAAACTTGTACCAATGATGGCACACAATGCCCACAGTTACGCCCGAAATGGCCATATTTAACGTTCGTTTCGGGTCCCATCGATCCATGTCGCCCGCGTAGCGTTCGTATTGTTGTTCGAGGATATCGCCCACCGAGGATAGGGTCAAGGATATGGTAACGTTGGTGTAGAGAAGATATTTTTCGCTGAATGCTACGCGACGATAATGCCGAAGTTTGTGAGCGTAGGCGCTGCGGCCAAAACGCTTGAACGCCTCACGTATCATCGACATTGTCGTGAACGTGGCCAGACACTACAACGAAACGTGAAAAAGATAATTTTATAATTGAACTGCGTCATCGGGAAGAAAAAGGGATTATTTAAGAGAAAAATTCGATTACCGAACATCTTGAAACTGTCAGATGGAGCTAGGAAAATTCAGGGTGCACGTGCCCAGACAATCAACGTCAGATTTTGCTCGTGTATGACATTTGTGACAGCTAACCTTCGGTTGCGCAATTTTTTTTAAGAGTGAGTTCACAATAAAGTGATTGTAGGGTGGTCACTTGGTTTGAATTGAAATAAATTTTGGGAAGAAGGAATTTTATTTTTGAGTTAACAATTTGGTTCGGATTTATTTTGGATCCTTTGCCTCTACTCAAGCATATATGATTAGATGGGTGCGAAGCTTCTCAAAAAATTGTACTAAATCCTCCTCCACCGAGCTATGGCTAAAAAGGACACTGAACACATAAGCACCATAAAGCTACCAACGCCGTCTAGATATTAAGGCCGCAATGTAGACTCTTATAGCCGCAACTCAGCTGTACAATGACGTTATTGCTTAGCTCTTAAATTTTTTATTTACACGAACAAACAACAAAAACAAGTAGTGACGTAATAAAAAGCAAAAACAAAACAGCGCAACATTGGCGAACATAACCTAAAATTATAAGCTGATTTTGACGTCTAAGATTCTACATTGCGGCCTTAATATCTAGACGGCGTTGGCCACTGCCATCTAGATATACAGGCCGGATTATCAGCTGATCTGTCAGTGGTCATGCAACACTAGTAGTGCCATGGTTGGTCATGGTCCGCGCTTAGTACTGCCAAAGTACCGCTCAGTACAATCCACAAATTGTCCACAATCCAAATATCAGTGGCTGTCAGCCTGTCATTTCGTGTGACTTGCTATGATATACACATGCCAGTGCGTTGATTTTTGAGATAAATATGCTAAGTACGATGTTGATGTATACTATTTTACCACTTGCACATCAAAAACACATTAAAGCAAACCATAACCTTTGTTTCGTAATAAACGCTCGGCATATTTAAACTTTTGGGTTCAGAAGCACTGGAGGTTGTGGGCTTTACAAATGTCAACTGTCACTGGTCACGAACGCACTTTGTCCACTTGTAGACGAACAAATTTCTGCAGTTCGGCCTGTCTATCTAGATGGCAGTGCGTTGGCGCTACACGACTGATGTCACCGCCGTCTATATACTAAGTCCGCAATGTAGACTCGTAAACGTCAAATCCGCAGATTAAATTGCATTGCATTGTTGTTGCTTCTCATGACATATTGTTGTTGTTTGCCCGTGTCCGACGAACAATTTAAGCAGGATCCATGACGTCATTGTACAGCTGAGTTGCGGCTATGACATATCTAGATGGCGTTGCTGATGCCCTCACGACGGGCGAGCTACTCCTTAGCACCCACTTTCCGGGATGCCACATACTGAGGGATGAGGAACCATCAAATGAAAACAGTCTGTACAGAGCTAATTCTTCAAACTGGAGTACAGCAAGACTAATATTTACTCAAGATAAAGTAAAATGAGCCATACGCTCGTTTGAGCCCTTTAAATCCGCCAGCATCGACGGGATTTTTCCAGCTATTTTTGAAAGGGGTCTGGAGCTTTTAACTCCATATCGCCTGAGCATATTCAGAAGCAGCTTTGCGCTGGGCTACATCCCGCCCTCATGGAGACTAGCGAGAGTAGTTTTCATTCCTAAAATGGGAAACCGGCCTAAGGAGGATCCCAAATCTTACAGACCAATCAGTCTTCGTTCATGCTCAAATCAACGGAAAAAATCATTGACGAGCACACCAGAAAAATCACGCTGATTAGTAACCCGCTACACAAAAGGCAGTTTGCTCATCAACCAGGTAAATCTACAGAATCAGCGCTCCACAACCTTTCAGCAGAGATTGAAAGGACATTTGAGGTCAAAAATACCGCACTTGCTGCTTTCTTGGACATCAAAGGGGCATTCGATTATATTTCCTTCGATGTAATTGAAAGAGCACTGAGAAACAAGTTGGCAGGAAATACGACGATAGGATGGATTTGCAGTACGCTTTCCACCAGAAAAATTATCTGCCAAACCAAAGAGCTATCTCTTCTTGCTGAGGTTACTAGAGGCTGCCCACAAGGTGTACTCTCGCCCCTCCTGTGGTGCCTGGTTGCGGACGAACTTTTGTGGAAGCTCAGGGTTATGCCGACGATGTGGTTATAGTGGTAAAGGGTTTGTTTGAGGAAACACTACCTGTTTTACTCGAACCAGCACTAATATACATAGTTCAAGAATGGTGTGATGCTCTGAGTAAACCCATCCAAAGCGATCATCATACCATTCTCCAGGAATAGAAATCGGGCTGAACTCAGATGCCCGATAATGTACAACATCCATCTACCAATTGGGAATCAAGTAATCCTCGACAGTAAACTTTACTGGCATGTACAGATCAGCTGATAATCCGGCCTGTCTATCTAGATGGCAGTGCTAGTGTGTGTGCTGTACGGGCGGCAGATCGATTGTGGGCAACATGGAATAGAGAGTTTTTTATTCAATGCGTTGCCCGTGCCCATCCGGGGAAGATGTCCAGGAACACAAATGGACATCACATAAGGTCCATTTAGATTAGTCGCCAAATGGCGTCACGTGCAGCCAAATGGCTGTTGTCATTGCATCCAAACTGATCGCCATTTGGCTGTGCGTCCAGTTTTGATATTCAATATGGCAACTAAACGACCCAAGTAACAATTTCATCCCAAGTAACAATTTCATCCCTATAATATTTCATAGAATATTTTCTTCTAACGATAATAGGGGCACTTTACAGGGTATAAACTCTGAATAATAGTCCAATAATGGCGTTTGGCGCCGTTTTTTGATCCAATTGCACCTTATTGTAGCACTGAACTAAGCTTTGAAAAAGACATACATCATGTGTTATGTCATCATTTTCTCGTGAAAAAAAGAAAAAAAAATAATTCCCCCAGCCAGCGTCGATCCAGCGACTGTCGTACGCCAGTCCGACGCCCTAACCACTCGGCCAACCTCACATATAGATAATGGTTGAAATAGATTGGCTGCGTCAGCATCAGCATCGGCAGAGGCATCGGCAGAAAAATTTCAATTTAGAACACACGCATTTGCCTTTGATGACCCACAATGACAGCAGCGGCAGAAGCAGAAAAATGCTTCTGCCGATGCTTCTGCCGCTGCTGTCAATGTGGGTCATCAAAGGCAAATGCGTGTGTTCTAAATTGAAATTTTTCTGCCGATGCCGATGCCTCTGCCGATGCTGATGCTGACGCAGCCAATCTATTTCAACTATGACATTGCTCGTAAACACTACAAGTGCTCGACACTTCTTTATCGACTCTTCTCCCATGCACCTTCTTCTTTATATGTCAATCAGTTGACGCTAATTCAATTCACACATTCTTCAATAAAATACAGACATTTTCTGCGCTGAGATTATTTTAATTCATTCATAAGTTAACAAGGAGTGAGGAAATGTTGGTTTCATGCAATATTTCAATGAATTCAATTCAAGAAACGTGGTTGTTGTTGTTGTTGTAGCGATTCAAGAGATTTTTTTTCTCTTGAATCGAAGGGGGTCTTGGTAGCTCTTGGCCGTTTTTAGCAACGGGTAGCTCCGGGACGATTTACATCGAAGAACCGGCTGCCGTAGGAGCATTTTACGGACAACACAAACATCCATGGGTCGCAGTGGAATTCGAACCCACGCACCGGCAACTCAGAGATAGACATCTCTGCCACTGAGCTACCGAATGCCCCAACGTGGTATTCCAGAGCACTTCATAAGTGTCAATTCTTAATAAAATCACAAAGTCCATCCTTCTATAAAACTACGCAGAACAATTTATTGGATGACCATACGAATGTCACACTATAAAAATGACACTGACTGTGCTATAGAAGAATATATGCATGTGTGTGAGTTAACTTAGAGAGACTATTGCATGTGTGTGCTGTATCATCCAGTAAACACAAAAGTGAAGTATTTAAAGGAGCGTCTATTTTAGGTTAACGTTTAGAGACAGTTTTATCGAAGTTTTATACCACTATCTTTACATTTATTCCATAATGATGATAGAAGCTTTCCGGAAAATACTTTAAGGATGTTTTATCGGATCAAAATATTACTTTAAGCGATGTCACACTATAAATGAATTTCTTGGTACTATATGATTGCTACAGTGTGAAGTGCTTCTTTAAAGCAAACGAATTGTTGCTTGGGGAACCGCTTGTCAAATTCAAAGTGATAATTTTGCAACTTTTGATCGTTCTTTTGTGGGAAAATGAATAATTCTTGAATGGCCGTGTATTAATTCAAAAGCGCGGATTCCAATTTTGATAATTAAATTAAAAAAAATCACCAAAATGAAATTTTGGTTATGTCATTTTCTGTCTCCATTTGGCTGCTATAGTGTGGATGCTAAGTAGCAGCCAAATGGCTATACGCGACGCCAGTTTTTGGACGCGCAGCCATTTGGCGACTAATCTAGATGGACCTTAAGGATGTTAGTAAGCCAACTTTCGAATTCAGCGAGGTGATAATCAGGAAAATTTAGAGTCACCCTATACGACGTTTCCAATTTAACGGTAAAACCATTTCCAGAAATTATTAAAGCGCGAATTTTCACTAAATTCAGTTGTGATCGTTCAGTGTCAAATCGAAAATATTGAATTCAGTTTGTTTGAAATCCAAACTGTGCGTGCAGAAAACTTCATTGTAAGAACTAATATTATTTATTCATATTTGTTCTGTTTCGTTCGGTGTAAAAATGATAGTTGAAATAGATTACGCGCATCAGCAGCAGCATCGGCAGAATTTCATAGCTGACAAATATGGTGAATGCCAAGTCTTCTAGTTGAAATAGATTACACGCGCCAGCAGCAGCATCGGCAGAATTTCATAGCTGACAAATATGCTGAATGCCAAGTCTTCTGCTCAACATTTTTGTTAGCAATGTAAAATTCATTGCGCTTGACGTTTCGCGATGGCGATGCTGCTGCTGATGCGCGTAATCTATTTCAGGCATGATAGTAATACTAGTAGACAAAATTAAAACTATTACACAGACGAGTTCTTCCCTGAAATTTCTTGTTTTAAATCAAAAGAGCCCCCCAGGATCCCAAGTAACAATTTCATCCCTATAATACTTCGTAAAATATTATCTTCTAACGACAATAGGGGCACTTTACAGGGTATAAACTCTGAATAATAGTCCAATAATGGCGTTTGGCGCCGTTTTTAGATCCAATTGCACCTTATTGTAGCACTGAACTAAGCTTTGAAAAAGACATACATCAATGTGTTATGTCATCATTTTCTGTCATTTTCTCGTGAAAAAAAGAAAAAAAAAATTCCCCCAGCCAGCGTCGAACCAGCGACTGTCGGACGCCAGTCCGACGCCCTAACCACTCGGCCAACCTCACATATAGTTAACATTGCTCGCAAACACTACAAGTGCTCAACACTTCTTTATCGACTCTTCTCCATTGCACCTTCTTCTTTATATGTCAGTCAATTGAAGTTGAATAAATCCACACATTCATCAACAAAATGCAGACATTTTCTGCGCTGAGATTATCTTAATTGAAGGGCAAACCAGAACGTTTGCGTTAGGTTACGTGCCGTTCCTTTCCGTGCCGTGCCGTTCATTAGATGGTCACATATGTTCCCTTCCGAAACGTCAAATGTCACATTTGAAAGTTCAAAAATATATTCATCCTCGTTGTGTTCACTCATTTTATACTTTTAAATGCCAAACAGTTTAATTAAATTGAATAATTAAAACAACACACTCACTTGGATTCCGTGGGATTTGACATTTCAAATAGTTTTTCAAAAGCTTCCGTGCCGTTACGTGCGTTCTGTGCAGTTCCATACAAACTCCATTGAATCATCTTTGACAAGTGTTCGGCACGTAAGGTAACGTAAGCGTTCTGTTTTGCACTTGATTCATAAGTTAACAAGGAGTGAGGAAATGTTAGTTTCATGCAATATTTCAATGAATTCAATTCAAGAAACGTGGTATTCCGGAGCACTTCATAAGTGTCAATTCAATAAATCACAAAGTCCATCCTTCAATAAAACTAGGCTGAACAATTTATTGGATGACCATACGAATGTCACACGATAAAAATGACACCGACTGTGCTATAGAAGAATATATGCATGTGTGTGAGTTAACTAGAGAGACTATTGCATGTGGGTGCTGTATCATCCAATAAAACACAAGAGTGGAGTATTTAAAGGAGTGTCTTTTTTAGGTTGACGTTTAGAGACAGTTTTATCGAAGTTTTATACCACAATCTTTGAATTTATTCCATAATGATGACAGAAGCTTTCCAGAAAATACTTTAAGGATGGTTTATCGGATCAAAATATTACTTTAAGCGATGTCACACGATAAATGAATTCCGTGGTACTATATGGTTGCTACAGTGTGAAGTGCTTCTTTAAAGCAAACGAATTGTTGCTTGGGCTCACATGTCGTCCATGCCTTGAATGCGTTCGATTTCGTTTGTACTGTTTCTTTAGTTTCTGCGTTCCACCACCTTTTTTCGTGTGGAGTGAAAGATTGTGCCACTTCAGGTGAATGCCATATTGCAATGAAATTGCAAAAGACTTAGTGTTGTAGGATAATGATAATTTTCCACAGCAGGTGCACTTCCCACACATGACATGCGCCGCGAAGATACGTCCGCAATAAATGCAAATAAAGATATCGGGGCCAGTGCCGATTAAGATAATTGAGAGAGCAATTTCAATGTAGAAAAACCTACTGAAGAGTCCCGTTGGGCAGGGACGAAACGCGTCTAGGTGCCCATCTAAGTAATATTTGAATTATACATAATATAAAATTGGAAGATTTGTGGTGAAACACATGTGGCTTTTTCAATTCAAATTTACTGCAGTACTGATCATGTGTTTTGTCACAATCTTTCACATCAATTGCTAATATATTGCAAATTTTCTCACATAAATTGATTTGGAATCATATATTTCGTTGCATTTTACATATTTTGTGGTAGTTTACATATTTTATTACAGACAGCCTTGATCATCCAATGTCGTCACCCGTCATGGATTGCAATTTTAGGAGAAATAGTTAGATTAAATTTAACAAGTTGAAATACTACATACGCAGGATGATTAGAGTAAATTTAGCAGTTGAAAAATAAAAATGCATTACATATTTAGGATAGTCGTATTAAACACATTACACATTACATATTTGAAATAATTGGACCAAATTTAAATATTAGAAATATTGAAAGAATTTTGAAAAATAAAGTACATATCACATATGTAGGATAGTGTTAGTGAATTTAACTAATGAATATATGAAAAATAGATTGAGCATTCAAATTAGATAGATTAAACTTAATTACTAAATAAAATAGTCTCCAACATGCTTAGCTAGTAAAAAACAGAAACACAATAGCGGCAATGGAGAAATACACCCAAGGAAGTCACTGATTGTGTCAAGGGACTGTTTTAGTAAAAGCACCTACTGAACAGTTGGAAGAATCACAATCATACACAAAAGTTTCCTCAAGGAATAGGATTAGATAACAACATAGGTAGGACAGAGAACACTGAACGTGCAAAAAGAGGAAACGGTAGGGTGGAGAATCAGGATTTTGCCTAATTGCGGTCTAAGGCGCTAGCTCGACCAAAAGAACATGATCCTTACTGCAATGGGCCTAAGAATGTTATCCACCAAAAAGGTTCTTCACGAACATGACACGAAGAAATCCAGTACTAACATGAGATTCTGGCATAAAAAATAAAAAAAAAAAAAAAAAAAAAAAAAAAAAAAAAAAAAAAAAAAATATAGGTTTATTTTTAAAAAAGTAAGAAAGTTAACATTGCTCGTAAACACTACAAGTGCTCAACACTTCTTTATCGACTCTTCTCCATTGCACCTTCTTCTTTATATGTCAGTCAATTGAAGTTGAATAAATCCACACATTCATCAACAAAATGCAGACATTTTCTGCGCTGAGATTATCTTAATTGATTCATAAGTTAACAAGGAGTGAGGAAATGTTAGTTTCATGCAATATTTCAATGAATTCAATTCAAGAAACGTGGTATTCCGGAGCACTTCATAAGTGTCAATTCAATAAATCACAAAGTCCATCCTTCAATAAAACTAGGCTGAACAATTTATTGGATACCATACGAATGTCACACGATAAAAATGACACCGACTGTGCTATAGAAGAATATATGCATGTGTGTGAGTTAACAAGAGAGACTATTGCATGTGTGTGCTGTATCATCCAATAAAACACAAGAGTGGAGTATTTAACGGAGTGTCATTTTTAGGTTGACGTTTAGAGACAGTTTTATCGAAGTTTTATACCACAATATTTGAATTTATTCCATAATGATGACAGAAGCTTTCCGGAAAATACTTGAAGGATGGTTTATCGGATCAAAATATTACTTTAAGCGATGTCACACGATAAATGAATTCCGTGGTACTATATGGTTGCTACAGTGTGAAGTGCTTCTTTAAAGCAAACGAATTGTTGCTTGGGATATCATAGTAGCGTCATACTTGCCTGAAAGTGAACATCTAAACCGGGTCGTGCACTTCGCAGACGCAGGTTTTTTTTAAGAAAAAATATTTTAATTTTCAATGTATACAGGGTGTCCGGAAACTGCCGCATAAACGCCCCGGATTGTGATTCCTTATGTGGTTTCCAGCAAAAAAAGTTGTACGAAACATATCCCCTTAGCTTAACCCTTTAGCTGCCACAGGCATTTGAAGATTTTTGAAAAAGAAGCTTGTACGACTAAAACTTCAATATCTCAAAAGCTAGACTAGCTAGAATATCAAAAAAGATGATTATTACAGCCAACAAATTTACTTAAAAAAAAATAACTAACGGCACTAAAATCGGATAAGAGATTTGGTTTTTACAGAACTTCAAAGTCAATTTTTTGTGATTTGACCCAAAAACTAAATGTTTTTCCATCTCAATTTTCTCCAACTTTTGCATAGTCTAACAATCATTTCTTTTTTACATCATTTTATTCTAGCGTCGTTTTATTTCTAACAGTTTTAATTCCTTAAGTGCAGAAAACTAGGATTAATTTTAAGTCGATTTCAATTCAGTTCAATTCAATCTGCCCCTAAAGATCTGCAATTTGGTAAAATTTATTTAAATTATATCAAAATCGATCCAAAATTAACCCTAGTTTTCTGCACTTAAGGCAATAAACTGTTAGAAATAACGATGCTAGATAAAAATGATGTAAGAAAGAAATTATCGCTAGACTATGCGCCAATTTTTGCTAATCTAGTCTGGCTTTTGAGATATTGAAGTTTTAGTCGTACAAGAAAATTATTTTTTCAAAAATCTTCAAATGCCTGTGGCAGCTAAAGGGTTAAGCTAAGGAGATATGTTCCGTACAACTTTTTTGCTGGAAATCACATGAGGAATCACAATCGGCCACCGTATGGTGTAATATTTTTTTTTAACAATTATTCGAAAAGCATATACGACAAATCTCACTCTTTCAATGACCTCTCTAGGCAACGGAAAGCGCAAATCCTTCAGATAAATCGAAAATAGGTAATATTTTATAGCTTCATTCTGGACGATTTTCTTAGTTTGTACTATCTTAACAGAAAATTGACAAAGGCGACGAAAAGGATCGACAGGTATTATTTTTATTTTTTTCGTAGAAATGAAACGATTTTGCAAACAAGTCCTCACAGTACCTCCTCCCGGTGGCCGCTGGTAACTCCTGCAATGCATGAAGGCTAAACTGTGATATACGACGATGATGTCTAGTATAGAAAAACCTTGAAGTAGGTTTCAAGGATTCGTTGAAAATTCTCCCTTCATGGTGGAAGATGTTGCGGAAGCTAACTCATGATGTATTTAATATTTTCAGCAAGCATAAATTCTGGCAGCCAAGGACAGCCTAATAATAATAAAAAAAAAAACTATTAAATCCGACGAGACGATCTCCGTCAATCCTTGGACAATGTCAAAGGGTCATCTAGAGTCAGTAAGACTTTGTCGAAAGCAAAAAGCGGGACTTGAGCAGAGAATGACGAATCTGATGAATACTCACTTTCCTGGGTGCAAGGACTTACATCTAGAGTATATAGACAGGCCGGAATGTCGAAATTTAATTCCTTAGCGTATGTGGTTGTTTCTATTACTATTGTTGTAACACGTGTTTTGGGGTTCTTAGCGACATTTTTATCAGCTGATAGTCCAGCTTGCATATCTAGATGGCGTTGCTAAAGCTCACGATTACCTACTTGAGGTGATTGGCAGAGTGAAATCTTTTTTCCTAATTATTACTGTAGTGTAGTCAGGCTCAAATAGTTGCTGGGGTGCTAGGCCACACGGCCACACAAATATTGTAAGACATCTCCTACAAAACGTAAACAATGCTGTAGCAGACTTCAAAATGCCAAACAAAAACACTTCATTCCTACCAAATTTTTAGCTAGAGGTAAGCAGGCGCGTAACTAGAGGACATCCAAGGGGGGGGGGGGGTTTGGTCAACTGGTATTCATGTTGGGAATAATGCCTAAGAGGGCAGTGGTATGATAAGGTGGTGTGATAAGGAACTTTCTTATACGGGAAGGAGAGATGGGCGAATTAGCATACGTATTTAGCTTTGCTTAATTGTTTTTATATTAAACTATCTAATTCCTGCGAAATTTGTCGTTATTTTCCTAGATTAGTAGAGTTAAGTTTCAAGAAACCTGCAGATTGGTAGGTTTCAACCAGAACTTTACCCTCTTTTAAGCACTGCTCCGATAATTGTTTGATATCTGTAACAAGCCCTTCTCCCTGGAGAATTGAAGAAAAGCATGGCAATACAGTGCGATGAGCAGTGAGCCGTTCTTGAATTTCAACTATTGCTAAGGACAGAAATGGCAAATATACTGATCGTCTGTAAAAATCTTCAGCGTTATCAGCTGGGACGTTGTTTCTGTGCGTCTGACGACCGGTCATTCGTGGCATGTAATTTCTAAGCCATATGTGGCGCAGAGAGATTGAACTTTATTGAAAATTTGGCTGAAGCTTGTGATCGCATTGGCTCGCATTCTCTGCAAGGTTGTTACGGCACCTTCTACAATCAGCAATGACTTGCTGAGAACAATAGTTTTCGATTGCAGCTCCGAGTTATAGGTTGACATACAGCGAAAATAGAAACGATACACCGGAACGCAACGAGAAAAGGGAGAGAAGAATTATATTTGGAGTTGGCATCGGCAGTAGTTTCCGAATTATCCCATTCCCTTATCACCGACAGAGAGGTCAAGGTGGGGACGAACTGGCCCCAGAAACGCGTAATTGACGTGTGCCTTTAAATAATTTTTTTGGGATTACTAGGGGGCTTCGCCCCCTGCTCGCTACGCTCGTCAACCCCTGCCCCCCCTCCCGCCCTACCCAGCCCCGCCCCCTTCCTCCCTCCCGCCCTACCCAGCCCCGCCCCTTTCCCCCGCAGCGCCCCGCCCCCTTCCCCGCCCCTGCCCCACCCGCCCACGCCCCTGCCCTGCCACAGCCAACGTCGAGCTGACGTGCTCGCGCTGCGCGCTCGCAGCTTTGACTGACTGCTTTTCGTTCTTGCATGCTATACTTATCGACATTCGGGATTCATCGTAGCCAATCAGACCATTCATCAGATTTTTCCATTTCCGAAGTTAGCATTTTTATATATAGAAGGATATGGGATAAGTCGTCGAACTCGAGATTCGCCATCAGTAGCTTTTTGAAGGTTTTTTTTCGTTTCGGGGTCTTCAAGAAGACTTGAATAGAATTAACAATTGCTAAGCAATGGCTGATTCCCCTGATATCACATGCGCTGGATTCAGCTAAATTAACACTACGAGACTCACAATATAAGTAAATATAGAGCTAGAGGGGCTTCTGCAAGTTGCTTGTCGAATGACTGTGCGCCCCTGAATTTCCCTTTCATATTACTCTCACCATCATAACCTTGCCCGCACGTATTTCGAGTTTCTGTACCTTCATCCCTGAGACCCTTAACAATTGCAGCATCAAGGCCTTTCCCATACATATCCCTTACATCAATAAACGCTAAAAATTCTTCATCAAATTTTTCATTATTACATATTCAATTATTTTCAAAAACATATGTAACATATAAGGTAAGCTGCTCAACACCACTTCTGTCGGTTGTCTCATCAGCAAGGACTGTAAAGGCTCCTGCCTAGTTAACCTTATCAACTATTTTAGCAGTAATTATAGGGAAACACTCACTAATTATAACATTCTGAACTTTTGGACTAGAATACATAGCATTCTTTCAGCTGGTTTTCCAGCAGAGTGTCACCAGATTTGCAAGCATAGCGGAGAAGTGCCCTAAAATTCCCAACTCTCTGTTTCGGTGCATTATATCGTTCCTCTTCTCTTAGTACAGCGCCGGAACCCTGACGACCACGAATGGATAACCCACGCTCTTCACAGAATATTTTAGTATAGTGATTTTTGTTGAAAAAAATTATGAAACCCAAATATCCAAAAAAACGACTATAATTAATTGTTATAGTGACGATCGAACAGATAAATATTGTTTTTCTATTTTAGATGGGTTCTAAAGAGAAGAAAATGTGCAATTTGTCAGATTTTTCCTTTTGCGCTTTTTCTTATAATTTTCACATTTTTTCCCACGTGCAAAGGGGGGGTTTTAACACCCAAAATCCCCCCCTAGTTACGCCACTGGAGGTAAGTGGAAATTGCGATGTGATCGGGAATGTTAACATCACATTTTTAACCAAAGGGGCCTATTTCAATATCTGTGGCGCCAAATTTTGATGATGCTATTTTATTAATATTAACATAAAACGATCGATCGAATCCGCAATCCTTTTTTTTGCAAAATCGTAACGTTTCTCTAGATATTCAATGTCAAATTTCGAATTTTCTATGAAGCCAGTTAAGAAATTGATAGGAAAAGAGGGATATTTCCAACGCCATCTAGAAATATCATAGCCGCAACTCAGCTGTACAATGACGTTATTGCTTAGCTCTTAAATTTTTTATTTACACGCACAAACAACAAAAACAAGTAGTGACGTAATAAAAAGCAAAAACAAAACAGTGCAACATTGGCGAACATAACCTAAAATTATAAGCTGATTTTGACGTCTAAGATTCTACATTGCGGCCTTAATATCTAGACGGCGTTGATATTTCCGCTTTTACAGAATCGATCGATCGTTTCACACTAACATTAGTGATATGCCATCATCAACATTTTGCGCCACAGATATTGAAATTTCCCCGTAAGACATGGGCGTAGCCAGGATTTCGGTCAGGGGGGGGCAAGCCCAAAATTTTTGCAAAATCATGATTTTCTTAGGAGTAGAAATTTCCGGTCGCAGAAATATTGTTAGCCAATTTTAGAGTAGCCTATGGCTTGTGGTTGGATTGATGCACAGGGTCATGGATTCCAGACTCACCGTGAATGAATTCATTTTATGGTGTTTTTCGAACTCACGACCTACGTGACGGACTATGATGTCACTCAGATTGTAAACAAGTATCCATTTATGGCGATAAATAACATTGCTGGGCGTGCTGTTGATCTCAACACCTTACAAAAACAGCAGTTTAGATCTTGAAATTGGATGTCACTCACACATCTGCGGCCCCTGTTTACCGGTGGACTGCCACGCATGTTATTTCTTTTTTTCTAATTTTTGAGTCAAATTTTTAAAATGGATATGAGAATGATTTTCTTCTGCATTCTGATACATTCAACTGGCCTCCAATATCTGCCTTTTAGAGCGTAGTTTGTCTATTTTCAGTGCATTTTTTGCATCTCGGACTGCATTTTCCACTTGCGAAATCAGTTTGTTTCGTCTGTCACTTTCATCTTAGCAAAGTAGCATCGTCAGAATATTTATAAATCCTTTATTGATTGACATATGGTTAACGGTTTTATTAAGTTTTCCTCTAAATTTATCAAAGTATTAACAATGGCTAAATTTTTTTGCTGGTATGATTAGAAAATAAATTTTGATTTAATAACTTGAAAGACCCGCTCTGTGGCTCACTTGGTGGAGTCGCACTCTACGATGCTAGTAATCTAGATGTCCGGAGATCGAATCTCGGCGTGGTCCAAAATTTCCGTACATGTGAATGGGAATATACAGGGTGTCCGGAAACTGCCGCATAAACGCACCGGATTGTGACTCCTCAGTTGATTTCCAGCAAAAAAGTTGTACGGAACATACCCCCTCAGCTTAACCCTTTAGCTGCCACAGGCATTTAAAGATTTCTGAAAAAATCATTTTCTTGCACAACTTAAAGCCTAATATCTCCAAAGCTAGACCAGCTCAAATAGTGAAATAAAATGATTATTACAGCCAACAAATTTACCTGTAAAATAAAGCTAACCACACTAAAATCGGATAAGAGGTTTGGTTTTTACGATTATTACGAATATATCTTTTATTATATCTTTATATCTTTTTTATATCATTTTATTCTAGCTCCATTATTTCTAACAGTTTTAGTACCTTACGTGAAGAAAACTAGGGTTAATTTTGGCTCGATTTCGACATACTTTGAATAGATTTTACCAATTGCAGATCTTTAGGGGCAGTCTGAATTGAATTGTATTGAATTCGAGCTAAAATTAACCCTAGTTTTCTACACTTAACGTATAAAAACTGTTAGAAGTAATGGAGCTAGATCAAAATGATGTAATAAAGATATGATTGTAGGACTATGCCCCAATTTTTAAAAGAATCGTACAAGCACCTCATCTTGGCAGAAGTTGGAGAAAATTGACATGGAAAAAAAGATTGTTTTTGGGTCAAATCACGCAAATTTTATTTTGAAGCTCTGTAAAAACCAAACCTCTTATCCGATTTTAGTGTAGTTAGTTTTGTTTTATAGGCAAATTTGTTGGCTGTAATAATCATTTTATTTCACTATTCTAGCTGGTCTAGGTTTAGAGATATAAGGCTTTAAGTCGTGCAAGAAAATGATTTTTTCAAAAATCTTTAAATGCCTGTGGCAGCTAAAGGGTTAAGCTGAGGGGGTATGTTCCGTACAACTTTTTTTGCTGGAAATCACCTGAGGAATCACAATCCGGTGCGTTTATGCGGCAGTTTCCGGACACCCTGTATAGTGCTTACAACATTATATACACTCCGAAATGACATGCAATGTAACGTTGACTCGAAATTGCCTATAAACGGCTAAGTTAATGCACCATGGCCCCACAAGGGGCTATACAGTACTGAGAAGAAAAAGAAGAACTTGAAAGACACTGAAATATGAGACCCGTTTCTTTACAAGGTCCTTAACCATGGAAGGTCATGCTTATTTTTAGTACGGAAAGGTCATGCTTCGTCGATTCGCTCAATTTTGACGCCTCATACAAATCACCCTTTCTCAAAATATTTATAAAATTTGACAGATTTTCAATCGTTAGTTTATTTAGAATGGAACAATATCGATTTTATGAGTTCGAGATGCAATCTTCCTAAAATGAGAAAGAATTTTGAGACATTTTCCTGATTTGTCCTATTTTTGTCCTAGTAAATTTTTTTTCCATAATTTTTGAAAAAATAAGTCCCACATTTCAAAAATAAACATATTTGTTACGAGCTAGTTGTATGGCCGCAGACTTATCGTCGAACCAGCCATAAGAGATACTGGAGTTCTAAAAGTTACACAAAGTTCATCCTTCGTCGTTTCGACGACGGCAATTTCCTTGCTTACTTCGTCTAGCCGCAATGTACCCGGCAAGTACATCGGCACGGTAAGTGCTGTACGAAAACTTAGCTCCAAATAATGAGAATTGTCACGAAAAATGGGATAAATTTGATGATGCGTAGTCGATTCGACGAAGCATGACCTTCCAGGGCTAACAAAGCAAAGCTGTATACCATTTGTCACCCTTTCAGATGAAAATAAGTTGAATTCCACTAACTTCCTGAAGGGACCTAATGGTTGAAATTGTGTACTCCAGCTCAGAAGCCATGAAATGAAACAGGAAATATGGGATCCACGCAGCCACAGAAGCACACTCACAAGTGAAATGTGTGTGCTGGTACGCAGCCTCCGTCAGTTATGAGGGGCGACTCGATGTCATCTATTTGCATGTGCCTCCTGATTGCAAACTGTCCCGATCATGGCTTCTCCGGCGGGACCTGGAGTGGCAAAGAAAGTATCGCTGCGTCAGTAGCAGAAAATTTTTGAAAATGTTGTATAGTTCAGCGAGTTTTTTACTACATCGATAAGGATTTTTCTTACCATCTTCATCGACCAGGGGGGGGGGGGGGCGACCGCCCCTCCCTGCCCCCCCCCCCCCCCCCCTGGCTACGCCCATGCCGTAAGATCTCGTCAACTATACAAGGTGTCCACAAACTGCCGCACAAACGCACCGGATTGTGATTCCTCATGTGATTTCCAGCAAAAAAGTTGTAGTTAACATACCCCCAATTCTTAACTCTTTAGCTGCTACAGGCATTTGAAGATTTTTGAAAAAATAATTTTCTTGCACGACTTAAAGCCTAATACAGTAGAGCGTCGATTATCCGAACGTCGATTATCCGAACATTCGATTAACCGAACCAGGCAATCAGCTTTTTTTCATATGACAGACATCGAATTAAATGAAAAATCAAGGGTTTGAAGGAAGCAATCTCTCATCTGCATCGCTAATTGCCTCGATTTTTTTATTTTTGTTTAGTTCTAGTCGTTTTAAATGTTTTCAGTTTGTCGCTTAATTTCATATTTGGGCTATTTTCTAATTTTTCTATGGAAGCTCGATTAACCGAACTTTCGTTTATCCGAACCACCCTTGTCGACATTAGTTCGGATAATCGACGCTCTACTGTATCTCCAAAGCTATACCAGTTAGAATAGTGAAATAAGATGATTATTACAGCCAACAACCTAAAAAATAAAACTAACCGCACTAAAATTGGATAAGACGTTTAGTTTTTACAGTGCTTCAAAGTCAAATTTGTGTGATTTGACCTAAAAACATCAATTTTTTCACCTCGATTTTCTCCAACTTTTGCCAAGGAGAGGGGCTTGTACGATTCTTTCAAAATTGGCGCATAGTCTTGCGATCATATCTTTCTTGCATCATTTTATTCTAGCTCCATTATTTCTAACAGTTTTTATACGTTATGTGTAGAAACAACGCCGTCTAGATATTAAGGCCGCAATGTAGACTCTAAGAGCGCCGGCCCACTACAAACATTTAATCGGCCGATAGTTTGATCGTTCTTCTAATCAGCACGAGGCCATATGGAAGTGCGCACACTTGATCTCACTTGGTCTCGTGCTAATTAGAAGAACGATCAAACTATCGGCCGATTAAATGTTTGTAGTGTGCCGGCGCTCTTAAACGTCAATTTAAGAGCTGAAATTACATTGCATTGTCCTTGTTTTTAATGACGTCATATGCTTGTTGTTATTGTTTGTTCGTGTAAATAAAAAATTTAAGAGCTAAACTATGACGTCATTGTACAGCTGAGTTGCGGCTATGATATATCTAGATGGCGTTGGTAGAAAACTAGGCTCTTTTTTGGCTCTAATTCTAATTCGTCCAAGGTTGCATGACGATAATGACGATTGACAGATCAGCTGATAATTCGGCCTGTTTATCTACATGGCAGTGGCTGCATTCAGCAAGCACATATTGGGATGTGCTACATATCCGATATTTCTAGATGGCGTTGTCCAGATGCAATGTAGCCAAAATTTCCCCTACGTAGCCATAAATTGGAATGCTACTTTTAGGAGTGTTGCTGCTGCTCGGATTGCTCGATCAACTGTCATGCACAGTTGCTCGACCATCAATACCGGAAATTGTTTATTCACAGTTCAGCAGAAAAAATGTCATTTCTGAGCCAGATTTTAGTGAAACTTGCAGTTTTAGGTTTTTTGAATTTTCGATTGCCGCAATGTCTGCGGATGTATCAGCTGATTAGAGAGAACAGCCATTTCGTGTAGCAAGTCCATTCAGCGAACACAAACTTAGCAGTTTTCCAATTTCTTGTGGTGGGGATATGTAGCACATCCCAATATGTGATCGCTGAATGCAGCCAGTAATTCATGGTATTCATCATGGAATAGAGAAATAAAAAGGAATGATAAATCAGCTGTCACCCATACAAACTGCATGGGACGATTTTAAAAAGCGGTTGTCCCGATCTGTCAAGTGTTATTGTGAAGTTATTACGAAGTAAATGGGGGAAAGATTGCTGCTGGAGGAAGTCAGGAAGTGTATCTATAAAATGTAATAGTCATATCGCAGTTTCAGTGCGACACAAAGGTAAAAAAGACGAATTGTCCCCAGCTGTCAGATCCAGTCTTATATGAAAAATTCACTCATTTATCGCTTCTACGGCGCAATCCTCTTAGTTGTTAGGATCAATGGTATTCATGGTATAAAGCAACAGCTCAGCCGTTCAGTTCTCAGTTTAATTTTAGCTAGCTTCAAACAAAGTAAATTTGAACATCGTCAAAAGACATTGAGATACCACAAGCAAGATATATGTACTAAAATTCACGATGGGTGCATCTAATTCTCATAATCATGATGATAATGATAATAATCGTGCGATGGGTGTTGTTGAACGAAGATTCGATCGTCCCGCATCTCATGTACCGCTCGAGCTTATTTTACCAGAATCGAACTCGAACCCATATTCGACCCCCCCTTTTGTACCCATTTCACCAGATAGTGGATCCAGCCTCATTCGTTCACTAGTTCGTGTAATGTGCCACAGTTGTTCCAGTTCCTTTGAGATAGAATCGGATCGGGACATCATGATTCACTACATGGAGGTGAATCACGAAAGATACTACCAAAGGTGCACATATTGCGATGGAAATGTCCACGCCTATCAGCGTCAAAACGGCGATCGACCACTTGAGCTCTATCATAATTGCTTTAGATCGCGGCGCGGCTTGGAGTAATAATAATTGAGCTTATGTGACTTATGTGAAGTTGACCGGATAAATCTTCAAATCACGTTGAAACGTTTGTGCCGGGGGCGAAAACGTTTGTGCCTCATTGTGCCACCCTAATTTTCGTTTGTTCTTTGCTAATTATTTAATTATAGCATATTTAAATTCAGAGTGTGAAGTTAGCCTGTAATTGTAAAAATTTGCTCGGATGGGAATAAATTTGGTATCAATCGAAAGGAAATCGTTTGATTTTTGCGTTTGTGCCTCTTGAAAACGCAAGAACTCAGGAGAAATGAAGGAGAAACCGACTGGTTTATGTCTTGAGTAAGAGTGCTATGTACAACATAGCACTTACTCAAGACATGAACCATCATGTCGTACGTAGCACTCTTACTCAAGACATAAACCAGTCGGTTTTTCCTTTATTAGGGAGCTATTACACAGTCATATATTGGTAATATATATTATAATAGATATTATCATATCCTTAAGCCTACTAGATTTCGTTTAGTGCACGTGTAAAAAATCAACCGAATAAATCGAGTAGGCTTAATTATATGACTAGAAATATGACTATAAATATGACTGTGTCATGGAGCCCTTATGTTTTGTTCATTTTTTCCAGAGAAATTGGTATACAATCAAAGATTTAAATTAGGCCAGTCAATTACCGATTTTAGGTCGCGAAAAATTGCTCGGGTCTGTTTTTTTGGGATATTGTTAGGATAGATACCAGAAGTGTACCACTAAGTTTGCAACTTAGAAAAACCTGTGCTAACCCCGTGACCCTCAAAAAACCTCAAAATTTTCGGACTTTTTTCATATTTTTGTTTGTAATTTCTAAAAGGTGCTTCCTACAAGTAAGTCGTCCACTGCACTTTTAAAGCTAAAAAAATCTTCTTTAATTTGAGTGTAACTCCAGCTTTGTAGGTGCAAAGGATCCCAAGATACAGCACTTTAAAAAATGTGATTTTTTTGTAAAAAAGTCCGAAATTGTATTTTAGGAGGTTTGTATGACAGCCCTATGACGTAATATTCCGATTCCATCCATTCCTAGATATGTTTTGAAGCTTTACTAAAAAACACATTTGGGGGAAGGGTGGTTAAGATTGGTCCATAAAGAAAAAAGTTTTTCTTAGAAGAACCTAATTTCCAGAGGTTGGTTTGTATGACAGCCCTATAACGTAGTGTTCCGATTTCATCCGTTTCTAGATATGTTTTGAAGCTTTACTAAAAAAACATTTGGGGAAAGGGTGGTTAAGATTGGATCATAAAGAAAAAAGTTTTTCTTAGAAGAACCTGATTATCAGGGGTTGGTTTGTATGACAGCCCTATGACCTAGTGTTCCGATTTTATCCGTTTCTAGATATGTTTTGAAGCTTTACTAAGAAACACATTTTGGGGGAAGGGTGGTTAAGATTGGTCCATAAAGAAAAAAGTTTTTCTTAGAAGAACCTAATTTTCAGAGGTTGGTTTGTATGACAGCCCTATAACGTAGTGTTCCGATTTCATCCGTTCCTAGATATTTTTTTAGGCTTAACAAGCAACATACTTGGGTGAAGTTTGGTTAATATTGGTACATAAAGAAAAAAGTTTTTCTTAGAAGAACCTAATTTTCAGGGGCAGCCCTATGACCCCATGGTCTGATTCCATTCGTTCCGACATATATACAGCTAAGAAACTGGGTTATAACTTCATGTCACATGAATTTCTCTGTAAAATGCGCATTTAAGCCGATATTCAGCTCGGAACATGACTGAAATTACAATTTCGAACTTTTTTTCAAAAAACAATGTTTAAAGTGCTGTATCTTGGGATCCTTTGCGCCTACAAAGCTGGGGTTACACTCAAATTAAAGAAGATTTTCTTAGCTTTAACAGTGCAGTGGACAACTTACTTGTAGGAAGCACCTTTTAGAAATTACAAACAAAAATATGAAAAAAGTCCGAAAATTTTGAGGTTTTTTGAGGGTCATGGGGTTAGCACAGGTTTTTCGAAGTTGCAAACTTGGTGGTACACTTCTGGTATCTATCGTAACAATATCCCAAAAAACCAGAGCCGAGCAATTTTTTGCGACCTAACGCCTTATTTTTCGGTTTATTGACTGGCCTAAATACATATTAGGTGTGTTTTATTGGTTATCCCGTGCAGGTTTGGGTAACGAAACTCCATATAAAAAAATGACAGCTGACGCACCTGTCAGTTTTTTTATATGAAGTTTCGTTACCCAAACCTGCACGGGATAACCAAAAAAACACACCTACAGTCAAAATACTTATGCTGCACCAGAGTTTCGCACCAAACTGTTCTATTCTTTATAGCAACGGGCAGGAAAAATATTGAGCATATTTATTGCTGTTGATATGTACTTTGATTTCCTTATAAGAAATTTACCGTTATTCGCTCTAGTTAAACAAAATCAGTATCTGGGCTCGAGAGTGCCGGATGTTAAATAACATATGCGGGCTAGTGTACATTAGGTGTGTTTTTTTGGTTATCCCGTGTAGGTTTGGGTAACGAAACTCCATATAAAAAAAATGCCAGCTGATTCACCTGTCATTTTTTTATATAGAGTTTCGTTACCCAAACTGTAGTATCCATTGCTTATATATGAAAATATTATCAAGTCATTATTAGTTTTAGTTTGTCAATAATATTAATTCAATAAAGAACTCAATTAATAATAATTACATAAAATGGATATTTCAATAATATTTCAATAAAGATATAACAAATTGGCGACGAGGTGAACAGTTTATAATCAAAACGTAATAAACAACAAACGTAATATTAAAAACAAAATGGATCAGCAACAATTCAAGCAATTCCTCGAAATACAACAACAAATGATGTCTGCCTTATTAAGTCAAAAAGCAAACCATCTACAGGTATACCGTCAGGGGAGCACCTAGCCTTTCGGCCTTTATCTCCCGGTCCCTCTCAATGTTTGGACCTTCGGCTTTTTACTGACAAGGTGTTGTTGTCAGATGGGGATTTCTCCGTCCGGCGCATGCACACACCATCAGGAACCCAACCCCGGGGTTGCATCACTAGCTGGATGATTTGGGTAACAACCTCCAGCCACTACGAGTCCAACACCTTGATGGGCAAGGACCATGGTCCCCTGGGCACACCCATCCCCGTAGTTCACTATTCGCTAAAGACTTCTCTATAGCAGGTGTGATCCTCCTTCGGCCCCCTATTGGTTAAGCCTTACGTCGAATTCGGACATGCACATCCCAGGCTCGTTGGACCTGTGACTACGAGCCTGTGTAGACACGTAGCGCTGCTTTTCACATCCAGGTGGCCCCTTCAGTTTACTAGTCAGCAATGCGACTCGGGCAGTGTGGTCATCAATCCACAAACTAGTTAGATATAGGCGCGTAGGCATTTTCCACCAAGGCCGTTCTCCCTAACTAGCCCCTTCAGGACTCGGGTCATGCGAAGCTCACACGATTTCCATAAGATGCACTCCCCCACCAGAGGACATCACAATCGTGCTTGGCCTTTAGTGCTTCCCTCCCGCAATCTATGGGGGGAGGTAGGCACGCCAAGAGCCACCCGTACATAACTCAGGAGCACGGGAACGTTACCGCCCGAATGGTCTTTGTACAGATCCTCGCCATGGCGTATCAACTGTACCAGGGGCCCCCTTGCGCTGTTAGGTCCGTGGTGTCACAACTCACCAAAGATCTTTGTCCCACTACAAACAGACTTCCTTGGCTGAGTGTCACAAGGACACCGACCCCCCTGCGGGGTTATTAAGTCAACAACAGGAAGTAGCAAAAAATCAAAAAGCAATAGCCGATATTCAAGCCAATCAAGAAATGGCACCAAGGACAAATCAAGGACAAACAGCGTTTCTACCAAATTTCGAAAATTTCGACAAGAAGAAGGAATCATTTCGGAATTATCAGTTGTTGAGGTTTGAAAATTATACAGCTATGAAAGGCATTAATAATAACAAAATATATTGTGCGAAATTATTATTAAATTCGATTGGAGCACAGAATTTCAATTTAATAACCATGTTGGTAGCTCCTAAACAACCAGGTGAACTCGAGTATGAGAAATTGATTGAGATTCTCGGTAAACATTTAGATGCTAAGAAAAATGTTCTGGTGGCACAACATCAATTCTTATGTAAGTACCAAACAGAAACCCAAAATATAACAGAGTTCGTTACTGCTTTGAGAACAGATATTGGAGATTGCGATTTTTTCTGTTAATGTAAAGCATCAATAGCAGATGTTTTTCTACGAACTCAATTTATTAGAGGTTTGCGAGACAATACAATTCGCGAACAAATTTTACAATCAGGACTTACCGAGTTCAATGAAATTTATGACAAGGCTATTGCGCAGGAAGCAGCAAAACTGAACTCAAAAGAGCTGTCTCATACATTTCAACTTCCTCAACGGAATCGTATGACATCAACAAGGTCAACACACAAAAAAAATATCCAATAAAATCGAGTAAAAAACAATTCAATAACAATTACAATTCAAAATCAAGACTGGATTTTGCTACTTTGGGAATAAACGGAAATTGTTTTCGATGTGACCGAAACAATCATAAATTTGAGGATTGTCGAACAGATCCACGCTCAAGTTGCAATTCTAAAGGACATGTCGAAAAAGTGTGTATTCGAACGCTGACACAGAAAAAAAAATAAACAATCAAGCGACACATCAAATAAATCAGTTCATCAAGTCCAAGGGAGTACACTACCTTTCACGTTGAACAAGTTTTACAAAACTCAGCAAGGGACAATGACCGTTTTCATGTTACTGTCAAAATTGAAGGTAATCCAATATCATTCGAGGTTGATTCTGGTTCAGGATACATTTTTCTACCGCGAGACCAATTCAACAAATTGAATCTGGACGTAACATTATTACCATCTTCAATGGAATTCCGCTCTTACACCCAAGATGTTTTTGTTCCCGATGGAAAAATAGAAGTGAACGTGGAATACAATGGTACGACAACAAAGGAGGAAATTTACATCGTCCCCGAAGACTACTCAGCCCTTATAGGAAGAATATGGATACGACATCTTAATATTAACTGGAACTCCATCGACCAAAAATGTGAATCGGAAAATTCAGAACGATCCATTCAAAGTATCAATGAGAATAATGCGATTTTCTCCGAGTTTTCGGATATTTTCGAGCAGAAAATTGGGTGCATTTCTAAATTTAAAGTTTCCTTGAAATTACGAGAGGGAGCAAAACCGGTTTTCCACAAGGAAAGAGAAATTCCTTACGCCTTGACCGAACGTGTTGATCAAGAGTTAAAATCTCTCGAAGAGTCAGGAATCATTACCAAAGTGGAGACTAGCGATTGGGGATCGCCTCTGGTTGTTATCCCAAAAGCCAACAATCAAGTACGACTGTGCGTCGACTAGAAAATTGGAGTGAGAGTACGTAAAATCGACGATATACTTAATCAATTAAGGGATTCGAAATATTTCTGTAAGCTCGATTTATACAATTCATTATTCAACTCAATCAATTGAATAAATTCAATTAAATCAAATCAATTCAATCAATTGAATAAATTCAATCAATTCAATCAATTCAATCAATTCATTCAATTCAATCAATTCAATCAATTCATCCAATTCAAATATGAGTGATAAAAGTTATATTGCCGGAGATCTTAAATAGATCGACTACCATTAATGAACCATCCATTATGGTTCATAATACAGACTCAACGACTATAATTTATAATTCATTTAGTCAAAATGTTAATTTTCCATTAAGCGTGG
Source organism: Microchrysa polita (assembly GCA_949715475.1). NCBI lineage: Eukaryota > Metazoa > Arthropoda > Insecta > Diptera > Stratiomyidae > Microchrysa > Microchrysa polita. The sequence continues at coordinate 93,540,308 of OX454417.1, read as the reverse complement.
GAGAATGTAGTATCCATTGCTTATATATGAAAATATTATCAAGTCATCATTAGTTTTAGTTTGTCAATAATATTAATTCAATAAAGAACTCAATTAATAATAATTACATAAAATAGATATTTCAATAATAGGTATGTTTTTTTGGTTATCCCGTGCAGGTTTGGGTAACGAAACTTCATATAAAAAAATGACAGGTGCGTCAGCACACAACACACCTAAAGATATAACACAAACCTACACGGGATAACCAAAAAACACACCTATTAGCGACGTTTTTTCTTATCGCGTGTAAATCTGACTCGAAAAAAACGATCGCGGGTAACATCCCGGTTAAAGGCCTGAATAGAGATCGGGCGGAATGAAAATGAAATTTTTGTCCGCGGCGATTTTCTCAATGAAAATGCATACTTACTGTCGTGGAATATGTGATAAATGATGGGGTATTCCATAAACTAAAATCCGAGAATGGTTTCACAATTTGTCTCTGCCATTTTATGTGTTATTTTTCGATTCCCCGGTCATTAGATAATTTCCGCGATGAACTCGTCGTGGACAGTGAATCGGTTTGACGTTTGCAAAACTCACCACGCCCGACGGAGAATATGCTACAGAGTCGACTCATTTTCACGTTGAAAATGCATTCGGACAATGGGGAAATTATTTTTTTTAGTTATTTTTAAGATTATTTAGGACGTAAAACGCCTTTGTATCAATTTTCGAAGCTAAAATTTTAAATTCACCACGGTTTTTATGCCGGTTCATTACCGTCACCACGGTTTTTATGCCGGTTCATTACCGTTTCATTTTCATTCCGCTCGAACTCTATCCGGGGCTTAAGACCAAACAGATGACATTTGAAAGTTTATGCGCATCTTTGACTCACCTTTGTAGGCTTATTTTTTAGATGTGGTGGATTTTATCACAAAAGATGATTATTTTTTTGCAAAATCTTTTCTCGTGATGAGAAAAACTCTCACATTTGGTTTGAAAAAACAAATTCCCTCATATTTCCCCTATGTGTCCGCCATCTACATTTGATTCATCTAAGTTCTATCCCGTGTAGGTTAGTTGCACGCGTGAACTTTACCTGGGTAAGTGTCATTTTTTTTATATGAAGTTCTACCCAAACCTGCACGGGATAAACACAATAAAACGTACCTATTATGTGTATACATTTGAATATGTATAGCCCATTAGGGTTACCACCTGCTCGGGCCTCGCTCGGCAGTGACGGGATGCTGCCGGGACCCGGGTTCGCGCTTTTTTGGTGGAAAAAATGAAGTCCTCTTGAAAAATCAGTACTATGTTTTAAAATTTAATTGATAATTCAGTTTTTCTACATATCTTTTCATCGGCGACGTAGCTGCAGCTGTTTCTTATTTCTTTAAGGGTTGCGCTTACATTTTTCAGGAGAGGTGTTGAAATATTTAGCCAAGCTTTTCTTAAAAATATTCACCCTTATGATGATAGCAGTTTGGTTTTCCATTGTCTGATTTCCATTTAGCTATTGCTGGCGGCTTACACTTAGTTTACTCGAAAAAATAACATTACTTCTGCGGTCTTACCATATTCAATGGACACTAATAATCTCGTCACACGTCTCGTGTCACTCTGCATCGCCTCAAACGGAATTTATCAAAGGCCAGAGAAATTACTTTGTACGTAATTTAGTGAAGTCATTACATGATTTGAGATTGCAGAATGTGATGGAGAATTTTTTGTATTCTTATATGTTTTGGGGTGCTGAGCTCGAATCCGGAGTATTTCCGTTTTTCGGCTTATAACTCCGAAACTGCAGATTTTTGCGAAAACCTGTCCGTGAATATGTTAAGCCTCGTCTCTATTGTAAACATTTGTTGATGAACAGTTGCAAAAAAGTTCAAAATATTGCATACGAAAAGTTGCGCAACATTTTACTGAACTTTTTCTGAACAGTTGCGGAGCAAGAATCTATTATGTTCGCGTACAGTTGCGCAACATGTTCGAATACTGTTTATAAACTGTTCCGCAGCAAGTCCATTTATTTAATTTAAAAATAAAATCCTAACTCAGCATCGAATTAACGCCCAATTAGTTTACTTCCAACGATTTGTAAAATCTTCGAAAAAGTGATTTTAGCAAAATTGCAAGATAAACTACACAGCCATTGCTTGATCCCCGACTTTCAATTTGGCTTCAGGAACGGTTTCTCGACAGTTCATCAACTCCAAAGGGTCACTAAGCATATATTTCGGGGCTTTTAATCCAAACAATCAACGGGGCTGATCGCACTCGATATTGAAAAAGCTTTTGACACCGTTTGGCATGACGGGCTGGTACACAAGCTGGTGCAATTTTCACTACATATTTACCTATGTAAAATAATCAGCTCGTTCCTTAGCAATAGATCGTTTCGCGTTAAATTGAATTGCCTAGCCAACTTTCACGATGTTCCTGCAGGTGTTCCCCAAGGGTCGGTTCTTAGCCCAACACTCTTTAACTTATACATGTCAGACCTACCGGTAACCAGAAATTGTAACATTGCTATGTTTGCCGACGACACTGCTATTTTTGCTACTAGTGATAACCCAGATACAATTGTAAATAGTCTGCAATTTCAACTCCAAGAAATTCAGCTTTATTGTAATAATGGAATGGAATTAAAATCAATACGGAAAAAACTCAAGCAACTTTCTTCACAAAAAGACGAACGGTGAGGTTTCTCCCCAAATCCCCAAATAAATGTGCTAGGATCCGTCATCACCTGGACAAACGACCTCAAATATCTGGGATTCCATCTGGACACGAAATTAACATTTAAATGCAAATCGATGCAATAAACTCCAAAGTTTTGAAAAGCATCTGCACTAATTATTATTATCCATTTATAAACAGGAAATCTATGTATGTAAATCTTAGTATGCGAAGGTAGCAGGCAACCATTACATCTGAAGCCTTAGGCACATTTTAACATCAACGAGATCTCCCGTAGATTAGTGCGTGTGTGTGTGTATGGGTTGCCGTGTCTGGAGATAGCCGGCGGACGTAAAAGGAAAGTCCATAAATTTACTTATTTCCACACACTAGTGCCAAAACACAACCTTTCTCCAAAAGGTGTAAAAGAATGGAAGGCCTCATGGAAATTCACGCAAATATAAGCACTACCCCGCCGGGCACTACTTTTGCTATGCGGTTGAGTGATCCCGGGGCGAACTTAGTTCGCGCCAGAGCTCGACGCTTTCCGGGGGCGAGTACTATAAGGCAGTCCAACTACACTGTGGAGAAGCTGAGGGTTGCAAGCTGGAATGTAGGTTCCATGACGTCGAAGAGCGAGGAGATTGAGGATATCATGAAGCGGAGGAGGATAGACATTATGTGCGTGCAGGAGACGAAGTGGCGAAATACCCATATCGACAGAGCCCGGTTTCTTACGAATTCCAAGAAGTACAAATTGTACTACTATGGAATCACAAATCAAAGAAACGGAGTTGGCATTATTCTGGCGTCGTCTTTACTTGGCAGCATAATAAGTGTCGCGAAGAGAAGTGATCGCTTGATCAGCATCAAATTGGTTATCTGCGGAAGGGTGTGGAACGTAATAAGTGCCTACGCTCCCCAAGTGGGACTGCCAACAGAAGAAAAAGAGGCCTTTTGGAACGACGTTGACACCCTGATTCAGACCATTCCAGATACCGAATTGGTGTTCTTGGGAGGCGATCTAAATGGCCATGTAGGTGAATCAAATTATGGTTACGAGGATTGCCACGGTGGAAAGGGTAGCCCTTCAACGGTCAGAAATGAAGAAGGTGAAGCTATTCTGACTATGTGCAGATCGCACGGTTTGGTCATCTTAAACACATGGTTTGTGAAAAACGAGAGACACCTGATCACCTACAGTAGTGGACACGGAGATAGGAAACACGAAACGCAGATCGATTACCACCTCTGCTTCGATTTTATGAGAAGGTGGGTAAAAGACTGCAAGGTGATCTTGGGTGAATCTGTCGTTAGCCAACATCGTTTGCTCCTGTCAGAATTTATTTTGAAAGTAGGAGGAGCAAGAAATAGAAGAACTCCCAAGCCTGTCGAAAAAATCAAGTGGCACAATCTCACAAACGACAACTTTGAACCTGTAGTAACTCCATTCATTGATAAAATGACGGAGAGTCCAACACAAATGTGGAAAACTTTCGCTGAAATGTCAGTAGGTGAGGCGGAAAAGGCACTTGGAGTTTCGAAAGGTTCACTCCACACGAAGAAAGAAACATGGTGGTGGAACACTGAAACTAAGGAAGCAGTGCAAGCCAAATCGAACGCATTTAAGGCATAGACGAAATGTGAGTCAAGCAGTGAAACCGAACGGGTTCAACTTCGCGAAAATTATATGCACTGCCGGAAAACGTAAAGCGCTTGGTAGCTCAAGCAAAGGCGAAGGCAGCTGAGAAATTCTACCAAGAATTAGAGACTCAGACTGCGACCGAAGGACCGTCTTTGCGGGAGAGACCTAAGCACGACGCCAGGATATTTAGGGTCGCAGCCCAAAGGAGAAGGAACGCTCGGGAAATACAGGCGCCAAAGTACGTGGAGGACTCGCAAGGAATGTTGCTGATTGACGATACGGCAATTTGTAGCAGGATGCGAGAGTATTTTGACGAACTTCTAAATGAAGAATTTCCTCGAGCGGCTTTTCAAGATGTTGAGCCAAATACCACCAATATTGAAGATATCTCAGAGGAAGAGGTGATGGAGGCAATGCATCAGATGAAACGCGGAAAGGCAGTCGGACCGGACAAAATCCCCGCGGAATTTTGGTTGAAAATGGAAAATGTCGGGCTCAGTTGGCTCAAAGTCCTCTTCAACAAAATCAAAGGTGGGCAACCGATGCCTGATGCTTTCAGGGAAAGTTTTCTTCTTCCTTTCTAGAAGAACAAGGGAGACTCACGCAAACTCAACAACTATAGGGCTATAAAGTTAACACCTCATACACTGAAGATCTACGAGCGAGTTGTCTGCAACCGATTGAGAAAGATTGTGCGGTTGAATGACAATCAATGCGGCTTTGTTGAAGGTCGATCTACAGTCGATGCGATGCAGTGCATTGCGATGGAAAAGTATAGAGCAGCACGAAAGGACTTGCACTTTGTGTTCATCGATTTGGAAAAGGCCTCGATAGAGTACCTCGTGATCTGATATGGTTGGCCTTGAGAGCACTTAATGGCATACGTCAGGATGATACGAGACATGCATGAAGGAGCTACGACTAAGGTTAGATGCACAGCCGGTGAATCAGAAGAATTTCCGCTGAATGTCGGATTACACCAGGGCAGTGTATTGAGTCCGTTGCTCTTCAACATCATCATGTGCTACTTATTAACACGTATATCCGAAGGCCTAGAAATATCTCTTCTTTTTGCCGATGATATAGTCCTCAGTAGCCCAAACATCGTTGCCTTGCAAACTGCACTTACAAAATGGTGTGACATTCTGGAGGAGCATGGACTGAGGGTAAGTATAACAAAGACTGAGTTCTTATGCTGCCCATTCTCAGACCCAGATGCACCGATACCAGACATGTACGTCAAAGGAAAGCAGCTTAAGTCTTGTACCAAGTTCAAGTACCTTGGCTCGATGGTGAACAGCGGAGCTACATGCGATGATGACATCAAACACCGCACAAAGGTTGGGTGGATGAAGTGGCGAGAAAACTCAGGAGTTTTCTGCGATAAGAAAATGCCACTGAAGCTAAGGGGCAAGTTGTACAAAACGGTTGTACGTCCCGCACTCATGTATGGATCACTGAAATGAAAATGTTACGCATGTCAGTTGGTGTAACGAAAAGGGACCACATCAAGAGTAGCTACATCCGAGGCAGCTTGTCCATAGACCAACCAATCACCGAAAAGCTCGAAGACCGACAAATGGATTGGTATTGCCATGTTCAAAGGCGTCCGCCTGAGAACCCCGCAAAGAAAGCGATATCAATGGAAGTTCCACTTGATGGACCCAAGGCCAGAGGCAGACCGAAGAAACCTGGATGTGTCAAATGAAAAAGCAACAACAACGCATTGGTCTCGGCGATGACACGATCCAAGATAGAGCTGCCTGTAGAGATATGCTGAGAAATTATCGCCAAAACGGGCGATGTGCCTACACCGCAGTTAGAGCAACGCGAAACCGTGGAGCGGTATAAAGAACGAGGCAAGGAAGAAGAAGAAACAGGAAATCTATGTTATCTGTGGCAAACAAATTGCTAATTTATAAGTGTGCGATGCAACCTATCATTCTCTATGGGTGTCCTAATTGGAGTCTGTGTGCCCCAACACACAAACGAAAACTGCAAATCCACCAGAATACATGCTTGAAAATAATATTAGACAAATCGAAATACTTTTCTACTCGAGCTTTACATAGACTAGCTAACATACCATGTATAAATAATTTATTTATTTCGAAAATACTGAACAGATAAATTATCCAATTACAACAGTAAGTTATAGAGATTAACATAAGACTACAAGAAAAAATTTAAGTTTCTGTTATTTTTCAAAACTAAAAACACTACGTTAGAAATTCAAATTAAGCAGCAAAATCAAAGTTTTTGCAAAAGAATATTTTTAAAGATTGAAATAGAAGAGGGTAGAGGTCCAATCTCCATAGAGTCATACGTTCTCATCATTCTAATTAAAGGCGAATTCGCAAAGAGGGCAAGATCGGTAAATGGAGGATTGAAAATGGCATTTGATCGTGTGTGATATGATGGAATTCTGTAATTAATTCCATCTGCCAAACTAGAATGCAGATATCCACGGCAAATCTTGTATAAAAAACATTGTTCAAGAAAAGTTCTTCGCTTCTCTAGGGAAAGAATCTTAAGGTAATTAAGTCTTTCTGGGTAAGGAAGGTAAGGAAGATTAAACTTAAAAAATAATGATTTTGTAAATCTTCGTTGAACCCGCTCTAATCTGTCCCACCAGCAGTCGGGGACCAAACAATTGAAGCGTATTCTGAAACGCTACGAACAAGGGAAACAAATAATCTTACAGCACACAGAACGAAACTCACTAGTACAACGAAAAACAAAGCCTGAGAGCTGCGAGCCCCTTTTTATTATATTTTCATAGTGATCGTTGAAATGAAGCTTAGAATTAAAGGCTGAATTGACTGAATATGAATATGATGTTGGAGAAATCTTCAATGAGTAGACCATTACCGAACACTTTGATGCATTAAGAAAAATATCATTGGAGGTGCACCAGGAAGATAATAAATCCAGATCGGCCTGTAACGAAAGGCAGTCTTCTAGGCGTGAAACAGTGGTGAAAATTTCGCAGTCATCTGCGTACAAAAGACATCGGTTTCTAAGAACAGCCGGTAGGTCATTCACAAAAAATGAAAAAAGGAGAGGTCCCAGGATAGACCCTTGAGGTACTCCCGATGTTGCTGAAAATTCGGAAGAAGTAACGTTATTAAAAATTACTTTAGAGGTTCTGTTGACGAGGTATGATGACACCCAGGAAATAAGCCAAGGAGGAAAGCTAAGACCACGAAGTTTGTTTAGTAGCAGAACATAATTAACCGTATCGAATGCCTTAGAAAAATCCGTATATATGTATTGTATGGACCTCTAGACGCTTGTGAAAAGTGTTTGCGACGAAATCGACAAATTCAGTCAGATTTGTGGCCGTGGATTTTTTCTTACGGAAACCATGTTGACAAGAGCATATTAGTTGACCAAAATTGTCATCAATATAATTGTACACAATACGTTCTAACAATTTTGAGCAAGATGATAACAGCGCAACCGGTCTATAGTTTGATGCAAGATTAAGGTCCCCAGTTTTTGGAATTGGTACTATAAAGGAAGTCTTCCATTGACTTGGGAAGATACACTCTCGAATGCTTTTATTGAATATTATTGAAAGCGGACTAGAAATCCCAATCCTAACCTTCTTCAAAAAAGTGTTCGAAAGACCATCAGGTCCACAGGACGATTTATTGCCCAAGGACATAATTAATTGACTGACCGAATCAGGAGTAATTAGTGGTAGGGAAGGAAGTGTTATGAATTGGTTTGCTCGATTGGAAAAGTTTGCTAATGTACTAGAAGATCGGTGGAAAGTACTAGCACATCACAGCACATCACTCACTCTTAAAAATAACTTTTACAACCGGTGCATTGTCTCCAACAACCCCCTAATTTCCTCCTTGATATCCTAGCCTTTAAGTCTAGATATAGCTTTAAGTTAGTACTTTAAGATAGTTTATATTATTTAGTCTTAAGCAGTTCATCCATAGGTTTTAAGCAAATTTTTCCTGAAAATGTCCACCAATAGAACATATTTCGCAATTTTCTTAGTAATGATCATTCATCTTCATACCATAGATGTAAAGACTTTGTCTAAACTCTTAATTTAGTCCATTCAGTAATTAGATATAGGTATTACGCATCACTATTTAAAGCTACTTTTATCTTTATCTTATCTTAATTTATTATTAGGCTTGTTTACTTGTTTAAAGTAGGTACTAACATCTTCAGTTCAACAACTGACGATGTTAGTACCTACTTTTAGCGCGATTAATGTGACGATTGTAATCAATATTTTACGGTTCGCATTTCCGATAGCAGAATTTGATTAGATAAAAGTTTAGTTGGCAGTGTGCGGATCAATTGCATCCTAGGATGAAGATTAGCATTGCTCAGCGAAAAGAAACTTTTCGCAAGTTTCTATCTCAAAGCATTTTTGGAGATAGTACTTTTCCATAGGGCGAATATACCGTACTAGTCTAGTTCGCGTATTAACTTTCTTCTTCTTCATTTTATTCGAATTGGTTGTGGAATGTGCAGATGTTTAGAAATGGTTTATCTGACATTTCGATTATTTGGACAATATTATGATTGGAATTTGTTAATCTCGCGTTTTTTCTAACTAGGAATTTAATATGAACTTTGTAGCGAAACGAAAATCGAAAACGATATCATTCCAGTAACAAGAAGACTTCGCTCTTCCTGGATAAATTTCAGAGATAGTCGCTTGTCTAGGAATTATGGATTGGCAAGCACCTCGTCATATGTTTGCGAGCGAGACTAAATTTAGTTTCGATTAGTTAGTGCAGCCCGTATATGCCGTCCAAAAATAATTTAAATTTATCTAAAACTTTTTATCTTTGCTGCGGTATGTAAGCGGTCACTGTTGACGAGGATTCGATATCGAAATCGGCGGCAAGCCGGCCGAACGTTTTGGTTTGTTCAACGCCAACATCAATAAATTACTTACAAAAATCAGTGCAACAGCTCAGCAACAAGCTCGAAACAAACTTGTGCTGTTCGCGAACATTGTTCATGAGCAGTGTTGCGCTACAACTGTTTACCATGTGGACGCGAAACAATTGCTCCAAAAATATGTGCAACAGGTCAGGAACATTTGTTTACAGTGTGGACGTGACACTGACCGCTTATATACCGGAGCAAAGATAAAAAGTTTTAGACAAATTTAAATTATTTTTGGACGCCATATACGGGCTGCACTAACTAATCGAAACTAAATTTAGTCTCGCTCGCAACATATGGCGAGGTGCTTGCCAATCCATAATGCCTAGACAAGCGACTGTCTCTGAAATTTATCCAGGAAGAGCGAAGTCGTCTTGTTACTGAAATGCTTTAAAGTCAATGTGAAATGATACCGTTTTCGATTTTTTTCGCTACAAAGTTTATATGAAATTCCTCGTTAGAAAAAACTCGAGATTAACAAATTCCAATCATAATATTGCCCAAATAATCGAAATGTCAGATAAACCATTTCTAAACATCTGCACATTCCACAACCAATTCGAATAAAAAGAAGAAGACGAAAGTTAATACGCGAACTAGACTAGGACGGTATATACACCCTATGGAAAAGGTATAATATCTCCAAAAATGCTTTAAGATAGTTTAAATTAAGAGCCGGTATATAAGCGCTCACTATTGTTCAGCAACTGTTCGCGAACAAGTGGGGAGCACTGAAGCATCATGTTCGCATACAGTTGCGCCACAATTGTTTACAATGGAGACGAGGCTAATGGAAAACATTGAACATCAATGAATTACTTACAAAAATTAGTGCAACAGCTCAGCAACAAGCTCGAAACAAACTTGAGCTGTTCGCGAACATTGTTCAGGAGCAGTGTTGCGATACAACTCTTTACAATGTGGACGCAAAACAAGTGCTCCAAAATATGTGCAACAGCTCAGGAACATTTGTTTACAGTGTGGACGTGACACTAATGTTCAGCAACTGTTCGCGAACAATAGGGGAGCACTGAAACATCATGTTCGTATACAGTTGCGCCACAATTGTTTACAATGGAGACGAGGCTTAACTGCCATTTTGCGGATCAGAAATAATCTCCGGTTCTTTTCCTTGCTCTGCCTTTGTGAAATATGTTAACGAAAACAACCGGAGACTATTTCTGATCCGCAAAATGGCAGTTAGGGGATCAGAATGGCAAACATGTTTGCGGAACATACACAACTGTTTCGTTTTGGAACCCAACCCAATGATTTTACATCAATTTTAGATCAGATGATTGTACAGTTTATCCGAGTTTGAATAAAAGCGTCGAAAAGGATTATTAATGCTGCACACATGCATATATACATTTAATTTACAACAATCACTATATACAATATTCTTCATGCAACAAATAATCAGTTTGATCAACAATTTTCCTCTCTTCATCACAGTCCAATATCCAGTTGTACGCTAAAACCTTGGCTCTACTTTTGTGTTTCACAAACACTTGATGCATCCATTCGTTAAATCGTTCACCATCTATATTCGCCCGATCGACAATAATATGAATCTTGCCCTTTGTGCTCGACAATTGATCCTCACTTATGCACATTCCACCCTTCGATTGAAATATCAATTTCGTAATTAGCAAAATATTAGACAATTCCGTTGTGGCCGAATAAAAATAACCGTTAATCCCGCAGAAAATATTCCCGGTAGATGGATCACTGAAAATCGATTCTTCCACGGCGCGAAGTTCGTCCTCCAGGATTGCCGACGCGGACTGAAATGGGAAAAATAATTTTCAAAACATTTCTCGATGACTTGAACGAATGCATGATTGATGCACCTACCTTAACTTTCATTTCTGCCATAATTGCCCGCAATTCAAAGATGTCCACATCGTCGGTGTACGAGTCACCAAACTCGTCGTAATACGTCTTAAACTCTTCGGCCATATCGGCCGTCTGGCAGATCATATCACGCGGCTTTGGTTGGGCCATATTGCCGCTAAATTGTTCCGTTCCAAACGAACGTATCATCCAATCGATGGCGACGATATTGTAACGTTCGGTTGACATCAAACGACGCACGCGATTCGTCAGATCGCCAGCAATACAAATGCATTTTTTCGTGTCTAATGATGGATTCTCGACAATTTTGCCACCATATCGGACGGCCATTGCTTTCAGTTGATCGATTGATGGTTTACCAAGGGAGGTGCTTAGTATGCAGAATTGTAGACCGTCACAGATGTCGTTGATTTTTTTGATCTAAAAAAGATTCAAATAATATTATGAAGGGGGGGGGGGCATGGCTATACAATTGTTTTTCATTTAGTAGAAAGGCTGTGAATTCGTATATGCTTCGGCGAGATGCCTGCGTCATCCAGGGAGAAGTCGCTGCGGACACATCTAGGGAGAAGTTCTACTAGATGTCGGGCAAGGTCAATGGTCTGAAGTTTTCTTACCAAAACCACAACGGGATGCACAAAAACGAGCTTTGTCAACTGGCTGGGAACCTAATTCCCATGTCAACGTCGCAATTTACCAAAGAATATTTCGCCAGACCACGAGCCCACCACCTTGAAGGTTTCGTTTATCTGTATAACCGAAGGTACTCCAAAGGCAAAGCGGACCAGCATGATGGAAAAAAACTCTCACCACCTTTACGAGTTGGACACTGGAAACATGAAGGTTGGACCTGGCTTATCAAACAGCTGGTGATGTTTAAGATGCATGGTTTCCTGGAAAAGCTCGACACCACAGGCTTTTCACGGTGTTATATGGCAAAACCCACGAGATGCTAGAATCAGTACGTGTAAATGATCCGTCACTAACGGAGTCTCATTGGAGTAGAGTGGGCCATCCTACTCCCTTGTGCAAGGATATGAAAAACGGGCGAGCATGGTACCTTTCGTCGCTACCACTGCTGGACAGTCAAGTAATGGCAATGGATAAAACCTTCCAAGGTAATGGACTCTCAGAATTTGGGTCATTGACCCCTTCTTCCCAGAAAACATCAAAGGTCCCCTCAGAGAAGAACTCAGTAGCGCTGGATGCAAGCGCTATCTTAAACTACAGCAAAGTCAAGCAAAGCTTGGGAGCTAGTGACCATCTGTGAATTTTCCTTTTTTTCTGTGCATTTCTCTTTTTTTTTAAACAAACAAAGAACGAACTAGAGGAGTTGTTAGGTCAATCAATGACATGAATGGGCTTATAAGGTTCAACCAGACGGTCATCGATTAGGACAAACGGATTAATTTTTGGGCGACGACAGTCAACTCCCGTCGAGCGATGTGATGTAACAGTTTCTCTTAGCAAATGTTACGTTTCGACGTTTACATACTGCTGGATGCTATGCATTTCTACTAACTCTGCCGTTCTATGGGTCCCGGCACCCGGTAGTAGCGCACAATGCCCCGCTCGTGGGGGCGTATGTCGGGTGAGGGTAATTACCGCCCGTCGGTGCCCTTTGGCTCTTAACCCAAGATCCCGTGCTAACAGATATGCTCCGGATTAGTAGATCAGGTTGGGTGCCTTGCACATAGGTCTGGCCACCTATTCATGGAAGTGGGATAGTAATCTCCCGATGGTCGCACTGGAATCGACGCAATGTCTGTGATCCAGTGGGGTCCTCTGTGCTCATATCGGTGTGCAGCCGAGGCTAAAGCCCGACAGTGATTGTGACACTATACGATGACAGCGCCAGAGAAAAAATCAGACAAACCAGAGCATCTTAACCATGTATGTATCTTCGGCGACGACTAAACGTATTCAGTGTCCCGGGTTTTGATTGGATTAGTTTTAATCGAGTACAGAATTTGTTAATAGTCTGTATCGGCTATAAGAGGATGACACTTCAACCCCCCATATGGGATCCCAATTGATGGACAACATCCGTGAGTGACAATCCCAAAGGCTCTAGTGCAGCACGCAAATTACCTCCCACAAGGATAAATAGGTCGTCGGCATACGCCCGGTACTTACACAGTCGGTCGAGTGACTTAAGCAGTTCATCCATAATTAAGACTGGAGAGCCCGAGTTGAACGGGTTGTCGGTTTTGTCATCAACAAGTCGAAGCGAAGTTTCACGAAGAGGCACCTCAACATCGGGTTCCACTTCGCCCGTCTCTTGAAGGGCCAAGTTCAACCCCATGTTGAGTGGGTGTGTATGTGGGCACCAAGGAGGCCATTCGGAAGGAAGGCTGTAGCGAACCAACATCCAACGACATCTAGGCTGGGAGCAGCGCAGTCGGAAACCGTGAAGGAGCTCAAACAGAAAGGGATCTTTTATCTGCGAATGGACAAGGGAAACGCAGTCGTAGTGGTGGATAAGGAGGACTATGATTCAGCGATGCTCGAAAACCCCCATTCAAGAGGTTATTTCGAATTGCACAACGATCCTCCTCCCCAGACTCCATTAAGAGGGTTGAAAGATTGCACTTCTATTATCGATCAGCCCTCCACACTTTGAATGCCAAGCCCTGCCCGGCCGAGGATAAAAGGCCTACCTACAGTACACAAGCCCGGTAATTGTGGCAGCTACTAACTCCCCGACGCAAAACATCGCGAAATGGCTACTCCAGAGGTTCAATTGTCTAGGCGGAATCTATAAGTCGTTTGACGAACCTCCTTTTTCGTCAAACTCCTTGTAGATTCCGCCTAGACAATTGAACCTCTGGAGTAGCCATTTCGCGGTGGAGTCTCAACGCCAAGCTGAACAATGCAGACTCAAATTCACCAGACGAGCGGCTGGTATCGTTTGATGTCAAGGCACTGTTCCCCCACTGGTTATCGAAGTTCTACTCTACCTGGAAGAGTGGCTACTATCGAAGGGTCCGTCATCGCCTCCCTGGAAGAGGGAAGTGAATCTGCTCATGAGACTAGCAAAGGTGTGTATGACAGAGAACTATCTGACCTTCCGGAGCTGGTTCTACAAGGGCACAGGAGGGGTAGCCATGGGTAATCCACTCTCTCCGTTCCTGAGTGTGATATTCATCAACAAGAGGAGAACGGCGAGATTCTGGGTAAGATATGTGGAAGACGTGCTAGTGATCATAAATAAGAAAGAGGGTGAGAAGATCTTGAACAACACTCACAAGGACATCCAGTTGGAAACGGAGGACAACGATGTGCTGCCATTCCTGGACCTAAAAGTCATCAGGAAAATAGTGGAATTGAGTTCGACATATTTCGAAAACCAACTCAAGCCCAGCGGACCATCCCCTCTAACTCTAACCATTCCTTTTCACAGAAGATTGGGAGAAATTCGAAATGGAGCAAGCGTTCATCATCGAAACAGGCCAGGTGAACGAATACGATCCACGGGTGATAGGCTGAAAACATTATATTCTTCAGGTGAAGATCGAGAATTTCTGGTTTAGCTACAGTAGGAACAGATTTGTTGCCAATACATACATGAACCACCCACTGATAATCTCCTCACCAGTTGGTTAGAAAAGTGGCAGAAAACTTTGATGCTGAGGTGAGGTTTCTGCTTTGGAAAAAAGCTTGTAATCGTGCTAGGTAACGATTAATGAACCTCCAACTATACGCATATCATCCTTATCCACCCCCGTGGCGAGTACGATACAGTCGTCAGCGTAGGAAATCACTTCAATGCCTTCCGATGATGTATAGATGTTGAAAAGAGTGGGAGAGAGTACATCGCCCTGTGGAACTCCTTATTTGATTTTCTTAAGCTTAGAACGTCTGCCCCGAAACTCAGTAAAGGATTGCCTACAGCATCCTCCTGATACCATGCTGATGAGGTTCTTAGTTTCCGATTCGGTACAATCGTCGTTTCTAACAACGCGCGCTTGTCATGGAATCACAATTTCAATCAAATTAGTTGTTTGAGACATCCACCATCCTGCTTGTCAATAGTGAGACAATTAGAATTACCAACCTCGCAGCTTACCTCATTGACATTAAACATAGACGCGTACGGATTATTCGCCGTCGCCTGTTGCTTTTTAGATGACAATTTAATTTTCTTCGACATCTGTAGATCCTCGGCTGTTAAATTTCTCTTATTGATTTTTGCAACGCCCGATCGATTCTACAACGAAAATAAATCTAGGTTACCTCTTACCTCATTTCCATAACTTCGTACGACTCACCTTACTGAACGATTCAAATTCCTCTAGTGTCATACTATCAAACCACGACTTATCATCACGTATCGCATCAATGCGTGGAAACCGGAGTGTGTGTGTCGTACGAAATGATTTCGTTTCGGCCAACTCGGTTGCACGAATTTGTAAAACAATCGATTTTGTTGGATCAATCCAAACATCGGGTGTGGTTGGACCCCATTCGATAGGACAACTGGATGATGAGGTGGTGTGGTGTGCGCTCATGTTGATCCAATTGGGCTTTAGAGTTTGATTCAGTTTGATGCGTTGCGGAAAGGAGAGACCTTGCGCTACTTTTGCCACGGAATAGAACTTTGGATTTTCTGAAAATGAAAATAATTTGGTTGGAACAGAAGGAGTTTCTAGATAAGTGTGTGTGTGTGTGCTACAAACCGTGATTGTCGTTGGTCTTTTTGTAGACTCCCAGGACGTAGCTATCGATGAATGTTCGCTTTCTATTGAAGTAGCCACCGATAATAAGCAAATCGAACTCCTGGACGACTCCATTAATGTACTAGAAAAGCAAGAATGTCAAACTCTTGTTGACGTATCTGTGTTTCAGTAACTTACATCAGGTTTGATTTTATACCATCCTCCATTGCGAACACCAGGCCTATAAATTCCATTTTGCGTTTTTATGACCACACCCTCTTCATGTGCGTCTAATGCTTCGTTAATTTTCTCAATCAGATGCTCGACACTCTTGACTTTCTCACGTTTGCACAGCATCACATATCCTGGTTGTACCTTAATGATTTTCTCCAACAATGCCACACGCTCCGCATACGGCTTATCCACATGACTAACACCATTCAAATACAGCACATCGTAGGCAACAAAACACGGTCGTAAATTCCCACCACTACGCAACGACTTTACATCGAAATTCTCCCCTTTGACTCGAAATCCATTCGTCTCACGATCCCACACCATCATTTCGCCGTCCAAAATAAAATTCGCTACATTGATCGTGAAAAATTTCGCCAAAAACGGCGTGAGTTGTCCCTCGAAAACCGTCGCTCCGAAATTGGTCGTAAAATCTTTTCCATTTCGCGAAACATATTTGTATTTTTCGTCAAGCAAATGAATCTGAAATCGCTCGCCATCCATTTTAGTTTCCAGATAGTAAATGTTTTGCCTAAGCATGGGTTCGACTCGGGTCAAGTCGAGTTGTTCGCATAACATTGGACGGACATATTGATGCGGTTGTATTGTATCGACAATTTCGATTTGAGCACCACTTTCCACATTTTCGCATACGCGTTTTAGATCGGTGATGCGATTGAAGAGCTCCTGCGCTCGGCTGTGATAAAGGGAGAAGATTTTCTGGTCGCCCAAGCCGAGATGGAGTCGTTTGAGAATGATTCGAATGAGCCATTTTTGTTCGACTGGTGAGGCAACTTCTATGAATTTGGTGAGTTCTTTTTCGGTGTCTGTAAAGATTTGGTTGCTAGAGAGTAAAATAATGAGGGATTGCAGTGGGGGAACTTACTACGTCGATCATTTTCTGCGATTTGATCCAAGAGATGGTGAATATCTGCCATGGAAAGTGTACTCTTTGCTTGTCCGGAACGGCTTTTCATAACGGAAAATACGACGTCAGCATAATCGCTAGTTCCTTGGACTATTTCGGTTTGATTGAGCTTTTTGGCATCAGCACCTGAATTAATGTGGAAAGCATTTACCGGAAATGGCTAATTTTAAATTTCAGTCATACAAAGCGAATCAATGGAGTTTACTGGATTAAATTTGATTTTAAAATGAGGACATTCACGGGTGGATTTGGATTTTAATCCAATTATTAAATCCATGGATTCCAATCCATAGATTCGATGTGTATATGCGGCATAAAATCTGTTTTAAGTCCTTTCATTAAGTGAAAGGATCGCACTAAGGTGCTCTACATTCGAATTATATTATAAACTAAAGGCTCATTTTCTGCCCTTGTAAGTTTTATGCCAGTAATAATCACATTAAAGGTCGATCCACACTTTTTAGTCATCAGCCACAGTGTGCCAACTTGTGTGGAAAATAACTGTGACTGCGACTGATGACTGAAAAGTGCGGATCGACCTTAAATTACTTAACTAAATTATTACTAGATTGAACAATCATTGAAAGAGAAAAGTTCTGCTTATCCATTTAATCACTCCATGCATCTTTAAATAAATAAATAACAGGCGCGACAATCCAGCATTGGACTAAGGCCGCAGGATGTGTTAGTGACATCCTATTTCCAAGATCTTATCTGCTTTTTGTTGAGGTAATCAGCATCACGCTCAGCAGTGTTATTTACCCCCATTAATGGGTACTCGTTTAACATCTGAGTGAGATCATAGTCCGTCACAAGCTCGTGAGTTCGAAAAACACCATGATCCACGGTGAGATTCGAACTCATGACCCTGCGCAGCTTTAAAATATGATTAAATTTAAAAATATACTACATACCATCTGGGGCTAAATTCAATACTTTTATGTACAATTTTCCCATTGTTGTAATTTTAATTCCATACGTTTTATCGAAACGCGGCAAAAGACATCTCAACACAGGATAGAAAGTGGATTCACAATTCTAAAATACACCAATAGCCCATAATTGCACGGTGAACATTTTTGTTCCAAATTCTTTTTAAAAAATTGTGCAATTCTTACATTCTCTCCATGATTTTCCTTAAACTGCAGGCTGAACGTTTTAAAGGATTCCAAATATTTTTGTAGGATCGTCTCTTTCTGACGAAGACCGGTGGCATTTTTAATTTTCTCCAACATTCCACATACGTCGGCGAATTTGATTTTTGTTGCTATATCGATCTGAAATGGAAGAGTTTTTAATCAAGTTTAAATTTAAAAACTGAAGCTTATTACTACCTTTTCGGAGGACATTCTTTGGCCGTTAAACATGCCAAGCTCCGATTTGTTTTCATCTATTGTGAAATATTTTCGAAAACAGACTGTTGAGCAGCTGATTTTGATGTTTGTTCAAGTTCAAACGGTTCTAATCGGTTCAGTTTCTGGAGGAAAATCAGCTGACCGTTTTCAACGAGCTTAAGTTTATATGGAGCGGCAAAAACGGTTGTTAAAAATTCAAACGAAAAATGTATCTGGGGTGGATGCAGTTTGGTGCAAAGTTTTTCATTTCGGCCGTACTACAGACGGTGCTATCGGTAGCAAAATTTAATTTCAGAACAATGGCTCATTGGTTGCCAGCAAAATGGTACCTCCAATATTTTAAGTTCCTTTCTGGGGATGCAAGTACATACCAAGTTGAATTTCTATGGTGTATTTTGTAAAGGTCCATCTAGATTAGTCGCCAAATGGAGTCACGTGCAGCCAAATGGCTTTTGTAATTCCATCCAAACTGATCGCCATTTGGGTGTGCGTCCAGTTTTGATATTCAATATGGTAGCTCAACCAACCGCTTTGACAAACGCTTGTCAATTTCAAAGAGACAATTTTGCAACTTTTGTTCGTTTTTTTTTGTGTTAAATTGAATAATTTTTGAATGGGCGTGTAATAATTCAAACGCGCAGAGTCCGATTTTGATAATTAAATTAAAAAAAATCACAAAAATTAAATTTTGGCTATGTAATTTTCTGTCTCCATTTGGCTGCTATAGTGTGGATGCTAAGTAGCAGCCAAATGGCTGTACGCGATGCCAGTTTTTGGACGCGCAGCCATTTGGCGACTAATCTAGATGGACCTTTACATTAATTTTAAAATTATGTACTTAATTTTTTGTTAAATGTAACCCATATGTAACCTTAGTACATTTTTTTTACGTATTTTAACGCTGCAATAAGGACCTATTAAAATAAAAAAGCGAATGCAATTTATGCCATTATTCGACTATTAGGCGGTATTCACATTGACTGCAAAACTGCAGCTCGTGAAAAAACTGGCATCTCAAGTTGCAATTTGGCAGCTACTAAGTTTTTACACATTGCCTTTTACAGTTTGCCCATGATGGCCTTTCTTCTTCTTTATGGCACGATAGCCCGACGTCGGGCCTTGGCCGCCTGGATTGAAAACCTCCAATTGTCGCGGTCACGCGACCTTGTCCTCCAATTCCGAAAGCCTAGCATCTGGTGGGCGTCCTCACATACAGAATGCTCCCATCCGGCTCTCGGTCGTCCACGCAATCTGGCTCCGTCCACTCGTTGCGCGTTGTTCACCTTTTTGGGCATGCGATCGTCGTTCATCCTTTGTACATGACCCGCCCATTGCAATCGCTGCAATTTCACAATCTTCGACACCTGTAGCTCATCATACAGCTGATACAACTCAAGGTTGTACCGGATGCGCCATTCACCTCGTTCACGAACGGCCCCGAAGATTCTTCGGAGAACCTTTCGCTCGAATGTGTCCAACAGGTGTTCAGAGTTTTGGGTTAGGGTCCATGCCTCGCAGCCATAGCATAGCACAGGTCGGATGATGGTTTTATACACGTGGAGCTTCGTGTTCCTGTGCACCAGCTTCGAATTCATAATTTGGAGGACCGCAAAGTAACACTTATTAGCTAGTTGTATCCGTCGCTTTATCTCATCTGTTTCGTTGGCGTCTTTTGACAAATTGCAACCCAGGTAAGTGAAGTTGTCTACATATTCTATATTGAGGTCCCCCACTGTGATGCTTGAATTTACTGGCGTTCTAGTTTTTGATTGCATCATGACCTTGGTTTTAGATTCGTTGATATGTAGCCCAACTTCTTTGGCGGCGTTATTGATATTATGCAGAAGGCTTTCTGCATCACCCAATCTTCGAGACATGATGTTGATGTCGTCGGCGTAGGCTACTAGTTGAGTCGATTTAATGAGTAGCGTTCCGCTGCTGTCCAAATTCATGGCTCAAATCACATACTCCAGAGCCAGGTTGAAGAGCGTCGGCGCCAGCCCGTCGCCTTGCTTGAGTCCAGTACCAGTTTCAAATAGGTCAGTGAGTCTGTTCTGAACTCTGACCTGCGAGACGGTATTAGTCATCGTCATCCTTATGAGTCGCACTAGCTTAGCCGGTATTCCAAAATGCAGCAAAATGTTGTACAGTACGCTTCGATCGATACTGTCGTATGCCTGCTTGAAGTCAACAAATATTTGGTATACGTCGATGTTGTATTCCCAGCACTTCTGGAGTAAAAGCTTCACTGTAAAAAGCTGATCTGTCGTCGAACGACCAGGTCTAAAGCCGCCTTGGTACTCGCCAATGATTTCTTCTGCGTACGGATTAATTCTATTTTCCAGAATCTTAGATAAAATCTTATAAGTCGTACAAACTAATGAGATGCCTCTGTAGTACTCACATTTCAACTTATCCCCTTTTTGTGGATTGGGCAAATGATACTTTTACGCCAATCTTCCGGGATTATTTCGTCGTTCCATACTTTAACGATAAGTGTGTGTATAGCCTTAACAAGGCTCTCCCCACCATGCTTCAGCAGTTCACCTGGAATCTCGTCAGCGCCCGGGGCTTTATTATGTTTTAGTGCTTGCATGGCGAGATCAACTTCTTCTACTGTTGGGGGTTGAACGGGAGGGCCTGGTTCAGCCATCAGCTCCGGAGCTTCTTGTGTGGGGTTGTTCGGTTGAATATTGAGGAGCTCTTCAAAATGTGAGGCCCAGCGTTTATCAACGCTATCGGTGTCGCTAATGATATTGCCATCCTTATCCTTACAGAGGCTGGTCCTGGGTTGGTATCCACTTTTAATTGAATTAATCAGCTTGTACGCTTGTCTACTGTTCCTACTAACTAGTCTTTGGTTTATTTGCATCAACTGCTCGTCAAGATGCTTACGTTTCTTACTTTCTTAATTAACCTATTCGAAAATCGTCGAAGCTCGTCATATTTTGTTTTTTTGGCTCTAGTTGCGCGTTCAGTCCATTGGCGATATGCCTCGTTTTTAGCATCTACCGCATTTTTACATTCTTCATCAAACCAATCACTTCGGGCTCGCGCCGGTCTTTGTATCCCACAACCTCCTCTGCGACCCCCTTGATGGTGTCTTTGAGTGTATCCCAGATCTCAAGGGCGCCTTTGTTGCTGATGTTATTTAGCAAGGGCGTCAGCTTCTCCTCAAGGGCAGTCGTATAAGTGACCACCGTGGCATCATCCAACAATTTGTCAACCGCAAAAATGTTTGCCGGGTTGAACCTCGAATGATGCACCGAAGAAATTCTGCACCTATAAGTCGCCTTCACCATATAGTGGTCAGAGTCAATATTTGCTCCACGATAGGACCGAACAGTGGCGCAACCACGGGAGGGGCTAAGGGGGCTAAAGCCCCTCCCAAACCCAGAAATTGGGCAAGGATAAAATGCAAAATGAAATATGAAGCAATGCGTTTCGTTTTATAAAAATGTTAATTCTTGTTCTTGGGACATCTATGCTTCGATGGTCCGTGCAAGTTGCAATATCCTTAACTAAATTTTTGGAGCATCTTTCTGCAGCTTTGATGAGTATTAACGCATAGGATTCAGGTGAATTTTTGCAAAAAAAAGTCTTAAAAATACATGCTTGAGAAAAAAATCCTCCTGCCTGCTTCAATAATAATATTCAAGGGCTGAGTCATGTGTTTCTGACACATCGACTATGAATCAGGATTCTGTAGTTTTCATTGGGATCGAAGTTGCGGATAGGCTCTAATATAAAAAATCGTAACTTGGTAACCAGATAACCAATTTTCTTGAAACTTGGCTATTATCTATAACAAAGAATAAACATTAGTTGGCAAAAAAGTACTATCCGGGAACAACTGAGTTCTGAGATATTTAAGAGAGATATCTATGAATTTTACCCATTTTTAGGGGCTTTATCAAATGCTTAATATCTTTCAAGAACCCAAATTTAAACTTAATAATTTTTCACTCTGGCATTGCTCAAGTGTCACTATTTAAAATATATAAATTTCAAAGAAACTGAGTTTTGCGATTTGGAGATATAGTGGTTAAAAATAATTAAATAATTCAGTGATATACATCCTCCAAAGTCGTGATTCGAAAAAACCCTTTTTTTTGTTTTTTATTTTTTTTATAGAATAATATTAACAAAATACATGCTTATAATTTGTTCTGACTCATCGTCGCTTTCCAAATCCAGCAAACTTACATAAAAATTGGCAATTGGAAATGTTTCAGTAGAATCTAATTGGTTTATACATATATGAATTGACTTCTACGTTTATATGATGCTGTCTCTTAAGTTTTGGAGTCCGCAGGGACGCTAGGAAAGGGTCCGAGTTTAAGAGGAGCATTCGCATTAAATCCTTATTGGAACTGGTTCTGGAAAACTTACAAGTGTGAGACAATCGATTCCTTCTAACTTCCTTATGCAGTGCCTCCAAAGCATCATCAGATACATTTCCAATTGGCAAATGGAAGGAATCAATTACCTCAACTCCGTGCATTACTCAAGTAACAATTTCATCCATATAATACTTCGTAAAATATTCTCTTCTAACGACAATAGGGGCCCTTTACAGGGTATAAACACTGAATAATAGTCCAATAATGGCATCTGGCGCCGTTTTTTGATCCAATAGAGCCTCATTGTAGCACTGAATTACGCTTCGAGAAAGACATACATCATGTGTTTTGTCATCATTTTCTGTCATTTTCTCGCGATTGCAAAAAAAAAAAAGAAAAAAAATAATTCCCGCAGCCAGCGTCGAACCAGCGACTGTCGTACGCCAGTCCGACGCCCTAACCACTCGGCCAACCTCACATATAGATAACATTGCTCGTAAACACTACAAGTGCTCGACACTTCTTTATCGACCCTTCGCTATATGTCCGCTATATGTCCGCTATATGGCGGACGGTAAGACAAGTGTCGCTAGTGTTGATCAGTAGAACAAGAAAAATTTCCCTTGGGGACCTGAAAGCGTAATGTACCAAAATTTTTTCGTATTTTATAAATTTTTAACGATTTTTTTCAATTAATAACAATATATTATTATATTATTATTAATATTTTTTTCATGATATGGTTTACACTGGACTTTAGAAATCAAATTCCATAAAAAACCATATGCATTATGTATTTATATTTATGTTTTTTATGTATTTTTGAATTAATCGAATATTAATATTAAAAATTAATTAAAATTATTTATAATAATTTTTTTTTTGTTCGTGCTTGAAATTAATTATCTCCTCTATCGGAAAAGTGTGTAAAAGCTTAATATTATTAATATATTTAGAAATAGCCCAGTTGCAATTTTCCAAGGAACTAGTTCATAAAAAAATGCCAATTGCGTAAAAATGGCAAAAAAAGGCAAACCAATACTAGTTTAAATTAAAGTAGACACTTGTATCTTTCAGAAAATATCAACCACCCGAAACGTTTTGTGACGTTTTTTTTAATCTCAATTTGAAGTTTGTTTTTCATATTTTAATGATTTTTTTTACATTTAATTTTCAATTAAAAGAGTTTTAGAAAAAAAAAGTTATCTGAAGAGTTTTAGTGGAACATACTTATTCTAAAACGTATCATTATGGTTTCCAAAAACTTGCGAAAAGATCGGAAATCGAAGTTAAAGTACAACCTATTTTTTTGAATTTTTTATATTTTTCAACTTTAGTCCATAAAATTACTAAAAAAACGAAACAATAAAAATTTTTTTTTTTACATATTCGGATACTCCAACATGTTCTCTTTGATATTGACTAACTTTGATTCCGGGGAAAAATAGTCAATTTTTTTATTTTTGCCTATGGAACGACGCACTGTGGGACGTCTCAAATTTTGGATGTTATAAAGACAGGTGGGGTAAGTTAAAATCCAAGTTTGCGTCACTTTCCCCCTGTGCTCCCGCCGCTTTTTGTGCTCTACAAGATTGTCTCGGCACATTTAGTGCTCAAATGGACTGGGAAGGAGTTATAGACTGCATCGATAATTTTGGACTCTTTATTACGGTGAGAAGTTCACATTCCTGGTTTTGTACAAATTTTTGCTAATGTGAGGGGACAATTGGAGCTTCATATTGGGTTAGATCATACGCAATTAAACGAAATTGTGCATTGTGACGTGTGGCTCATATGTTATTTAAAATATGGGTTGGATCAGAATCCTGACAAATTCGTTCATTTGACCGCATATTAGGATGCATTAATTGATAATTAAAAACGATTTAAAAAAAGGGAGGAAAGCGATAAGGAGGCCGTGCCAGTTGCAGAGGCATAGCTGCCAGTGTTCAGAAGTTACAGCCGTTTAAAGGACAAAAAAATTGCAAGCACTATAACGGACGGAATAAATTTTCAATGCCAGGAGAATTGTATTTTTTTCCGATTCCCCGGTTATTTCATCGTGATATGTCAAATGGCCGGGGAATCGAAAACATTGCTGGGCGGAAAATTTCACTCTCGATCTTAATTCAGCCCTTCAGTCTTAACGCGTAAGTTGTATGGTGCTGTACAGTGGCTGCCCAGCAGGCTACAAGGTACGTCGGTGTACCCATAGTAGGAAGATGGGATGCGGAACCGCGTCTTTTTGTACCCCACAATCATATCGATTCCTTTGATTTGGGAAAACCACAGCATTATGTTCTCGCTATCACCAGCCTTATCATTCGATTAATACAATTTTAATCCCTTTGTTTGTTGCTGTTAACTCCGGCATGCGAGATCGATTTTTGAAGTAGAAGCCAAGGGGCAGCACTCACCCCGTCCAATACTCCACACTGAGCTACAGCAAGCGCATGCCGCTGCTTACTTGTTTAGGAACCCTTACGTTGGCCTAACATGCAACGTTGTAGAGGCATTGCCTCCGTCCCAAAGGCATCTTATGATGTGCAGCTCCTCCGTGACAGCGTCGCCGTTTGATTAAAAAGACTACGAAAATTTCAGTAACAATCAAAAATGTTCTAGTAGAGCAGTGACCACACTTGGTGTTCAGAACTTATAGCTGTCCAAAGTTGCGATCTACGATCTCTCTACGATAATCGCAAACATTATGTTAACAACCTAAGTGATAGGCGTGGATGATCTAATAAATAAAATTCACTTATTTATCAATCAATCAATTTTTAAATACATTTTGAATCGAAGTAATAGCTTTTTTTCATGTAATTTGGCGCGATGACTTGCCCAATATGTTAGCGAATCTTATATCAACACAGTTTATAAATTAAAAATACCGGCGTACAGAGGGCTGCGCCCGCAGTACGAGGGTTTTTTAGATTTTGGATACATACATAGTGAATAATTTTGCACATATATTTTAAAGGTAATAAATAAGAATTATGCACAATGTTAATGAAATGCTTCTCATAAATCTATTTTTGGATCGGTCTAATTAACGCCTTTCATTCTGGAAAGCGTTTATTTACTATGTATCATGGCTCCACATATTAACTGGATTTATTAGCTGTAACGCCGTTACCATTACTCCATACTGGAAAAAAGCGACTGATACGAAATGTACCCATCGAGTTCTTTGATTTGATAAAATCTAAAAAAATCGACTTTTTCAAATCTCCGGGACACCCTGTTCGCTTTGTCCTACCAACGTCTAAGTATTTCGTGCTAAAGACTGTTACGATTCTACACATTCCTACCAAATTTCATGACGATCCGTTAAGCCGTTCGCGAGTTATTTAGTGAACAAATTTTCAAATGTTCGGGACACCCTGTTATTTTTGTCCTACCAACTGTTAAGTATTTCGTGCCAAAGACTGTTACCATTCTACACATTCCTACCAAATTTCAAGACGATCGGCCAACCCGTTTGCGAGTTATTTAGTGAACAGACGGACGGACAGACGGACGGACAAGTCGATTACATAAGGGTTTTTTGAAAAATCTAAAAAACCCTAAAAACCGGTAATTAATAGTTGCCAAACTTACTCCATAGATTCATTTTTGCTTTTTTAATAAAAACGCCAAATCACTCATTAAACGCATGAAGAAAAGAGATAAATAAAAGACATAAAATAATTTCTAATACAAAAAAACTGGATCACAATATTTTTAAATTTAAATTTTTACCTCTATTGTTTTTCACCAAAAATGTCTGAAAATGTAGGTATTTATGGATATCGTCTATCGGAACGTGTGACCGATATAAACATTTCTCCAATCTGATTTATGATACATTTTTGGATTAGCCAAACCAGTTGTAAACCATGTTGTAATTTTACATAAATTATTATAATTAAATACTCACATTTACGGGTGAGTTTTTTTTATACTCCTATTTGTTTTAAGATTGTTTTTTTTTGTTATTATGAATGATATGTAATCAAATTAAATGTGTTTTACCATTTTGATATTATTACTATATTTAGACCAGCATGTGCGCTCTTCCCCGTGGTTATATACGATAAAAAATTGACAGATAATACGCGAATATTGTAAATGAGATCAGCGTGAAAGTATAGCATCGTCATAGTGTTATGGATGACAAATTTGTTTGATTTCCATTGATTTCTGCATTTTATTTTGTTCACTGCTGTGCTTTTAATTTTGTGGTGAAATTTTCATGAAAATCAGCACGATATGGCAATTCATAGATATTTATTAAAAAAATCGTAAATTATCTATTTATCGTCTTTTATTTTTTTAAATGATTGCTAAGTAGTGTCAATATCGAAAAGGAAAGACATGCAAATTAGTTATAAGACGTGAACTGCAAATTTGAATAAGAAAGAAGATGCATCTCTTTCTATATATGTTTTTGCAAATTTGGATATGCATGCATACCAAATAATTTAATGTTATTGCGCAATTTTGACTACACCAACGAAATGTTACATGTTTTATTTGAAGTTTTTCTTTGTAAGATGATACTTTATTAGTTATTTAACCTTTAAAGTGTTATGAGTTAAAACAAAGTCAACTATTATGAAGGTTTCTAAGCTAATACCAACAAGATCTGTGCCAATGGCGGCGACGGCTCTATGCAGACTCAGGCCAAACACCACCATGTACACCATTCCACCCTCCTACTCACTAAAACTTCAAAATTTAATAAACAAATTTTTAGCGGTAATGTACAGGTATACAACTTCAGCGCCATCCATTTTAAGGGCTAGTTGAAATGATCACTTCAAAATTGCATCACTGATTTTAGGTTTTAGTTGCAATAGCAATTTTTTAGGGTTTTTTAGAAATTTTTTTTCAAAAAACCCTTATGAAATCGATTTTGTCCGTCCGTCCGTCTGTCCGTCTGTCCGTCTGTCCGTCTGTTCACTAAATAACTCGCGAACGGCTCAACCGATTGTCATGAAATTTGGTAGGAATGTGTAGAATGGTTACAGTCTTTGGCACAAATACCTTAGAAGTTGGTAGGAAGAAGGTAACAGGGTGTCCCGAACGTTTGAAAAAAGTCGACTTTTTTAGTTTTTATTGGAGATTGACCTATGGGTACTTGGATCAAAGATCTAAACGAGTACATCTCATATCAGTTAAAATTTTCCACTTTAGAGTAACGGTAAAAAAGTTATTGACATTTAAAGTTAAACTTCCTTTTCGACCTCCGTTTTTCTAAACCGTTATAGGGATCGATATGAAACTTTGCACAAATATTGGTCAATATGGCCTTATATACGTTAAATATTAAGACTGTTGACTTTTACTAAGGAAAAGTAAATAACAGTAAATTTGTAAAATTTCAATTTGGTCGTGTGTAGCCCATCTTAGGTTTTCAAATATGAAAATTCTGCTAAGGGTTTTTAGAAAATTACATAGGGAATATGTCTACGAATTTTCATTCGAATAACTGTATCCAAACCGGAAATATAGCCAAGTAAGTATGTATTTAGTAAGGGCCTTTCACAATGCAAGGGAAGCCTCTTAAGCATTTCTTCAATGCATATCTTTTAACTTGATGAAACGATGAACATGAAATTTGGTGGAAATGCATAGAATGGTAATAGTGTGTGCCACAAATATTTTTGAAGTTTGTAGGACCAAGATAACAGGGTGTCCCTGAATAGCTGCAAAAGTATACTTGTTCAATACTGATTGGAAAGCTTGCGTGGGCTCTTATGCCAGGGGACACAATGGGATCATTTCGTATAAGTTGCTTTCCTTGATTAAAAAAAAAAACACTAACAGTAGATTTACAGCTAATATGTAATTCAATTCAAATATAAAGCCAAGCCATCCTTACGTTTGCCTTAAATCGAAATCGAAAAATGCCTGTAGATTTGCCTTGGAGTACTTCTATACAAACTGGGTAAATAGTAAATCTAAATAATAAATAAATAATAATAAACGCGTTCCAGAATGAAAGGCTAGCGCCTTTCATTCTGTTCCACCTTTAATTAGACCAATCCAAAAATAGATTTACAGGAAGCATTTCATTAATGCTGTGCACAATTCTTATCTATTGCTTATAAAATATAATTATGTACAAAAAATATTCACTATGCATCAAAATTCTAAAAAACCCTCGTATTGCGGGCGCAGTCCTCTGTACGCCGGTATTTTTATTAATACATAAAAAGAATGTCCGTTCATCCGCGAAGCCCACGGCCCACGCAATGATTGCTCAGAGATCGTAGTTAATTCTAAAAAAGACTTAACCGAGGCGAGCGGCTCTGAGTAGCTAAGTAGCTAGAGTTTGAATCAAGCTAAAAATAAATGGTTTTCTAAACTTTTTCCAACTCGTTGAATATTATTTTCACAATCAAGCTAAAAATATGTCTACACATTGTATGCAAAACTGTAATATAAAATGATAGCTATACTCGAATTTGTTAGTTCTAGTTCTAGATTACCTAACACAAGCTTATTCATTAGCAGGCTCGTCCTAATCTTTAAAAAAATGTATTTACCACCTACGCTATTTAAATTGCTACGAGTATATCGGCTCATTTCAACGGCAGCATTAACACAATTTGCGTGGGATGCTTTCGGTTAGGTCGTGCATTCTACCCACTCCTTATGCTAATTGCATTTTAAATTTTGACATGTTTCATTGCCGTGAATCTCCTAGCGAATAGCGTTCTTTGTTCTTTGTCTATTTGCTAGCAATAAACTGTATCCACACTCGCTACCAATTGGCTGCTTGTCAAAAAAACTGGGATCGCGAACTGCCATTAGGCAACTACTTAGCATTCAAACAGGCTACCAATCAGGAAAAAGACATAACCAAACTTGGATTTTTTTTTTAATTTGACTATCAGAATGGGAACCTGCGCGTTCAAATTTGGGAGCCAAACGGAGGGCATTGGGTGGATAAGCAATAACAGCTACCAGTTGGTGTCGAAAGCTTCCAATTGGCAGCGCGAGTTATAGTTGGTAACGAAACGCTCTCAGGTATAAAATGTATTGGTGGATCTCGTAACTCGCGTGTGGACCCAGCCTTACAAAGCCAGTAGAAAAATAATTCTGCGCAATACTTGCATAACTCTGTAGAGGTCAAATTAACTGCAAAAATTTGTGTGAATTACAATATTTATATTTTTATGAATATTTTAAAAATTCAATGTTTTGTTTTCGCAACAATATTTTGGTTTCATCTTTAAATTTATTGTCCTTTTTTTCAAATGAGATCTTTGATCTCGGCCATATGGGTTTTAGAATCTAGTCAAACTGGTTTCGTGGCAAAAATTGACCACTTTTTTATTGGCTCGCGTCTCGCTTTTAGATATAAGGAAATTGCCGAAACGTCTTTTAAGATAATAAAGAATCTTATCTCTTTCTAGTAGATTAACTGTTTGTTTTTTGTACAAGCCCAAAGAAGTTTTTTTTTATTATTTTAAATTACGAATACAATGTGGAGGTATGTATACAGAAAAAAAAAAAACAAAAAATTTGTTAATTGATGATCGAAAATCTGGGAAATTTTAATTGTTCTTCTTAAAAGTTGGATCTTTTGTAGTATGGCGATATTTAAATTTGATACGTGACAAAGCTAAAGTATCACTTACAAAAAAGCAGATAAAATAACAATTTACATTATTCTTGTAGATACTTTACAATTTAAACAATACTTGCAGCCATCTTGCAGCCCACTAAACTGTTCATGTAGGAATGAATTGAATGTATTATCCCGAATTGGATATAGTCACATACTGAGAGATAGTCTAGCATAGCAAAACTGTTTCTTTTTTTTTAAACTAGTCAATAGTTTGGCAAAAACGAACAGAGAATGCAAAACCTGAAAATAAATGTCACTAACCTTCAAAAATGAAGCCTCCGGTTTTATGTATCTTCTTGTAAAAAAAGTTAAAATCAGAACAAGATATCCACGCAAATATCATATACGACACTAGCTCACTATGTGAAGACTTTCTCCCAATCAAGAAAAACAAATGTTTACCCAGAAACATTTCAAGGTCGCGAGATCTGCATGAAATCCACACGAAAAATGTTTCCGCGACAATTAACACCCATAAATGCATACAGTTTAGCAATTTATGTAGCTATGTCGGATTAAGCTCATAGACAGAATGGATAAGATTTAGGCGTCAATTAGACGATGTAAGGTTATGATGCGTAGCGTAACACTTAAACTTAGAGCAATATCATGTCAAAATGTTTAATGGTTGATGGTTATCTAAAAGTTTCACACATAAATTTTTCGGACAGCATGGAAAAGTGATAATTAAAATGTTTAATTAGAACAGAGGAAAGAACTAATTTAATTATACAGTTTTTTTTTTGTATTTTAAAGGAAAATAATCCTTTTATGTTTATCTCACGGATGAACGGATAAGCCATTTCACGATATTTACGAGCAATGTTTACTATACAGGGCGTCCGGAAACTGCCGCATAAATGCACCGGATTATGATTCCTCAGTTGATTTTCAGCAAAAAAGTTGTACTGAACATACCCCCTCAGCTTAAACCTTTAGCTGCCACAGGCATTCAAAGATTTTTGAAAAAATCATTTTCTTGCACGACTTAGAGCCTAATATCTTCAAAGCTAGACCAGCTAGAATAGTAAAATAAAATGATTATTACAGCCAACAAATTTATCTATAAAATAAAACTAACCACACTAAAATCGGATAAGAGGTTTGGTTTTTACAGAGCTTCAAAGTCAAATTTGCGTGATTTTACCCAAAAACAATCTTTTATTCCATCTCAATTTTCTCCAACTTCTGCCAAGGAGAGGTGCTTGTACGATTCTTTTAAAAATTAGCGCATAGTCTTACAATCATATCTTTCTTCCATTATTTTCTTCTAGCTTCATTATTTCTAACAGTTTTAGTACCTTAAGTGCAGAAAACTAGGGTTAATTTTGGCTCGATTTCGACATACACTCCGAGTCACTTGAATAGGGACAAACTTTTCGAGAGGTGTTTATCTCAAAATATCCTTTTCCTTGCAGCGGAGAGGATAACTCAGTATTTGTTTACAAAGGCTATTATGTTGCTCATAGTTTGCGAGAAAAAAAAATGAAACATTTAATAACAACAGTTATGTTTCATCAACATTATAAAAGACAAACAAAAAAATTCTATGTTCAAAATTGGGTCACTTGAATAGGGACAGTTGCGATTCGGTCGTTATTTCGAAAGTGCTAGTTTCGTATCCTAACTGTTTTTGTTTTAATGCAATCAGATTGTGTTTTGAGTTTAATTTTTGTAAGTTTCGGTAATCATGGGTTGAGGAAAAAGCATTAAATACCGCGCAAATGGCTCAAATCGATGTTTTGAGAAAAGAACAACACAGATTACGCGAAATTTCGAAAATAGTGAAAAAAAGTAAATCGGTTTTGTTTAACTATTTTAAAAATAAAAGTGGATATGAACGAAACATAAAAGGGCGTACGCGAGGTGCCCAAACCGCCAAAGAGGAAAGGGCCATTCTGCGAGCCGCTTCTAATTTTGCACTATCAGCGGCTAGAATTGGAGCTAAAGTCGGCGTTACAGCTAGTTTATCAACAGTACAACGTGTAATAAGGAATTCCTCACACCTAAAACGAAAGAAAACTCAGAAAAAAATCAGAGACAGCTCCACAAACCATGACACTACCTTCTCTGCTATGATGCCTTGACAAAAACCGTTCGTTTTTACGTAGATCGTGGAAATAGAAATGGAACCCATCTCGGCCATCCAGGTTGACTTTCTTCTCATCCGAAAAAACTACCCTGTTCCACCCCTGCCGGCATGACATATTCTTGCGAGCAAAATCTAGAGGGTGGCTTTTCCTCTTTGCGTCTAACGGTGTTTTTTTTTCTGAATTTTCTTGAATTTTCTTTTGTTTTAGGTGTGAGGAATTCCTTATTACACGTTGTACTGTTGATAAACTAGCTGTAACACCGACTTTAGCTTCAATTCTAGCCGCTGATAGTGCAAAATTAGAGGCGGCTCGCAGAATGGCCCTTTTCTCTTTGGCGGTTTGGGTACCTCGCGTACGCCCTTTTATGTTTCGTCCATGTCCACTTTTATTTTTTAAATAGTTAAACACAACCGATTTACTTTTTTTCACTATTTTCGAAATTTTGCGTAATCTGTGTTGTTCATTTCTCAAAACATCGATTTGAGCCATTTGCGCGGTATTTAATGCTTTTTCCTCTACCCATGATTACCGAAACTAAAAAATTAAAATTAAAATCAAAACACAATCTGAGTGGATTAAAACAAAAACAGTTAGGATACGATACTAGCACTTTCGAAATAACGACCGAATCGCAACTGTCCCTATTCAAGTGACCCAATTTTGAACATAGAATTTGTTAGTGCATCAGTATAATGTTGATGAAACATAAC
The DNA here is from genome assembly GCA_949715475.1 of Microchrysa polita. NCBI lineage: Eukaryota > Metazoa > Arthropoda > Insecta > Diptera > Stratiomyidae > Microchrysa > Microchrysa polita. The sequence continues at coordinate 93,507,262 of OX454417.1, read as the reverse complement.
TGTTGTTATTAAATGTTTCATTTTTTTCTCGCAAACTATGAGCAACATAATAGCCTTTGTAAACAAATACTGAGTTATCCTCTCCGCTGCAAGGAAAAGGATATTTTGAGATAAACAACTCTCGAAAAGTTTGTCCCTATTCAAGTGACTGGGAGTGTATGTAGTTTGAATAGATTTTACCAATTTCAGATCTTTAGGGGCAGTGTGAATTGAATTGTATTGAATTCGAGCTAAAATTAACCCTATTTTTCTACACTTAACGTATAAAAGCTGGTAGAAGTAATGGAGCTACATCACAATCATTTAAGAAAGATATAATTGTAAGACTATGCGCCAATTTTTAAAAGAATCGTACAAGCACCACTGCTTGGCAAATTTGGAGAAAATTGAGATGGAAAAAATATTGTTTTTGGGTCAAATCACGCAAATTTGAATTTGAAGCTCTGTAAAAACTAAACCTCTCATCCGATTTTAGCGTGGCTAGTTTTATTTTATAGGGAAATTTGTTGGCTGTAATAATCATTTTATTTCACTATTCTAGCTGGTCTAGCTTTGGAGATATTAGGCCTTAAGTCGTGCAAGAAAATTATTTTTTCAAAAATCTTTAAATGCCTGTGGCAGCTAAAGGGTTGAGCTGAGGGGGTATGTTTAGTACAACCTTTTTACTGGAAATCACATGAGGAATCACAATCCGGTGCGTTTATGCGGCAGTTTCCAGACACCCTACATATTTTTTGCTTGTTCGAGTGGTTAGCGCGTTGGACGGGCAAAATGATGATAATGGGTTTCATGCCAGTTACGAGCTGCTGTTTTTCATAAGATATCATTGTCTATTGCCCTCTTATAAGCCTCCTATAGTTGGTTACTTATTATAGGGGGTGTTTTTTTGCCGTGATAGAGCTTAAAATTGAAATAATGCACAAAGAAACGCCCGTAATACACACGAAATTAAATTCATTTGAAAGAGGAGGCTTTGCCATTTATCTTTGAATATATTTTTTTTTGCGAGTGGCTGCCAGGACTTTATGTCGAATATGCCGTTATTCAGAAAGAAAAAAAATCTCCCATCTTCTTACAAATTAAGATTTTCCTTGATGAAAACGTGCCAATTTTTGGTTTTAAAGTTCTGATGAGACTCTGTTTTAACTGTATTAACATTTCAACTTACATTTACCCAGAAAATACATACACATATTTAATTTGGGTCAAATCAGACGAACGAATTGGCGAATTATTCATGCCTCATGTGCATCCAATCAATAAAATGGATGTGCTTTGTGCTGTGTCATAATTTAAACCGTTTTGTTATAAACATTATGTTCACATTATCAAAGGCTTTCAAATAATAATTGAAAAAGATAAATATTATGTTTATGTTTACTGAAATGTTGTAACCAATTGTGTAACGTTTCTAAAATATCTTGTGTTCTAAATCGAAATGCCACGCCCCCCCCCCCCCCCAAACAGTATAATTTATAACTAAAAAAATGAACCATTATTTTTGGCCGATTCACTGTGTGACAAATTTCAAAAAAAAATAACCGTCATCTCCATTTTTTTTTCTTTTTAATTCTTATCTAATCCTTACTAAAACCTCATATTTACTTTTTCCCTTAACCCCCCAGTTTCAGAGATATGGACAGATATTGATATTCCCAGAAAATAATACAAAATAAAGTTCCAGTAACAAATCGGTTATTATTTATTATTTTTTTTTGGTAAAACGGAAATAAAACAATATAATAAACATATTTAAATACTTAAAATTATAAACTTAATTGTTAAACACATATATTTTAAGGGAAAAATAAAAAAAATCAATTTTTTCTCTTATGTTTAAAATTGTCTTCTCGCTGTAAGCGCCAAAAATAATCTCGTAACATAGCTGCATCCCAATGACCTTGAAAACGTTCCTCAAACCTTTTTATGTCCTGATGAAACCGCTCACCTTGTTCATCACTTACGGCTCCAAGGTTCTCAGGAAAGAAAGAGAAATAGGAGTGAAGAAAATGAATTTTCAAAGACATTCTGCACCCCATCTCTTTATATGCGTCTAAACATATTTGTTACTAAAAGTTCTGCGTTTTCGGCTTTGTGATTTCCTAAGAATCCTTTTATACCAGCTTTAAATGAAGTCCATGTACCAAATCATTCAATTCCTCTTGGCGAATTAGGTGTGGTTTTCGTTGATCGCTCGATGAAGGAGAGGGGAAAAACTGAGTATCCTGAGGGTCGTTACTTTTATCACTGTGAGGAGGGCGAATAGTGCTGTTTACACTATGAGGCACAGGTTTCGTGACAGAACTCACTATAGGGTACTCTACTTTATACTTATGCTTTTTCGTAGCAGCCCGCAAATCGAACACACAAAAATAGCAATCGTCGTGATGATTGCTAGGCTCGCTCCAAAGTGCTGGAACCACGAAAGGCATTTCTCGTTTTCCAGTTTTTTGAGAGTGCAGTGACATACAACACGATATGCAAAAAAAATCGGATATCCAAGGCTTATCCTGACACACAACGCGGCCAAAACATTCGAAATAAGCATCCCTTAATTTTTGTGTTACTTTTCTCTCTAGCGATTTAAAAATATATTTGCCGCACACGTAGCAAAATTTATTTGGGAAATTTTTGCACAGGTTGCGAATACTTCTTTCAGAATCCATATTGTAAACCAATTAAAGTAAAACTATTACAACACGTGCTATTTATACCATAACAATATCTTTTTTAAGTTTTTTTTTATTTTTGTACCTGACGGTTTTCGCGCTTTACTCCTTAAAGGGTATTATAAGGATAATAAAAAAAGAATATGACAGGTAAAAACAAAAGGGATAATATAAGGATAATAAAAAACGAGTATATCTGGTAAAAATATAATAAATATAAAAGTTACGTAAGAATATGTAGCCGCGAAAAGATAAAAAAATATGGTTTTTCATACGGTTTTAAGTCACAATAAAAGGGGAAAAAAATAAAATAATCGAGCAAATTATATTTATTTTCGGTGATTTTTATTGCCAAGAGTCTTCTTAAGGATACTGATAAGAAATTTACTTATTTTATTGCAATTTGCAGTAATTGCGTAGCAGATACTATATGAGGACCATTAAAAAAGATTTCGGCGTGTAACTCGAAAACCTGAGGATCAGGAAAAAAATTAATTGCACTTTTGTCATATGGGAACCAATAGCTAACCAAAATAGCATTCAGTTTTTTTGACGGTTTTTTGGTGTCACGCAGTGACTTGGACTATATTTATAGAGAATTCCCACTATCGATTGGATATACTAAAATCTCACGATTCGAGCTAAACTGACATCTTCAAAAAAGTTCCGTTCCGTCAACAAAACAATATTTGTGTGGGGTTTGATTGAAATAAGTGGGCAAATAAAAATATTTACTCAGAAAATGTTATTGGGGGTTAAAATTTGTGCACAAATAAAAGAGTTTTTCGTAGAAGAACCTAATTTAGGGGGTTAGCTTTGTATGGCAGCCCCATGACCCCATTATCCGATTTTACTGATTCAAACATATACAAACTGCCTGAAGCAAAAAGAAGCATTTGTGCAAAATTTCAGCTTCATAGCTTTTAAATTGGCGGAGTAAAATGCGTCGCAACAGACGGACAGACAGGCAGACAGACAGACGGACATCGCCCAATCGGATCTCCTCGTCATGCTGATCATATGTATATGTATACTTTTTATATACTTTTCTTAGAAAAACCTAATTTAGGGGGTTAGCTTTTTATGGCAGCCCCATGACCCCATTATCCGATTTTACCGATTCAAACATATACAAACTGCCTGAAGCAAAAAGAAGCATTTGTGCAAAATTTCAGCTTCATAGCTTTTAAATTGGCGGAGTAAAATGCGTCGCAACAGACGGACAGACAGGCAGACAGACAGACGGACATCGCCCAATCGGATCTCCTCGTCATGCTGATCATATTTATATGTATACTTTTTATATTTCAAACTCTTGGGGCCAATTTTTCGTACATCTTATTGGCTTAGTCTTATCGCATATAGAGAAGACACACACAATATTCAGAAAGCTTTTCCATTTTATTGAATGGAATTTTTGTTTATTTTGCATAGTTCCGCCATATTTTGCTTGGTTACGCCATCACCTTAGAATAAAAAAATCATTGCGCAGTTTCATAAAACAGCGTAAATAAGCAAAAGATAACATAACTATGCAAAATAAACAAAAATGTCATTTAATACAATGGAAAAGCTTTCTGAATATTGTGTGTGTCTTCTCTATGCGATAAGACTAACCAGTCGACAGGTACTGAATAAGAAATATCAGAAAACCGGCCTTGGTGGAGTTACACAATGTTAAATTCACCACGTATCGAATCTATTATCTGCCCAGAAGCGCTCCTTGGGAGAGGCCTCTGTTCCTCGACAGTCCTGAGATTATTTAAAAAGAAAAAAAAATCCTATTTAGACCTTATTAGACCATTGGTTACTAAGGTTACCAACGATGTTAGCCTGGTCTCAGTGGCGTGCATCCCATAGAGGCATAAAAGCACTACCTACCCTAACCGAAAAGTGAAAATAATAATTACGTATTAAAGCTCCTAACATTTTGCATGTATGATACATAAGACAAAAATTATTTCCATCACTGTAAGATGAACAACAACATACACTCTTTTTATCAAACACGGCGATCTTAAAATGAGTTCATACAAGAGCGTCATCACGGTATCAGTCCATGGTCGAGAATCAGCTGACACGGAAGGTGTGGATTTTCACTTAGCCGCGGCATCATCCACAAATCGCGCTTCTATCGCGAGAGTTCAAAGCGTAAATAGCCAATTTTTTAATCCATTAAGCGGCGACTGTATTAAACGAATATAATAAATTTGCACTTCTTGACGGTAGTTTACCGAATTAAATTGATATGAATACACATGGGATCTGTAGCTGCACTCTCAGTAGTTTCTTTTTGTTGTTTTAGAATCTCTCCCTTGTTCTATGTAACTATAATAATTATAAGATCTGCCACTTTAAGGTGTTGTTTCGCTAGCGGTTTTACTGCTTCTGTGAGTTCAAACGAAGAATTGTTTTAAACCTTTGAAAATAGTTACGTAAAATTAGTTGAAAGAGCCCAATTAGATTAAAATGAGAAACCAAAAAGTTCCTAACCACTTGTTGACTATAATGACCGTAAATCCGATTACCCATTTTAAGTGATGCCCACACCGGCGCGTCGGCGAATATTCGCGGCGAATTTTTCCGCGGCGTCAAAATTGTAACACACTGCGTTGTATGGAGATGCCCACACCAACGCGAATATTCGTCAGTTTTGCCGTATTTTTTCCGGTTCGAATATTTGCTACCTAATGTCATTTTATTAAAATAATTTATTTGACAGGTGTAGTGTAGTACAACTTGATGTTGGTGTACCCGAAAAAGATGTAGATTTGGAATGAGTTGTTTAGGAATTGACCGAGCATTTAAGTTTTGAATGTTTTGTGATATAAGTGGATGAGAAAAAGAAGTATCCTTTTTGGAAACATGAATTCCAAGGAAGGAAGGTTTTTTCCCATTGTTTGGACTTACAATAAATTGCCCTATTGTGGCAAGTCCGGCGACACCCCGATCGTATCGCTCGGCCGAAGAATTGCAGAGATATCGACTATTTTCCAAGTGCATCTAGGTTGGCAACTAACAAAAGCTTACATTTTGTGAATTATTGTACTTATCTGGGTTATCCCCTTGTAAGCTTCTCAGGAAAGATGCTCCGACGCCACCTTAGAGAATTTTGTTGCGAGTCCAGCGAAACCTTGATCGTTCCGTTGGACTCAAGGATTCCAAAGATATCGACGGATTATCGAAGTAGTACGAAGTTGATTGTGAAATTGCTGTGGCCAACATCCGCGTTGACCGCTATCTCTGACCACCCTGTGCACTGACCGGAAAAATAAAGAGGATCCGATGACCCTTTCGGCAATTTTATGGTGAGTCTAGCGCCACCTCGGTCGGTCCGCCACACCAAAGGATTGCGGAGATATCGACGGATTGCCGAAAGAATACAAGGTCAATCGTTTCATTCATGAATAGTATACGATAGGAAATAAGGATCCTGGTGGTTCTCGCAGTAACGTGGGAACGAAAGTCTCTTAAAATTGACAAGTACTATATAACTTTTTTTCGAAACGAAGTCTACACATAAACTGAAAAATTTTAAATTTATGCGTTAATTGAATAAAAAAATTTAGGAAAATTTGCACAATGCTGCCTTTTTTCCTTACGTGAATATCTAGTTTAGTTAATTAAATACGATTTTTGAACCGAACCAATAACACAGAGACATTTTATTCGATGCCAGCCATTCAGAAAGAAACTTGATCCACGCTAATAGTCTCCTGATCAGCTAACGCGAGTACACTTACTATCTTTTCAATTTATGAAGTCATTTGTTAGTATCAGATAACATCAAAAAATCAACATGCATACCAATGTGACTAACTCACTCACCTGTCCAGGGTGGTGAATGATTAGCCACCGGCAAACGACCGAAAACCTAACTAGTGCAGTCATATTAGCATTTCAAATAGAAAAAAAGAGAGTAAGGCTAATATTTGTTGTTTTTGAATCAGTGGGCTCCCAAGAATCTAGAACTGATTTTGCTTAAAAAAATTTTGATCGGAAAGGTCCCAAAAAGGACAAAAAAGGATACTCTTTAATCATTGACCGGAGGTGGCCATGCGAGGTATCATATCAAAGGAGACGTCGAGTACATTACATATCCGGTGTTTTTTTCCTGTTTCAAGGACCCTCAACGGAATAAATCGAGCTTAAATGGAAAATTTTCGCGTTTCCCGTTTATCTTTCCAAAGCCATAACTACGAGAATAATTCAAGTTGTCACTACTTTTATCACTTTCCAGAATCTATAATAGCTGAAGATTCTACCATTAAATTTGCTAAGAAAAAAGTTGATTGGAAAGCCTTGAAAAAGGACATAAAAGGACACTAATTGCTCACCTTAGTCGAACGTGGGCATGTGGGGTGTCACATCAAAGAGGATGTCAAGTACATTCCATATCCGGCATTTGTTACTTGTTCCAAGGACCCTCAAAGGAGAAAATTGGGCTCAATTTAAAAATTTGTGTGTTTCCCGTGTCTGTATCTTTCTAAAGCCATAATTTTCCATTTAAGCCCGAATTATTCCATTTAGTGTCCTTGAGACAGGAAACAAGCACCGGATATGCAATGCACTCGACGTCCTCTTTGATATGACACCCCACATGCCCACGTTCGATCAAGGTGTGAAATTAGTGTCCTTTTATGTCCTTTCCGATCAATTTTTTTCTTAGCAAATTTAATGGTAGAATCTCCATCTATTATAGCTTCTGAAAAGTGATAAAATTAGGGACAACTTGATTTATTCTCGTAGTTATGGCTTTGGAAAGATACACGGGAAACTCGAAAATTTTCCATTTAAGCTCGATTTATTCCTTTGAGGGTCCTTGAAACAGGAAACAAACACCGGATATGCAATGTACTCGACGTCCCCTTTGATCTGATACCCCGCATGCCGACCTCCGGTCAAGGATTAAAGTGTATCCTTTTTTGTCCTTTTTGGGACCTTTCCGATCAACATTTTTTTTAGCAAAATCAGTTGTAGATTCCTGGGAACCCACTGATTCAAAAACAACAAAAATTAGCCTTACTCTATTTTTTTCTATTTGGAGGCCTGATTTGGGATATTTTGACTGCACTAAACATCAAGCTACTGGACCGCACTCAGTCGCGAATAATTTTAATTGATATACAAATGCATGGTCTTCGTCTATGGGTGCGATTTGGTAACAAACACAGATCATCACCAATAGAGTCGTATCATATCATCCGAAAAGATATAGACACAACATCCAAACATCTATTATACTAGTTTGTGTGTAGGAAAAGAGCAGAAATAAAAAAACTAAATAGTTAACCAACATTATAAAAGTCTTCGTCGTATCGAGTTGGGGATTAGTTGTGATTTCATTTCCGGCGAATACAATTTTGGATACGAGATGAAGGTACACGGATTTAATCAAATCAATATCGTCTCGTGGATGATATTGATTCTAACAAGTTTTGGTTCTATCTGTTTCAATTTGTTCTTTTTTATAGAATGCTCTGTGGATTATCGCGTTATCGATTGTTCAAGTGCTAGTGAATTGCGAAACAAAAAGTGGATCGTCACCGTATCGTCATAATGTGCGTTCTCGACAAATACCATATTCATCTGGATTACCCTCAGGATTAGGAGGATCTTCGTACTATCCGTCAGCTCCTGCTATTCAAATTGGAAATGGATTCGGTTCGGGACAATTTGGATTATCACCGTTCCCGTATCGAAATGCTGCACCATATCAACGTCCTGTGAATTTCGGACAAGGTTTTCAACCATCACAACCGTTCCAACTGCCAACTCCATATCAGTCGTTGCCGGCACCTTCGTTCAGTCCATTCAACTTCGTTAATAAAAATGCTCCTGTCGGCGGACGTTCAGCCAATCGAGCCGGTCGTCTACAGTACCTTCACACACGAGTAATTCCATCGTCGGGCTTCCGACAATCGGGTGGATTTGGATCTGCAGTGAATATCGGTCAACAATCCAATAAGCTACTGACTCCAATAAATGGATACTTCCCTCCTACTCCCAGCCCGTCATTTGCCTCCGTGTCTGCAGCAGCTTCATTGACTGCCGTGCCAAATCCTTTTTCATCATTCACTCCCGATCCCAGTAAAATTTTTGCTAATAGTCCGACATTCTCGGTGTCTAGTTCAATTCCAATAGCCGAAGGACATTCGGTTGGTGACAATATTGCGTATACGTTCAATAGTGGTTACAATACATTCGGCACGGCTGCACCTCAAAACATTCCGTTACCGCAAAGCTACGGGTATCAGAGTCCTAACACTTTCAATGGAGGCGTCAGTCCTTTCTCGACAGCTGGACAAGGTTTCGATCTCAACTATGGTTTGCCTAATAATCAAGGTTTCAATGACGGTTACACAGATTTCTATAGCAATGTTTTCAAACGAGAGTCTAAATCAAAATCGAAATCAAAATCAAAGCCTACCATGAAGAGCCTAGATAAGCCCAAAGCGAAGACATCATGAGGATCAATCATTACATGATTTATTTATAATTTTAATTTATAGATATTGTGGAATGATTGTAAATGTGTGGGTGTGAATTATCTAAGATCATCATTTTCATTGATTTGATTAACAAGAAACATTATTAATATTTAAGATTGCAGTGATTTATATAAATATTTATACAAAAAAAAATTGTTTTTGTTCTTTTTTTTTTCGTTAAAACATACTTCATAATAATCGTCGTAACCGTGCCAAATATTACCGGAAAATTATATTATTATCAGGTACTCAAAATCGATCATAAAGTTACTATAAAAGCTGCATGCATCTTTGCCCCCTATCGATGTTTTACGATAATCTATTTGGCCCAAAACATCTGTAAATTGATTTACGGCTTCCAAAAAAGCATAAGCTCTGTGATCTAGATTTTGTGGATACAGTAATTTATAACTTGTTTTTACATAATAAGTTAATTTTGAGGGCGTCGTCGTTACGCTTGATTTTTGATGCTTCATTTTAGTTCAAACACAATTTGGGCTTAAGCAAAGTTAGAGATTATTTTCATGTCCTTGTAATGAATATTTGTTGGTGTAAATTTATATGTTCAGTATGTTCATACTCGTAATTTCTACAATTAATTGAAAACTCAATTATTCGATTGAAGAGTTTTTAAGCATATTTCTGGAATTTTATTATTCAAGTGTCATTTCGATTCCTCTGATTTATTATGCAGTTGTTTTGTCTTTCGTTGGCCTTACATGTAAAGTCCGTTTCCCTTATTTTTATTATCATATCAATTTTAAAAATACAAACATGGTTACAATGGCAAAAATATTCTTTTGTCACAATAGACATTCTTTTGTTTTAGTCAAATGACAAATCATAAGTCAGTTTTATGGAAATCGCGGAAATAAATGCAGGCATGTCACAAATTTTGCATAACAAAAGATACATTTTATTAACAACCCAGCTTTGTCCAATTTTCTTTACCGAAAACATGAATGCAGACTTAAATTGACCATGGCCTACCATTTATCATACTTTTTTTTGGACATGCCAATATGTCCAGATAATTTTAGTATCTTCTGCAAAAAATTTTGTACGTACCATATATAATACATACATACATAATACATACATATGTATATGTATATCGGAAAAGCTGCCCCACGCAATGCAGGTCATTGCATTTTTCCAGCAAGTTACCGTTGTATAAATTTAAAAAAAAATTCCGAACATTTTGAATCTTAATCGATTCATTAGATTACCTAATTCAGTGAATCTGATTTACTTTATCCAGTTTTCAATTTCTCTGTATTTTACGAAATAGATCGCATTTTTTTCCAAATTGATTCCGGACTTCCATATCTTATTCCGATTTTATTTACATACATATACGAAATTTAAATATGTTTACATCTTTTAAGCAATATTTAGGTATTTAGTAAAGTTTTTGTCTTTTCTCTTATCATTTTGTATGCTTGTTTTGTTGTTTTCAGACTGCCATTTGTATCTAAATACGTACACCTTAATACGGTGGACAAATGTTATGAAAACTCGTCATTATTGCGATATTATACTATTATACGGTTTTGTCTCAAAAGGCGTGTTGGAGGTGTCACGTCTGATATATATGCAATTTTTAAACCAGACACTATTTTTTATGTCTTATTGGATCAAGAAAAAAATGTGCATCATTCTGTTTGTTTCTATTTTAGTTTTTTGGTGTTTTTTTCTTTTCGTCATTCGCGGACTGGACAATAAATTTTAAGTGATGAAGAAAGTGAAATTGTTTAGGAGGAGATATTATGAAATAGTAAATTATTATTTTTGTGATGAGTTTGTATTATGATGAATATGATAAGTTATTTGAAGAGATATCAGGTATTGCATATATGGCGTATTGCGCTTAATTAAAACCTGGATATACTCGTCGAGCAAACATTTGTTTCTTTGGTACGAAAAAGAAACATATTTTAAAAATCAAGGCCTCGGCATCTTGTCAGCAAACCGAGCGGTCACCATCACCATCATCTCTAGAGACCTCCCGCTTCTAGATCGTATTGTAACTAGAGATGTAACGGATCTTCTTTAGCGGATGAGGATGCGGATGCGGATGCAAAATAGTATAACATTGAGGATGCGGTTGCGGATGCGGATATTAATGGAGAAATTTTTGAGGATGCGGATGAGGGTGCGGATGAGGATATGATCGAATATGTAGACAAAAATATTTAGGTTTCACACTTTTCATGAAGATGAAAAAAAGTTGAAATTGCTCTGATGAATGTGGTTAAAAATTAAAAAGTTGCATACTTCTTTACTTCGCTTCACCTTAAAAAAACGCACTTCACCCGCCTCAGTTCAATTCATTTAAAACAAAACCACTCAAACACTAGTCACAAAAATGCGAACCGGAGTGCGTTCCTTAATTCACTCGTAGTCGTAGCTGTAGTCATCGCTGACTACTCAGATCATATAAATGGAACGCGCTCCTGCTGTGCTGACCGACAAACTGAAGCTCAGTTGTGTATACGATAAAAATAAATAAATAACAGGCGCGACAATCCAGCATTGTGTTAGTGACATCCTATTTCCAAGATCTTTTCTGCTTTTTGTTGAGGTAATGAGATCAGCATCACGCTCAGCAGTGTTATTTATCCCCATATATGGGTTCTCGTTTAACATCTGAGTGAGATCATTTGTCTCAATTTGTCTCAATGCATTTCTTTATAGTTACAAAGTAGCACGTGGGTCGCATATATCCGCTAATTGTCTGCATACAAAAAATGAGGATTGAGGATGAGGATGCGGATGTAATTATTTATAAGGTGAGGATGAGAATGCGGATGCGGAGTTTAATTTTTATGCGGATAATCCGCGATTGCGGATGCGGACATCCGTTACATCTCTAATTGTAACGATTGTTACGATTCTGAACTCCTAGACGTGTGAACAGGGCCGGCCTTAGCATTTTGGTGGCCCTGGGCCAAATCGACGATGGTGGCCCCTATTAACATAAAAAAAAAAATACCGGCGTACAGAGGGCTGCGCCCGCAATACGAGTTTTTTTTAGAATTTTGATGCATAGTGAACATTTTTTGTACTAATATTTTATAAGCAATAGATAAGAATTGTGCACAGCATTAACTAAATGCTTCCTGTAAATCTATTTTTGGATTGGTCTAATTAAAGGTGGAACATTCTGGTACGCTATTTACCCAGTTGACAAAAAAGTACTCCAAGGCAAATCTACAGGAATTTTTCGATTTAAGATTTCTGATAGCCTTAGAGCTAAAAGAAACTAAGGCAAACGTAAGGATGGCTTGGCTTTATATATGAACTGAATTATTAGCTGTAAATCTACTGTTACTGTTTTTTTAATCAAGGAAAAGCAACTTATATAAAATGATTCCATTGTGTCCCCTGACATAAGAGCCCATACGCAAGCTTTCCTATGAGTATTGAACAAGTATTCTTGTGCAGGTATTCGGGGACACCCTGTATCTTAGTCCTACAAACTTCAAAAATATTTGTGGCAAACACTATTACCATTCTATGCATTTCCACCAAATTTCATGTTCATTGTTTCATCAAGTTAAAAGATATGCATTGAAAAAATGCTTAAGACGCTTCCCTTGCATTGTTAAAGGCCCTTACTTAACACTTACTTGGCTACATTTCCGGTTTGGATACAGTTATTCTAATGAAAATTTGTAGACATATTCTATATGTAATTTTCTAAAAACCCTTAGCAGGATTTTCATATTGGAAAAGCTAAGATGGGCTACACACGAATAAATTGAAATTTTACAAATTTACTGTTATTTGCATTTCCTTAGCAAAAGTCAACAGTCTTAATATTTAACGTATATAAGGCCATACTGACCAATCCTTGTGCAAAGTTTCATATCGATCCCTATAACGGTTCAGAAAAACGGAGCTCGAAAAGGAAGGTTAACTTTAAACGCCAATAACTTTTTCACCGTTACTCCAAACTGAAATTTTTTAACTGATATGAGATGTAATCGTTTAGATCTTTGATTTAAATACCCATGCGTCAATCTTCGATAAAAACTAAAAAAGTCGACTTTTTTAAAACGTTCGGGACACCCTGTTAACTTATTCCTCGTAACTTCTAAGTAAGGTATTTGTGCCAAAGACTGTAACCATTCTACACATTCCTACCAAATTTTATGACAATCGGTTGAGCTGTTCGCGAGTTTTTTAGTGAACAGACGGACAGACGGACAGACGGACAGACGGACAGACGGACGGACGGACAAAATCGATTTCATAAGGGTTTTATGAAAAAATATTTTCTAAAAAACCCTAAAAAAATGATTTTAGAGACATTTTTTTTTTTCATTTTTCATTTTTAATTTCCAATCTCTACTATCGATTGTAACCAATGTGTTATAGTATCAGCTTTCGACTTGGTGTTAACAAGATAGCGAAATTCGAGGCTTTTGATCCAGGTTTATTTTTATTCTTTCTTGCCTTATTATATACCAATCAGTGGTATTGTGACCTGTTGTGTTATCATGGCACTTTTTTATGTTATACCCTCTGTTTTAGTGTAGGCAGGCAGATCTATCCTGAAGCTGGGTTGTGTCATTAACGAGATCATTGCATTGTTCATTGACACTTCGACGTGTTTATCGGTCTGCTTCTGGCTGTGGGTCCTACAAATGGAAAATCCATTGATATCGCCTTCTTCGCGGGATTTTCAGGTGGACGGCTTTGCACATGTATTCACTTTTTCGAGCCTCATGCTGCCTCATTTTAAATTGACAGCATCGAAAAACTATTTAATTGGTCTTGTGTCATGGTTGATAGCAGGTTCGTTTGGTTAGCTCCAGCTTCGAAAAACTTCTTTCACCAGATGCTAAGGTCACTGACCGCTTATATACTGCAGCAAAGATAAAAAGTTTTAGCCAAAGATAAAAAGTTTTAGCCAAATTTAAATTTGCACTAACTAATCGAAACTAAATTTAGTCGCCCTCGCAACATATGGCGAGGTGCTTGCCAATCCATAATGCCTGGGCAAGCGACTGTCTCTGAAATTTATCCAGGAAGAGCGAAGTCGTCTTGTTACTGGAATGATTTCGTTTTCGATTTTCGTTTCGCTACAAAGTTTATATGATATTCCGTGGTTAGAAAAAACGCGAGATTAACAAATTCCAATCATAATATTGTCCAAATAATCGAAATGTCAGATAAACCATTTCTAAACATCTGCGCACTCCACAACCAATTCGAATAAAAAGAAGAAAAAGAAAGTTAATACGCGAACTAGACTAGGACGGTATATACACCCTATGGAAAAGGCACTATCTCCAAAAATGCTAGGAATTAAGCTTATGTTATGTTATATTATTCATAATTCAGAACACATATCTTGGGGATAAATTTTCGATTCCGATACGTCTTTTAAAACTTTACTCAAATTATTAGATACGCACGCATTAGTTCTTTTTCTTTGTTTTCATTTTACCATGATAATTTTAATCCAAAATTATTAGTGTGGACTTTTTGATGATTAAAACGTTCAGTTTATTAGTGCTTTAAATTTCCTTTTTGGATCCATAATTGTCATCGTAATCTTCTTACGATTTTTTTTAAACTTCATGGCGATTGCTGCAGAAAAAATAATTTTGTCCGGCTGGCCAAATCGAATCCAGTCTCGTTGTAAAACTTCAGGAACGCTTTTTATTTCTCGGGGCATTTCATGGCAGTATCGAGGTGCAAATCCCTACTTTAGATTAGCCTACTGATAATGTTTATTTGCAATAAAATACCATACCAAATAACTAAGGCTACTAAGAGTTTGAACGACCTTACTTTTCCCTTGCCAAGGATAATGCTTCCACTCGAGCTTTGACGTTATATGCCGATTCATACAACTCAAATTTTGAAACGAATCGAACGCTCTCGATTCTGCATTCCCATCGAGTGTCTGAGACGGTTATTTCCCGTCACCGACGATTTGGTGATATCCCCTAGCAATAAGAGTAAACTATGATATCCGTATAGATCAAAAAAGGCTGTCGGATTTATGCCCAGAATTCTACTTTGTAAACCTGAGTGAAAACCTCGCATATTTGCACCATTGTCGTAACCCTGACCGCGACAATTTTTAATGACCAAATAAAATTTCTCAAGTTTTTTAAGATAAACATCAGCCAAGTCTTACCCTGTGCTAATTGTAACACGCAAAAAACCTACAAAATTTGATTCACTTATATCGACAATCCGAAGAATCGTGGTCATCTGTTCTTGGTAGTTTATATCTGAAGTACAATCGAGTCTGATGGAAAAATATTTAGCATCGTAAACTTTTTTTCAAATTCCCATTAGTTTGACTATTACATTTTGAATGCGTTTCCCTTAATAATGATCATGGATTTCGTCACTCTTAATTTATAATTCCGATTGTAGGGTGTGATGATAATGATGTACATATGTACATTTTTACAAAAGGGACAATATTATTTCATTTCTTATCACAATCAAATCATAGCGTTAATAGCGTTATTGTACGTTCATATTTGAAAAGGGTGTTGTCTGGAGGCCCCTTGTGAGCGAGGCCGTTTCCGAGTGGTGGCTACTGAAAAGTAAAGGTTCTTTGAGAGTGGTGGCCCTGGGCGATCGCCCAGTTCGCCCACCCCTAGGGCCGGCCCTGCGTGTGAAAGAACCTAGATTAGATTAGATTAGATTAAATGAGGGCATCGGCAGATTTGCCATAAGCACTGCGACCGGTGGTCTATTGTGCCTTTGCCCACGCTACAGGTTAGATAAATTTATCTAACCGACATCTGTCGATAAATCGATTGATTGTCCCATACTAAGGGAGGCGATGTCCTCTGTAAGAGGGAAAGTTATGCCGAAGCATTACTCCCGTCGCATCGCCAGTCTTTCATACTCGCAAAGTATGTGAGTGGATGTTTGTCATCGGCCTCGCAGAAGCGGCAGGTTGCGTCTGCGATTAAGCGCATGGTTCTTAAATGCCCGTTCAGACGGGAGTGGCCTGTAAGGAGGCCACTTATGATTCTGACCCTGTTCCTGCTGAGTTTAAATAACTCCAGAGTGCGTTTCTTAGAGTAGGTTGCTGCAAAAAGCTTCGACTGCCTTAGTCCTGGAAGGGCCTCCCAGCATGCGGTGGCTGTCGCCTTTTCCCACTCAGTGATTTCGTTTCTGCATAGACACAGTGGTATACCGCAGAAGGGGCTAGCAGAGGCTACCCTAGCGAGTTCGTCCGCGAGCTCATTCCCTTCTATTCCAGAGTGTCCGGCAACCCATAGGAGTGTAAGATCATTGCGAAATCCTACAGATTGGAGTATTTCTGTTGATATATCCTTTGTTCTGACATTCTCTATCGCAAATTTCTATTGCATGTACTTCCGCCTGAAACACAGACGCTAATTTCCTCATAGGT
Source organism: Microchrysa polita (assembly GCA_949715475.1). Classification (NCBI taxonomy): domain Eukaryota; kingdom Metazoa; phylum Arthropoda; class Insecta; order Diptera; family Stratiomyidae; genus Microchrysa; species Microchrysa polita. The sequence continues at coordinate 93,490,703 of OX454417.1, read as the reverse complement.
ACTGAGTAGCTTACACCTGGATCACTAATGCCCGCTCCAGAGCCTGTGTCAGTTTTGGATCCATCGGTGTAAAAGCTGATAGTGTTGGGGTGAAGCAACCTGAACATATCCGTCCAACTTTCCCTCGCCCAGATTGCTGATTTAAAGGACGCGTTGAAGCGTAATGTCTTAACTAGGTAGTCCGAAGGTAAAGAACCTAGCTTCACTATGCCGATATTTAAACGATAAATACTTTGAACAATAATGAATTAAAAAAATCATGCCATGGAATGATGCCTGCTTTTATCACTTTACTTTTGTAGTTATTTTCGGAAAGATCTTTCCACTTCTCGCAGCAGATCAACGAATCAATTGGGGCAGAAACCTCATCAGATATATTCTTGCAAACATCATTTTTTTTTCGAATAAATTTATTCAGCGCCCGTTCTAAGGGGAGCAGCTGGTCGGTCGCCCAGGGCGCCAAATTTTAAGGGTGTCATTTTGACCAGCACGTCAAATGAAAATACGAGAAATCCCAAAAATGAAACTTTATAGTTTCCATGATTAAATCAACGAAGAAAACTGACATCAAGTGTTAGACTTAGTCTTGTACACTGAAAAAATCATTTGCTAAAATCAGGAAAAAAATACAATAAAAAACAGCCAAGAAGTTTTTTTCCTCATTTAAGATGTATTTTCTCGTTTCAAGAGAAGTTTTTCTGATTGAAGTTGTTTTTTTCTTGTTCCAAGAAAAGTTTTTGCTTAAAATCAATAAATAAGCATTATTTTAAGCAAAAACTTTTCTTGGAACAAGAAAATACATCTTAAATCAGAAAAACTTTTCTTGGAACGAGAAAATACAAGTCATTTGTGTTAGATTGAATGACATTTTTAGGGTTATTCGCTTAAATCTTTCGTTTTTGAATCGGGCATATAAGAAATCCGATTAATTAAAAAAATTATTGCAGCTTTCTTAATAAGTGGAGTGCAAACGCATACATTATTTTTGATTTGAACAAATGCAGATTTTCGTAAACTGTTTAGTCAGATTTATTCGCGAGTTCGATAAAACGCAATGGCACTGCAGATATATTGCTTCGAATTTGAATTTTCCTTTAGGGCAGATAATTTCCACTTCAGGAAATGGTGAAAATTTGTTATTGCGTTTTATGTTTTAATTTGAATTAGCCTTACTCAAGTAGTAAATATACATATGTACAACTGGCGGCCATAATGCAAATCATCGTATTTGGTGAACACGGAATTGAACTCTCTTTATATGTTTTTATTACATATCATGTTTTTTTTTAGTAAATTTAACCCATTAGTGCCCGTCATATGAAATAAAAAAAGAGGATCAGCTTAATGTTTACATTTTTTACTATCATAAAATTTATCTTATATGGAATTCAAATATGGAGTGTTTGGTAAAATGCATGTTTGAGCGGGTGACAAAAAAGTAGGTTTTCATCTTTGCCAAAATTGACAAACTACAAGCTTACGCTCTAATAGACGAGCTTGTGTAAATTAATTTTAAATTGAGAAATTTAAATTTAAAAATACCCCATCAACATTTGTTTCTGTCTAAAGCGGCTTTATACTATCACTTATTTGCCGTGAATGAAATATCATTCGATGGGCACATTGGAGTATATATCTTTTCATTATAATACGGCTAAGCTATGGCGAAAGCTACGTCACTGGTCAACTTGCGTTGAGTTTTGTGATAAGAGTTTTGCTAACATTGGAACTGAGTCGTCTGAAAAATCATCAGAGTTCAATGTCATTACAAAATAAAAAAAGAGATTGATTGTTGCATTGGATGATTTAAGTAATTTAGATCGTAACACAAACAATATTTCGCAAGTATATCTTGAATATTCGATTAGTTATAAAAGATAAATGTAAACAAATTTATAACAAAGTGTCGGATATTTCCAGGGGAGTCTTAAAAAAATATTGATCATTGTCAACAAATTTCTAAATCCTCAAGTTTGGAAAAATTGAACCAAATTCTATATTGCTTTGCAGGCACGACTTTATATTAAGGCGGGCAATCAAGAAAAATGATGCACAAAATTTACAACAACACTATGTACTCGTAAGTATGAGTCAAAAATACTTGACGTTTGATCTCCATCTTTTTCTAAATAACCCCAAAACTCTTTAAAGAAAACTCTTCTTCTTCTTCCTTGCCTCGTTCTTTATACCATGGTCGGTGTCACGTCGCTTCGCCTGCGATGTAGGCACATCTTAAATAAAATTAAGATCATTAAAAAAATAAAATAGCATTACGTTAAGTATATTAACAGTCGATTCCTAGTCATGCAAAATAACCCAGTTTCTCGTGCCTTGCCGATTTTGGTATCTTGCGACTGTAAAATTTATGTTATCCTGTCAAAACAAAAACAATATCTTACTAACCGCTCCGAGTGCAACGATCTTTTCAAACGATCAGAATTATGTACATAATTTTAATAGAAAATTTCAACGCAACTAAAACTGGTCACGACTTGTGTTTTAATATACACATTAATTATGCAATTCATTTATATTCAAAAAATCAATGTCGCACCAATTTTCTTTTCATATTCTTTTTACGGTTTGTTTTTCTAAATTTCTAATTCTTGTCCGACTTATTGCACCGAGTAGCCGCCGCTGGATGGCAATCGGTGTGGCGAAAAGACAAACAGAAAAAAGCGGAAAAACGAGATTTCTTCGCTAAAAATTGCGACGCAAAAGCAGTTCAATGACGCTTCACAGGCCACACGTTAAGAACATTATCGGCGCAGGTCAAATGCCTTGAAAACAGATAAAGGAGCCATACACTATGTTGTATGCTAAATAAAAGATTAGTGAGCTCGAGTTTAGATTCTAGATCGCTTCACAAAGTCACCTAAGGACACACCTGTCTTTTCGGGCAGTTCAAAAGTTAACTCATTAATAAAATGCCTTTTTTATTGACTGAATCGTAGCCATAGAGAGTTTTGTGGATTATAAAAAGTATAAAGTGATCGAAAACACATAAAAAGAACACTAGTCGAATTAGTCGTAAATTTCTGAACAATAAAAAAGAATCTGTATCCATGTCTTCGGCAGAAATTAATGAAATTCGCATAGTTTAAATAAATTAATAGATATGCGCATGGCTAATCGTCGGAATCAAAATTTTGACTAGTTAAAAGTTTATGTATTATGTATAGGTATTTTGATTTTTAACCGTATAAATTGAAATTACACAGCCTAAGCATCTTAAGAAAAAATAGGATCATTTAAAGCGCGTAGTCGATTATAAAATGCTTAGACAGTATGTCGCCTTATAAACTTCATCCAAATTACGTTGAATTTATCATCATCTATCATTTGATAGCAAAGCTAGAAGCAAAAAAAGCATGGGATAAAAAAGAACAATATAAAATATATAAAGCAAAATTATGTAATTCGTAACTATGCTACTTGATTTTTGCGTTTATAATTTTTTAACGCATAGGCTTCTTGTGAGAAGTGAATTCGTGATATTTTTCCCTTGAAATTTTGAGCTTCTTAAATGTTTCATATAAAAGTTGTTGAGAAAACCTCAAAAATACTATGGGAGCAATATGACGCATTGGTTTGCCCTATTTTTTTTTTGACATTTTTTTTTTAATTGGGAAAAAAAATAGAAATCAAATCTGTGAATTTGGTTGTCCCGAAAAGAGCTCGTAAAGCAATTTAATCGATTTGTGAGCTACAAGGAGCTGGAACATTATCACGAACAAATACGATTTTCTTTTCTTATTTCTGCTTCAATGCAGAATCATGCTTATGCTTTCTTGAAACTGTCGATCAACATTACACAACAAAACAGTCTTTTATTGTTAGTTACAAATTTAGCATGGCGAGAAGTCTTTTTTCTAGTCAAAATGTAAACATTTTTTTTAAATTTTGTTGGATATATCGATAGTCCCTTGGCAGTGCAGATCCATCCCTGTGCAGACTAGAAGTCTATGTATGGAAAACCTGCTAATACTATTTTGACTGAATAATTGTTGGAACATATATAGGATATTATTCGAATAAAAAAAATGTTTCGTGGAGTCATATATTTTGAGTAATTTAGTAATTATTGCGCAATGTCCCTTATAAGGGACGTTGTGCACATAAGTACGATTTTTATATACTAAAGAGCTGCCCAAAATCCGGAAGCATTAGAAGTGGTGGACTTTATTTTTGAAGATATCGACATTTTTGCTATACTCCCCAGCAAGAATTGGCGTCATATATTTTCAAAATAGTAGAACTTCACTTCATGCATCAGGAGTCGATGTCCTGTATATATAGGCCGCATTCAAACACATGATGGTTAGCTAATTGAAATGCCATTAACCCATTAACGACGAGACCCTAAAATCTTACCGATTGATCTGAAATTTTCCACGTCGGCTTAAAATGGCTAAAAACACATTTTGTAGAAAAAATTTTTTTCCCCGGATGCCGGGTTCAGGCTCCCGGCACTGTTACATATATGTAACATCAGGCACTCGAAGTACTCGAGGGTGTTACATATATGTAACATCAGGCATGATATGGGGAAAGTGTATTAAAAGTATATTTTTGATTTTTTTTTCAAAAAGAAAACATTTCAGTAATTTTTTTTTAATAAAGCGAAAAATATATGAAAGCCGATATTTTACATGAATTTTGAAATGTAGATAATGCAACAATAACGTAGAAATAATACGAAATGTGTTCGAAAATTGAGCAGCCTTACAAAAATATTATGCCAAATATTGTATTATTTTATTTTATTATATATGTGTTTTTGCATGTGGAGTTGTTCTGGTTTTATTGAGAAGTTTCTTGAACACCCACAGAACTAATAGATTTGACAGTTTGTGAATAGGAAAAAAAGTTTAAAGAACTACAGTAGTTGACAATACAGATTTTGAGGATTATGGAAGATTTGCCAGTAAATTATAAAATTATTGTTTCGATTTTTTTGTCAATTTGTCTATCCGCCCAATTTGTCTAAAAAGGACTAAATAAAGAGCCTATAATTCCATCTTGTCTATAATTTGGTCTACATTAGAAACCATTTCTTCTTTCGTAGCTCAAAATATATCCATTTAAATATTATATTAGCAAAATTAAATAGAGTAACTAATCCTTGGCCTCATGAAAATAAAGCCTTGACTCCTTGCTTCGGATACCCTTGAATCCGGCTATCATTTTAATCCACATAAGACAACTATTGTATCCATATTCCGGATTTCTAGAGCAATTCTAATTCCGACTCTTAATATTGTTGGTATGTGATGCCAAATATGGCCGCTCAATTTGCCAGTCAAGAAGACACAAGGGTCTAGAAAATCATGTGACATATGACTAATTTTAAGGAAAAACCTAAATAATAGCATTTTTAAATTTAATTTTTTTTATTTTAACATTTATGAAGAATTTTTAAATTTTAACATTTATGAAGACTATTTATGCTAATTTTCCTAGATAAAAATGTCTTGTTAAAATCCGGAATTTTCGTTAATCCGGATTTTTTGAGAATCCGGACTTCTTTCTTTTTGATAATTTATCCGGACTATCGCGTCAATAGTGTAAAAAATCCATAGAATAAAAAAGAAAACTAAAAAAGTACATACTCATATACCTCGTATACGAGGAGTGCATTTTCCCCATATCAGGACGGATGTTACATATATGTAACAGTGTTATAAAAGTACTTATAAAACGTAAACTACGGACAATATTTATTTCATTTATTTTTTGTATTGTTTCAAAAAGACCATGTAATGACATACGAATAATTTTTTCCCAATTTTTTCCATACAATTAAATATAAAAATAAAATTCCTCTACTACTTTTGCCATCGTGACGATTTTCGTCAACATCAAAAAAACCATCAGAAAGAAACCTCTATAGCTTCCACAATAGTCAATCAAATTCAGCTTAATTGATTTCTACGCATTGCTAATAGTGTCCAGTACAGGATAAAACACTTTTTAGTGCCGAATTGATATCCTATTCCTTTAGCAGCCGTTTGAAACGAAGGATGTCTTACTGTTATATATATGTAACATCAGGCATTAATGGGTTAATCAGTATATATGCGAAATGCAGTGGTTGTTTTTTTTCCTCAAATATGATTCATACTCTTGTCGTATTCGTCTTACTATATAAGACGAACGCAAGTTTGATTTTTTACATATTTGTGGTTGGCATGAGTGTGCCAACACAAGTTGAAATTTTTAATGTTTGCAGAAGTGTAGAGGTAAACGCTAAATTAGAAATTGGCCCGCTTTGAATCCATTTCTTCAAATGGATTTATTTCGGGGTTGGCATTTTTCATTTCTCACGAATAATAAACCATTCATTGCTTTCGCGTAAGTCATGGATATTTTTTACGAGCGATGCATGGAGCATATATGATGCATAAGTATTACATCATCTTTATGAGTAACGATTTTGTAATCATTATCCGTAATAAGGCGAAAAGGCATGCATAGATGATCCCAGCCAGCATTTAACACATTTGTATTCATTATTTTATGCAACACGCGTAAGCCAATATATCTTATTCATTCATCACGTTTTCATACAAGCAGTATATGACGATGTCCCCTATTTCATGTATATACGCATTTGCGCCGTATTACGGATAAACATTATAAAATCGTTATTCGTAAACATTATGTAATAGCTAAGTATCATATATATTTAATGCATCAATGAATAATTAAAAAAAATACGTGCAACGGTGAGTCTCGAGCTCATAACCCTATGCACCGAAGGTGCGCGCCCTAAAGAAAAGAGAAGAAAGATTAAACAAAAGTCATAGGTAGCCCGAGGAGAGTGAAGGGTATCAAAATCAAAAATTTAGGCTGCGCCCGAAATTAGCCTCGGTCTCGTTTTACACAAACACGTCACATTCAATGAGTCTCCAAAACTAAATATCCAAAATGGCTGCAAATTTTACAACAAAAAACCATACTGGCTTTAACTGTGTTATCAAAAATATTTTCCTATGCGCATGCTTTCTGGGTATGACTCAAGCTACTTTCAGAATCATAAAAGAGAATTTAAAATTCCGAATGTCAATTTCAACACAGTTAGAAGTCGTCGGAATGGAAACGACTGGATGCAATTTTTTATATCCGATTAATGTTACAGCTATTTCGGTGTCCCTGCCAGCGTTATCGAATATACAGTGATAATTTATTTTAGAATTTTTCCCGATTTATTAAAAATGTTCGAATTTAAAAAAATATAGTAGGGCTTGGATGACTGTAACTTTTCAACGTTGATAGCTAAAGCCCCGGATAGAATTCGAGCGGAATGAAAATGAGAGTGAAATGAAACGGTACAAGTTTATGGTGAATTTCGGTGAGTTTTTCATCATCATTATTCACCTTCATCATTGTGTTTCCGAACGCAAGTCGATATCGAACAGAACCAGATAAACGTCTGACATTTTGTTGTTTTAAACAATTTTCAAGTGAGTGGAACATATAAAATAAGCTAGAATGAATGATGTAGAACGCGATTTTATTCTTTTGAGCTTCTCATCAATGTTGCTCTTTCCACTATTTTGCGCAAAAGCCGGAAAAGGGCAATAAAATGCCGGGTGGATCCATATCTTGCACGAAATAGAAAAGGACGTTTTGCTACAACGATAAGTTACTGTGTAATGTTTTTGATTAAGTTTCAGGACTTATCACGGAGTGAAAGGTTTATTGGGAGTTGTCCCAAACGTTTGCTTGTTTTTTTAACTATAAGGTATGTTAATATTAAAATCATAAAACTCTTTCATTCATTTAATTTTTCAGAAATTTTATTTTATAATTCTCATGGCCATAAGCGACGCGAATTATAAACTCTTTTACGTAAATGCTGGAGCATATGGTTGTGAAGGCGATAGTGGAATATTTACTTCAGATTCGATTAGGAAAAAAATTGTTAACAATACGTTGCCATTGCCGAATTATGTCAATATTGGTGTTCAGAAGCTGCCATTTTTTTCGTCGCGAACGCCGCTTTTCCGTTGAGGGAACCGATCTTGAAGCCATTTTTACCACCTAGAGGAGGCCATTTGACAGACGAAGAAAAGATTTTTAATTTATCGATTGAGCCGTGCACGTCGTTGCGTTGAAAATGCTTTTGGAATTGTGTCGTCGAAAGGGCTTTGTTTAAGCAAGCCTTTGGATAAAAATCCGCCGGAGTGCACGAAAATTGTGCTGGCGTGCTCTGTCCTGCACAACCTTCTAATTGAAAATAAACATTATTGCACGAAGGATTTTTCCGATCATTACATAAACGGTAAACTGGTTGCAGGGAAATGGCGACAGTTTGCACAACAGTTAACGTAATTAGAGGTGGTCCAAGAACGCATAAAAAGCAAAGCTAGACAAATACGAGATGCGCTCAAATCGTTTGTCAATTCGAAATTCGTCAGTGTTGCATGGCAAAACAATTGCTTACATTTATAGTTAAGAAATCCAGTTTTCATTTGTGAAAGTCATGAATTCATTTTGGAACTCATAAATAAGCGCGTCGCAAACTTCACATAAAATATTTGAGAACGAAGATTTGCTGATCCGGTAAGTGGATGCCAAATGCCGGCCAATTGTGCCCGACGCCAAATACTCCCAAGCGATGGCCAATTTCATTTGGGTGGTTATACGGTCATGTGGACAAGTATTGCGTTTATAAGTTAAATTTTTCGTGGATGTTATAAAAAGTTTGTCGGTGCATACGGAAATTCTCAAAAAAAAACCTTTCACTCCGTGATAAATTCTGAAAGCTAATCAAAATCATTACACAGGTATTCACAGTGCAACACAGTCACTGACCGTAGCAAAACGTCCTTTTGTATTTCGTTCAGCGAGATATGGATGTACCCGGTATTTTCTTGACCTTTTCCGGGCTTTTGTGCAAAATAGTAAAAAAAGCAAAATCGATGAGGACAGTGGCGCAAACAGGATCTTATCTTGGAGGGGGCTAAGTCTATCCACATTACTGGACATTAAAGCATGCCTCCGCAAGCTAGGTGATGGTGCTTCTAAATCAGTAATGATGCTATAAAGTGGTGTTACAACCTTATTTTCGATGTACATTTATTCGTAACTTATACCGTCTTGAAAACGCGAGTCAAATGTCCTACTCGTATTCGGCACGTTCTTTCTGTTGTTTTTATGAAAAGCCAATTTTAAATCACTCTTCCAGCATTGAAATTTTAAATTCAAATTTTAAGAAAATACCATTGAGAATGACCTTGATCGCCCTTTAACGATAAGTGCCGCGCGTCTTTTGACATTTACTTCTAGTTACATCCAACTCGCCTACGATTTTTTTAATCGCTGGTTCTGTAATTATTGCTAGAGAAGGTTTGGGAAAAAAATAACCCAGGAAAATGATTAACGTGGTTCAAAGTCAGCATCAAAAAGTTTTCGTTCAATTTGATTTTACTAAATAATACGCTTTCAGTGGGTTTAAAATATTCGAAAGACTCAAAGAAAGAAGCGAGAGAATGCAGGATCTGATTATGTTATTGATTAATGACCCCACCCATGGTTGCGCCACTGGATGAGGAGCTCAAAAGAAAAAAATCGCGTTCTACTTCGTTCCTTATAGTTTTTTATATTTTTCACTCACGAAAATCGTTTAAACCAACAACAATGTCGCTACGCCACAAATGTCACACGTTTGTCTGGCTCTGTTCCGCAGGTCGTGCAACGCGAAACCATGGAGCGGTATTAGAAACGAGGCAAAAAAGAAGAAGAAATATGGCGGTGAAGGCGAACTTCACGTGAGATGACAACAATATTGTAAATTTAAAATACACCATTGGCCTTTGCAACAGCAAAACTGAAGTCACCGATTTAAACATGTATATTGTGTGATCTTTGTATAACATCGCAAGCGGCACAATACATATTCAACTAATAAAATCTTACAGTTAACGTCCGCTGTTATTATTGTGTTCTCGCGTTAAACTGCTTCCAGCCTGTTTCACCCTTGACAATTAACCGGTCCATGGACAAAATGGCGCAGGAATTGTGGTGAGTTTCTGAATATGTCAAACCGATTCACTGTCCCCGGTGATTTCATCGGGGAAAATATGCGATGATCGGGGATTCGAAAAATAATACATAAAATGACCGAGGAGAATTATGGAACCGTTCTCGGATTGAAGCTTATGGAATTCCCCAGTGTTTGCGGCATATTCCACGACAGTATGTATACATTTTCATTGAGAAAATCGCCGCGGACAAAAATTTCATTTTCATTCCGCCCGAGGTGTATTCAGGCCTTAAGGTCCTGGATAGACCTGGAGCGTAAATGAAAATGAAACGGTAATGAACCGGCATAAAAACCGTGGTGAAATTAAAATTTTAGCTTCGAAAATTGCTACAAAAGCGTTTTACGTCCTAAATCATCTTAAAAATAACTAAAAAATTATCTCCCCCTTGTCCTAATGTCCAACATGAAAATGAGTCGATTCGCTAGCATATTCTCCGTTGGGCGTGGTGAGTTTTGCAAGTGTCAAACCGATTCACTGTTCACGACGAGTTCATCGTGGAAATTATCTCATGACCGGGGAATTGAAAAATAATATATAAAATGGCAGAGACAAATTTTGAAACCATTCTCGGTATTTAGTTTATGGAATTCCTCAGCATTTACCACATATTCCACGACAGTAAGTATGCATTTTCATTGAGAAAATCGCAGCGGACTAAAATTTCATTCTTATTCCGCCCGAGGTCTATCCAGGCCTTATGACAGTGAAATTTAAAGCAATTGTGCTAAAACGATCTACAAACGGGCCAAATTTGCAGAAGGATTGGATAATGGACTCCAGAGCTTATCTCATGTCAACTGCTTCTTTCTTTCTGCTGTCCTTTCTTTTAATATCTTTGTAAATTGAAATATGCAAATTCTTGTGTGGGTAGAAAATTTAGGAATTTAATCTCGAATATAAAGTTGAAACTGCTTTCAGAACATTCGATATCTTGATATTCTTAAATGGCCCATTACGACTAGCGATGACGTTATTCCTACATACTTATTTGCCCTCCGGAAAAATTGGCCTTGTATTGAACTTTATGTATTTCCTGACACCCAGGATGATACATTTGGCTTTTATGTTTATCACCTAAGAAACGTATACAATGAAAGAAACAATAAAAATTTAAATTTATCAAATAAAAAATAAATTCACTTTAGGCATATTGTAATGGGCGCCGCGTCACTTTTAAAAGATGTGGTGTTGAGGCGCCTTGAAATTATCGATGCCAATAAATCATAGTGCTTCTTTGTCATTCATAGGTTCAAATAAAGCGGGTGATAAATGTGGTGTATAAAATTTAGTTAACATCATGTTAACAGTTAGGTAAATAACAATAGCTTCTATATGGAAGTGGGCTCTCATGTGCTGACATTTGGAGAGCCTCCAACGGTGATATTAATTTCAAAGAATATGTGCACCGTTTTATCTAAGTTAGTATATGTATGTTTATTGAACATAAAAAAGAAATATTAAAATAGCTGTAGATGTGTGTACATATTTCATTTTAGCCAAATTGGATATCTTTTAAATTTTTATGAATTATTTTTTATGATACGCATTGAAAGCTTATTTGCATTCATCTTTTTCTAGGAAATTTTCATTGTTTTTGTAAATTTGTTTTCAAGACGATTGCATTGGATTTGACCGATCATGGTAAACCGATCTATCTGAAGGATGCACTGAAGTATACATTGTTTGTTTTCTATTTTGTAATGTATTCATAATTTATTCCATACGAATCATTTTTCTTTTTGTCATATTGTTAAATTTATAACGAGAATGGAAATTAAGAGTATATATAGACAGGACATTAGACAAATGGTTTTTGGTATGAAATTTATCAATGAACAGTTTTAAATTTACATTTTTTTCGACGTGCATTTACCTTTCTCTGTTTATAATAAATCTAAAATTTTGACATTCCTTTTTAGCGCCTTTGAATATATTTAGTGCGCATTTTGGAATATATCACCGAATGAAAATGCCATTCACCTTGTACTTATTATTAGAAATTTTCTATGAAACCTGTTCTGTCCAGATGTTTTGCCATAGAAATATACATAGTTTAGTAGTCATATTTTATTAGTTTTTTCCTATAGGCTGCTATAGTGTGATAACTTGCAGGTAGTATTTTAGTGGATTTACTTTCGTACGCTAATTTTAAATAAAAAAAATTGTCACGATTCAATTCGAAAAAAAACGAGACCGAGGGTAATTTCGGGCTCGGCCGAAATTTGAATACCCGTCACATTTGAATAAAACTTAAGCTCCTTTTGTGTTAAAAATTTCTACCGCAGCCCTATATGACGTGTTGCAATTCCATCTGTTCCTGGATACGTCGGGGTTAATCCAGGAACACACTTGGATGTATTTTGGTTAAGATTCAAAAAGAAAAAAAGTTGTTTGGGAGTTGGTTTGTATGACAGCCCTATAATGTAATGTTCCGATTCCATCCATTCCTAAATATCTTCTGAGGCTTTACTAGCCTGGTGACCAGACACTTGTCTACAATTAGCAACATGATTCTAAAAATGTCATAACTTCTGAAGCCCAGCTAAATCCTGGCTACGTCCTTGCAAGGTTCTGTTGGTACTAAACAGGACCCAGAAAAGATCTCTCAACTTCAAAATATTTTCATTGACAAAACATCATCAGCATGTGAAGTGCAAATGTATGGTCTAACACGCAAAGTTATAACAGGCATGGAAGAAGTGTAGCCAGGATCTCGTTTAAAAGGGGCAAACCCAACAATTGTTCAACACAATGAACCCGGATTTTTTTTAGGGTTAGGAATAGGTATTTAATTCAAATGTACGACAAAGATTAGGACTTTTTGTCAGTTTAAATTGTCGGTTTTTTAAAAACCATATTTTAAGAAAGGACAATTTATAATCCAATTTGTTTCAATACGGATTCGATTTCCGCTTTCTAGACAGTCGATACTTAGTGATTTTTCAACTTTTGAATTTCAGTGTTCGAAACTGCAGTCTCAGCAGCATTGTAGGGATGATGATGGCCCTTTCCCTATCTATGACTATCCGTGACCCTGAGACAAAAATCATGAAGCTGTTTATTTGAAGTACGAAAATTACACATCCTTGTACCTACCTATTTATAAGTTTCGTTTTGTTTATTAAAATAGGTAAACTAATACCTCATTGCGCAGACAATTCTTAAGCGGATGGCGACCCTCTGGGGATTTATCGCTACTTTATTGGATTTAGTCAAAATATAGGGGAAATCCTTGCAGAGTCCTTTAGTTGGCATTTTCGTTTTCCTAAAGAGGTTGATAGGGGAATCGGATGGAGTACAGTAATTTTTCCATCGTTTTGTGAAAAATTCAAATCGCATCTTTACATGGCTGTTACTTCTGAACCTTGGCACCACCTATAGATGCTTGAAATTTTTACCAAATACGGGCAGTGCGGTCCTCTATACATGGCTGTTAAATTTCAAAATTTTCCCTTCCAAAATTTCCGAATTAGGGACAATTTTCGATTGATACGATTGAAATCCCGAACGCAGATAGGTGGGAACTTGAATTTTGGAGACAATGTGAGCGGTGAGTGCCAAGTATAGCTCTACAGCTACAAGTGTGAGGTAGAGCCTTGAAATTTTCACAAGTCTGACAATTTTCAAATTTATTGGACAAATTTTATAGAGTTTTCGATTAGAAAAGACGAAAGTGCGATTTGAGCAGCTGTAACTGTCGAACGCAGATAGGGGGACCCTAAAATATGGAGAAATGAAAGTAATGTAGTCCCTGTAGGTTGTGGAGCTACCTGGCGCTTACATTTAGGTACATTAAATTTTAGAACGATTGACCAAAGAGTTCCGAAATTATCGAAAATGAACGTTTGCCACATGAAAGTGAAATTACCGTGCTAATAACACCTAACAGACTGACTCCAGGCCTCACCGATGAAGTTATTATGCATTCATTTAGGTTTCTTTGGTGTGGCGTTGGGATTGCTGTTCATTTACTAATGCTGTACGATAAGTCAAAATGCTGTGCGTCTGGTCAGCTTATACTAGCCACACATTGGGGTGAAGTTTGGTTAAGATTGATTCACAAGGAAAAAAGTTGTTCATGCAAGAACCTAATTTCCAGCGATTGGCTTGTATGACAGCCCTGTGACGTAGTGTTCCAATTTCATCTGCTCCTATGTAGATATTTTTTGAGGCTTTACTAGGAATACATTTGGATGAAGTTTGGTTACGGTCGGCTCAACAAGGAAAAAGTTTTTCTTAGAAGAATTTAATTTTCAATGGTTCGTTTGTATGGCAGCCCTATGACGTAATGTTCCAATTCCATTCGTTCCTAGATATGTTTTGGGGCTTTCCTAGAAACACACTTGGGTGAAGTTTGGTTAAGATTGGTACATAAAGAAAAAAGTTTTTCTTAGAAAAACCTAATTTTCAGGGGCAGCCCCATGACCCCATGGTCCGATTCCATTCGTTCCGACATATATACACTACGTACACTAAAAAGAAACTTGTGTACAAATTTTCAGCCCGATAGCTTCAAAACTGAGGCACTAGTTTGCGTTGCAACAGACGGACAGACAGACAGACAGACGGACATGGCTCAATCGATTTCTCTCGTCACGCTGATCAATAATATATATACTTTATATAGTCGGAGGTGCTTCCTTCTGTGCGTTGCAAACTTCATGACAAAGTTAATATACCCTTTCACATAGTGACGGGTATAAAAAATAATTTGTTATTCCAAACCTACAGAAGTATGCACATCTCGATTCGTTACGGTGTTATAATAGCCTTGCATCTAGATAACATATATTATTTGTTTCCTTTTCAGGTTAGGTCCTACGTTGAATATTATAAACATTTTAAATTATGTATAAGCATTAAATTAAAAAAAAAAAATTCCATTTTCGCCAAATCACACACTGAATAATACTTAAAAAAAGTATATTGACCGTGTGAAATTGACAAGCTAAAAATATAAAACAATTTATTTTCTTTCATTGTTCGGTTTCGGTTTTTTTTTTCAATCAAAATCATGATTAATCATAAATCTATTCGGTAAGCCTAATGTTGTCAATTTAGTATCGTCGTCACAATGGGCATTTCATCGCTTTTGTTTTTTAACCTATTTGTTAAATGAAACTAACTATTGTATTATGATTTATCCAAACCAATCAATCAAAAACCCAACTTGCTTACCATTTCCGACTTTTCTTCACATACATAATATGCATAAACAAGTGTAGCTATCAGTATAGCCGAAATATATGACAGAAAGCCAACTTCATCTTCATACATAGTACAAAAGTGGCCGGTAAGCTCCAGATCTGTGATTAGATTGTTATGTAAGAAAGGTGAATAACAGGTTAATTTTCCCAAAAAGTGGTTTTTATCAAATGCATGCAATCGAATTCGAATGAAATGAAAAAAAAAATCGGCTAAACTTAATTATTTTTTTATTGGGTCGTTTGATGGTGAGGCATCATTTCGGACGTGGATTTTTGATGATGATTAATGGGGCAATAAATTGAATGTATTAATGCATTTCCAGTGACAATTGGTTGGGTTGTGGTTTCGTGAGAATGAAATGCGTGCATTGTATTTTGGATAGTTTTGAATTAATTTGATAATATTTGGCTAGATTTTTTATATTAGATACAAGTTTTTTTTTAATTAAAACCAATGAATAGTTAATATGAGTAGACAGCCATAATGCCGAGGTTTTAAAAATTTCAATAAGACGATATTAATATATTGTTATGAAATTTTATTTTGTACTTATGTTTTCTTTGCTTTGTTAAATGCATCATTTTTATTTTATCGATCGTAGCATCTGTTCACAAATTTTGTTTGGAATTACTTGACTGTATAATATCACATAATTACTCTCAGTTAGCACTTCAGAAAATGTGTGCACTTTATATTGATTTCAATTTGCTGATAACCTAATCGACAGTTAAACAAAAAACGAAAGATTTAAGTCAGTAACTTCCGATTCGAGCTTCTTTATTAGAGCAACAAGCTGACCCGGTGAACTTCGTATCGCCCCCTCTTTTAAATGTACCAATTGGTCGGAGAAGAAAAACTACCGAGATCCAAAAATTGATCCTCATTATTTTTTCTCGTAAAGATTTTTTTTTGGGCAAAACTGACATTTTCCTTGTCAGATACAGACAAAAAAGGTATGAAAAAATTAACTAACTTCATGATTTCCTATTGTAGGTTGAAGTCAGGTATGGGTCAGTTATGAAAAAATTAACTAGCTTTCATGATTTCCTATTGTAGGTTGAAGTCAATGAGCGGGAGGAAGGTCTCCTGGCTTATATTCCATGTGTAAAGGAAGTAATTGAAGGGGGAGGGGTTCTGAAATTCGCTAATCAATTCAAAGGATATAAACGAATTGGAGGAAATGAGGTACTTTCATAATTTTACAAATTTGTCAATAGCTATTGCATTTGGAAGCCATCCAGAGGAGGGATGAAGTAATTTGCTAAAATCAGAAACTCGGAGTTTTCGGAAATCCGCTTGTTCTTTCAAGAAATATAGAAAAAAGTAGAGGAAAACTGAAGGAGAAGTGCCTTGATATTGTTCCATTCTCCAATTTTTTTTTCCCGGAACTATTCTGCGATTGATCTTGGATGTTATTCAGACAGAGGGAGGAGGAGGTTGAATTTCGCTGAAATACGGTAATCCGATCAAGAATTATAAAAAATTCTGGGAAAATTAGTTGCTTTCATATTTTGTCTATTTCACATTTTCCAGATTTTATAAGATATCTTATTATTCGGAGTGGTCATCATTACTGAAATACTATTCTCCGAGCAGAGGTTATCGACAAATGTAGGAGTAAATGAAAGAAGGGCAGAGGGGGGAGTTGGAATGACTGAACTACACTAATGCGTTCAAGAAACGAAAATGAACTGCCCTAATATTATCTTGCCAATTTATCTTTAAGAGTTATTTTTCTGTTAAGGGCAGGGAAGGTGTAGAGGTAGCATCGCCTTTTATATGTTTTCATTTAGAGGGTGGGGTGAAAATTCGCTATTTTTTTCAGTAGATATAGACAAAAGTAGGTCGATTTGCCAAATGTTTCATAAGCTATTCTGCTATTCGGTGTGGTGATAATTTCAGAGGGATTAATTACTGAAATTCGGAAATGCAATTAAGATATATCAAACAAACGTTGTCTAATTTTCCTCCAATTGTGATTTTGCCAGTGTAATCTTTCTCTTTGCGTCCAGGTGTTCCATAGGCTACATGGTGGTTATTAGAGGTCAGGACCAATTTTCCATATATTGCTATTCTCTTATTGATAGCCAAGGTCATTGAGTAGGAGAGGGTGGGGTGAAACGTAAGAGAAAATGAGCTGAAATATTGTAAGCCGATCAAGAGATATATATGCAAAAGCTGGGGGAAATTAACTGCCTTCACCATTACCTTCCGGTTAGGGTGACCACCTGCCTGCCTTCGATTTACGGGTCCCTAGCCTATAAAATACGGGTTTTAGATTTTTTACGGGGCAAGCAGAAAAAAAAACTATTTTATACCGATATGTCATTTATTTTTTGGGGACGAAATCGATTAGCTTTTTTAGTGCCAAAACTACCCAAAACCCTTATCGATTTCGTCCCCTGTAGTGAACGCGCTTAGAGTATATTTTACACCAAAAACTCGTTTGAGCTGAACAATGTTTTTGGCTGTTTTTGGCGTAAAATGTACTTGAAATCCTAGTTGAGCTCGTCCCCTGAAAGTGGATAATAAGGGTTTTTTGGTACTTAGCCACTAGAAAAGCTGATCGATTTCGTCACCTGCGTAGGGACGAACTAATTAAGGGTCCCAAATAAGCTACCAGGATAGAAAAGACCAGTTTCAAAATTCTAATCATATTTTGCTGGTATTATTGACAGCTTTAAATAATTTTGTCCGTGTATCAGGGCTTATCACTTCATCAGGCATCTCTTCATCTCCTGAGCATATTTATTAATTAGGGGCGAAATTACACAAAATTCCTCATAAAGTTCATCCAAGTTGACTGTAGTTATGTTTAGACATTCGACTATTGTCTCCAGTTGCTCAAATTTCAGTTCGTGCTGCAAATTTAAGGGTTGCAGACAGTACAGGTAAGTGTGTTCTGCAAAATCGAATTCTGATTGCAAATACTGCAATGAATTCATGTACTATGTTAATAGTGCCTATTACTACCTTGATTACGTCACTTTCGCATCCCGGCAAATTTCGAAGTGTTTGGTTGACTTTAATCCAATAAATAGTTGTCTCTAACCCTTTGATGGAGTTTTTTCCTTGCGGATCCTCTACTGTTTGCCCCGTATTTTATTTTTTGGATTACGGGTTTTTGGACTTTCCGTGTTCGAAAAACGGGGTAACCCGTAAAACACGGGGCATCTGGCCACCCTACTTCCGGCCAATTTTTCAAATGCTTCATGATCTATTCGTATTGATGCGGTCATTAAACAGTTGAGAGGGGAGGAGGTCAGGTGATAATAATTTTACTTAAGTACGGTAATGTGATCAGCAGATATAGACAACAGATGGCGAACATGATTTGCCTTATCATAATTTTTCTCCTGGTCAATGTAACAGATGTTTTAATAGGTATTCTGCTATTGAGGGTAGAAGCCATTCAGCTGCTGATGAGAGCGGAAATACTTTAAGCAAAAGATAGAATACACTAAAATGGTAAAGTACTATCTCCAAAATTTGACTCATTCTAAATTTCCTGCATGTTTCAATAGTTGTTTTGCAGTTCGGGCTACGGGGTGGAAAACAATCTGGAGGGTCAATTTACTAAAATACGTTAACCCGCCTAGGAAATGTGGGCAAAAAATTTTGCTTATTGTGAATTTCGTGCATGTTTCTATAGTTATCCTTCTGTTCGAGGTTGAGACCAATTTGGTGGGGCTTAATAAAAATTACTTATCTGTTAGGAGAGCGATAAAGACAAATGTATCGAAAAAAAACTGTTTTCACAATTTGCTCAATGTGAATTTTTCACGTGTTTTGATCGACAGTTATTCTACTATTATGTAGCTTCTGCCCACTGAAATCTATAGTAGTTCAATTAAGAAGTGCAGGGCGTAGTATTTGAGAAAACACTGTCTGCATAATTTTGCTCATTCCGAATTTATCGCAATTATCAACTCTTAATCTGCTATTCGGGGTAGAAACCAATTGGGAAGGGAAAATGTTTGGAAATCCGTTAACACGTTCAGGAAATGCAGAAGTGTGTAGAAAATAGTTCATTGTGAATTGGTGCTTATTGTGAGATATGAAACGGTGTAGCAAACACGACTTTCTTTCATATACATACATATTTTGGTTACAATTTTCTTTTAATATCGGAACGAATTGAATCGGATCATGGCATCATGGGGCTGCCATAGAAACCCAAAATCCAAAATTAGGTTCTTCTAAGAAAAATCTTTTTCTCTTTATTAACTAATTTTAGCCAAACTTTACCCAAGTGTGTTCCAGTAAATCCTCAAAACATATCCAGGAACGGATAAAAATCGGAACACTACGTCATAGGGCTGTCATCCAAATTAACCCCTGGAAATTAGGTTTTTCTAAGAAAAACATTTTTCTTAACCAAACTTCACCCAAATATGTTTCTAGTAAAGCCTCAAAACATAACTAGGAATGGATGGAATGGGAATATTACATCAAAGGACTGTCTTACAAACCAACCCCCAAAGTTTCATTCAAACGTGACGGGTATTCAAATTTCTGCCGCGCTCGAAATTAGCCTCGGTCTCGTTTAAGAAATAAATTTGTCGTCGCGCTCATTTTAGGCATATGTATGTACTTTTGAATTTTGCCGATATTTCTTCGAGGTAGTGCAATATAACAGGATAAACACGGTGGAGCAAATTTAAAATCCCGGAATCCGTGTATTTTTGTAAATTTGCCACTTGGATTTTTCTTGGCCTGAAATAGGTACTGAAAAATGGAGAATCACCGGCAGGGATGAGCGAAATTTTGAAAGCAGCACTTGTTCCTATCCTTAGTTTGATAGGAAAAAGAGCTGCTTTCAAAATTGCTGTGCTCATCAGTAGCTATTTCAGGCCAAGAAAAATCAAAGTGGCAAATTTACAAAAATACACTAATCCGTGCATAGCGACGTAATTCAAAACGAGACCGAGGCCAATTACGGGCGCAGCCGAAATTTGGATACCATAAACTCTTCTCAGGCGTTCCTATGACTTGTGTTTACCCCCAAGGGAGGGATCCCCCTTATTTTTTTCCTTTAATTTTCCTTCCATTTGTATGGCAGCGCCATGACTCCACGGTCCGGTTAAATTTATTTCAGCTCCGTAGCTGTTGTAGCGGCCGGGTTTCGCTACCACTTCTTACGAAAATTAGTTCAAGAAATACCGAAAGACATTATGGGAAAGAACTGCCTTTAGAATTTTGCTCATTGCGATTTGGTTGGCGCATGTTTCAACAGTTATTCATGGCCGAGACCAATCCGGCTGAAAAATATTCAAAAAAAAATCCGATTAGACGCTCAAGAAATATAGGCAAGAGTATGCGAAACAAAATCATTGTGAATTGTTGGTCATTGTAAATTTTACGTCTCAATTTATATATTGCCGTTTCTGGGGGATTTTTTTGTAAATCAATCCGGTGACCTTAATTTACTGAAATCCATTAATTCGTTCAAGAAATATGTGTTAAAGAACTATCTTCATAATTGTGCTCATTGTGAATGTTTCATTTGTTTCAATAGTTGTCCAATTACTCCGGTGAGAGACCAATCCGGTGGAGAAAAGTTTACTGAAATCCGCTGATAAGTTCAAGTAATACAGGCAGAAATAAGCGAAAAAAAAAATCCATTGTGAAAAATTAAGTTAATGGCACGACGCATATGAGGAACTAAATAAGGAAGACAGCTATGATGGTCAGAATGAGTACAATGCAGTAATAAATAAAATAAATAGCATAAAAGTTTATTATATTATTACAAATGTCCATTTCTTTGATTGTATTCGGCTCTCCAATATTTTTGACTTGCTCTGATTTTAAGATATTGAGCGTTGGACTTTAACAGACTTGTTTAGCTTTAATTACAATTCAAACAATGCCTTTTTTGCTTTAGAGAACCTCTAATCTGAATCATTTAAAATATTTTCAACATAAGAGAAAATGATTTTTAATTAACTAGGATTTTGTTTTTGCTCAATAATTTAATTTTTTTTAAATATGTGAGAACATAGTGGCCCTGGGCGACCATAACTTATCCAATGTCAATCCTAATCAATGTACATACTGAACAAACCTTTCAATATTTTAGCTTAAAAATTTTCTGAATCTGAAATTTTGGTATTACAAAACGAAAGAATTAAGTCAGAAACTTTTATTTTGTTTTCTTATATAAATATTGGCTGTACTATAAAGCGTCTCTTATTTGTAGAAAAGCTTCATATTAAGCTTCAATTAAAACTTTTCCAAATTTGATTTGGTTGCAGAGAAGTTCATCCATTTGCCGATAGATGTCGATTGTTTTTAAATAATGAAATAACATCAAAAGCTCATATTTTTTAAATAACTAAATAAGCGCAATGGCATTTTGTTTCGATTTTGTTTTTATAAAATCAAATTGTAGGTTTGATTGGAGCTTCTGTACATACATACAAGTAAATGGTCAAGATAATGTTTTTAATGTAAACTCTTTTTTTTTGTGCTGTGTCAAAAATCCTCTTAAATATTTAAGATTGGCTCAAGATAGTAAATCTGGGGTGCATGAAAGTGTAGACGCCGAGGAAATATTAGGGTCAAATAGCAGTGCCATCAGTTTTGCTGTGCGCACCTGAGTGTCGCCAGTACAGAAGCAGAACGGTTGAAATTGAAATACAGATCTATCTGCCAAGGCCATTCATTGGACTTTACTTAATTGTCCGGTTGAAATTGTGAAATTAGGTAAGTATAGCATGTACAACACGCAGGCCGGGTTCCTGATAGCTCTTATTCAGTACCTGTCGGCTGATTAGTCTTATCGCGTAGAGAAGACACAAAATATATTCAGAAAACTTTTCCATTTTATTGAATGGAATTTTTGTTTATTTTGTATAGCTACGCCATATTTTGCTTGGTTAAGCCATCAACAGCGTAAATAAGCAAAAGATAACATATGCAAAATTAACAAAAAATCAATTCAATATAATGAGTACCGGTAGTGGGAATTCGGCATTAGGAAGCTCCGGACCAAGGGCTTCAAGTGGGGCTGTAGTTCACCATCAGGTTCGAGTGGATGATTCATGAGCATCGGGTGGAGGCGGTGTTGTCCAAACCGTCAAAGTTATCCAACAGGATGGAAGACACGCAGCGCCCGCTCTAGCATTTAACGAACTTCGAGTGTGTACTCCTCCCAAGCAATTGTTTGTGTCAAGGCTAGCGTACGACACTACGGAAGCTGAAGTAAAACAGTATGTCGTCAACAAGCTGGGATTTGATCCTCCTATTTTCATCTGTAAGAAGCTTACAAAGGATAATATTCCTAACAGGATTGTTTCGTCATTTAAACTTACATTGCCGAATGATCTATCGTCGCCTTGTGAATCCTCCTTTTGGCCTGCTGGTGTTTTAATTAAAGGATTTACTAGACGAAATTTTCCGAAACGACGGTCAACAAGAACCCCAAAATAAATATAAATACCTTTACTAATTTCACACTTTACTACCAAAATGTACGAGGGTTACGTACCAAACTCCAATCTCTTAATCTTTCTTCTTTTCTTTTCTTAATTCGTACTTAATAGTTTGTGGGGACTTTAATCTTCCTAGCATTAAGTGGCCTAATAGTCCAGGTCTCCCTTTAGCATCTACTTCCTTGGCTCTTTTTAGGTCTCTGTCAGCCTTTATGCAATCGTGTAACCTTCTCCAATTCAATGTGTTTCCAAACTTCATGGGTCGTATCCTCGACCTTCAGTTTAGTAACATTCCTTTGGGTGGGTTTTCATCATCCACGCGTACATCTGGATACGTACCTTGTGATCCTTATCACCCGGCTATCGCCAATGAGATCAACATTAACTTATCCCCTTATCGTACTAAGGTTATGCGTCGTAGATTCAATTTCAGAAAAGCAAATTATGTAGCAATTAATGAAAAATTGAATCAAATGAATTGGTACTTTATTTTAAAAGACCTTGATTGCGAAACAGCTGTAGCTACTTTCTATACTATTTTACATAACATCTTATATGAATACGTCCCAATATCTAATTTAAAGCTTCGAAAAGGTCCGATTTGGTTTACACCTCAGATTCGAAACTTGATTCTAAAAAAGAAGCGACTTCACACTCGTTTGTAACGTTATGGACACCAATCCGACCGCATAATGTTCCGCTGCCTTAGATCGAGGATCAAAAGGCTAATCTCACTTACTCGGTCTGTCTATATTAAGACTGTTGAGGACAGTCTGAAGAACAATAAGAGTAAAATATTTTGGTCCTATGTAAAAAACTTGAGATCTTCTTCAATTCAGCCTTCCATTCTCACCTTCAACAATATAAGCGCAGATAACCCTTCTGAAATGTGTGAGCTTTTTGCCACATTTTTTGCCAGTACTTTTAAAACATCTTCATTAACTTGTCCTCCTGTTGTACCTCAAGAAATGGACAATTTACATTTACCACCTCTCATTTTACCATCCTATGTTGAATTACTTATATCTTCTTTTAAAACTAATTCTTCTTCTGGACCTGATGGAATCCCAAATTCATTTTTAAAAGAAACACAATTCTCCATATCTAAACCTCTCGCCATTTTATTTAGTAAAAGCCTACATGAAGGTGTTTTCCCAACTCAGTGGAAATCGTCGTATGTGGTTCCCATACCGAAAAAGGGCGATCCTAATTCTGTGTCTAACTATAGGCCTATCTCTCTTCTGTCATCCTTTTCGAAACTTCTTGAAAAGATTGTTTATAACTACATTCATGAACATTTTAGTTATATTATTAAGGATCAACAACATGGATTCTCCAAAAATAAATCCGTTGTCACCAACTTAGTTGAACTTGTTAATTTTGTGCCAAAATCCTTCGATAAGCACTTGGACGTACATGTAATCTATACAGACTTCGCAAAAGCATTTGACACCGTCAACCACCAAATTCTTCTTAATAAATTAATTGCATTGGGATTCCCATCTTACCTTATTGTATGGCTCTTCTCTTATTTTAATGATCGCTCATCTAGAGTTGTTTTCCAAAATTTAACCTCTTCCGAATTTTGTCCATCATCAGGTGTGCCACAAGGATCTACTTTAGGTCCCCTTCTTTTTTTCCTTTTTTTAAACGATCTACCATCTTGTCTTAACTATCACTCTCTCTTTTACGCCGATGATAGCAAACTATTTTCAGCTATTTCATCTATTTCTGATTGTATAGCTTTGCAATCCGACTTGGATAGCTTTACGTCCTGGTGTATCTCAAACGAGCTGGATCTTAATATTTCTAAGTGCTCCGTTATGGTATATTCATTGAAATCTACTCCTTTCATTTTTCAATACCAAATAAACTCCATTCCCCTCCAATGTGTTTCTACGGTTACAGATCTAGGGGTTGTTTTTGATTGTAAATTACGTTTTACTGATCACTACTCGTCGATTATTAGCAAATCGTCGAAACTAGCTGGGTTCGTTTTACGGTGCTCCTCTAGCTTTCAATCTATTAATACTTGTGTGAACTTATTTGTGACGCTAGTACGCAGCATATTAGAATTCGCCTCGGTAGTTTGGTCTCCTTATTCTTCTGTTTCTCGTGATGCATTAGAAAAAGTTCAGAGAAAGTTTTCTAGAACCTTATTGTTTAAATATAACTTGGCTTATAGGCCTTATCAAGATCGGCTTAATTTCCTAAATCTACCATCACTAAGCAAAAGAAGAGACTGTCTTGACCAGTGTTTCTTTTACAGGTTATGCAAGGGTCTTACTACTTCATCACTCATAGAAGATATAAAATATCGGTTTCCATCTTACAACACTCGATCAGTTGCAATTTTCAATCCTCCTCAATCTTCACTCTCTATTTATAAAAACTCTCCGTTACTTAGAGCTATGAGAAACTACGACCGATTGGAGATTGGTCTGTTACCTTCTTCTTTTTTTTCTTTAAAAAACACCTTGCTACAAAAACTTTAATTTCATTTAACTTTTTGAATTTTAATTGTTTTGTATTATTTTAACTTTTTGAATTGTAGTTTGAACTTATTTTTTTATTTAAATATTTTTTTTTCTTTTCTTTGTGCTTTTTTTGTTTATTTTTATAAGTTTATTTTTCCTTTATACTTATTTTCTTTACTTTGAATTCTTTACATTACATGTTTTGGGAATTTATTCCCGTTTTGTAATATTAAGTATTAAATAAATAAATAAATAAATTTATGCCGCCCGGCAAGAACACAATATGCCGCCCTTTAGGTTCGATTTACATCGTGGAACTGGCTGTTGGAAGACCATTTTATGAAGACAATACTACAGTCCGTGGTCACAGTGGATTGCTGTTTCTCTAACCACTGAGAAGGTACTGGATTTCCTAACTTACACTTAGTATTAAATGTATCGACTGTGCTGTGCAGCTGAATTAGCTGGATCTCTTGGCAGGCGTATTTCTCGCCACTGGTTTCAACTTTCTTATTTATATGAATGTGTCATATCGATAATTCTTATACAAAGATCAGCGCTAGTTAGATCGGCTGTGGTTCCATCCCTTATATGGCTGAAACCCAAATCACCTTGTTCGAAATTTATCTTTGCTAGATGAATGAATGCAATTGGAAGCAACTGAACGAAGTCGGATGAATTGAAATTGAATTGCTGCTAAAGTTGGAGAGAATTTATCGAATGCGACTCCAAAAACTTTGTAATGACAATTGTGCCTTTGGAAATTTTTAACAGGAGAATTTTTTTAAACGCTTTCATGTGCTGAGTGTTTAGGCGATTCCTTATTTGTCATTTCATATGAATAAGTTCAATAACGACGTCACAAAAATAGTAGTCGAGAATGCGAAATGTGGAGGAACCCGAACTCGGAGCTTACTAAAACTTGTTGCGGAACGGAACCGAAATTTTGGTTTACAATTCAAAAATTCTACATTTATACAAAAGTTGTCCAGGAATATTACGCAGTACGGCTGCAATTGACAGATATTTTTTTTTTCGCTTTTATGACCCTATTTCGCAAGCTTAAGATTTGTGCTGAAAAAAAAAATATGAGTTTTCCCTGTCCTTTGGTAAGAGTTAGGGGGGATCATACAAGCTGATCTAATTAATTTTTTAAGAAGAATATAATTAGCACACCCTTAGTGAATTGCCCAAGTTAGCTTTTCGTAAGTGAGATGGATGCCAGGCCAGCATCACAGACGTAAAATTTAGGCAAGTTCCAAGGATTTAGGAATTCTTAAAGCAGCAATCAAAATCATCAATTCAAAATTTTTAAAAGTCTTTGGTTGCAAAAATTCTTTTTGTGTGTGTCATGTTAGTTTATAGACTGCCTTGTGAGACATTGTGCCTGTTTATTTAATCTGAGTGTCTATACTAAATCGAAGTTGCCATTGAATTTTTCCCTTCGCTTTCGCGGCTTTTTTTTCGAGTTTAATGAAAAAGCTGCCCCGAAAAATTTAGTGACTTATAGAGTCTCTCGTAAGAACACTTGGACTAATAGAGTGACGCCCACTATCCAACTAAGAATTTAACTTATAGTTATAGAATTTTTTTGGTTTTTTTTTGTTGAAATAAGTTGGGAAATCGAATTTCCTTTAACTTAAGGGGCTTTGCTTAGAGTTATCGAGTTTCCACTGTATGATAAATGCGCATTCTTTTCGTTAATTAAAATAAAAAAATGTTTTACTATTTATAACAAAAATATATTTAGAAAATATATATGTATTACATTTCTTTGCAAATAAAGCAAAAGGAGATAGTACGATGAAAATATTTACAAAAGAACATTAACAATAATAATGAGTTCAGAAGTGCAGTCACTGTGATTCACATTTAATCCCAGCCACCACTTCCACCGCCGGGTGCCGGCCATCCTGAGCTACCGCCTGATTGCCATCCTTCTCCGGCAGATTGCCAGCCACTATCACCTCCACCGGATTGCCATCCACCGCCGCTTGGTTGCCAGCCAGATGAACCACCACCGTTATCGGAGTTGATAATTTTAATAATTTTCACTTGTCCTGAGGATGAACTTCCACCGTGACCACCGCCATATCCACCGCCGAATCCGCCACTGCTTCCACCACCATATCCGCCACCGAGACCGCTTCCATGACCACCACCACTTCCACTTCCGGCTTCCTGATGAATGATTTTGAATACTTTCACATCACCACCGCTGTGTGAGGCACCACCGCCTGCACCGCCGCCGTGTCCTCCCAGACCGCCATGACCGCCTGAACTGCCAGCTTCCTGATGGATGACTTTAATGATTTTTACTTCTCCTGAACCGCCGCCGAAGCCGCCACCATGACCACCTCCGAATCCTCCACCGAGACCGCCTCCGTATCCACCGCCTAGGCCGCCACCATGTCCTCCTTCCTGTTGGATGACTTTGACGATTTGGACATCACCACCTCCACCACCGCCTCCGCCTGATGCCCATGGTCCACTTGATACTCCACCACTCGACGCCCATGGTCCACTAGAGCCTCCACTTGAAGCCCATGGTCCGGAGCTTCCGCCTGATGCCCAAGGACCACTGGAACTTCCGCCTGAGGACCAAGGACCACTGGAACTTCCGCCTGATGACCAAGGTCCAGAGCTTCCACCACTGGATGCCCATGGTCCCGAGCTACTTCCACCCGATGACCACAGTCCTGATCCTCCACCTCCACCTGAAGACCACGGTCCTGATCCTCCGCCACCGCCTGATGACCATGGGCCAGCTCCGTCACCACCACCACCACCTCCGTGGCCGCCACCGCCAGAACCGCCTCCTAGTCCCAAAAATCCTGCCGATACATAACTAACCGAAACGGCCAGTAAACACATAAAAACCTGAAAAAAAACACAAATCATATTAATCCTTAATATCCTTAGCGCACGGTTAATCCAGTCGTACCTTCATAATTCTCTTTGTATTCGGCTTCCTGTATCTCCGTGAAATTGAAATGATTTTTGCCAACTGATGCACTTTTAGATTATACGAAAACTATATATACCAATCGCTCATCATCCAATTGCAACTTCCTCCAATTTCTCTATTCAGTACTACAGTGGATAGATAGGTGGACTAAAAAGGAAAGTACATACGTACATCGTTCGTACAGCATCAGCTATGGGTCAAGCAAACGTATTACTTGAATATGTCGGTGTATGATATAATACAGACACAGTATTGGTGTGGAGTAACTTTTATTATTATTCCTCAACTACCAACCTCCGGCCATCAACAAAAGCATAACACTATCGCGCTACAATAATGACAGTAAGTGCGGAATATAGACGGTGCGGTAGTAAATGTAGCATCAAACACACCAGAAGAGCGAAACATCACGAAAATTATCGAATAACATCTTTAGCCCCACATTATAGAAACGCCAAAGTAGCCGAGGCAATCACAGTTCAAATCACAATTTATATTCACTTGCACCTCTTTCTTTGGGTTATTGTGTTCATCGAAGAGACATGCGTCTAGCTCTAATGATGATACCATGTGGCTTTGCAAAGTCATGCTCATCCTTTGCAAAAAAATGTTTTTGGCAATTATTTTAGTTCCGAATTGTAATTGCTGCTATTAAATTAGTTAGCCGTTTGGATTTTGTTCAAGCGGAATCCGAAGCAATGAGGCGAGCAGATAAAACTTTAAAAAGTATCTTTTGATGAATGTACGCCTGTTGCGAATTCGAGAGGCTCATTTCATTTATTGCTGAATGATTTTAATTTGTAGCGCGATTCCCATTCATCCGAGGTAAGTTTAGACTGGCAAATTTATTTGTCAATGAGATGATTAAATGGAAGATGAACTAATCCATGCGTAATGGTAGTCAAAGCGCAATTCCCTGTGCGCACAGATTATGCAATTCAATTTGCAAAGTGTTTTTTGTCTTGCAGACATAAAGAAACTGTTAAATAAAAGCTAAAGTGTGAAAGGCTCTAATAGAAGTGCGACAGTACTTTCCAATGATCAAAAAATTGTGAAGTGTGTAGCTACCCGACTGAGGGTGATTAAAGGATACCTAAAAGCAGACAGCTTTACCTTCTTTTTATTAGTCTGCAAATATAAAAAAAATTTCATATGGTCACAACATAAGTGTCCAAGTCATGTAACGCTTCATTGTGACTTTATAGCTCTTTTGTCCAATGGATATAATCAGCTGTTCGCTAAATTAGAATTTGGTTTGAATATGAAGTCGGATTTTCATCTCTTGTTGCACCATTGCACGTTATATCGAAAAGACGTCTACCAGATCAACGGAAAACCTGGCGGACAAGTCTTCAGGCAACGGACAATCAACATCAAGCACAACCGGAAAATGGTCTTTGCCATATCGCGTATCGTCCATCTCAGTACAATATGGAAAATTTGTCTACTACGCTATTGTAAGCAACTTCCACGAATCTCTTTGATGTGAATCTAGCAATTTTATAGCTTCAATTTCTGAAATGACTTTTAATTTTTAGCGAAAGAGGTAATAAATCGAACTTCCAGATAAAATTAAGCTGAGACAGAAGAACATGTCTTTACTAAAAGTTTACTAAAAATGAATTGTTAGAGTTGTGGTTTGCCTTTTGATACATTTTTGCTGCTTCCGTTTGTCTTGTTTGCCACTTATCATGTTTATCATTTGCCATAGCACAGAAAATATTTCATTCCTGCCTCTTCAGTGATTTTAATTCAGGAAAGAGTTAGTGAGATAAAATAAGGTTGTAGAAGGTTCGAGTTACCTATATGTATAGTCAGTCAGTATGTGTCTCTGATTTGTGCCCATGCTTTTGTGCCTTCGTTCAGCTCCGATTTACAGACTTTTTTTTTGGCTAACACAGGTAGATGGCATGTACATGAAGATCGATGACGTAAAAAAAGTTCTTCTAAACTCTCATTGGAACCATGCATACAGCTGTCCTCAAAGGATGGCCCCTGCGAAAACATCTGCATATGTTCGGAATTTGCACACAATGCCCACTATGCCGCCTTTGTAACAAAGACGTGGAATCAGCCTCGCACGTTATTTCGAATGCCCCGCTCTTATGACCTGGAGACAAACCTTTGTTGGTGCGCCCATTAGAATGGGCGCACCTAAAGTAAACCTGGTTAACATTCTTCTAAGCCTTTTACGAAGGACAGAGCTAATAACCTGAAACACTTTCGCTCTAATGGGAAATACATTAAGCCAATAGGCTGCAGTATTGGGCGCAACCAGCCCAACCCATCATAGCGCCTAATCCATCCATCCATTCACCTAAACTACCATTACGCTCAAATCTCATAGTTCACCGATTATAAAATCAAATAAAAAAAGAACATGTTGGAAATGATTCCGCCACTGAAAAATACAGTAGCTAAACAAATAATTGATATCACTTCAATCAGCTACTCAAATCCTGTTTTGAATTTTGGGAAGATACAAGCCTGAATGTACAGGACTGAAAAAACAAGGATTTTTGGTGGGAGGTGGGAGCTACCACATCAACTAATGCATACCGGCAGATATTATCAAACTGTGACGTCGATATTTTCACATCCCAACAAAGATACTATGTTCCATCTACATTTTGACTTCCCACCAAACTAAATTGAAAGATAGTCCTGTACCTTCAGGCTTATCCTTATTATTATGCAGCGGATTGAAGTGATATCAATTCTTTTTCTTTTCTTTCTCTTTGGCGGAAACCTTTCCAACTTGCTTTTTTGTTAAAAACGGTAATGTTGTGTTATTTATTGTTCTCTGTTCATTATGTATTCAATGTTGAGAGTCCAACGTTCAATTTTTTAATTTATAAAATTTTGAAATTTTCAATGTATAACTTTTTCAAAATTCTTAGGGCGGAATTCATAGTCCCCTAATAATAATAATAATAATAATAAGTGATGTCTATGAATACGAAGCTCCCTTAAGGACTCACTTATATAGAAAAATTCCTTATTCCTTAAGGAATTCCTTATTACTAAAGTGGGGACTATGAATTCCGCCCTTAGTCTCGATTTTCAGTGTTTAATTTTTATTTGAAAAAGTCACTTTTCAATGCTTAACATTCAAAGGACATTTTCCACACACCCACCATTTTCCTTTCAAATGTTGAAGGTCCGTCCGAATATTATCCGAATTATATCTTCCTTTGAATGATACTTATAATACTTATATTTTTTCCTCGGTAAACATCCTTTTGACCATTATATCCTTCAAGGATTGAAAATACACCTAATGGAAAACTCCTCACAGCAAAACCAGTGTTTAGGTGTAGGACATATCTATTTTACTATAGCTTCAAGCGATCCACTGTCCTGAATATTTTTAACAGTCGTCCAAGCGAAGAGTCGGAATAAGCAATGTAAATGCATCATTGCTTTCTCTTTGGGCATTAATTTACCGCTACAGTAGAACCCCTCTTAACCGGCCTCGGATAAACCGGTCCTCGGATTAACCGGCCTATAGCCCACTTAACGTTTCTTGTTCTGTTTGTAACCGAAAAATGACTAGCAGACTTTTCCTATATCCCACGGAACGTTTTTTTTTCTTTTTGTTACCATGCCGTCACAGTCAGCATCAAAATCAAAAAGTAAAAAATATTAACATAAAAGATGTAATTTTTATGTTGGCAAGTGCTTTCGTCTACATTAATGAGAGCATGGAAAAAAATTTTGGTCCAATTTAGAAAATCTAGTCGAGGGAGGTTTCCATTCAGACAACGATGAAATATGAAAATGACAACCAGGCTATCTTACACGATCTGCAGTTGTTACCTGGTGGGCAGCAAATGGAATTTGCGGATGTGGAGGACTGGGTAACAAGTGATGAAGGACTCGAGAACGATTTTTTCAGTGACGAGGAAATAATTGGTATCGCCAGTAAGGATGACTGTGAATGCGGAGACGATGGAGAATTTACAAACATTGAGGAGCCATCGAAAATAGCATATGCAATCTATTTAGTTTTCAATAAAATGAGTTCCAAGAGCGTTTTTTTTTGCCTCTTTATGTATAACACTCTATGAAATTTGTATAGTATCTGCAAATATAGGTTATTGTCGAACCAAATTCAATTTTTCAAGAAAACCTCGGATAAACCAGCCAAACTCCTAACCAGCCAGGGTGTGGGTCCCGACTAGGCCGGTTAAGAGGGGTTCTACTGTATTCCATTCACTAGCCTTAAAAATGGTTACAAATTCTTTAATAAGATCTTCAGAGGATGATACGTACGAAAATTTTAAAATATGTTATCCCAACACGGGGAGAGGCAGTAGAGTCTTTCTACGACTGTACACGGTGAAAAATCCGGGTCTTTTTTTTAAACCAAAAGGGTTTCTATATTTATCCAAACCAATATGGGACTATAATTAAGTCATAAAATAACTAAATAGGAAAATGTTAAACAAATAACGTTTTAAATTAAGAGACATGGTTTATTCATGAGTCCCTAAAATAAACTTAGGAGTTTAATATTTTGTTTAAAGCGTTTGGACGTTATTCTGAAAGGTTTAGATTATAAACTTTAACGTTTTACTACCAACTACTTTAAACTTGGAGAGTTTTATTATAAATTTTTTTAGTTTATGATTTTAATATTGGTAGTTTCAATTTTAGTCCAGATTTGTATACATAAATAAACACACAACCATTTATTCAAATACATATTTGCTTTTATTTGTATGTTAATATTTTTACACGACAATGAATGCTGAAATGGAAAAATGTATGTGGTCTTAAGTACAAGTCTTCGAACTGGAAACGAGAACTTTTGAATATGTTGACCGGGTCATCATCCGCAGTAGAATTAGTCCTTGTAGCCCGAAAGAAAACGGCCATAACGTCCGCTCAATCTAAAGTAACAATATTGTTAGAAAACATTATTGGATTAAAAAATATATACTGTACCGCCCAGTTGTTTAACAAATAATATCCAAAGCCGAAGATTCATTTTCTTTTAAATTATATTAGCTGAAATACATAAATAAAATTAGTTCCCTCAATAAGATTATGATTATGATTTAAAATATACTTACCATCTTAGAAGACCAAGAAAGAAACTAACTCCCGTCACGTTCACAACTCGACTAACTAACACTTAAAATGTACAGTTAAAATGGTTTTTTTGTCGGCAATTAAATCGAACATCAGTTTTTTCTTAAGACAGAAACGTTTAGAAACTATTTAGATAAGAAATTCGACTCCTTTGTTTATTTTTTAATCCAGCAACAGTATACATTTCACTATTAGACACCTTCACTTTAAACTCTGTGGTCTAGGTCTTCTTTTTAATCCCTTTGGGAGCAATTTTTAAAACTGAATAGACTTAATTTTGTTATATACAATAACAGAAAACGAAAATGAAAACGGAAACGTTTAATAATAAATCCATTTTGTTTAAACTTGTTTTTAAAACTTCCAATCATTTGAATTTTTGTCGAAAAAGTTTAAAAAAATGTATTTAAACTCAGAAATGTTGACTGTAGTTTAAAAAATAGACTCAAATTTTGAACAGTGTAGATTGCATTCTAAAGTCGGTCTTTCTGGGTCTTTCTAAAAGAAATCTGTTTATTTCATACATCTTTCCCCTTACTACACCGATCGAAGATTTTGAAAGCCATTGCAATAAATTTTGATGAGCTGAATATTTTGGTAACACTTTTTTTTTTCGGGAAGTTTCCTGAAAGGCGATAGCCCCATCAATCGGTAAACCATTACTCCGCTAATCTTAGTTGTTCGCGTCTTGCTGTTTTTTTTTGGCAGACGTGGCGTTCTATTTTTTTTTAATAACATTAATTAATTTATATTAAGGCCTAAGATCCCACCAGCAGATAGAGAGTCGGCTTTAACGCAAGACCGTCGGTGAAGAAGATGAATAAAATCGAGTTCCTCTCATAAGTTGTTTACAACCTGAACGACAAAACGATGGACACTTCACTTTACTACGATTTAAAAAATCAATTTCAAAAAGATACATAAAAATTTATTGGTTGGATTGTCCCCGCTCGGCTCGAGATTTTATATTAGACTGAACTAGTTACAACTGTAATAAATCATCCAAATAAACATACAACTGTACATAATGCAGTTTCCAATTGCAGATTCAATTGAAACTAGTAAAAAGAAAAGTAAGAAAAAGAAGATTTACTTTAGCGGGATTTTAACTCTCGACATATCTGTTGCTAGCCTTCATTCCTCTCCGTCTCAACTACACTGTCTGTTGGCTTAGCCGATGAATTTAACAATCAACAATATTCGATTTTTCGAACACAACCTTTAAGTGTGGGGCGGAAAAAATGATTCCAGAGCCATACGACCATTGGGGAAATTTTGGCCAGCTTGACGGTCATGAGATAACTTGCCGGATAGTGACAATCGATTTCTGCCTAATTTTGAGCATTAGAAATATAAAACAAAGGCAAATGGTTGTTGGTTTTGCCATCGACGAAAATTTTCCTAGTATCGATGACAATTTTTTCATAGCTGCTTCCCATTTTTTCTTAAACATACTCAATAGCAGGGTGTATAGGTTTTTGAAGAAGGAGGGGATCTGTGGCCAGAATTATTGCTTTCAGCTCACGGAAAAAAGTACTAAACTAAGGTTGAATGTTCCAACGTAAAGATAACATTAGTAACAAGTGTAATGTGGCCATACGGAGGCTGGACATGACGTCAGAGAGGCACGGGCTTGCTAATGAAAATCCACTTGACAGCGGCTTACTTTAACGGGGGGAAGTATTTATTGTGAATACTCTCTTACAGTAACGCCGCTGTAAAGTAATTTTATCGGCTCAGCTGTGTCACTCTGACGTCTTGTGTCGCCACCACGAGCTCAGCCATTTTGGTGTCTGATCTGGAGCGAGTCGGCAGCGTGGAGCGTGTGTCGACTCAAAATAAGAAGACCAAAAAGGAAATCCTGGGTAAGTTTCCATAATATCGTGTCAATATGGCACTAATTGTTGGGATGGGGTTTTTTTTTATTTTTTTGCAGCAGTGTCTCCATAATTTTAAAGCGTTTGTGTCATAACCCCGCATAAAAGGTCCAAGGTGCTTTTGTGGACACAGCCCTCAGCACACGGAAAAACCGTTAGCGGATTGGACGTGCTTTTGTGGACACAGCCCTCAGCACACGGAAAGACCGTTAGCGGATTGGACGTGCTTTTGTGAACACAGCCCTCAGCAGACGGAAAGACCGTTAGCGGATTAGACGTGCTTTTGTGGACACAGCGTCAGCACATGGAAAGACCGTTAGCGGATTAGACGTGCTTTTGTGGACACAGCCCTCAGCACTCGGAAAGACCGTTAGCGGATTGGACGTGCTTTTGTGGACACAGCCCTCAGCAGACGGAAAGACCGTTAGCCAGATTAGACGTGCTTTTGTGGACACAGCCCCTCAGCACATGGAGAGACAATTAAGCGAAAGAAAACTGAGCAAGGTGCTTTTGTGGCCGCCGGCCCCGATAAAAACTACAAAAGGAAAAACAGAGATTGCCAGGTTTTTTTAAATTCGTGTATTGTAGTAGTGTTGTGAAATTTAGACAAATAACCTTAACCTATAAATATTGTATGTACATATTTAGAACAATTATTTAAAACAAACAAAAAAAAACTAAATGCAAAACTTAAATCATATTAATAATCGAACATAAAAGTGTAGTAGATAACATTGGTGTCGTGCATGAAAAAAAAAAAAATTTCTAAAATTAGTATAATTTTTGTGCGTCCACGTCCTGTAGCGGCCGTTTCAGGGTAGTGGGTAGATCTCTCTGAAAATCAGAAAAAAAAACAATTTAAGTGGAAAATTTTATATATATCGTGCAGGCAGTCAATAGTAATCATACACTCAGTATAGTCAAATAATGTCATTGTTACCGTGAGCATAAATCAAGCTTAATAAATGTATTTCATTGTTACCGTTTAAAAAAATTATTAGTTTTTTCGTGTAAGAATGTGGTGCGAGTGAGTTTTTTTCAGGAGGGGTGTCTTCACTCCTTTCCGGGTGGTTTGCTAGTTATTCCGCGAGATGCCCCTGCATTTTGAAGAAAAAAAAATGTAATGATGGCCTTCGATAAAGATGGTCCCACGACCAATCCGACTTGGGAACCTCGACAGCTGAGCTGCCCGGCATCAGGTGCAGGTGGCAGGCCTACTCCCCATCAGGGAGAAACTCTCATTACAAATGGCGCCCAACAAAGGGGCCCGAAAAGGATTCATCCTTTTTGATAGGTCCCGAAAACGTGTTACAAGTACTTGATAAAATTACCAGACTTATTTAAGCCTGACATCAAGATTTGTACACTATTCTTTAAATATTTTTTACAGTTTGTTTTGCTTTTCAATTACTTTGGTATTACGATCGGTGACATTTCTTCGTGTCGTTTGTTGTGAATCAAATCACGCAAAGGAACCTGGTACCAGCTCGTGAATTTCGTATTTAAGGAATTTATTTCTTTTTACGAACCGAAGTTGTCCTATCCAGTCCCTCCTTGCCATTCTATGCAGGAAATAGATCACCTAATGTTAGTTCTTCCTATGCGCTTCGTAAGCTACTTGGTTTATTGTACTCTTGACACTGAGAATTTTAGGATTTGGGTGTTTTAATCATCCTTTCTTAACCTTTGTCTTGTGAGTATGATTAGCCAGATAACTTGTCAATATAAGTCGCATATTATAATTAGCACTTCTTTTTTTCTCTGTCCTTTCTTAATAAAGTAGGTTATTTATTCTTTTCAACTTCGAAATAATGGCGAAAACCTAGAAACCACCCCGATAATGCGAAGACACCCCTATTATTGTCCTTTCAATTGTTTGGTACGTTCGTGCGAAGTAGATAGCACTTTAAATACATATTTGTGTATATTTGTAGTGATTTTGTTATATATTACTTAATATTACGTTATAGTTAGTTTTTGCACCTCAATTCGACATTAATAGAAATAAGCTATGGCCGTAAGACATAGCAACGAGAATTTGCCTGCCATAGTCGATGACGACCCCACACGGTGTGTGATCTGTTCTGCAGACTTTGAGGAAAATGATCAGGCGGTGTTGACACAATGTGCTCACGCCTTTCATGAAGAATGTCTTACTACCTGGGTGAAAACTGATACCTCGTGTCCACTATGCAGACGCTTCGTTCGTATAGAAGCCTTGGACCCATTTAAAATTGAAAAAGATTTATTGTTGGAGAAAAGACGAGCACCACCTCCTACCAATAAAGGCGCAGTGCCTAAGAGACCAGTAACACGTTCTCAAACACGAGACTTACGTGCTACACCACCGTCA
This sequence comes from Microchrysa polita, assembly GCA_949715475.1. Classification (NCBI taxonomy): domain Eukaryota; kingdom Metazoa; phylum Arthropoda; class Insecta; order Diptera; family Stratiomyidae; genus Microchrysa; species Microchrysa polita. The sequence continues at coordinate 93,453,235 of OX454417.1, read as the reverse complement.
CGGTCGACTTCGCTAAACAGAGAAAAAACACCTGTTTCTTTATCAGTCCCTGTTGTATCGGTTTCATCTATACCTCCAGCACCTTCAGTTGCACCCCCAGATCATCTTACAATGGACACTCTACGAGCACAAATCAGCGCTTTAGTAGCTGAAGCTGTTACCCAGCAATTAGCTGCTCTTACAATACAAAGTCGGCAGTCTCATTCGACGGTACCTACACTTCCTTCAAGTAGTGGTAGCACAGGTGTTAGTCACATACATTCAGTGACCCCCGCGCCACCGCCACAACGTACTGATTATTCGTTTCCGCGTCCACCACCTAATAGAGATAGCTTACCGCAACAACATCCTGCAGAAACACAGAGACAAGCTCAATTGCCCCATGAGTTCATGTACAGAAATATCGGAGCTCCAGGCTCAGCGACTAACCATTCTCCAGACTCTTTACCACATTTTGAAAGAGTTTCTACATTTCCACGCCGTTTAGTTACAAGACACAATTCAGACGATAGAACGGCAAAAATAATTGCTGGTTGGAAACTCCATTTTTCTGGAGAAGATCCGAATTTGTCAGTTTCAAAGTTCTTATATCAGCTTCGAACCTTAACTTTCGCTCACCTTAATGGAGATTTGGAGCTAGTAACGCGTTATCTCCATATTATTCTTGTGGGAAAAGCAGCTAATTGGTATTGGCGTTTTCACAGTCTATCAGGCTATGTCAATTGGCACACTTTTTATGAAGCACTGTGCGCTCGATTCAGGGAACGGCTATCAGACTACGATCTCATGGAGTTGATTCGTAGTAGGAAGCAAGGCCCTTCCGAAAAGTTCGATTCTTTTCTTGACAGTGTGATGGGCTTAGTGGACCGCTTGTCTAGACCCCTTCCCGAGTGGGAATTAGTCGAAATTCTAAAAAAGAACGTACTACTTGAGTTTCGACGTGGTCTTGTTTTCGTTCCAGTAAACTCTGTGCATCAGCTGTGCCAGCTAGTTTACAATTGGGAAAACTTAGAGGCTGAGGCGTCCGTCAGTTTACCTAGTCGAGTGCCAACAGGCAAACGCCATATTGCTGAATTGTCCATTATTGGTACCTCACCTAGCGCGGATATAGTATCCGTAGAAGCCATTGACCGTACTACTCTGACTACTTGCTGGAATTGCAAGGAAAATGGCCATTGCTATAAAGATTGTCGGATACCTCTCAAAGTGTTTTGCTTTGGTTGTGGGGCCCCAGACACTTACCGGCCAGATTGTGAAAGATGTAAGCAAAAGTCAAAAAACTGGAAAAGACCGGGGCAGAGCTCCCCTCATCAGCCTCAACACTAACCCTAAAGAATCGCACTTCAGATACCATCACTGTCCCCCAAAAACTTGCTCATTACAGCTTCCGTCCCTTACATCTGCGATGGAAAGCATACCAAGAAGCTCGAAATCGAATTTTCTCTGAAGATCCGCAGTTCTTTTTTCCGCCCAAACGTTCGACGCTGCGACTCCGCAAATTTTGGAGGAATGTCAAACAGAATCGACAGCTTCTGTGCTCAGCAATCTTTCCTAATTCACTCGGAGGCGATATTAGGCCGTACGCCGAAGTTTCTCTTCTCGGGGAAAACATCTCAGGGTTAGTAGATACTGGAGCATCAGTGAGTTGTTTAGCGTCCAGTTTTGCGGAAAAATTTATAAGAGAAAATAAAGCTCCTTGGCAACGTTTTTCCATACCAGTGAAAACTGCTGACGGAACAGCTCAAACGACTATGGGAAGCGTCACCACAGACGTTACATTTAAGGGCAGAACCCAACTTATGACATTTTTAATAGTTCCGGCTCTTGCTCAAGATTTATATCTGGGAGTCGATTTTGTGCTCAAGTTTAATCTAGCCTCCGACTTATTCGCTTCCTCGCTGAAATTGGATTCTTTATGTACTTCCCCGGCTACTTCGACAAAGCAACATCTGCTGACATCCGCGGAACATGCTCAACTCCAAGCTGCCATCGCTTTGTTTCCTTCATTTTCGGTAGAAGGTCTTGGGCGAACCGACATGGTAAAACATGTTATTGATATTGGTGATAACAAACCAATAAAACAACGCCATTACTCGATTTCACCAGCTGTGGAAAAACTGCTTTACGCCGAAATTGACAGGATGCTGGCTTTGGGAGTAATTCAAGAGTCACAAAGCTCCTGGTCATCACCAGTGACGCTGGTGGTGAAACCAGGGAAAGCTCGACTCTGCCTCGACGCACGTAAGCTCAATGCTGCTACGGTAAAGGATGCGTATCCCCTACCTCTAATAGATGGAATACTTGGTCGGCTACCAAAAGCCCAGTGGATTACAAGCCTTGACCTAAAGGATGCCTTTTGGCAAATTCCTCTGGACGAGGCTTCTAAGGACAAAACCGCCTTCACTGTACCGGGGAGGCCGTTGTACCAGTTCGTCACCATGCCATTCGGACTGTGCAACGCGCCTCAAACCATGCAGCGATTAATGGACAAAGTGATTCCGGCACACCTCAAGAATCAAGTCTTTGTCTACCTAGACGATTTATTGCTTATAACTGAAAGCTTCAAAGAGCATCTGGTCCTTCTTCAGGAAGTAGCGCTGTGCATCAGAAAAGCCGGACTCACCATCAATGTGGAAAAGAGCAGGTTCCTGGTGAAGGAGGTGCGCTATCTCGGACACTTGATAGGAGATGGTACCATCCGCACTGACCCCGACAAAGTGCAAGGAATTACGGAATTTCCACTGCCAAAAACTATAAAGCAATTGCGTCGGTTTTTAGGAATGTGCGGGTGGTATCGTCGATTTGTGAGCAACTACGCGTCTCTATCAGCCCCGCTCACGGACATGTTGTCCGCAAAGCGAGCATTCACATGGACAGAAAATGGTATCAAATCCTTTACAGCCCTTAAAGATTCTTTGACTTCCGCACCGGTTCTTCAGAGTCCTAATTTCGAGCGCCCCTTTTCCATTCACTGCGATGCCTGCAACACAGGCATAGGTGCAGTGTTGGTGCAAACAAATGACGAGGGCATAGAGCTCCCTGTGGCTTTCATGTCAAAAAAATTGAACCAGGCCCAGCGCAATTATTCAGTTTCAGAACAGGAGTGTTTGGCGGCAGTTTTGGCCGTAAAAAAATTTCGAGCCTACATTGAAGGTCAGGAATTTGAGATTATCACTGACCATGCTTCTTTAAAATGGCTTATGTCGCAGCGAGATCTAAACGGCAGACTGGCCAGATGGGCACTAAAGTTGCAGGGTTTTTCCTTCTCAATTAAACATCGTAAAGGTAGCCAGCATGTTGTCCCCGACACCTTGTCGCGCATGCATTCGTCTGAAGCTATAGAGTCGCTGAATGTACCCGACTCGAATATGGAAGTAGACTTGACCTCCAAACATTTTAAATCAGATTCATATCGTGCCCTTATAGCGAAGATTGAGAGCAAACAGTCTTTACTTCCAGACTTGAAGGTCATAGATGGTTTTATATATAGGCGTTCGGAATATGCTACCGGTCACGAAAGTCAAGAAGAGAGTTCATGGAAGCTATGGATACCCGAAGAACTCACTATGAATTTAATCGCTCGTTCACATGATCACCCGTTATGTGCTCATGGTGGCATTGGAAAAACTCTCAAGCGTTTACGCAACTTGTATTTTTGGCCTAAAATGGCGCAATCAGTGAAAGAATATGTAGCGAGTTGTGTCAAATGCAAAGAAACTAAAGCTCCAAACCAAATCCTTAGACCTCCAATGGGAAGCTTGTCGATACCGGATCGCATTTTCCAGCGCCTATATGTAGACTTTTTAGGACCATATCCACGTACTAAATCGGGAAACATCGGAGCAATAGTGGTCATAGATCATCTATCAAAATTTTGTTTCATTGAACCGGTTAGGAAGCTATCGGCAGCTAATCTGATAAACTTTCTTGAGAAAAGGATATTCCACATATTTGGAGTTCCGGAGATCTTATTCTCTGACAATGGAGCACAGTTTAAGGCAGCACTATTTGCAAATTTCCTCCAGTCGTACGGGGTGAAGCATATGTTTACAGCCGTGTACTCTCCACAAGCCAACGCATCCGAACGAGTAAATCGGTCAATAGTGGCGGCAATTAGATCTTATGTGGGTCCTGAACAGTCAGATTGGGATGTCACTATATCCTCCATTAATAGTGCATTAAGGTCATCACACCATTCGACCGCCGGTGCTTCGCCTTACTTTGTGGTATTCGGGCAAACCATGGTATCTCATGGGGATTCGTATTCGTTGCTCAGGTCCTTATCGCTGCTTAACGATCCAATAACGTGCACGCTAGCAGACAAGCAAGAACTAGTACGCAGCGATGTTCAACGACGGATCAGGATTGCATTTGACACTAACGCCAAACGATACGATTTGCGGTCAAAACTGATCGAGTATCAACCAGGGGACGTAGTGTACAGACGCAACTTCCGTCAAAGTAAAGTGCAGGAGCATTACAATGCTAAACTTGACCGGAAATTCCTGCCTGCAAGAGTAGATAAACGTGTTGGTAACTCGTGCTATCTATTAACAGACTTATCAGGTAAAGTGTTGGGCACTTTCCATGCGAAAGATATTCGCAGATAACCCTCAGCTGTTTTTATCTTCGCAACTCGCTTCATAAAACCAGCTGCCCTGCTGTAATGTGGCCATACGGAGGCTGGACATGACGTCAGAGAGGCACGGGCTTGCTAATGAAAATCCACTTGACAGCGGCTTACTTTAACGGGGGGAAGTATTTATTGTGAATACTCTCTTACAGTAACGCCGCTGTAAAGTAATTTTATCGGCTCAGCTGTGTCACTCTGACGTCTTGTGTCGCCACCACGAGCTCAGCCATTTTGGTGTCTGATCTGGAGCGAGTCGGCAGCGTGGAGCGTGTGTCGACTCAAAATAAGAAGACCAAAAAGGAAATCCTGGGTAAGTTTCCATAATATCGTGTCAATATGGCACTAATTGTTGGGATGGGGTTTTTTTTTATTTTTTTGCAGCAGTGTCTCCATAATTTTAAAGCGTTTGTGTCATAACCCCGCATAAAAGGTCCAAGGTGCTTTTGTGGACACAGCCCTCAGCACACGGAAAAACCGTTAGCGGATTGGACGTGCTTTTGTGGACACAGCCCTCAGCACACGGAAAGACCGTTAGCGGATTGGACGTGCTTTTGTGAACACAGCCCTCAGCAGACGGAAAGACCGTTAGCGGATTAGACGTGCTTTTGTGGACACAGCGTCAGCACATGGAAAGACCGTTAGCGGATTAGACGTGCTTTTGTGGACACAGCCCTCAGCACTCGGAAAGACCGTTAGCGGATTGGACGTGCTTTTGTGGACACAGCCCTCAGCAGACGGAAAGACCGTTAGCCAGATTAGACGTGCTTTTGTGGACACAGCCCCTCAGCACATGGAGAGACAATTAAGCGAAAGAAAACTGAGCAAGGTGCTTTTGTGGCCGCCGGCCCCGATAAAAACTACAAAAGGAAAAACAGAGATTGCCAGGTTTTTTTAAATTCGTGTATTGTAGTAGTGTTGTGAAATTTAGACAAATAACCTTAACCTATAAATATTGTATGTACATATTTAGAACAATTATTTAAAACAAACAAAAAAAAACTAAATGCAAAACTTAAATCATATTAATAATCGAACATAAAAGTGTAGTAGATAACATTGGTGTCGTGCATGAAAAAAAAAAAAATTTCTAAAATTAGTATAATTTTTGTGCGTCCACGTCCTGTAGCGGCCGTTTCAGGGTAGTGGGTAGATCTCTCTGAAAATCAGAAAAAAAAACAATTTAAGTGGAAAATTTTATATATATCGTGCAGGCAGTCAATAGTAATCATACACTCAGTATAGTCAAATAATGTCATTGTTACCGTGAGCATAAATCAAGCTTAATAAATGTATTTCATTGTTACCGTTTAAAAAAATTATTAGTTTTTTCGTGTAAGAATGTGGTGCGAGTGAGTTTTTTTCAGGAGGGGTGTCTTCACTCCTTTCCGGGTGGTTTGCTAGTTATTCCGCGAGATGCCCCTGCATTTTGAAGAAAAAAAAATGTAATGATGGCCTTCGATAAAGATGGTCCCACGACCAATCCGACTTGGGAACCTCGACAGCTGAGCTGCCCGGCATCAGGTGCAGGTGGCAGGCCTACTCCCCATCAGGGAGAAACTCTCATTACACAAGATATTGTAAACATTTTTCGGAAGGGTAATTTCAGTATGACGGATCTACCAGCAGGTAAAGTGGGCTTCAATTACGCGATAATATTCTTAAAATGCGCTACTGCAGGATAACGATAAAGATAAGAGTTAAATGCATTTCGCTTTGTGATGAAGATTGAAGAACGCTCAGGACTCAAGAAGCAGAAAGCTCAAAGCTCATGTGAACGTATAAATAGGCGAAGGGAAAATTAAAAATTTACAGGTAAATAAAGCAAATCCGTTCGGCGCAAATGTATAAATGTCTTAGTCTGTGGTAACGATTTTTTTTCGCGAAAGATCATAGGTCGAGCCTTAGTCAATAAAATGTACTTTTTAAGGAAGGGGGGGGGGGCGTGAAATATGAGAAGCCTGTTGGCAGTAAATGTGTAAAACCGCCACTGGGGAATTTTGTAAAAAAAAACTGTAACTGAGACAATTTCTTTCATAATAGACGAACCAAAAAAAAATGAATATCTTTGTAGACACCTTAATCTAGCGATATTTTCGTGATAAAAAAAATAGTGGAACCTAAAAAAGGAGCTTTACTATACAATCGATTGGACCCTCTATGGCGACCTTTAGAATCCACTTCGTATTGCAACAAAATAATATAAATAACCTAACATAACCTAAAAAACTTATGAATAGCTCATGGATTCGATTGTAGGAGTGACAATTTAGAATGAATTTACTGTAGTGACGAGGAGATCTTTCAAGTTTTTGAATCGAATGTAACATCTTCCAGTTTATAACTTTCCTTGAAGAATCGTTAAGAGTTGCTTACATTTCACTTCTCTAAAGTCCAGTGGCGTAACGTTTTTTAATTTCTTTACGTTGGAATTCAAAGCTCAAGGGCTCTTTCTTTATAGAGTAGTATTTTAAATTTATTTGATGGTAGTGCCTGCTGACTGGAAATGCGATTCCGCTATCGTTTCTCTATTATTATTATTATTAAAGTTCTCAAAGTTGTATATTTGTTTCAGTGTAATGAAAAAAAGTTTACTCTGCCCCACAAAGGGGTAAGGGAAATTGGAACTTATTACATACTTAATTTAATTTTTTTATGTAATATTTCGCCGTATTGGGTGTGTACCTACACTGACCAGAAATTAAATTATGTAATTGTTTACTTGAAATAAAAATGCGAGAACTTGATCTGGAATTTCGTAAAAATGATTTAAATTTTGTTAATTTGACATTAAAATTCACCAATTGAAAATTTAAATTGTTCAATTTGAATGGAATTTCATTTATCTTATTCAGTAATTCGTCAACATTCAAAACGTGAATGCTTTGTGTGACATGGTTTTTAAGACTTGGAAATATGACTTTGAAAATCGTCAATTTGAAATGTAAATTGAATAATATAACATTTAATTTCACAAATTTGAAATAGAAATTCGTCAGCAAGATTTTAATAGTTATCTATTTGAAATAAAAATTTACCAATAATAGGAGTTCGTCAACAAGATTTGAAGATTTTTAAATTTGATCTGAAATATCGTCAAATTGACGTGGAAATTCGTAAATTTGGTATGAAGTTTCGTAATTTGGTTTGAAAAGTCGTCAACTTGATTTTTTATAACCTGCAATGTGATCTGGAATGTAGTGAATTTAACATGGAAATTCGAGAAAATGATTTTGAATTTGGTTGATTTGTAATGGAAATTCGTCATTACGGTTTGAACATTTGTAAATTTTTAACGTGATTGCTCTTGACCGTTTGCCACCTAACAGTATTTGATCAGCCATCAAACTTGCGATTTCTTTTTTGCATGTTCGTGCAAACCTTCAGCAGTGGCGTATGAAAAAAATCTTTAAAGGGCATGCAGTACAAAACTGATTTGGTCTATTTGTCCCAAAGTATTTTATTTACTGTTCCAACTAACTACATAGACGCCACGTAGGAAAGTGTTATACCGTAGAGAGACGATTATAAAATGTCAATTTGATTTTGATACCACCTAATCAATAGAATTGTCACATTAGCTGAATATGTGGAAGGGCTCGGAAATAAGGTTTCTGATATGAATTGTATCAACGGGTTGTAATCAGTTCTGTATAGTGGAACTGCAAGTGAGGGCGCAGGTTCGAGTTCAACTTTCAAGTGAATACCATAAGATCGCTTTTTGCTTGTTGATGACTTTTATGAAAAAAAACTAGGGGGCTTCGCCCCCTGCTCGCTTCGCTCACCAACCCCCGGGGGCGAAGGCTAATTTCGGGCGCGGCCGAAATTTGGATACCCTTCGCTCACTCTGGGCTAAAATTTTTTCCGGGTGTATATATGACTTGTAAATACAATCAATACAATCCCCCTCATTCTTTTTCTTCCGTCTTGACAAAAGTTTTGTGCTTGGTTGAATTAAGTGGGCAAGTAAAAATATTTACTCGGAAAATGTTATTGGGGTTGCGGGAGCACGACCCCAAAGTACGATTCCATTCGTTTTTAACTTTGTTGTTGCTTTGGTAAAGACACATTAATTCAAGGTTTTGTGAAATGGGTTCAAAAAATGTTTCTTAGAAGAGCCAAAATGGGCGTTCGGTTTGTATGGCCACCCCATGATCCCATAGTCAGATTTGATCAATTCTTAGATATGTATTGTATCATCAAGAGAAACACGTTTGTGTGTAATTTGGTTGAAATTGGTACACACATAAAAAAGTTTGTCTTAGAAGAACCTAATTTGGGGGGTTAGGTTTGTATGGCAGCCCCATGACCCCACTATCCGATTTGATACATTCTTAGATATGTTTTGTGTCATCGAAAGAGATTCATTTGTGTGAAATTTGGTTTAAAGTAATGCACAAATAAAATAGTTTTTCTTAGAAGAACCTAATTTTGGGGGTTAGGTTTGTATGACAGCCCCATGACCCCGTAGTCCGATCCAATCTTATATATGTTTTGTGTCATCCATAGAAACACATTGGTGTGAAATTTGGTTGAAATTGATACACAAATAAAAAAGTTTTTCTTAGAAGGACCTAATTTGGTGAGTTGGGTTTGTATGGCAGCCCCATGAACCCATTGTCCGATTTTACCGATTCAAACATGCAAACTGCCTGCAGCAAAAAGAAGCATTTGTGCAAAATTTCAGCTTCATAGCTTTTAAATTGGCCGAGTAAAACGCGTCGCAACAGACAGACAGACGGACAGACGGACATCGCCCAATCGGCTCCCCAAGTCATGCTGATCATATATGTATACTTTTTATATGGTCGGAGATGCTTCCTTCAATGCGTTACAAACTTCATGACAAAGTTAATATACCCTTTCACTCTATGAGCGAAGGGTATAAAAAGATAAAAAGAAAACAAATCAATAGATGTCGGTAAATCTCTCCTCATATATGCTTAGATTACTGGCCCTAATATTTATTAAGGACCTGTTTGCTACCGTGAATTGTATTTTTTCTGGACTAATAGCGACATAAGAGCGCGTTACTGATGGGTCTTGATGGGTAGGTGGGAATATTGAAATCTATGTGTCTGGCAAAGGTATTCAGATCGAGATCTGTATTCTTTTTTAATTCTTACGTTTTGACAAGACTTTGATATCAATTTGTTTTGTTTGTACCTACACTTTTTGGATACATGTTACCATTTTGCATTAGTATGGAATCTTTAATATCTAATGTCGAATAGTTGACGCTTTGTCTGTGATTAAGTTTTTACTTCCTAATTGTAATGGTATACTTTGGGAAAAAATGGCAAATAAAAATTAAAGCATGCTCGAAATCCTACCAGAGGGAATCGGCAAAAAACTGGTTATCTGATGAAAAATGTCATTTTCTGCGAAATTTGTCCAATTGGCTCAACGAGAAAGTTTCTTAAAAATACAAAAACACAAAATTTTCCTAAAAGTACTATAAATAATTAATTTCAGATTTGCCTCATTCTCGAAATTGATAATTCTTTTAACTCTACTCTAACACTCCCCTATATCGATAAATTGAACGAAAGGCGGAAACGTTTAAATACAATAATTCTACGCCAATATATACCAGCATACCTATAAAATACCATTTGTGTTTGCTTATCCACGCAGCTAATATACACACAATTGAAACTTGTTTTGGTGACCACAAAAGATTCACATAAGCTAAGTAAGTGCATTTTGCACCAACCAGGTGCATCACATCTTGACTCACTCTCCATTTCATGCTACACAGGTTATCTTGCCTCGTCAACTTCTTGAATGGGTAAAAGTTTGTTCCTCATGCTTGAGTTGGAGCACACTCACCACTGTTATTGGGGTATTAGGATCATGTTCGATGACGATGCTAGTTTTTTTCTATAACATACATACAATTTTTTCTCATAGTTAAAATCGCACTTATGTGCAAAAATGCGTGGTATTCAATCTATATAACAAATAGTTGCAATTTCTGGTATATCAGCGTCTTCATCAAAATTGTAGTTGGCACAATAATTATATGGGTATATATAAATGGATGCGCTTGATTTGAAATTTAAACAGTGACTAAGCATTTCACGGGGCGAAATGTTCAATTGTGTATTACAAGCTTAAAATTGTATGGATGTTAAAGGATATTATGCATTTTTTGACGAATAATGTTATGTCATAGAAACGGTAAAAGGAGAGATAATTCACATCACAAGATAGGGTAATCAAACATATTAATTTATATTAATCAAAAACACTTTTTCCTTACTACAATTTATTTCGAATGCAACTTATTTATTTCGAATGCAACTTGCATTCTCTTCAGTGCGAGTGTTTCTGAAGTTTAGATGGCTTGTACATGGTCATTTATTATCAGAATTTTTTTGTTAGATCTACCTGCTTAAAAGGTAAAAAAAGGGGTTCTTCTAAAAAGTGGATCCAGTTTTATGGCACCTGCGCGGCTAGTTTAATGATTCGTGATGGGCAATTTCCTTCGTCGTCGTTGGTCGTTGATCTCCAAGCTTTCCCATGCGCCCAAGTAACAATTTCATCCCTATAATTCTTCGTAGAATATTTTCTTCAAACGATAATAGGGGCACTTTACAGGGTATAAACACTGAATAATAGTCCAATAATGGCATTTGGCGCCGTTTTTTGATTCAATTGAACCTTATTGTAGCACTGAATAACACTTTGAAAGAGACATACATCATATGTCATCATTTTCTGTCATTTTCTCGCGTTTGCAAAAAAAAAAAGAAAAAAAAAAGTCCCGCAGCCAGCGTCGAACCAGCGACTGTCGTACGCAAGTCCGACGACTTAACCACTCGGTCAACCTCACATATAGTCAGCATTGCTCGTAAACACTACAAGTGGTTCGTTGCTTCTATCGAAATGCTCAACACTTCTCCGCAATGCACCTTCTTCGTTATATGTCAACCAGTTGAAGCTAATTAAATTCACACGTTCATCAATAAAATGCAGCCAGTTTCTGGGCTGAGATTATCTTAATTGATTCATAAGTTACGAATGAGTGAGGAAATGTTGGTTTCATGCAATATTTCAATGAATTCAATTCAAGAAACGTGGTGTTCCAGAGCACTTCATAAACGTCAATTCTTTAAAAGATCACAAAGTTCATCCTTCTATAAAACTACGCTGAGCAATTTATTGGATCACACGAATGTCACACTATAAAAATGAAACCGACAGTGCTATAGAAGATGATATGCATGTGTGTGTGTTGATTTCAGTCATGTGTGTTTATGTCATTCAATAAAGAATACGAAGAAGTATTTAATGGAGCATATCTTTTTAGGTTAACGTTTAGAGAAGTGTTATCGAAGTCTTATTGGATGTAGTCGTGAATTGATTATATTAGAACTTTTTAATCTTGCCGAAAAGTGTTTTAAGGAGTTTTTATCGGATCAAAATACTTATATAAGCGATGTCACACGATAAACTGATTTTGTGTTACTATATGAATGTTACAGGATGAAGTGCTTCTTTGAAGTATACGAATTGTTACTTGGGCGTCCAGTCTTGAGGGTTTATTGACTTTACGTAATATCTCGATATCCTCCCAGCTTATGGCGTGTCCTTCGTTTACAATGTGGGCTGCGACCGCTGATTTGATTGTTGCGTTGCTTCTTCGTGCTGCTGTTTCTGCCTATTTCTCATGCTCGTTAAATACTGTCCGGATGAGCCTCTTCGTTTGTCCTACGTATTCCTTGTTACAATCTTTGCACGCGATTTTGTAAATTCCGCTCAGCTCGTCTTTCTTGAGTGGGTCCTTTTCGCTACCTAAAAGAGATTTTAAGCGTGAATTAGCAGTAGATCCTACAATCTGTATATTGAATTTTTTGAGGCGATTTTTTATTTGGTAGAGGAGGTTGGAAGTTGGAACGCTAATGCGAGTTGGTGTGTTGTCCTCAATTTGTGTGTTGAAAAAGGTTGAGTATTGCTTTCTTTCGGTTTGTTTCTGCTTGCGGTAAATCAGTTTCTTGATCGTATCCTCACTATATCCGTTCTTCGTTGCATTTCATTCATTTCATTCTCGTCACCTTCCTTTGTAAGTGGATATGTAATGAGGCGATGGATCATGGAGTTAAACGCTGCCATTTTCTGTGGTACGATGTGGTTTGATGAGTTTGGTATAGTGCGTTGGGTGGTGCTTGGTTTCCGGTAGATTTCGTATGTGAGTATGCTTGCATGCCTTATAATTGTTATATCCGTCCAGCAGCCGTCCGTTTTTCTCGTGCTCTATTGTAAATTTAATGTTCTTATGGATGCTGTTGATCCCCTGTGCCAGGGTGTCCAGATTTTTCGCCTCAACTACGGCGAAGACGTCGTCCACGTACCTATACCAAATCCGAGGCATCATCTCGTTTTCCTCGATTCTCCTTTCAATTTGCGACATGAACATTTCGGTTATTAATGGAGAAAGTGGGTTGCCCATCGCCACTCCCTTCGTCTTTCTAAAAAATCGTCCTCGAAAAGTGAAATAATTTTCATTCATACATAACTCGGCCAGTTTCGTATATTGTGCAACCTTTTTTCGCCATTCAAGCGATCTTCCTTGGCGATTTAGCGATTGTCGAAGTTCGAAGGTACCCTGCCTTACTGGTGTATTTGGGAATAGGGCAGTTACATCAAATGACACCATAACCTCATCTTCTTTAATTTTTCCGTTAGTTGCAAAGCGTTTTTTTATCGAATACTTGCTGTTCGTATCTCCGATTTCCTGGAATTCTTTGATAAGCCATTGTGCGATGTTGTAAGTTGGGGAATTGGTCTCAGCAATGATTTCCCTTAGTTCGTTGCCCGGCTTGTGTATCTTTGGCTGACACCTTATCCGTGGTAGTGAAGGATAAGGCATTCTCAGTTTGGATGCGTTGGGGAATACTAATGTGACTTCTTTGATTGCTCTATCTACCCTCTTTATCGACTCCGGCAATGGGTTGGCACGCAGTTCAAGTTAGTTGCCATTAGATAATTTTTCATTAACTGCATTGTTGTTCCCTTTATCTGCTTTCAGATAAAACACCGGTTTTTCTTTCAAGCTTTTGACTAATCTCTGTTCCGTCCTCGTGATATTCGGTTGTGTGGGCTTGGGGTCGTCGGTTCCCTTTTCAATTACTCGTCGCACGTTTTGCCTAATTGCGTCCTTTACGTCCCCATCTTTCCACATGATGGCTGCTTCAATGTTCACTATTGTCTCCGGTATGGGGTTTATGGCTGGTAGGGAATGCTTTAAGCCTTTATTTAACAGTTTGAGCTCTTGTGGTGTGTATGTGATAGATGACCTATTTATAACAAAATTGTCTATTTCTTGTGGAGAAGGGGCGGGCGTAGTTAGCTTCTCGTCGGCAAGCAGCATTAATTTTTTGTTTTATGATTGTCTTTTTTTAATTCGATGGCATTCGTAGGCTCTGTTAATTTTTGTGATCATTGGGGGTTAATAGGTGCTCCTGTGAGAGACGCATGCTTTGCAAGTTTTAGGTGGTAGCTGTATGCTTAAGGTGGTGTCAGATAGTTAAGCATGCAATTTTTTAATAGAAGTATTGATAAGGTTTGTTTCAAAGTATTTTTCGTCCTTTTTAGATATATGTAATCTGCATTTAATTTTTACTTTATGTGATTTGGGTGAAAGGTTTAGCCGTTTGCATTGGTGTAGAAATTTGATATCTTCGGAAATTTTAGCCATAGTTTTCTTAAACTTCAGTAACTTATTGTAATCTGTGGTATGGTCGGAGGCCATATTCAATCTTATTGATCAGTTTCACCGCTGTTTGTAGCTCATTTTTAATTTATATTAATCAAAAACACTTTTTCCTTACTACAATTTATTTTTCTTTTTGCAAATATATATTTCGAAATAAATTGTAGTAAGGAAAAAGTGTTTTTGATTAATATAAATTAAAAATAAGCTACAAACAGCGGTGAAACCGATCAATAAGATCAATTATATTAGTTAAATATTTCTGTTATGATAGTGCCAACATTTTTCATATAACAAAAAAAAAGTAAAACGAAAAAGTTAAGCGAGAAACCCGACAGAATTTATTTGAAAATAAGGCTCATGCATATGAACTTGGGCTTATATGGATGAGTGGAAATAAATTAAATAGGAACCTTGTGATTTTGATTCAAAACTGATTTTTGCTTGGACTTTGTTGTTTTGGATGGAGAGAGTTGTATTGGCGGAATCGTTGTATTCAATTAAAATAAAGCGTGTTTAACAAGTATGGAATTTTTTTGCTTCACAGGTTTCGGAATTGTCGTTGCCCATAAAACGAAGTATCCCATAAAATACGAGGCATATGCAAACCCTGGATAAGATCTCTTGCAAATCGAGGGAAATTACAAGAAATTGTAACTGTAATTAATTGTAGGGGTTACTGAGAGAATATTTCAAAGCTCAATGTTAAATCATAAAAAAAAATATTTTTAAACTACACCAATATCACATAAAATTACAAAACTGATTCCAAATTTATAAAACTGATTTAAAAATCAGCATTTTTAATAAAGTACTTGAGGGTAGTGTTTTTTCAATTTCTTTTAAGAAAAACCCAGAAAAGTACTAATGGATCTTATGCTAGTTATAAGGTCGTTGATTATACTCAAACACCCCACCATTCCAAAATTTAATTAAAAAATCTAAAACAAAAAAATCGAAGACGCTTAAAAATTAGAATGATTAATGATTATTTCAACACTATACATTTAAGTGCTTTTTGAAATTCGCATATATAGTAAAATGATTAGGAAAAACAAGATCTTCATTACACTCATTTAGTTGAACAATAATTACGATTGAGTATACTCGAGTTGCAGTGAAGCATTTAGATGCTTATAAACAATATTGCACCACGTAACATCTTTAACAAAACAATCAGATGCATTTAATGAATTCAGACTCGATACTTTATTCGGGCCTACTATGCGAAGATTGATGTGCATACAAAAATTTTCTCGCAATGAGCTTTGCTACTGGTCATTGACGTCTACGTACGAACATTGTGAAGTATTTGCATGGACAAACAATATTTAAATATGAAAGGATTGCGGTTTGTGCGCGGTGAAGATGAACTTACAAAAAATAAAAACAAATACGCGAGTACACCTTTCACCGAATTAAACGTATGTGAAAATCATTCACACGGCTCATCACTCATCATAAGGATAGTATGTAGATCTCTTGAATATTATTGTTTGTCTATAATAGCCAATCCAATTCAACCAATAATGGTATTTCAAGACTTAAGTTCAGTAGTCATAAGTAATCAAATCCAATTGCAAGACTTCTTTATCTATCCTTGAAGTGTTTTTGGTCGAGATACCATCATCCATCTTAAACTTAAAAATTGAGCGGTCATTATGCATTATCGCATACGTTAAATAACAAGTAGGCTGTTTTAAATGGTTTGGATCAAGTTACGCAGCTAATGGAGCGCACATAGCGTGTTGATGATTGCATTTAATATTGCAACGAAAACCGCCATCGGTTGAAGCGTCTCCTGAGACGAAATGGATGATTGTGGCATGAGGTTAGTGTTTCATTATGATGGGAATATTTGTGGATCTGTAGTTAGAGAAATATTTAAGTAAGTCGATGAGAGATTCTTAAATTTGTAGTTAGTGTTACGATGGTATAATGTTTTTTTGGTCTATTTTTTTTTGATGCTATTAATTATTGACTTGGATGTTAAAGTTGCAATTACGTGAAGTGTTCTTTGTTCAGTCAACAAATAAAAAAAATATTGACCATAGAACGGTCAAATTTGGCCTAAAAATGTTGCCCATATTGTAGGCGGCTGTATTTCGGAAACGGTGATAGCTAGGACCCTGCACTGAGAAAAAAAATCCTGTAAATTCAAAAAATACGCATATGATTCAAAGAGATTCAAATATGATTTTGCTTCATATTTGTTTCCCTTTGAATCATTGTATAATCCCTTTATTTCATAGACTTTTTAATTCAAACAGATATCCCTTCGAACTAATAAGGTATTCCTTTTGAAAGTCTATCTATAATCACTTTAAATTAAAGTGATACAGTGTCAATTTAATCAGGCCACAACCATAAATCGTAAAGATTTCCTTTTAATTTAAAAGGATGGACTCTTTGTTTTAAATGCATGAACTCAAATTACACCAAAAGGAGTAATTTTCACAGGGTGTTCTTTCCCTGTGAAAATTACTCATAAATGAGTTTTGTATAACTGACCTCGCTATAGGTGTTGGCGACATTTCATTTACCTCTTTACGCTCTAAAATGCATAATAAATTACCTGCCTACAGTGGGATTCGATCCCGCGATCCAATGATTTGAAGACTAACGCGCCTACCTACTACACCACACAGACTATACGGGACGACGTTTATAATTTACACTATACATTGTGACATCGCTCTACCACACTGCCGACCAACTGCGAGTGTAAACAAAAAAAAATCCTATTGAAAATTTGGATTTAAAGGATTTCCCATTAATTTAAAAAGGTTTCCTATTGAAAATTTGGATTTAAAGGATTTCCCATTAATTTAAAATGATTTCCTATTGAAAATTTGGATTTAAAGGATTTCCCATTAATTTAACCCTTTCATGCCCAAATTATGGATTTTAAGCGGAGCATTTTTCTAACAACATTATGTCGTTCAGTAGGCATCTTTTATGATATTTTCTTGAAAAAAAAATTTTAATCGCTATAGTTAACAAATTAGAGCATGATGCCATATGGCATCATTGGGACTGACAGGGCACTTAGCAAGTTCCGTGTGAAAAATGAGATGTTTGGTCGGCAAAAATCCTACTTCGGATTTTTTGTTTGCAGAATGGTTGGTGACGACCCCCAGATTATGGGAAAAAAAGTCCCAACCGATTGGGGGTCCGCAACCTTAAAAAAGGGGGAAAGGGGGAAATGGGGGTCATTTTTCGTTTTTTTGCGAATATTTCAAAAACGACAAAAGGTATAGAAAAATAGTCTGAGAACGAAAAAAACTACATGGAATTGCCTTTGCAATGACATATAACACATTAGAGATCTATTCAATGATTCGGCGCTAGCTTAAAAATAAATTAGAACTTTTTAATTTTATACCTTTTTTAAAAGCCCCATAACTCTTGAAAGAATGTTAGCTCAGCCGTAAAATTTCGTACAAGTATTCACAATAAGTTCAATATTATTTTGAGAGAAACATTGAGTCGCTCCGACCAACGACCCCCATCATCCCCCCCATTTGAATTTGGCGAAAGGAAATGTCCATAACTCCCCCCAAAATTAGAGCAGGGTACTAAATTTTGGTTTATTGCGATTAAGGCTCATAATCACCCCACCTACCAAAAATAAGCTAATTCGGATAAAAACTAAGGGTGCCTTCCATACAGCAAAGCAACTAGCATTTATATGAATAGGGGACTTGGTGATTTGCCTTTCACGCCCAATGATGCCATATGGCATCATGCTCGTGCAAAACCACTTTATAGGGTTTTCCTAAAAAAATATCGAAAAATCGTTTGATTTTCTCTTACAACAACCTCTTTACAAAATAAAACCATCAAAATGATTTGCATAAAATGATTATTATCAGGAAATATGGGGAAATTGATAAATCAATTTTTCGCCTTTACGACAATCGTCAAACCTTCTCTAAAATTTCATTAAAAATATCATCCCAAAACCAAAAATTTCACGCTGGAAAAAATCAACTAGGTATTACACTATTGGGAGAGTCTAATAACACACAAAAAGTTAAAATTTATTTCTTACATTTTGTATGAAAAATCATTAAATTTCATGATGCCATATGGCATCATTGGGAGCGAAAGGGTTAAAAAGAATGAATTTGAATTGAAGCGATATATATTTAAAAGGAAAGGATTATATTTAATAGGAATGTAACTCGATTTTAAAAGGATATCGAGTTAATTTTAAGGGACGTTATTTTTCTCGGTGTGGTTGTTTCACAAAAATGTAGCTCTAAATACGCTCTACATCGACTTTTTCAAAATCCATTTTCGCAAATTTTCACATGAAAGCACAACATTGCCCATTTCTCCGTCAATTTTGATCCAAGAGCAGTCAATTTTGATCCAAGAGCAGTCAAATTTGGCCTAAAAATGTTGCTGACCTTTAAACGGCTGTAACTCGGAAACGGTGATAGCTAGGACCCTGGTTGTTTCACCAAAATGTAGCTAATACGCTCTACATCGACTATTTCAAAATCCATTTTCGAAAATTTTCACTTGAAAACACAAAATTGCTCATATCTCCGTCAATTTTGATCCTAGAGCAGTGAAATTTGGCCTAAAAATGTTGCTGAACCTTAAACGGCTGTAACTCGGAAACGGTGATAGCTAGGACCCTGGTTGTTTCACCAAAATGTAGGTCTAAATACACTCTACATCGACTTTTTCAAAATCCATTTTCGCAAATTTTCACATGAAAGCACAAAATTGCCCATTTCTCCGTCAATTTTGATCCAAGAGCAGTCAAATTCGGCCTAAAAATGTTGCTGAACTTTAAACGGCTGTAACTCGGAAACGGTGATAGCTAGCACCCTGGTTGTTTCACCAAAATGTAGCTCTAAATACGCTCTACATCGACTTTTTCAAAATCCATTTTCGAAAATTTTCACTAGAAAACACAAAATTGCCCATATCTCCGTCAATTTTGATCCAAGAGCAGTCAAATTCGGCCTAAAAATGTTGCTGAACTTTAAACGGCTGTAACTCGGAAACGGTGATAGCTAGCACCCTGGTTGTTTCACCAAAATGTAGCTCTAAATACGCTCTACATCGACTTTTTCAAAATCCATTTTCGAAAATTTTCACTTGAAAACACAAAATTGCCCATATCTCCGTCAATTTTGATCCTAGAGCAGTCAAATTCGGCCTAAAAATGTTGCTGAACTTTAAACGGCTCTAACTCGGAAACGGTGATAGCTAGGACCCTGGTTGTTTCACCAAAATGTAGCTCTAAATACGCTCTACATCGACTTTTTCAAAATCCATTTTCGAAAATTTTCACTAGAAAACACAAAATTGCCCATATCTCCGTCAATTTGGATCCTAGAGCAGGCAAATTTGGCCTAATAATGTTCCTGAACTTTAAACGGCTGTAACTCGGAAACGGTGATAGCTAGGACCCTGGTTGTTTCACCAAAATGTAGCTCTGAATACGCTCTACATCGACTTTTTCAAAATCCATTTTCGAAAATTTTCGCTTGAAAACACAAAATTGCCCATATCTCCGTCAATTTTGATCCTAGAGCAGTCAAATTTGGCCTAAAAATGTTGCTGAACTTTAACTCGGAAACGGTGATAGCTAGGACCCTGGTTGTTTCACCAAAATGTAGCTCTAAATACGCTCTACATCGACTTTTTCAAAATCCATTTTCGCAAATTTTCACATGAAAGCACAACATTGCCCATTTCTCCGTCAATTTTGATCCAAGAGCAGTCAATTTTGATCCAAGAGCAGTCAAATTCGGCCTAAAAATGTTGCTGAACTTTAAACGGCTGTAACTCGGAAACGGTGATAGCTAGCACCCTGGTTGTTTCACCAAAATGTAGCTCTAAATACGCTCTACATCGACTTTTTCAAAATCCATTTTCGAAAATTTTCACTTGAAAACACAAAATTGCCCATATCTCCGTCAATTTTGATCCTAGAGCAGTCAAATTCGGCCTAAAAATGTTGCTGAACTTTAAACGGCTGTAACTCGGAAACGGTGATAGCTAGGACCCTGGTTGTTTCACCAAAATGTAGCTCTAAATACGCTCTACATCGACTTTTTCAAAATCCATTTTCGAAAATTTTCACTTGAAAACACAAAATTGCCCATATCTCCGTCAATTTTGATCCTAGAGCAGTCAAATTCGGCCTAAAAATGTTGCTGAACTTTAAACGGCTGTAACTCGGAAACGGTGATAGCTAGGACCCTGGTTGTTTCACCAAAATGTAGCTCTAAATACGCTCTACATCGACTTTTTCAAAATCCATTTTCGAAAATTTTCACTAGAAAACACAAAATTGCCCATATCTCCGTCAATTTGGATCCTAGAGCAGGCAAATTTGGCCTAATAATGTTCCTGAACTTTAAACGGCTGTAACTCGGAAACGGTGATAGCTAGGACCCTGGTTGTTTCACCAAAATGTAGCTCTGAATACGCTCTACATCGACTTTTTCAAAATCCATTTTCGAAAATTTTCGCTTGAAAACACAAAATTGCCCATATCTCCGTCAATTTTGATCCTAGAGCAGTCAAATTTGGCCTAAAAATGTTGCTGAACTTTAAACGGCTGTAACTCGGAAACGGTGATAGCTAGGACCCTGGTTGTTTCACCAAAATGTAGCTCTAAATACGCTCTACATCGACTTTTTCAAAATCCATTTTCGAAAATTTTCACTTTTCTCTGTCAATTTTGATCCTAGAGCAGTCAAATTTGGCCTAAAAATGTAACTTGAAAACACAAAATTGCCCATATCTCCGTCAATTTTGATCCTAGAGCAGTCAAATTTGGCCTAAAAATGTTGCTGAACTTTAAACGGCTGCAACTCGGAAACGGTGATAGCTAGGACCCTGGTTGTTTCACCAAAATGTAGCTCTAAATACGCTCTACATCGACTTTTTCAAAATCCATTTTCGAAAATTTTCACTTGAAAACACAAAATTGCCCATATCTCCGTCAATTTTGATCCTAGAGCAGTCAAATTTGGCCTAAAAATGTTGCTGAACTTTAAACGGCTGTAACTCGGAAACGGTGATAGCTAGGACCCTGGTTGTTTCACCAAAATGTAGCTCTAAATACGCTCTACATCGACTTTTTCAAAATCCATTTTCGAAAATTTTCACTTTCACAAAATTGCCCATATCTCCGTCAATTTTGATCCTAGAGCAGTGAAATTTGGCCTATAAATGTTGCTGAATCTTAAACGGCTGTAACTCGGAAACGGTGATAGCTAGGACCCTGGTTTTTTCGCCACAATGTAGCTCTAAATACGCTCTACGTCGACTTTTTCAAAATCCATTTTCGAAAATTTTCACTTGAAAACACAAAATTGCCCATATCTCCGTCAATTTTGATCCTAGAGCAGTCAAATTTGGCCTAAAAATGTTGCTGAGCTTTAAACGGCTGTAACTCGGAAACGGTGATAGCTAGGACCCTGGTTGTTTCACCAAAATGTAGCTCTAAATACGCTCTACGTCGACTTTTTCAAAATCCATTTTCGAAAATTTTCACTTGAAAACACAAAATTGCCCATATCTCCGTCAATTTTGATCCTAGAGCAGTGAAATTTGGCCTAAAAATGTTGCTGAACCTTAAACGGCTGTAACTCGGAAACGGTGATAGCTAGGACCCTGGTTTTTTCGCCACAATGTAGCTCTAAATACGCTCTACGTCGACTTTTTCAAAATCCATTTTCGAAAATTTTCACTTGAAAACACAAAATTGCCCATATCTCCGTCAATTTTGATCCTAGAGCAGTGAAATTTGGCCTAAAAATGTTGCTGAACCTTAAACGGCTGTAACTCGGAAACGGTGATAGCTAGGACCCTGGTTTTTTCGCCACAATGTAGCTTTAAATACGCTCTACGTCGACTTTTTCAAAATCCATTTTCGAAAATTTTCACTTGAAAACACAAAATTGCCCATATCTCCGTCAATTTTGATCCTAGAGCAGTCAAATTTGGCCTAAAAATGTTGCTGAGCTTTGATTTTGATCCTAGAGCAGTCAAATTTGGCCTAAAAATGTTGCTGTAACTCGGAAACGGTGATAGCTAGGACCCTGGTTGATTCACCAAAAGGTAGCTCTAAATACGCTCTACATCGACTTTTTCAAAATCCATTTTCGAAAATTTTCACTTGAAAGCACAAAATTGCCCATATCTCCGTCAATTTTGATCCTAGAGCAGTCAAATTTGGCCTAAAAATGTTGCTGAACTTTAAACGGCTGTAACTCGGAAACGGTGATAGCTAGGACCCTGGTTGTTTCACCAAAATGTAGCTCTAAATACGCTCTACATCGACTTTTTCAAAATCCATTTTCGAAAATTTTCACTTTCACAAAATTGCCCATATCTCCTTCAATTTTGATCCTAGAGCAGTGAAATTTGGCCTATAAATGTTGCTGAACCTTAAACGGCTGTAACTCGGAAACGGTGATAGCTAGGACCCTGGTTTTTTCGCCACAATGTAGCTCTAAATACGCTCTACGTCGACTTTTTCAAAATCCATTTTCCAAAATTTTCACTTGAAAACACAAAATTGCCCATATCTCCGTCAATTTTGATCCTAGAGCAGTCAAATTTGGCCTAAAAATGTTGCTGTAACTCGGAAACGGTGATAGCTAGGACCCTGGTTGTTTCACCAAAATGTAGCTCTAAATACGCTCTACATCGACTTTTTCAAAATCCATTTTCGAAAATTTTCACTTGAAAGCACAAAATTGCCCATATCTCCGTCAATTTTGATCCTAGAGCAGTCAAATTTGGCCTAAAAATGTTGCTGAACTTTAAACGGCTGTAACTCGGAAACGGTGATAGCTAGGACCCTGGTTGTTTCACCAAAATGTAGCTCTAAATACGCTCTACATCGACTTTTTCAAAATCCATTTTCGAAAATTTTCACTTGAAAACACAAAATTGCCCATATCTCCGTCAATTTTGATCCTAGAGCAGTCAAATTTGGCCTAAAAATGTTGCTGAGCTTTAAACGGCTGTAACTCGGAAACGGTGATAGCTAGGACCCTGGTTGTTTCACCAAAATGTAGCTCTAAACACGCTCTACGTCGACTTTTTCAAAATCCATTTTCGAAAATTTTCACTTGAAAACACAAAATTGCCCATATCTCCGTCAATTTTGATCCTAGAGCAGTGAAATTTGGCCTATAAATGTTGCTGAACCTTAAACGGCTGTAACTCGGAAACGGTGATAGCTAGGACCCTGGTTTTTTCGCCATAATGTAGCTCTAAATACGCTCTACGTCGACTTTTTCAAAATCCATTTTCGAAAATTTTCACTTGAAAACACAAAATTGCCCATATCTCCGTCAATTTTGATCCTAGAGCAGTGAAATTTGGCCTATAAATGTTGCTGAACCTTAAACGGCTGTAACTCGGAAACGGTGATAGCTAGGACCCTGGTTTTTTCGCCACAATGTAGCTCTAAATACGCTCTACGTCGACTTTTTCAAAATCCATTTTCGAAAATTTTCACTTGAAGACACAAAATTGCCCATATCTCTGTCAATTTTGATCCTAGAGCAGTCAAATTTGGCCTAAAAATGTTGCTGAACTTTAAACGGCTGTAACTCGGAAACCGTGATAGCTAGGACCCTGGTTGTTTCACCAAAATGTAGCTCTAAATACGCTCTACGTCGACTTTTTCAAAATCCATTTTCGAAAATTTTCACTTGAAAACACAAAATTGCCCATATCTCCGTCAATTTTGATCCTAGAGCAGTGAAATTTGGCCTATAAATGTTGCTGAACCTTAAACGGCTGTAACTCGGAAACGGTGATAGCTAGGACCCTGGTTTTTTCGCCACAATGTAGCTCTAAATACGCTCTACGTCGACTTTTTCAAAATCCATTTTCGAAAATTTTCACTTGAAGACACAAAATTGCCCATATCTCTGTCAATTTTGATCCTAGAGCAGTCAAATTTGGCCTAAAAATGTTGCTGAACTTTAAACGGCTGTAACTCGGAAACGGTGATAGCTAGGACCCTGATTGTTTCACCAAAATGTAGCTCTAAATACGCTTTTCATCGACTTTTTCAAAATCCATTTTCGAAAATGTTCACTTGAAAACACAAAATTGCCCATATCTCCGTCAATTTTGATCCTAGAGCAGTCAAATTTGGCCTAAAAATGTTGCTGAACTTTAAACGGCTGTAACTCGGAAACCGTGATAGCTAGGACCCTGGTTGTTTCACCAAAATGTAGCTCTAAATACGCTCTACGTCGACTTTTTCAAAATCCATTTTCGAAAATTTTCACTTGAAAACACAAAATTGCCCATATCTCCGTCAATTTTGATCCTAGAGCAGTGAAATTTGGCCTATAAATGTTGCTGAACCTTAAACGGCTGTAACTCGGAAACGGTGATAGCTAGGACCCTGGTTTTTTCGCCACAATGTAGCTCTAAATACGCTCTACGTCGACTTTTTCAAAATCCATTTTCGAAAATTGTCACTTGAAAACACAAAATTGCCCATATCTCCGTCAATTTTGATACTAGAGCAGTGAAATTTGGCCTAAAAATGTTGCTGAGCTTTAAACGGCTGTAACTCGGAAACGGTGATAGCTAGGACCCTGGTTGTTTCACCAAAATGTAGCTCTAAATACGCTCTACATCGACTTTTTCAAAATCCATTTTCGAAAATTTTCACTTGAAAACACAAAATTGCCCATATCTCCGTCAATTTTGATCCTAGAGCAGTGAAATTTGGCCTAAAAATGTTGCTGAACCTTAAACGGCTGTAACTCGGAAACGGTGATAGCTAGGACCCTGGTTTTTTCGCCACAATGTAGCTCTAAATACGCTCTACGTCGACTTTTTCAAAATCCATTTTTGAAAAATTTCACTTGAAAACACAAAATTGCCCATATCTCCGTCAATTTTGATCCAAGAGCAGTCAAATTTGGCCTTAAAATGTTGCTGAGCTTTAAACGGCTGTAACTCGGAAACGGTGATAGCTAGGACCCTGGTTGTTTCACCAAAATGTAGCTCTAAATACGCTCTACATCGACTTTTTCAAAATCCATTTTCGAAAATTTTCACTTGAAAACACAAAATTGCCCATATCTCCGTCAATTTTGATCCTAGAGCAGTGAAATTTGGCCTAAAAATGTTGCTGAACCTTAAACGGCTGTAACTCGGAAACGGTGATAGCTAGGACCCTGGTTTTTTCGCCACAATGTAGCTCTAAATACGCTCTACGTCGACTTTTTCAAAATCCATTTTCGAAAATTTTCACTTGAAAACACAAAATTGCCCATATCTCCGTCAATTTTGATCCTAGAGCAGTGAAATTTGGCCTAAAAATGTTGCTGAACCTTAAACGGCTGTAACTCGGAAACGGTGATAGCTAGGACCCTGGTTTTTTCGCCACAATGTAGCTCTAAATACGCTCTACGTCGACTTTTTCAAAATCCATTTTCGAAAATTTTCACTTGAAAACACAAAATTGCCCATATCTCCGTCAATTTTGATCCTAGAGCAGTCAAATTTGGCCTAAAAATGTTGCTGAACTTTAAACGGCTGTAACTCGGAAACGGTGATAGCTAGGACCCTGGTTGTTTCACCAAAATGTAGCTCTAAATACGCTCTACATCGACTTTTTCAAAATCCATTTTCGAAAATGTTCACTTGAAAACACAAAATTGCCCATATCTCCGTCAATTTTGATCCTAGAGCAGTCAAATTTGGCATAAAAATGTTGCTGAACTTTAAACGGCTGTAATTCGGAAACGGTGATAGCTAGGACCCTGGCTGTTTCACCAAAATGTAGCTCTAAATACGCTCTACATCGACTTTTTCAAAATCCATTTTCGAAAATTTTCACTTGAAAACACAAAATTGCCCAAATCTCTGTCAATTTTGATCCTAGAGCAGTCAAATTTGGCCTAAAAATGTTGCTGAACTTTAAACGGCTGTAACTCGGAAACAGTGATAGCTAGGACCCTGGTTGTTTCACCAAAATGTAGCTCTAAATACGCTCTACATCGACTTTTTCAAAATCCATTTTCGAAAATGTTCACTTGAAAACACAAAATTGCCCATATCTCCGTCAATTTTGATCCTAGAGCAGTCAAATTTGGCCTAAAAATGTTGCTGTAACTCGGAAACGGTGATAGCTAGGACCCTGGTTGTTTCACCAAAATGTAGCTCTAAATACGCTCTACATCGACTTTTTCAAAATCCATTTTCGAAAATTTTCACTTGAAAATACAAAATTGCCCATATCTCCGTCAATTTTGATCCTAGAGCAGTGAAATTTGGCCTAAAAATGTTGCTGAACCTTAAACGGCTGTAACTCGGAAACGGTGATAGCTAGGACCCTGGTTTTTTCGCCACAATGTAGCTCTAAATACGCTCTACGTCGACTTTTTCAAAATCCATTTTCGAAAATTTTCACTTGAAAACACAAAATTGCCCATATCTCCGTCAATTTTGATCCTAGAGCAGTGAAATTTGGCCTAAAAATGTTGCTGAACCTTAAACGGCTGTAACTCGGAAACGGTGATAGCTAGGACCCTGGTTTTTTCGCCACAATGTAGCTCTAAATACGCTCTACGTCGACTTTTTCAAAATCCATTTTCGAAAATTTTCACTTGAAAACACAAAATTGCCCATATCTCCGTCAATTTTGATCCTAGAGCAGTCAAATTTGGCCTAAAAATGTTGCTGAACTTTAAACGGCTGTAACTCGGAAACGGCGATAGCTAGGACCCTGGTAGTTTCACCAAAATGTAGCTCTGAATACGCTCTACATCGACTTTTTCAAAATCCGTTTTCGAAAATTTTCACTTGAAAACACAAAATTGCCCATATCTCCGTCAATTTTGATCCCAGAGCAGTCAAATTTGGCCTAAAAATGTTGCTGAACTTTAACCGGCTGTAACTCGGAAACGGTGATAGCTAGGACCCTGGTTGTTTCACCAAAATGTAGCTCTAAATACGCTCTACATCGACTTTTTCAAAATCCATTTTCGAAAATGTTCACTTGAAAACACAAAATTGCCCATATCTCCGTCAATTTTGAACCTAGAGCAGTCAAATTTGGCCTAAAAATGTTGCTGAACTTTAAACAGCTGTAACTCGGAAACGGTGATAGCTAGGACCCTGGTTGTTTCACCAAAATGTAGCTCTAAATACGCTCTACATCGACTTTTTCAAAATCCATTTTCGAAAATTTTCACTTGAAAACACAAAATTGCCTATATCTCCGTCAATTTTGATCCTAGAGCAGTAGATTTTGGCCTAAAAATGTTGCCAAAATGTAGCTCTCTTTCAAA
The DNA here is from genome assembly GCA_949715475.1 of Microchrysa polita. Taxonomy (NCBI): domain Eukaryota; kingdom Metazoa; phylum Arthropoda; class Insecta; order Diptera; family Stratiomyidae; genus Microchrysa; species Microchrysa polita. Next base: position 93,425,574 of record OX454417.1, on the reverse strand, counting down.
ATCCATTTTCGAAAATGTTCACTTGAAAACACAAAATTGCCCATATCTCCGTCAATTTTGAACCTAGAGCAGTCAAATTTGGCCTAAAAATGTTGCTGAACTTTAAACGGCTGTTACTCGGAAACGGTGATAGCTAGGACCCTGGTTGTTTCACCAAAATGTAGCTCTTAATACGCTCTTAATCGACTTTTTCAATATCCATTTTCGAAAATTTGCACTTGAAAACACAAAATTGCCCATATCTCCGTCAATTTTGATCCTAGAGCAGTCAAATTTGGCCTAAAAATGTTGCTGAACTTTAAACGGCTGTAACTCGGAAACGGTGATAGCTAGGACCCTGGTTGTTTCACCAAAATGTAGCTCTAAATACGCTCTACATCGACTTTTTCAAAATCCATTTTCGAAAATTTTCACTTGAAAACACAAAATTGCCCATATCTCCGTCAATTTTGATCCTAGAGCAGTCAAATTTGGCCTAAAAATGTTGCTGTAACTCGGAAACGGTGATAGCTAGGACCCTGGTTGTTTCACCAAAATGTAGCTCTAAATACGCTCTACATCGACTTTTTCAAAATCCATTTTCGAAAATTTTCACTTGAAAACACAAAATTGCCCATATCTCCGTCAATTTTGATTCTAGAGCAGTCAAATTTGGCCTAAAAATGTTGCTGAACTTTAAACGGCTGTAACTCGGAAACGGTGATAGCTAGGACCCTGGTTGTTTCACCAAAATGTAGCTCTAAATACGCTCTACATCGACTTTTTCAAAATCCATTTTCGAAAATTTTCACTTGAAAACACAAAATTGCCCATATTCCTGTCAATTTTGATCCTAGAGCAGTCAAATTTGGCCTAAAAATGTTGCTGAACTTTAAACGGCTGTAACTCGGAAACGGTGATAGCTAGGACCCTGGTTGTTTCACCAAAATGTAGCTCTAAATACGCTCTACATCGACTTTTTCAAAATCCATTTTTGAAAATTTTCACTTGAAAACAGAAAGTTGCTCATATCTCCTTCAATTTTGATCCTAGAGCAGTCAAATTTGGCCTAAAAATGTTGTTGAACTTTAAACGGCTGTAACTCGGAAACGGTGATAGCTAGGACCCTGGTTGTTTCACCAAAATGTAGCTCTAAATACGCTCTACATCGACTTTTTCAAAATCCATTTTCGAAAATGTTCACTTGAAAACACAAAATTGCCCATATCTCCGTCAATTTTGATCCTAGAGCAGTCAAATTTGGCCTAAAAATGTTGCTGAACTTTAAACGGCTGTAACTCGGAAACGGTGATAGCTAGGACCCTGGTTGTTTCACCAAAATGTAGCTCTAAATACGCTCTACATCGACTTTTTCAAAATCCATTTTCGAAAATGTTCACTTGAAAACACAAAATTGCCCATATCTCCGTCAATTTTGATCCTAGAGCAGTCAAATTTGGCATAAAAATGTTGCTGAACTTTAAACGGCTGTAATTCGGAAACGGCGATAGCTAGGACCCTGGTTGTTTCACCAAAATGTAGCTCTAAATACGCTCTACATCGACTTTTTCAAAACCCATTTTCGAAAATTTTCACTTGAAAACACAAAATTGCCCATATCTCCGTCAATTTTGATCCTAGAGCAGTCAAATTTGGCCTAAAAATGTTGCTGAACTTTAAACGGCTGTAACTCGGAAACGGTGATAGCTAGGACCCTGGTTGTTTCACCAAAATGTAGCTCTAAATACGCTCTTAATCGACTTTTTCAAAATCCATTTTCGAAAATTTTCACTTGAAAACACAAAAGTGCCCATATCTCCGTCAATTTTGATCCTAGAGCAGTCAAATTTGGCCTAAAAATGTTGCTGTAACTCGGAAACGGTGATAGCTAGGACCCTGGTTGTTTCACCAAAATGTTGCTCTAAATACGCTCTACATCGACTTTTTCAAAATCCATTTTCGAAAATTTTCACTTGAAAACACAAAATTGCCCATATCTCCGTCAATTTTGAACCTAGAGCAGTCAAATTTGGCCTAAAAATGTTGCTGAACTTTAAACGGCTGTAACTCGGAAACGGTGATAGCTAGGACCCTGGTTGTTTCACCAAAATGTAGCTCTAAATACGCTCTACATCGACTTTTTCAAAATCCATTTTCGAAAATTTTCACTTGAAAACACAAAATTGCCCATATCTCCGTCAATTTTGATCCTAGAGCAGTCAAATTTGGCCTAAAAATGTTGCTGTAACTCGGAAACGGTGATAGCTAGGACCCTGGTTGTTTTACCTAAATGTTGCTCTAAATACGCTCTACATCGACTTTTTCAAAACCCATTTTCGAAAATTTTCACTTGAAAACACAAAATTGCCCATATCTCCGTCAATTTTGATCCTAGAGCAGTCAAATTTGGCCTAAAAATGTTGCTGTAACTCGGAAACGGTGATAGCTAGGACCCTGGTTGTTTCACCAAAATGTTGCTCTAAATACGCTCTACATCGACTTTTTCAAAATCCATTTTCGAAAATTTTCACTTGAAAACACAAAATTGCCCATATCTCCGTCAATTTTGAACCTAGAGCAGTCAAATTTGGCCTAAAAATGTTGCTGAACTTTAAACGGCTGTAACTCGGAAACGGTGATAGCTAGGACCCTGGTTGTTTCACCAAAATGTAGCTCTAAATACGCTCTACATCGACTTTTTCAAAATCCATTTTCGAAAATGTTCACTTGAAAACACAAAATTGCCCATATCTCCGTCAATTTTGAACCTAGAGCAGTCAAATTTGGCCTAAAAATGTTGCTGAACTTTAAACGGCTGTAACTCGGAAACGGTGATAGCTAGGACCCTGGTTGTTTCACCAAAATGTAGCTCTAAATACGCTCTACATCGACTTTTTCAAAATCCATTTTCGAAAATTTTCACTTGATAACACAAAATTGCCCATATCTCCGTCAATTTGGATCCTAGAGCAGTCAAATTTGGCCTAAAAATGTTGCTGTAACTCGGAAACGGTGATAGCTAGGACCCTGGTTGTTTTACCTAAATGTTGCTCTAAATACGCTCTACATCGACTTTTTCAAAATCCATTTTTGAAAATTTTCACTTGAAAACAGAAAGTTGCTCATATCTCCGTCAATTTTGATCCTAGAGCAGTCAAATTTGGCCTAAAAATGTTGCTGAACTTTAAACGGCTGTAACTCGGAAACGGTGATAGCTAGGACCCTGGTTGTTTCACCAAAATGTAGCTCTAAATACGCTCTTAATCGACTTTTTCAAAATCCATTTTCGAAAATTTTCACTTGAAAACACAAAAGTGCCCATATCTCCGTCAATTTTGATCCTAGAGCAGTCAAATTTGGCCTAAAAATGTTGCTGTAACTCGGAAACGGTGATAGCTAGGACCCTGGTTGTTTTACCTAAATGTTGCTCTAAATACGCTCTACATCGACTTTTTCAAAATCCATTTTTGAAAATTTTCACTTGAAAACAGAAAGTTGCTCATATCTCCTTCAATTTTGATCCTAGAGCAGTCAAATTTGGCCTAAAAATGTTGCTAAACTTTAAACGGCTGTAACTCGGAAACGGTGATAGCTATGACCCTGGTTGTTTCACCAAAATGTAGCTCTAAATACGCTCTTAATCGACTTTTTCAAAATCCATTTTCGAAAATTTTCACTTGAAAACACAAAATTGCCCATATCTCCGTCAATTTTGATCCTAGAGCAGTCAAATTTCGCCTAAAAATGTTGCTGAACTTTAAACGGCTGTAACTCGGAAACGGTGATAGCTAGGACCCTGGTTGTTTCACCAAAATGTAGCTCTAAATACGCTCTTAATCGACTTTTTCAAAATCCATTTTCGAAAATTTTCACTTGAAAACACAAAATTGCCCATATCTCCGTCAATTTTGATCCTAGAGCAGTCAAATTTGGCCTAAAAATGTTGCTGAACTTTAAACGGCTGTAACTCGGAAACGGTGATAGCTAGGACCCTGGTTGTTTCACCAAAATGTAGCTCTAAATACGATCTACATCGACTTTTTCAAAATCCATTTTCAAAAATTTTCACTTGAAAACACAAAATTGCCCATATCTCCTTCAATTTTGATCCTAGAGCAGTCAAATTTCGCCTAAAAATGTTGCTGAACTTTAAACGGCTGTAACTCGGAAACGGTGATAGCTAGGACCCTGGTTGTTTCACCAAAATGTAGCTCTAAATACGCTCTACATCGACTTTTTCAAAATCCATTTTCGAAAATGTTCACTTGAAAACACAAAATTGCCCATATCTCCGTCAATTTTGATCCTAGAGCAGTCAAATTTGGCATAAAAATGTTGCTGAACTTTAAACGGCTGTAATTCGGAAACGGCGATAGCTAGGACCCTGGTTGTTTCACCAAAATGTAGCTCTAAATACGCTCTACATCGACTTTTTCAAAACCCATTTTCGAAAATTTTCACTTGAAAACACAAAATTGCCCATATCTCCGTCAATTTTGATCCTAGAGCAGTCAAATTTGGCCTAAAAATGTTGCTGTAACTCGGAAACGGTGATAGCTAGGACCCTGGTTGTTTCACCAAAATGTAGCTCTAAATACGCTCTACATCGACTTTTTCAAAATCCATTTTCGAAAATTTTCACTTGAAAACACAAAATTGCCCATATCTCCGTCAATTTTGATCCTAGAGCAGTCAAATTTGGCCTAAAAATGTTGCTGTAACTCGGAAACGGTGATAGCTAGGACCCTGGTTGTTTTACCTAAATGTTGCTCTAAATACGCTCTACATCGACTTTTTCAAAACCCATTTTCGAAAATTTTCACTTGAAAACACAAAATTGCCCATATCTCCGTCAATTTTGATCCTAGAGCAGTCAAATTTGGCCTAAAAATGTTGCTGTAACTCGGAAACGGTGATAGCTAGGACCCTGGTTGTTTCACCAAAATGTTGCTCTAAATACGCTCTACATCGACTTTTTCAAAATCCATTTTCGAAAATTTTCACTTGAAAACACAAAATTGCCCATATCTCCGTCAATTTTGAACCTAGAGCAGTCAAATTTGGCCTAAAAATGTTGCTGAACTTTAAACGGCTGTAACTCGGAAACGGTGATAGCTAGGACCCTGGTTGTTTCACCAAAATGTAGCTCTAAATACGCTCTACATCGACTTTTTCAAAATCCATTTTCGAAAATGTTCACTTGAAAACACAAAATTGCCCATATCTCCGTCAATTTTGAACCTAGAGCAGTCAAATTTGGCCTAAAAATGTTGCTGAACTTTAAACGGCTGTAACTCGGAAACGGTGATAGCTAGGACCCTGGTTGTTTCACCAAAATGTAGCTCTAAATACGCTCTACATCGACTTTTTCAAAATCCATTTTCGAAAATTTTCACTTGATAACACAAAATTGCCCATATCTCCGTCAATTTGGATCCTAGAGCAGTCAAATTTGGCCTAAAAATGTTGCTGTAACTCGGAAACGGTGATAGCTAGGACCCTGGTTGTTTTACCTAAATGTTGCTCTAAATACGCTCTACATCGACTTTTTCAAAATCCATTTTTGAAAATTTTCACTTGAAAACAGAAAGTTGCTCATATCTCCTTCAAATTTGATCCTAGAGCAGTCAAATTTGGCCTAAAAATGTTGCTGAACTTTAAACGGCTGTAACTCGGAAACGGTGATAGCTATGACCCTGGTTGTTTCACCAAAATGTAGCTCTAAATACGCTCTTAATCGACTTTTTCAAAATCCATTTTCGAAAATTTTCACTTGAAAACACAAAATTGCCCATATCTCCGTCAATTTTGATCCTAGAGCAGTCAAATTCCGCCTAAAAATGTTGCTGAACTTTAAACGGCTGTAACTCGGAAACGGTGATAGCTAGGACCCTGGTTGTTTCACCAAAATGAAGCTCTAAATACGCTCTTAATCGACTTTTTCAAAATCCATTTTCGAAAATTTTCCCTTGAAAACACAAAATTGCCCATATCTCCGTCAATTTTGATCCTAGAGCAGTCAAATTTGGCCTAAAAATGTTGCTGAACTTTAAACGGCTGTAACTCGGAAACGGTGATAGCTAGGACCCTGGTTGTTTCACCAAAATGTAGCTCTAAATACGCTCTTAATCGACTTTTTCAAAATCCATTTTCGAAAATTTTCACTTGAAAACACAAAAGTGCCCATATCTCCGTCAATTTTGATCCTAGAGCAGTCAAATTTGGCCTAAAAATGTTGCTGTAACTCGGAAACGGTGATAGCTAGGACCCTGGTTGTTTTACCTAAATGTTGCTCTAAATACGCTCTACATCGACTTTTTCAAAATCCATTTTTGAAAATTTTCACTTGAAAACAGAAAGTTGCTCATATCTCCTTCAATTTTGATCCTAGAGCAGTCAAATTTGGCCTAAAAATGTTGCTAAACTTTAAACGGCTGTAACTCGGAAACGGTGATAGCTATGACCCTGGTTGTTTCACCAAAATGTAGCTCTAAATACGCTCTTAATCGACTTTTTCAAAATCCATTTTCGAAAATTTTCACTTGAAAACACAAAATTGCCCATATCTCCGTCAATTTTGATCCTAGAGCAGTCAAATTTCGCCTAAAAATGTTGCTGAACTTTAAACGGCTGTAACTCGGAAACGGTGATAGCTAGGACCCTGGTTGTTTCACCAAAATGTAGCTCTAAATACGCTCTTAATCGACTTTTTCAAAATCCATTTTCGAAAATTTTCACTTGAAAACACAAAATTGCCCATATCTCCGTCAATTTTGATCCTAGAGCAGTCAAATTTGGCCTAAAAATGTTGCTGAACTTTAAACGGCTGTAACTCGGAAACGGTGATAGCTAGGACCCTGGTTGTTTCACCAAAATGTAGCTCTAAATACGATCTACATCGACTTTTTCAAAATCCATTTTCAAAAATTTTCACTTGAAAACACAAAATTGCCCATATCTCCTTCAATTTTGATCCTAGAGCAGTCAAATTTGGCCTAAAAATGTTGCTGAACTTTAAACGGCTGTAACTCGGAAACGGTGATAGCTAGGACCCTGGTTGTTTCACCAAAATGTAGCTCTAAATACGCTCTACATCGACTTTTTCAAAATCCATTTTTGAAAATTTTCACTTGAAAACAGAAAGTTGCTCATATCTCCTTCAATTTTGATCCTAGAGCAGTCAAATTTGGCCTAAAAATGTCGTTGAACTTTAAACGGCTGTAACTCGGAAACGGTGATAGCTAGGACCCTGGTTGTTTCACCAAAATGTAGCTCTAAATACGCTCTGCATCGACTTTTTCAAAATCCATTTTCGAAAATGTTCACTTGAAAACACAAAATTGCCCATATCTCCGTCAATTTTGATCCTAGAGCAGTCAAATTTGGCCTAAAAATGTTGCTGAACTTTAAACGGCTGTAACTCGGAAACGGTGATAGCTAGGACCCTGGTTGTTTCACCAAAATGTAGCTCTAAATACGCTCTACATCGACTTTTTCAAAATCCATTTTCGAAAATGTTCACTTGAAAACACAAAATTGCCCATATCTCCGTCAATTTTGATCCTAGAGCAGTCAAATTTGGCATAAAAATGTTGCTGAACTTTAAACGGCTGTAATTCGGAAACGGCGATAGCTAGGACCCTGGTTGTTTCACCAAAATGTAGCTCTAAATACGCTCTACATCGACTTTTTCAAAACCCATTTTCGAAAATTTTCACTTGAAAACACAAAATTGCCCATATCTCCGTCAATTTTGATCCTAGAGCAGTCAAATTTGGCCTAAAAATGTTGCTGTAACTCGGAAACGGTGATAGCTAGGACCCTGGTTGTTTCACCAAAATGTTGCTCTAAATACGCTCTACATCGACTTTTTCAAAATCCATTTTCGAAAATTTTCACTTGAAAACACAAAATTGCCCATATCTCCGTCAATTTTGAACCTAGAGCAGTCAAATTTGGCCTAAAAATGTTGCTGAACTTTAAACGGCTGTAACTCGGAAACGGTGATAGCTAGGACCCTGGTTGTTTCACCAAAATGTAGCTCTAAATACGCTCTACATCGACTTTTTCAAAATCCGTTTTCGAAAATTTTCACTTGAAAACACAAAATTGCCCATATCTCCGTCAATTTTGATCCTAGAGCAGTCAAATTTGGCCTAAAAATGTTGCTGTAACTCGGAAACGGTGATAGCTAGGACCCTGGTTGTTTTACCTAAATGTTGCTCTAAATACGCTCTACATCGACTTTTTCAAAACCCATTTTCGAAAATTTTCACTTGAAAACACAAAATTGCCCATATCTCCGTCAATTTTGATCCTAGAGCAGTCAAATTTGGCCTAAAAATGTTGCTGTAACTCGGAAACGGTGATAGCTAGGACCCTGGTTGTTTCACCAAAATGTTGCTCTAAATACGCTCTACATCGACTTTTTCAAAATCCATTTTCGAAAATTTTCACTTGAAAACACAAAATTGCCCATATCTCCGTCAATTTTGAACCTAGAGCAGTCAAATTTGGCCTAAAAATGTTGCTGAACTTTAAACGGCTGTAACTCGGAAACGGTGATAGCTAGGACCCTGGTTGTTTCACCAAAATGTAGCTCTAAATACGCTCTACATCGACTTTTTCAAAATCCATTTACGAAAATGTTCACTTGAAAACACAAAATTGCCCATATCTCCGTCAATTTTGAACCTAGAGCAGTCAAATTTGGCCTAAAAATGTTGCTGAACTTTAAACGGCTGTAACTCGGAAACGGTGATAGCTAGGACCCTGGTTGTTTCACCAAAATGTAGCTCTAAATACGCTCTACATCGACTTTTTCAAAATCCATTTTCGAAAATTTTCACTTGAAAACACAAAATTGCCCATATCTCCGTCAATTTTGATCCTAGAGCAGTCAAATTTCGCCTAAAAATGTTGCTGAACTTTAAACGGCTGTAACTCGGAAACGGTGATAGCTAGGACCCTGGTTGTTTCACCAAAATGTAGCTCTAAATACGCTCTTAATCGACTTTTTCAAAATCCATTTTCGAAAATTTTCACTTGAAAACACAAAATTGCCCATATCTCCGTCAATTTTGATCCTAGAGCAGTCAAATTTCGCCTAAAAATGTTGCTAAACTTTAAACGGCTGTAACTCGGAAACGGTGATAGCTATGACCCTGGTTGTTTCACCAAAATGTAGCTCTAAATACGCTCTTAATCGACTTTTTCAAAATCCATTTTCGAAAATTTTCACTTGAAAACACAAAATTGCCCATATCTCCGTCAATTTTGATCCTAGAGCAGTCAAATTTCGCCTAAAAATGTTGCTGAACTTTAAACGGCTGTAACTCGGAAACGGTGATAGCTAGGACCCTGGTTGTTTCACCAAAATGTAGCTCTAAATACGCTCTTAATCGACTTTTTCAAAATCCATTTTCGAAAATTTTCACTTGAAAACACAAAAGTGCCCATATCTCCGTCAATTTTGATCCTAGAGCAGTCAAATTTGGCCTAAAAATGTTGCTGTAACTCGGAAACGGTGATAGCTAGGACCCTGGTTGTTTTACCTAAATGTTGCTCTAAATACGCTCTACATCGACTTTTTCAAAATCCATTTTCGAAAATTTTCACTTGAAAACACAAAATTGCCCATATCTCCGTCAATTTTGATCCTAGAGCAGTCAAATTTGGCCTAAAAATGTTGCTAAACTTTAAACGGCTGTAACTCGGAAACGGTGATAGCTATGACCCTGGTTGTTTCACCAAAATGTAGCTCTAAATACGCTCTTAATCGACTTTTTCAAAATCCATTTTCGAAAATTTTCACTTGAAAACACAAAATTGCCCATATCTCCGTCAATTTTGATCCTAGAGCAGTCAAATTTCGCCTAAAAATGTTGCTGAACTTTAAACGGCTGTAACTCGGAAACGGTGATAGCTAGGACCCTGGTTGTTTCACCAAAATGTAGCTCTAAATACGCTCTTAATCGACTTTTTCAAAATCCATTTTCGAAAATTTTCACTTGAAAACACAAAATTGCCCATATCTCCGTCAATTTTGATCCTAGAGCAGTCAAATTTCGCCTAAAAATGTTGCTGAACTTTAAACGGCTGTAACTCGGAAACGGTGATAGCTAGGACCCTGGTTGTTTCACCAAAATGTAGCTCTAAATACGCTCTTAATCGACTTTTTCAAAATCCATTTTCGAAAATTTTCACTTGAAAACACAAAATTGCCCATATCTCCGTCAATTTTGATCCTAGAGCAGTCAAATTTGGCCTAAAAATGTTGCTGAACTTTAAACGGCTGTAACTCGGAAACGGTGATAGCTAGGACCCTGGTTGTTTCACCAAAATGTAGCTCTAAATACGCTCTTAATCGACTTTTTCAAAATCCATTTTCGAAAATTTTCACTTGAAAACACAAAAGTGCCCATATCTCCGTCAATTTTGATCCTAGAGCAGTCAAATTTGGCCTAAAAATGTTGCTGTAACTCGGAAACGGTGATAGCTAGGACCCTGGTTGTTTTACCTAAATGTTGCTCTAAATACGCTCTACATCGACTTTTTCAAAATCCATTTTTGAAAATTTTCACTTGAAAACAGAAAGTTGCTCATATCTCCTTCAATTTTGATCCTAGAGCAGTCAAATTTGGCCTAAAAATGTTGCTAAACTTTAAACGGCTGTAACTCGGAAACGGTGATAGCTATGACCCTGGTTGTTTCACCAAAATGTAGCTCTAAATACGCTCTTAATCGACTTTTTCAAAATCCATTTTCGAAAATTTTCACTTGAAAACACAAAATTGCCCATATCTCCGTCAATTTTGATCCTAGAGCAGTCAAATTTCGCCTAAAAATGTTGCTGAACTTTAAACGGCTGTAACTCGGAAACGGTGATAGCTAGGACCCTGGTTGTTTCACCAAAATGTAGCTCTAAATACGCTCTTAATCGACTTTTTCAAAATCCATTTTCGAAAATTTTCACTTGAAAACACAAAATTGCCCATATCTCCGTCAATTTTGATCCTAGAGCAGTCAAATTTCGCCTAAAAATGTTGCTGAACTTTAAACGGCTGTAACTCGGAAACGGTGATAGCTAGGACCCTGGTTGTTTCACCAAAATGTAGCTCTAAATACGCTCTTAATCGACTTTTTCAAAATCCATTTTCGAAAATTTTCACTTGAAAACACAAAATTGCCCATATCTCCGTCAATTTTGATCCTAGAGCAGTCAAATTTGGCCTAAAAATGTTGCTGAACTTTAAACGGCTGTAACTCGGAAACGGTGATAGCTAGGACCCTGGTTGTTTCACCAAAATGTAGCTCTAAATACGATCTACATCGACTTTTTCAAAATCCATTTTCAAAAATTTTCACTTGAAAACACAAAATTGCCCATATCTCCGTCAATTTTGAACCTAAAGCAGTCAAATTTGGCCTAAAAATGTTGCTGAACTTTAAACGGCTGTTACTCGGAAACGGTGATAGCTAGGACCCTGGTTTTTTCACCAAAATGTAGCTCTAAATACGCTCTACATCGACTTTTTCAAAATCCATTTTCGAAAATTTTCACTTGAAAACACAAAATTGCCCATATCTCCGTCAATTTTGATCCTAGAGCAGTCAAATTTGGCCTAAAAATGTTGCTGTAACTCGGAAACGGTGATAGCTAGGACCCTGGTTGTTTTATCTAAATGTTGCTCTAAATACGCTCTACATCGACTTTTTCAAAATCCATTTTTGAAAATTTTCACTTGAAAACAGAAAGTTGCTCATATCTCCTTCAATTTTGATCCTAGAGCAGTCAAATTTGGCCTAAAAATGATGCTAAACTTTAAACGGCTGTAACTCGGAAACGGTGATAGCTATGACCCTGGTTATTTCACCAAAATGTAGCTCTAAATACGCTCTTAATCGACTTTTTCAAAATCCATTTTCGAAAATTTTCACTTGAAAACACAAAATTGCCCATATCTCCGTCAATTTTGATCCTAGAGCAGTCAAATTTGGCCTAAAAATGTTGCTGAACTTTAAACGGCTGTAACTTGGAAACGGTGATAGCTAGGACCCTGGTTGTTTCACCAAAATGTAGCTCTAAATACGCTCTACATCGACTTTTTCAAAATCCATTTTTGAAAATTTTCACTTGAAAACAGAAAGTTGCCCATATCTCCTTCAATTTTGATCCTAGAGCAGTCAAATTTGGCCTAAAAATGTTGCTGAACTTTAAACGGCTGTAACTCGGAAACGGTGATAGCTAGGATCCTGGTTGTTTCACCAAAATGTAGCTCTAAATACGCTCTACATCGACTTTTTCAAAATCCATTTTCGAAAATTTTCACTTGAAAACACAAAGTTGCCCATATCTCTGTCAATTTTGATCCTAGAGCAGTCAAATTTGGCCTAAAAATGTTGCTGAACTTTAAACGGCTGTAACTCGGAAACGGTGATAGCTAGGACCCTGGTTGTTTCACCAAAATGTAGCTCTAAATACGCTCTACATCGACTTTTTCAAAATCCATTTTCGAAAATTTTCACTTGAAAACACAAAATTGCCCATATCTCCGTCAATTTTGATCCTAGAGCAGTCAAATTTGGCCTAAAAATGTTGCTGAACTTTAAACGGCTGTAACTCGGAAACGGTGATAGCTAGGATCCTGGTTGTTTCACCAAAATGTAGCTCTAAATACGCTCTACATCGACTTTTTCAAAATCCATTTTCGAAAATTTTCACTTGAAAACACAAAATTGCCCATATCTCTGTCAATTTTGATCCTAGAGCAGTCAAATTTGGCCTAAAAATGTTGCTGAACTTTAAACGGCTGTAACTCGTAAACGGTGATAGCTAGGACCCTTGTTGTTTCACCAAAATGTAGCTCTAAATACGCTCTACATCGACTTTTTCAAAACCCATTTTCGAAAATTTTCACTTGAAAACACAAAAGTGCCCATATCTCCGTCAATTTTGATCCTAGAGCAGTCAAATTTGGCCTAAAAATGTTGCTGAACTTTAAACGGCTGTAACTCGGAAACGGTGATAGCTAGGACCCTGGTTGTTTCACCAAAATGTAGCTCTAAATACGCTCTACATCGACTTTTTCAAAATCCATTTTCGAAAATTTTCACTTGAAAACACAAAATTGCCCATATCTCCGTCAATTTTGATCCTAGAGCAGTCAAATTTGGCCTAAAAATGTTACAGTAACTCGGAAACGGTGATAGCTAGGACCCTGGTTGTTTTACCTAAATGTTGCTCTAAATACGCTCTACATCGACTTTTTCAAAATCCATTTTTGAAAATTTTCACTTGAAAACAGAAAGTTGCTCATATATCCTTCAATTTTGATCCTAGAGCAGTCAAATTTGGCCTAAAAATGTTGCTGAACTTTAAACGGCTGTAACTCGGAAACGGTGATAGCTATGACCCTGGTTGTTTCACCAAAATGTAGCTCTAAATACGCTCTTAATCGACTTTTTCAAAATCCATTTTCGAAAATTTTCACTTGAAAACTCAAAATTGCCCATATCTCCGTCAATTTTGATCCTAGAGCAGTCAAATTTGGCCTAAAAATGTTGCTGAACTTTAAACGGCTGTAACTCGGAAACGGTGATAGCTAGGACCCTTGTTGTTTCACCAAAATGTAGCTCTAAATACGCTCTACATCGACTTTTTCAAAACCCATTTTCGAAAATTTTCACTTGAAAACACAAAATTGCCCATATCTCTGTCAATTTTGATCCTAGAGCAGTCAAATTTGGCCTAAAAATGTTGCTGAATTTTAAACGGCTGTAACTCGGAAACGGTGATAGCTAGGACCCTGGTTGTTTCACCAAAATGTAGCTCTAAATACGCTCTACATCGACTTTTTCAAAATCCATTTTCGAAAATTTTCACTTGAAAACACAAAATTGCCCATATCTCCGTCAATTTTGATCCTAGAGCAGTCAAATTTGGCCTAAAAATGTTGCTGTAACTCGGAAACGGTGATAGCTAGGACCCTGGTTGTTTTACCTAAATGTTGCTCTAAATACGCTCTACATCGACTTTTTCAAAATCCATTTTTGAAAATTTTCACTTGAAAACAGAAAGTTGCTCATATCTCCTTCAATTTTGATCCTAGAGCAGTCAAATTTGGCCTAAAAATGTTGCTGAACTTTAAACGGCTGTAACTCGGAAACGGTGATAGCTATGACCCTGGTTGTTTCACCAAAATGTAGCTCTAAATACGCTCTTAATCGACTTTTTCAAAATCCATTTTCGAAAATTTTCACTTTAAAACACAAAATTGCCATATCTCCGTCAATTTTGATCCTAGAGCAGTCAAATTTGGCCTAAAAATGTTGCTGAACTTTAAACGGCTGTAACTCGGAAACGGTGATAGCTAGGACCCTGGTTGTTTCACCAAAATGTAGCTCTAAATACGATCTACATCGACTTTTTCAAAATCCATTTTCAAAAATTTTCACTTGAAAACACAAAATTGCCCATATCTCCGTCAATTGTGAACCTAAAGCAGTCAAATTTGGCCTAAAAATGTTGCTGAACTTTAAACGGCTGTTACTCGGAAACGGTGATAGCTAGGACCCTGGTTGTTTCACCAAAATGTAGCTCTAAATACGCTCTTAATCGACTTTTTCAAAATCCATTTTCGAAAATTTTCACTTGAAAACACAAAATTGCCCATATCTCCGTCAATTTTGATCCTAGAGCAGTCAAATTTGGCCTAAAAATGTTGCTGAACTTTAAACGGCTGTAACTCGGAAACGGTGATAGCTAGGACCCTGGTTGTTTCACCAAAATGTAGCTCTAAATACGCTCTACATCGACTTTTTCAAAATCCATTTTTGAAAATTTTCACTTGAAAACAGAAAGTTGCCCATATCTCCTTCAATTTTGATCCTAGAGCAGTCAAATTTGGCCTAAAAATGTTGCTGAACTTAAAACGGCTGTAACTCGGAAACGGTGATAGCTAGGACCCTGGTTGTTTCACCAAAATGTTGCTCTAAATACGCTCTACATCGACTTTTTCAAAATCCATTTTCGAAAATTTTCACTTGAAAACACAAAATTGCCCATATCTCTGTCAATTTTGATCCTAGAGCAGTCAAATTTGGCCTAAAAATGTTGCTGAACTTTAAACGGCTGTAACTCGGAAACGGTGATAGCTAGGACCCTGGTTGTTTCACCAAAATGTTGCTCTAAATACGCTCTACATCGACTTTTTCAAAATCCATTTTCGAAAATTTCCACTTGAAAACACAAAATTGCCCATATCTCTGTCAATTTTGATCCTAGAGCAGTCAAATTTGGCCTAAAAATGTTGCTGTAGCTCTAAATACGCTCTACATCGACTTTTTCAAAATCCATTTTCGAAAATTTTCACTTGAAAACACAAAATTGCCCATATCTCTGTCAATTTTGATCCTAGAGCAGTCAAATTTGGCCTAAAAATGTTGCTGAACTTTAAACGGCTGTAACTCGTAAACGGTGATAGCTAGGACCCTTGTTGTTTCACCAAAATGTAGCTCTAAATACGCTCTACATCGACTTTTTCAAAACCCATTTTCGAAAATTTTCACTTGAAAACACAAAAGTGCCCATATCTCCGTCAATTTTGATCCTAGAGCAGTCAAATTTGGCCTAAAAATGTTGCTGAACTTTAAACGGCTGTAACTCGGAAACGGTGATAGCTAGGACCCTGGTTGTTTCACCAAAATGTAGCTCTAAATACGCTCTACATCGACTTTTTCAAAATCCATTTTCGAAAATTTTCACTTGAAAACACAAAATTGCCCATATCTCCGTCAATTTTGATCCTAGAGCAGTCAAATTTGGCCTAAAAATGTTACAGTAACTCGGAAACGGTGATAGCTAGGACCCTGGTTGTTTTACCTAAATGTTGCTCTAAATACGCTCTACATCGACTTTTTCAAAATCCATTTTTGAAAATTTTCACTTGAAAACAGAAAGTTGCTCATATATCCTTCAATTTTGATCCTAGAGCTGTCAAATTTGGCCTAAAAATGTTGCTGAACTTTAAACGGCTGTAACTCGGAAACGGTGATAGCTATGACCCTGGTTGTTTCACCAAAATGTAGCTCTAAATACGCTCTTAATCGACTTTTTCAAAATCCATTTTCGAAAATTTTCACTTGAAAACTCAAAATTGCCCATATCTCCGTCAATTTTGATCCTAGAGCAGTCAAATTTGGCCTAAAAATGTTGCTGAACTTTAAACGGCTGTAACTCGGAAACGGTGATAGCTAGGACCCTGGTTGTTTCACCAAAATGTAGCTCTAAATACGCTCTACCTCGACTTTTTCAAAATCCATTTTCGAAAATTTTCACTTGAAAGCACAAAATTGTCCATATCTCCGTCAATTTTGATCCTAGAGCAGTCAAATTTGGCCTAAAAATGTTGCTGAACTTTAAACGGCTGTAACTCGGAAACGGTGATAGCTAGGACCCTGGTTGTTTCACCAAAATGTTGCTCTAAATACGCTCTACATCGACTTTTTCAAAATCCATTTTCGAAAATTTTCACTTGAAAACACAAAATTGCCCATATCTCCGTCAATTTTGAACCTAGAGCAGTCAAATTTGGCCTAAAAATGTTGCTGAACTTTAAACGGCTGTAACTCGGAAACGGTGATAGCTAGGACCCTTGTTGTTTCACCAAAATGTAGCTCTAAATACGCTCTACATCGACTTTTTCAAAATCCATTTTCGAAAATTTTCACTTGAAAACACAAAATTGCCCATATCTCCGTCAATTTTGATCCTAGAGCAGTCAAATTTGGCCTAAAAATGTTGCTGTAACTCGGAAACGGTGATAGCTAGGACCCTGGTTGTTTTACCTAAATGTTGCTCTAAATACGCTCTACATCGACTTTTTCAAAATCCATTTTTGAAAATTTTCACTTGAAAACAGAAAGTTGCTCATATCTCCTTCAATTTTGATCCTAGAGCAGTCAAATTTGGCCTAAAAATGTTGCTGAACTTTAAACGGCTGTAACTCGGAAACGGTGATAGCTATGACCCTGGTTGTTTCACCAAAATGTAGCTCTAAATACGCTCTTAATCGACTTTTTCAAAATCCATTTTCGAAAATTTTCACTTGAAAACACAAAATTGCCCATATCTCCGTCAATTTTGATCCTAGAGCAGTCAAATTTGGCCTAAAAATGTTGCTGAACTTTAAACGGCTGTAACTCGGAAACGGTGATAGCTAGGACCCTGGTTGTTTCACCAAAATGTAGCTCTAAATACGCTCTACATCGACTTTTTCAAAATCCATTTTTGAAAATTTTCACTTGAAAACAGAAAGTTGCCCATATCTCCTTCAATTTTGATCCTAGAGCAGTCAAATTTGGCCTAAAAATGTTGCTGAACTTAAAACGGCTGTAACTCGGAAACGGTGATAGCTAGGACCCTGGTTGTTTCACCAAAATGTTGCTCTAAATACGCTCTACATCGACTTTTTCAAAATCCATTTTCAAAAATTTTCACTTGAAAACACAAAATTGCCCATATCTCCGTCAATTGTGAACCTAAAGCAGTCAAATTTGGCCTAAAAATGTTGCTGAACTTTAAACGGCTGTTACTCGGAAACGGTGATAGCTAGGACCCTGGTTGTTTCACCAAAATGTAGCTCTAAATACGCTCTTAATCGACTTTTTCAAAATCCATTTTCGAAAATTTTCACTTGAAAACACAAAATTGCCCATATCTCCGTCAATTTTGATCCTAGAGCAGTCAAATTTGGCCTAAAAATGTTGCTGAACTTTAAACGGCTGTAACTCGGAAACGGTGATAGCTAGGACCCTGGTTGTTTCACCAAAATGTAGCTCTAAATACGCTCTACATCGACTTTTTCAAAATCCATTTTTGAAAATTTTCACTTGAAAACAGAAAGTTGCCCATATCTCCTTCAATTTTGATCCTAGAGCAGTCAAATTTGGCCTAAAAATGTTGCTGAACTTAAAACGGCTGTAACTCGGAAACGGTGATAGCTAGGACCCTGGTTGTTTCACCAAAATGTTGCTCTAAATACGCTCTACATCGACTTTTTCAAAATCCATTTTCGAAAATTTTCACTTGAAAACACAAAATTGCCCATATCTCTGTCAATTTTGATCCTAGAGCAGTCAAATTTGGCCTAAAAATGTTGCTGAACTTTAAACGGCTGTAACTCGGAAACGGTGATAGCTAGGACCCTGGTTGTTTCACCAAAATGTAGCTCTAAATACGCTCTACATCGACTTTTTCAAAATCCATTTTTGAAAATTTTCACTTGAAAACAGAAAGTTGCCCATATCTCCTTCAATTTTGATCCTAGAGCAGTCAAATTTGGCCTAAAAATGTTGCTGAACTTAAAACGGCTGTAACTCGGAAACGGTGATAGCTAGGACCCTGGTTGTTTCACCAAAATGTTGCTCTAAATACGCTCTACATCGACTTTTTCAAAATCCATTTTCGAAAATTTTCACTTGAAAACACAAAATTGCCCATATCTCTGTCAATTTTGATCCTAGAGCAGTCAAATTTGGCCTAAAAATGTTGCTGAACTTAAAACGGCTGTAACTCGGAAACGGTGATAGCTAGGACCCTGGTTGTTTCACCAAAATGTAGCTCTAAATACGCTCTACATCGACTTTTTCAAAATCCATTTCGAAAATGTTCACTTGAAAACACAAAATTGCCCATATCTCCGTCAATTTTGATCCTAGAGCAGTCAAATTTGGCCTAAAAATGTTGCTAAACTTTAAACGGCTGTAAATCGGAAACGGTGATAGCTAGGACCCTGGTTGTTTCACCAAAATGTGGCTCTAAATACGCTCTACATCGACTTTTTCAAAATCCATTTTCGAAAATTTTCACTTGAAAACACAAAATTGCCCATATCTCTGTCAATTTTGATCCTAGAGCAGTCAAATTTGGCCTAAAAATGTTGCTGAACTTTAAACGGCTGTAACTCGGAAACGGTGATAGCTAGGACCCTGGTTGTTTCACCAAAATGTAGCTCTAAATACGCTCTACATCGACTTTTTCAAAATCCATTTCGAAAATGTTCACTTGAAAACACAAAATTGCCCATATCTCCGTCAATTTTGATCCTAGAGCAGTCAAATTTGGCCTAAAAATGTTGCTGAACTTTAAACGGCTGTAACTCGGAAACGGTGATAGCTAGGACCCTGGTTGTTTCACCAAAATGTGGCTCTAAATACGCTCTACATCGACTTTTTCAAAATCCATTTTCGAAAATTTTCACTTGAAAACACAAAATTGCCCATATCTCCGTCAATTTTGATCCTAGAGCAGTCAAATTTGGCCTAAAAATGTTGCTGTAACTCGGAAACGGTGATAGCTATGACCCTGGTTGTTTCACCAAAATGTAGCTCTAAATACGCTCTACATCGACTTTTTCAAAATCCATTTTTGAAAATTTTCACTTGAAAACAGAAAGTTGCCCATATCTCCTTCAATTTTGATCCTAGAGCAGTCAAATTTGGCCTAAAAATGTTGCTGAACTTAAAACGGCTGTAACTCGGAAACGGTGATAGCTAGGACCCTGGTTGTTTCACCAAAATGTTGCTCTAAATACGCTCTACATCGACTTTTTCAAAATCCATTTTCGAAAATTTTCACTTGAAAACACAAAATTGCCCATATCTCTGTCAATTTTGATCCTAGAGCAGTCAAATTTGGCCTAAAAATGTTGCTGAACTTTAAACGGCTGTAACTCGGAAACGGTGATAGCTAGGACCCTGGTTGTTTCACCAAAATGTAGCTCTAAATACGCTCTACATCGACTTTTTCAAAATCCATTTCGAAAATGTTCACTTGAAAACACAAAATTGCCCATATCTCCGTCAATTTTGATCCTAGAGCAGTCAAATTTGGCCTAAAAATGTTGCTAAACTTTAAACGGCTGTAACTCGGAAACGGTGATAGCTAGGACCCTGGTTGTTTCACCAAAATGTGGCTCTAAATACGCTCTACATCGACTTTTTCAAAATCCATTTTCGAAAATTTTCACTTGAAAACACAAAATTGCCCATATCTCTGTCAATTTTGATCCTAGAGCAGTCAAATTTGGCCTAAAAATGTTGCTGAACTTTAAACGGCTGTAACTCGGAAACGGTGATAGCTAGGACCCTGGTTGTTTCACCAAAATGTAGCTCTAAATACGCTCTACATCGACTTTTTCAAAATCCATTTCGAAAATGTTCACTTGAAAACACAAAATTGCCCATATCTCCGTCAATTTTGATCCTAGAGCAGTCAAATTTGGCCTAAAAATGTTGCTGAACTTTAAACGGCTGTAACTCGGAAACGGTGATAGCTAGGACCCTGGTTGTTTCACCAAAATGTAGCTCTAAATACGCTCTACATCGACTTTTTCAAAATCCATTTTCGAAAATTTTCACTTGAAAACACAAAATTGCCCATATCTCCGTCAATTTTGATCCTAGAGCAGTCAAATTTGGCCTAAAAATGTTGCTGTAACTCGGAAACGGTGATAGCTAGGACCCTGGTTGTTTCACCAAAATGTAGCTCTAAATACGCTCTACATCGACTTTTTCAAAATCCATTTTTGAAAATTTTCACTTGAAAACAGAAAGTTGCTCATATCTCCTTCAATTTTGATCCTAGAGCAGTCAAATTTGGCCTAAAAATGTTGCTGAACTTTAAACGGCTGTAACTCGGAAACGGTGATAGCTAGGACCCTGGTTGTTTCACCAAAATGTAGCTCTAAATACGCTCTACATCGACATTTTCAAAATCCATTTTCGAAAATTTTCACTTGAAAACACAAAATTGCCCATATCTCCGTCAATTTTGATCCTAGAGCAGTCAAATTTGGCCTAAAGCTGTTGCTGAACTTTAAACGGCTGTAACTCGGAAACGGTGATAGCTAGGACCCTGGTTGCTTCACCAAAACGTAGCTCTAAATACGCTCTACATCGACTTTTTCAAAATCCATTTTTGGAAATTTTCACTTGAAAACAGAAAGTTGCTCATATCTCCTTCAATTTTGATCCTAGAGCAGTCAAATTTGGCCTAAAAATGTTGCTGAACTTTAAATGGCTGTAACTCGGAAACGGTGATAGCTAGGACCCTGGTTGTTTCACCAAAATGTAGCTCTAAATACGCTCTACATCGACTTTTTCAAAATCCATTTTCGAAAATTTTCACTTGAAAACACAAAATTGCCCATATCACCGTCAATTTTTTTTTTTCAAAATCAATTTTCGAAAATTTTCACTTGAAAACACAAAATTGCCCATATCTCCGTCAATTTTGACCCTAGAGCAGTCAAATTTGGCCTAAAAATGTTGCTGAACTTTAAACGGCTGTAACTCGGAAACGGTGATAGTTAGGACCCTGGTTGTTTCACCAAAATGTAACTCTATATACGCTCTACATCGAGTTTTTCAAAATCCATTTTTGAAAATTTACACTTGAAAACACAAAATTGCCCATATCTCCGTCAATTTTGATCCTAGAGCAGTCAAATTTGGCCTAAAAATGTTGCTGAACTTTAAACGGCTGTAAATCGGAAACGGCGATAGCTAGGAACCTGGTTGTTTCACCAAAATGTAGCTCTAAATACGCTCTACATCGACCTTTTCAAAATCAATTTTCGAAAATTTTCACTTGAAAACACAAAATTGCCCATATCTCCCTCAATTTTGACCCTAGAGCAGTCAAATTTGGCCTAAAAATGTTGCTGAACTTTAAACGGCTGTAACTCGGAAACGGTGATAGTTAGGACCCTGGTTGTTTCACCAAAATGTAACTCTAAATACGCTCTACATCGACTTTTTCAAAATCTATTTTTGAAAATTTTCACTTGAAAACAGAAAGTTGCTCATATCTCCTTCAATTTTGATCCTAGAGCAGTCAAATTTGGCCTAAAAATGTTGCTGAACTTTAAACGGCTGTAACTCGGAAACGGTGATAGCTAGGACCCTGGTTGTTTCACCAAAATGTAGCTCTAAATACGCTCTACATCGACTTTTTCAAAATCCATTTTCGAAAATTTTCACTTGAAAACACAAAATTGCCCATATCACCGTCAATTTTTTTTTTCAAAATCAATTTTCGAAAATTTTCACTTGAAAACACAAAATTGCCCATATCTCCGTCAATTTTGACCCTAGAGCAGTCAAATTTGGCCTAAAAATGTTGCTGAACTTTAATCGAGTTTTTCAAAATCCATTTTTGAAAATTTACACTTGAAAACACAAAATTGCCCATATCTCCGTCAATTTTGATCCTAGAGCAGTCAAATTTGGCCTAAAAATGTTGCTGAACTTTAAACGGCTGTAAATCGGAAACGGCGATAGCTAGGACCCTGGTTGTTTCACCAAAATGTAGCTCTAAATACGCTCTACATCGACCTTTTCAAAATCAATTTTCGAAAATTTTCACTTGAAAACACAAAATTGCCCATATCTCCGTCAATTTTGACCCTAGAGCAGTCAAATTTGGCCTAAAAATGTTGCTGAACTTTAAACGGCTGTAACTCGGAAACGGTGATAGTTAGGACCCTGGTTGTTTCACCAAAATGTAACTCTAAATACGCTCTACATCGACTTTTTCAAAATCTATTTTTGAAAATTTTCACTTGAAAACAGAAAGTTGCTCATATCTCCTTCAATTTTGATCCTAGAGCAGTCAAATTTGGCCTTAAAATGTTGCTGAACTTTAAACGGCTGTAACTCGGAAACGGTGATAGCTAGGACCCTGGTTGTTTCACCAAAATGTAGCTCTAAATACGCTCTACATCGACTTTTTCAAAATCCATTTTCGAAAATTTTCACTTGAAAACGCAAAATTTACAATTTTTCCGTAAATATTAATATATTATTAGAAAATTTGTAATACGAATTCGTGGTCCATACGGCTCTGACGAAAGTGGCCGAATTTCTCATCAATACGTGCACCTTTAAGAGCATTACGTGGTGAACACCCCTGGTAAAATGTTTTTTTTGGGTATATCGCTATAACGGGGGGAGTTTGCTGAATGACAAATTTGTAGCTTCTGCGACTGCAAATAAAATGTCAAAAGTCCCCATCGATGGGTGGGCGCCTAACGAAGCTATCAGGGGTGAAAGGTAATTGAAGGGTCGTTGGGGAATATCGGTATAACGGTAATATTCACTAAAAACAACTTTAGGTCGAACTTGTACAAAGTCTAAAGTTAATAATAAAAATTTCAGATCAGTCCTTAAGGTACGTTGTCCTCGACACGACTGCATTGGCTCTAGCGACAGCGACTTGCTCATTTCAAATAAAAATTTATTTTTAGAATGAGAGAAAAATTAGTTTTTATATGAAATGAGCGAGTCGCTGTCGCTAGAGCCGATGCAATCGTGTCGAGGACAAAGTACCTTTAGGGTGTTTGGAGCAATCAATCCACACAATAACGGTTTTTTTCTGTTATTTTGTGTCTTCTATAGATCCAAACACAATTCCAAAACATTCGATCTGCATTTGTCCCAGCGATCAAACTTAAAAAACGTTTTCCCGGGATTTGTTCTGTAAGGGTAGTCTATATTGGAAAAACACCTGTGATCAATTTGCCAAAAGTTCCCATCGATATGGTATGTATACAGTTTGTGGCTAAGCTCTTGATAAGTTTTTACCATTTGGTGTATATAGTTGTAGAATCGCTTGCGTGAAAACCCGGATTGCGAATTTGGGATAGTTCTTGAGGACTCGGTAGCTTTCATTGGTGGAAGCAAGGTTTCGAATATCTTTATAAGAAAGGTCAATAAATATTATATTTTTTTAATTAATTGAATTTATAGTTTATTGCAGTGTTTTTGAGAAGTGTATATTAAAAATATATAATTAAAAGTTTCCATATAAATTTTGATACATTTAGTGATGTTTCCAGGCATTCCAGGCACCATATCCGTAACCTGAACGAGCGTATCCGGGATATCCATATCCTCGTGATGACCATGCACCAACATGTCCTGGACCAGCCCATCCCCAAGCACCACGAGCAGCAGGCCAGGCAGCATGGCCCCAACCGGCATAGCCAGGGTGGGCAGCCTTATTCCAGCCCCAACCAGCATAGCCCGAGTGAGCAGCCTTATTCCAGCTCCAACCAGTACGAGCTAGTTCCCAAGCGCCATTGCCGTAGGCACCATGTCCCCAATGAGCGGCTGGAGAACCATAAGCATTGCTGCTCTTGTATTCCCAAGCCAGAGCTGATGCCAAGCAGAGGACGACTAAACAGAGGATGGTCTGAAAGAAAAAAAATAAGGTAAGTAATGGTTTAGGAATGGGTTTTGTAAATAGTTAGCAAATTGTAAGAAAAAAGGGACGACACCTACTTTCATTTTTTTTTTTAGTTTCTTGTAAAATGCATATTTATTGTAATTGGTGTACCTTGAACTGAACTTTGTCACGCATCTAGAAATAAGTACATATATTCAAAAACCTTGGAAATTCATTAGAGATGAATGTTTTTTTTTTAGAAATAATTCACACGCGATAATTGATATCTATTAGCGCATTATCAGATCGTTTAAGTCATTTGACAAATGATTATGCATTATTAATGTGAGGATTAATTCAATTTGAACGAAATTTATGGATAGTTTTGATTTGAGCTACCGAAAAAATCTGGTTTACATATAAAGCAAAAACTCGACTTATTTAAAATGGATTATTTTCAGTATGATAGTAAACCGTTTCAACAAGGTTTTCCTGTCTGAATTATTTACTTTGTGTATTTTAAACAGAGCGGTACCTTTTGATTACGAGGGTGTGTTTGTAAAAATGTATTTACAAATATTCAATGTTTTTTTATATTGTTCGCAACTTTGGTTTTTCTTTCTTTGACAATTTATCTGGTGTGTCTTATAGTTTGATTGCGCACTTTTTTCCTTTCTTAATAAATGGCAAATATTCATCAGATTTTATAATTTTCTTCAAAGGCGAAAGTTTTTGATTTACTTAGTGTAAGTTGAATTGCATGAGTATTTACAAAAATTCTCGTTTTATCTTCAGAAATACAGCCGATTTAAAATTAAAGCGGGATTGCTTAAAATTTTTAACTGTTTTTGTCAGAAGCGCATACATAAAAATGTTAAGAGACGCAAAAAGTCATTCACATTTAATAAATACAGCGTGAATGACCATGCTTGTTAAACAAATCCTTAATCTTGTAGGCTCTAATCAGAGTTAGTCAGATGACAATGCTATTTAAACATCAGGTCGCATTCCATGATCTCTTTCAGATGCAGTTGATATATTTCCATATTTTAGCTTAACATTTATCTTAACTAAATTCCGGAATTTGTAATTTAATTAAATACAAATTAATGAAACAGACTAATGGCTTAGAGTCAGTGTACCTACTACATGTGTCCTTCAAGAGAGACGATACTAATTTAAGTTACACTTATACTGTCACCGTGAATACGAAATTATCTGATTGGACTATATAAGGCAATGCTGAAGTAATCGATCAGTATATTCTGCTTCCAATTTTGTCACACTAAACGACCAACAAGATGAAAGTAAGTTTTTCCATTGTTCTAAGAAAATTCGTTTCTTACAAAATGTATTCTTTCTTTGCTCCTCCAGACCGTATTCTGTTTTTTGGTCATTTGCTTGGCATCTGCCTTTGCCTGGGAATTCAAGAATCACTATGCTGCCGGAGCCGGATATCCAGCTGCTCGCTGGGGACATGGTAACTGGGGATTAGCTCATGCCGGTTGGGGCTGGAATAAGGCTGCCTATCCAGGATATGCTGGTGGTTATGCTGGATACGGTGGTTATGCTGGTCATGCTGCGTATGCTGGTTATGCTGGTTGGCCAGCTGCTCGTGGTGCCTGGGGATGAGCTGGTCCAGGATATGCTGGTGCTTGGTCACGTGGATATGGCGGATACGGACATCATGCTTACGTTCGTCCAGCTTACGGATACGGTGCATGGAATGCCTGGAAACGTCATTAAAACTGAATAGGTTTAGGATATTATTTATAGATATGCTGCAATAAATTTAGAAAACACATTTCAATTTTTTTTTGTAACTGTAAGTAATTCCAATAGATATTTGAACACGTTGCATAAATTCGTTAAATATTTAACCATATTGCGAACAACAATGAACTGGATCAATTACAATTAATTTCACACAATCACAAGGTAATATGTACTTACAACACAGGGTAACAGCATTTTTGTTGACTTAGAGATCTATAATGGTTTCTAGCTTTATTTTGGTCGTAGAATCTATAATTCAGTTTTTGATCAACAGAGGGCTTAAATTTTGGCCACTACCAAAACACATTTCATAGTTTTGAGCCCCGACAATTGCTTCCCATCATAGTCGCATCCCACCTTTTGGTTTTGTGTTTTTTCGCTTTCAAGTCATGGAATTGCTCTGCCTGCTCATCTCCCAAAACCAAAGTTCAAGATTTTCCGGAAATTTGGCCAGAAGAGTATAAAGAGTATATATAAAATATATAATTTTAAGCTGCGACTTGTAAAGCTTGAGCCCCTCGCCCCTAAATCATGAGTATACCAGATGCGTAAAACTTAATTTCGCTTTCGGTCTCGGTATCCAAAGTCTTTCTACACACTTAAACATATTTCAAGGAAGACCCACGATTTATTCTGATTGCGGATTAGGCTTTTAAAGTAGGCAAAATATAGTTGGCGGGTTTCTTGGTGATAAATTGGGCCGGATTAAGCAATTTAATATCTAGGAGCCAGAGATGGTGGGGGCCCTTAAAGTAGATTAACAGAATAATGAAAAACATTTTGAATTTTAATATAATAAGGCACAAGATTTTTTGAGGTATAATTACAGATATTAAAAAACAGCAATTTTACGTCATTTTTTGTTGTGAAAAGATTGTTATGATAGATTCTGAATTGGCCAGTCGGTTCTGAACCATGCTCGGTCGCAGTCTGTTCTTGATTAGTTTATTTTTGAAAATGACCGTT
This sequence comes from Microchrysa polita, assembly GCA_949715475.1. Classification (NCBI taxonomy): domain Eukaryota; kingdom Metazoa; phylum Arthropoda; class Insecta; order Diptera; family Stratiomyidae; genus Microchrysa; species Microchrysa polita. Next base: position 93,398,624 of record OX454417.1, on the reverse strand, counting down.
CTCCATTCGGAGTGCAATTTCAGCATTTGTAAATGTGGGATCACCATCTGTTATGAAGCGATATAAAAAAACTTTTAAGTAATTCTTCCTTAAGTATTGGAAATTGAGAGAGAGAGCGCTTCCAGTTAAACTAATTCGCTGGCCACAGCATATTTCAAACCTTCAGGGTTGACTTCAACTAGATTTTCTAGATTAGATTAGCCAAAAATCTAAATCGTCCAGACAGAACTTCAGAAGCCGAGATTCTGTGAGTCTGTGAAGAAATTAACTGCTCCAACGCCAAGTTTTTTTTTTGTTATTCAAAATTGTTGTTTTTGGTTTTGAATATAATAATAGCGTTTTAAACTGACGCAAGGGCTTATAAACACTATTTTAATTGCAGCAAAGGACACTAGCAAATGGTCCCTAATTACGTAGCTAACGGAAATTCAATATTACTTTATTTTTTTTAGTATTTTTAAGTGTATTCATTACAAGAGTAGTTAAGAGTCGTAATCGCGATTTGAGTCTTGTATGTTATGTTACAAAGAACTTGAAAATAGGAAACTGAACATGTTAGCGAGATACTAACTGGATTTTTGACATCAGCGTATCCATTTCCATTGTTCCACTGTATAAATATGTAAATCGAAAATTAACCTACCCTTGTGTAGCAACTGTTTGCCAAAAGATCCGTTTATTCTTGGCTACAGATTAGTTCAGTTTACTGAGGCATGAAATTCACAGAAATATTGCAAAATATTTTAAAGAGATCCTTCAAATTAACGGTAAAATATTCGTTGAGATAAATGAAAAAGTTGACCGAATAGACTGAAATTGGTGGCAATTCATTGTCAAGTGAATCAACCCCAATATCGACCATTCAAGTAAGGTTTCCGCGAGATATTTCGGTAAATTACATTTCACTATTATTTTCAAGAACCCCATTAGAACAATCTGCCTTCTGTCATTATTTCACTTTCACATGAAAATCAATATTCGGCAAAAAACTATTGAATTGAAGCAGCGGCGTAGATAGCTTTTTCGCATTTTGCAAGATTACTTATACTTTTACGGTTATCAAATGTTGAATTTCAGAATAACAATTTCTGTATTTATTACACTTCAAATTAGCAGTTTTTGCCTAGCAAATTGTTCGCTCTTGTGATTGGAGAATCAGAGCTTTATATTGGATTAGATCAGTGGCTCCCAAACTTTTCCGAGCCCCGGAACACCTAGCATCGGCGCTTTTCTGGTCGGAACACCTCAAAACAGGGATTAAAATAAATCATATACCTAGTTATAACCCGCTCAGTGGCTCACTTGGTAGAGTCGCACTCTACGATGCTAGTAATCTAGAGGTCCGGAGATCGAATCTCTGCGTGGTCCAGGAAATATATAGTGCTTGCAACACTCCGAAACTCTATATGCAATGTAACGTTGACTCGAAATTGCCTATAAACGGCTGAGTGGCCCCACATGGTAAACGGTACTGAGAAGAAAATAACTAGATATTTATATGTCCAGAAACGGGAAATTCTGAAGACGAGAGCTCGTCGCGAATGCCCAGTCTATGTAGACAAAGTACAGCTTTTGTGTTTTTAAATCGAAATTTTCCGATAACTTAGAAACTCCTGAGTAGATATTTCTAAAATTTTCAAACTTGTAGGACATCGTCGCAGCTATAAATTACGAGGCCCTAGCTATCAGCCAATAGTTGGAAAAGGATACCAAAAATGGGAATAGAACTTAAAATTTGGACTGTTAAACATTCGTTTAAAAAAAAAAATGGAGTAAAGTTTTGATTAACGCAAATTTAATCCTCTAATTTATTCGTGCCTTAATTTAAATACTAAAAACCTCACCAAAAACACTGCTTTATTTTCTGGTACACACTACTTCCTATTCTTTTTCATATAGTAGAAAGTTGTAAAAGAAAATTTGTCGACTCGCTAATGCTGGTCAAATATTTTACAGTTATATAGATTTCGGGCACAGTGTAGCAGACTAAGCTTCGGAATTTTAAAACTTACAAGCATTTTTTCGTATGGATAGTGTGCTTTTTGTTGCCAAAAGCTCTTTCTACATTTTTCCGATTTTGGATATCTTCACGGAACCCGGCAGCCCCAAGACCCCATATTCCGATTTGATCCATTCTTACATAGTTTTGTGTCATCAATAGAAACACATTTGTGTGAAATTTGGTTGAAATTGGTGCACAAATAAACAAGTTTTTCTTAGAAGAGCCTAATTTGGCGAGTTGGATTTGCAAATATGAGAGCCCCGTGACCCCATTGTCCGATTTTACCGATTCAAACATACAAACTGCCTGCAACAAAAAGAAGCATTTGTACCAAATGTCAGCTTTATAGCTTTTAAATTGGCCGAGTAAAACTCGGACGGATATGTCCGTTCACTCTATGAGCGAAGGGTATAAAAAAGAGAAAAAAGAATGTTGATTAATTCAAACAATTAAGGATGCTCAAAAATTGGAAGCAGTTTTGCCATAAAGTAAGTAATTGGAATAGAGATGGAACTCCATATAACATTAAAATCTACTGAACAACATTTTACCTTTGAGTGTGTGCTGTAAGCAACGTGTATATACACGAAGATATCTTCCTGTATGTACACGTGACTTACAGCACACACTCAAAGGTAAAATGTTTTTCAGTTGATTTTAATGTTATATGGAGTTCTTTCTATATTCCAATTACTTACCTTATGGTTTTGCAGTGTTTTCTCTTCATTGGCATTAGGTTTCCACTCTCCTGAAGAAATCTTATGTTCTGTATATTTCCCCATTGTGCTTCCGTGGAAGAGCACTCCTTACTCCAAATTTATTTTTAAATTTTTGATCCGAACATTAAGATTTTTCGGCAACAAGTTGTCAATTAGTGCTTACGTTTATTTTTTCTAGCAGCACTTCTAGATTACTTCAGTAGGGCTTGCCTGTGCTCCAGTTCCAATGTGAAAAAGTACTTGAACGTAAAGCCCTTTTGAGGAAGTGGTCAATTTTCTATCGCAGTTCTGAAAATGAAACACTACACACGCTGAATAATTCCAGCAAAAGAGTTTACTTTTGCTTCGTTTTACGTACCTAAAGTACATAATAATAGAATATGTGTGACCGGAGGGGGAAAGATATTGACCCCCTAATCTACACCACTGAATTTAAGTAAATGTATTTTTGATTTACTCTTTAAAGAGTCTGATCCTTTTCTGGTTGTAAATTTGTAAAATTCAATAACTTTTATTACCATCGCAATTAAATCTTAACCATCACCCGAGTCTTAAAAAATCATCAACGTCACCGATCCCAAAAACATTTGCATCAACTGACCCTAAAGTAGTAGTTGTAACTTAATTGAAAAGCCATTCTTTTCGGCTCCTTTCTAATACATTTTTTTAACTTTTCTTTTAGACTATTGCATGTTAATCGATATTAATTTCAGTTTTATGATGCAAAAAATCAGCCAATATGCACCTTCAACACTATAGACAAGCATTGCATTGTAAGTTTATTTCTTATATTAAAAATTTGATGGATACTAGAAAAACTGAATTTTTTAATAAGTTGTTCGTCATCACTCTTTAAAAAAAAGTCCCATGAGAACCAACTAAATTCGTTCAATGCTATATGTATGTACATAGTTATGCAGAAGCACAATTTGGATTTTTTTTTTTTCAAAAGCTCAACTGGTCAAGTGTGCATATCTGCAAAACAAACATATAAATGCTTTTTGAGCTAGTAATCCACAAAAAAAAAAAATACCATTCACACTGGAAAATCGTAGATTCATCTTCGATTTGAGTTCCACTTGACTTGCTGCAACGAATCTTTGCTAAGTTTTTGTTGAAGCTCGTATTGGATGTTTTTCTCCATTTTCGAAAGCATAGCATGTCTTTTTCAATCAAAGCGGATTGCTTTTGTTAACATCTTAGAAAATCTAGTACGATTCGTGGTAAACTTTACACCGAAAAGTATGCACTTTAGCTCTTGAAGTTGACTATGAAATCAGTTGAATATTTGAGACTATATTTTGTGGGATTAGGTGATCGTAATTGTCTTTGAGAGGAGGTATTTTTAAGGTTTTAATTTTGATTTAAAAAATTAATAAACGTCAATTAGAAAGCAGATCAATAATTTTACCGGTTGAAGAAAAATTCAAATGAACAAACTTTTGAGTTCTGCCAAAGAATAATAAATGGAATCATTAACCTGCTGGAAAATAAAAATGTTTTCGTAATAAGATATACATACATATTGTATACCCCATAATATGCACATTTGAGTAATTTTCGATAAGGTGTAAATAAGTGAAGTAAAGCTCAATCGGGGGATTCGGCTCTTATGGAGCTTGAAAATTGAACATTACGTCATAGGGCTGACATACAAACAACCTACTGAAAAATAAGTTCTTCTGAGAAAAACTTTTTTCTTTTTAACCCTCATCCAGCGGCAGATTTTTACAACGCTTGCCGGTGGCAAAGGTACACCTGTACCTTAGTACATTTTGTATGAAAATCTTTACTATTTGTATGAATTTTGACCGTCAAAGCGTTACATTATGTTGACTAGTCACAAATTAGTAACTGTTTTTGTCGAAGTGGATGTTTTAAAAAGTTGGCTTTATGTGGATTTAATTTTTGGAGTGGGTAATAGGCAAAGTTTTAAAGAATAAATTGAAAAAATGGGTTGTTTGGAATTTTAATTTGATGAAATCTAAAATTAATTTACGAATAAAAAGTATAAAACGGTTAAAATAAATGATTTTAGAAGAGTTTGGTATGTTTGATTTGCAAATTGTGGAGTCTTTGGTTGAAATTGACCCCCCTACCCCCAATTTATTATTCTGTTAATAGAACCCGTTACGGCTAACGAAAAGAACATCAATAAATTATCACATTCCCGTTATTTTTCATAAAATAACAATGCTTGAAGCAATAAATATATTGGAGAAATGTGTGAATGTGTTATTATACGAAAGATAGGTCATGTCAAGCAACAAGCAAGTAGAATCGGTTAGGATAACTTGCTGTCTCTAATCTTTGGAAATCTAAACTCAGGCCAATTCCTATAGTAAAATAAATAACAGGCGCGACAATCCAACATTAGACTAAGGCCGCAGGATGTGTTAGTGACATCCCATTTCCAAGATCTTATCTGCTTTTTGTTGAGGTAATGAGATCTGCATCACGCTCAGCAGTGTTATTTATCCCCATAAATGGGTACTCGTTTAACATCTGAGTGAGATCATAGTCCGTCACAAGCTCGTGAGTTCGAAAAACACCATGATCCACAGTTAGATTCGAACTCATGACCCTGTGCACCGAAGGTGCGCGCACTAACCGCTAGACCAGCCAGACTACTATTCCTATAGTGGAAAAATATTAAAAATAGTATTTGTTCTTGGTTAATTGTTATATGTTTTCTCGTATATGCAATTAAATCCAAGGATCATTTGAAAAATTAAAACAAGAAACCGAAGACATGTTGCATAATCTATAGCAGTTGTCGGTATCTATATATGGTACCCACGTCATACAATTCAACCAATTTTATATACCACACATTTTTAAAAATTTGACTAGATGCTCCTGCTATGGTTTTCTCAGCTTAAACTTCAAAAGGGCATGATGGACGTCCCAAATTACATAAATTACACAAATAATAAATATTAGGTGATGGAATACAAATTATATTAATTTGTGATAAAGAAAATCAACCGCAAAATCCAAAATTTTAGCATTTGCTACAAACCTAATTACCACTAGATGTTATGGGGAAAGAAGGCGTATTGAATTGTATTGGTTGCCCCAAGCCATTACTTCAAAAAGTTTGGTATGCCAGTAAGTCTTCAGATCGATGTCAAATAACCAAAAACCGCTGTATGAGTTAGCCTAGTCCTTATAAATCGATATCTCCAAGGACCTTGATCATTACAAATAACATTCGTACTTACATACATCTGTACATAACTCGATTCTCAACTTATTGATGCTATAATAAGTCTCTCTAAGCATGAGCCTTCACCAAAACTATTTTATTTTCGTCTTTTGTAAATTTTCTTTCATACAAAATACATGAAGGTACAAATGTACCTTTGCCGCCGTTGAAGGGTGTAAGATTAATTTTGGTCCCTAACTTGGGGATGGGTGGTCACACATTTCTGAAATTTGGCATACATATTTTAAACTAAAATCGTAGAGATGTCAGATCGGACCCATGGCAAAAAAATAAAAAAAAAAACAGAAAAGGTACACCTGTACCTATGCCGCTGGATGAGGGTTAATCCGACCATAGCTAAACTTTGCTCAAAATCTGTTCCTAGCAAAGCCTCAAAACATATCTAAGAACGGATAAAATCGGAACACTACGTCATAGGGCTGTCATACAAACCAACACCTGAAAATTAGGTTCTTCTAAAAAAAACTTTTTTCTTTATGAACCAATTTCAACCAAACTTCATCCAAGCCTTAGAACGTATCTAGGAATGCAGTCGGATCATTCCGCCATAAGGCTGCCATTCAAACCAACCACTGAAGAAGAAGTTCTTCTAAGAAAAACTGTTTTCTTTTTACTCCGAGCTTAACCAAACTCTACCCAAATGTGTTCGTAGTAAAGCCTCCAACCCAATCTAGGAACGGATGAAATCGGAACACTACTTCATGGCAGTGCCGGATTAAGCAGGCGCGGGTCCCGTGGCAAATGTTGACCGCGGGGCCTTTGGATTCACCAAACTAATATAGGGGTTCTAAAATAAAATTTTGGTATTATTAGTCATTTCTTAAGGGGTTTAGGAAAGCGGCTAGCAGCTGGCAAATAACAGCATTACAGCCTTCCAGTACACGTCGAATGTGCAATAAATGAATTATGATATTTAGAGAAACGGTGTTTCGTAAGCCATTGTGCTCGTGAACTCTCGAGCACTCTGCATTTACAATTCACAAATCTCATTAATGGGAAACTTTTTAAATAAATCATTAAAAAATAAACAAGATTATTATCTCCATAATTGATTTTTTGGGTGAAAAATTAACATTTTCGAATATAAAGTAAAAGTTAAAACATTTCGCATCTATTCGCAAAAATGAGCAAATTACGCCGAAATTCGCATCCATCTCGTAAAATCAAAATTTCCGTACCTCTAATGACAATATGTTAGGAACGCTAAGATGACAAGATGCCTGAGACAGACACAGGACGCACATGGGTTCAGATTCACATTCTATCGGGACAAAAATCAAAAGAGTATGTGATTACTGATGATTTTGATGGTCAATAAATTTTCACATATCAATAGAATATTAAAATACCAATTATATTCCTCATGCACAGTGGGGTATCTCTCAAAACATTATGAAAAATGGGGGCAAAATTATCTGTTTTGGAAATGATTTAAAATTGATTCACAAAAATGTTTTTCATTGACGTGGCAAGATTTTTTATTTATTTTAATTAGTAAAACCGAATTTTGGAAGACAAATTATATTTATTCGACAAAGAAGAATTTGTTTTTGAAGTCCGTTTTGGACGACCTCTGAGCTCTGAAAATTAAAAAATCCGACGATAACGTTAGAAATAACTGGCTTTAAGAATTTCATCGGCATCTTGGTTGTTATAATTTTTGTTTGAGAAAAGTGCGCGGCCCCCTGAAGCGCGTGGCTCGTGGCATTTGCCACCTTCTGCCACGTGGCTAATCCGGCACTGCTTCATGGGGCTGTCATACAGACCAACCCCTGAAAATTAGATTGTTCTAAGAAAAACTTTTTTCTTTATTAATCAATCTCAACCACACTTTTTCCAATTATGTCCAAATGAAAGCCTCAAAACATTTCCAGGAACGGAAGGAATCGGAATATAACGTTTTAGGGCTGTTATACAAACCAACTCTCAAATATTAGGTTTTTGTAAGACATGTTTTTTCCCTTTTTGATCTTAACCAAAATTCATCCAAGTGTGTTCCTGGCTTAGCTTCAGCGCATCCAGGAACAGATGGAATCGGAACACGTCATAGGGCTGCGGTAGAAGTTATTTACACAAAATAAGCTTAAGCTACAGTCAAATGTGACGGTCATTCAAATTTCGGCCGCGCCCGAAAATCGCCTCGGTCTCGTTTTAGTTGAGTTTTTACTTCTTCTTTTAGAATGAGGGCTTTTGGAATACCGTTTCTCAAACGGTTAAAGACAGACGTCCGACTGTCACAAAGCAGTTACTTACATAGTTTTACTATTGTCCACTTCGAAATCGGGCTTTGGCCACCTGAATCGTTGACCTCCTAGTGTCGCGGTTACGTCACCATGTCGTCAAGTTTCGGAAGCCCAGCAGCTGGTTTACTCCCACGCCTACTGAGTGCTCCCAGCAAGCACTTCAAGCTGCTGGAAAATAAAGCTGAAAATTTCCTGTAAAATACTGTCAAACAAACCTCACGTCCTAATAAGCAAGGCACTTGAACTGCTTGACATAATAGTAAATTTCGGACAAATTTTATTTTAATTTAAATTGTACTGGTGTAGTGGTTAGTATGCACACCTTCGATGCACAGAGTCGTGGATTCGACACCACTGACAATGATCTCATTTAGATGTTTAACGAGTTAGTACCCATTTATTATGGAAGCTAATAACACTGCTGAGCGTGCTGTTGATCTGAACACCTCAACAAAAAAGCAGTTAAGTTGAATGGCACCCATCTGCATCCTTAGTCCAATGTTGGAGTGACGCGCCAGTTACATGTTTATTATTTTAATTTCCGCTTATTTCTTGCAGTAAATTTATTGCGAGGCAGTAGGTACGAATCTCCCAAAAGAAAAAATCGCCTTGAGTTATATAAAACAGAATATGGAAAACGTCGTAATGGTCATAGGCAACATTTTTCCGTTAACACTAGAATTGAATGGCGCTTGCAATAATCAATTTTGTTCAGCATAACATTACCTTTGTGGCAAGGAATTTAAGTTTTCAATCTTTTAAGATTCAATTTAATGAAATGAGTAAATTTTTAACATTTTCATTCCTGGTTGGCACTTTTGCGATTATGGATTGTTACATTTATCCAATTTCGTAAGGAGTCATACCAAGGCTTTCATGTGTGGTATTTTTACTACATCTGATAAGGTAAACGGTCAGTCCTCATGGAACACTTGAAGATAAAACATAAATTCCATGTACGAGCATGCTTTGTGATGATGAATTTCTCTCTACAGTCTAGAAAATATCTTGCATAATGGAGACATATTTGTCAGATTTTTCTATAACAGGTGACTTACCACCTTCCGGTTTGTATTATACTAGCTGGTAATGGGTAAAATGTAACTGGTGCATTTTTCGACAAATAAGCACGGCTTTTGCCTTTTGCGATGTAGTACTACTACTACATTTTCTCAGTATACGGTACTGAGACGATGTAGTACACTGAGAAAAAAAATCCTATTAAACCAATAGGAATTGGCCATTTTATCCTATTAGATTTAGTCAATGGGAAAATCCCATTATTGGGTTAATAGGATACCATTAATTCAATGGGATGGAACATAATTAAAATAATTAGATCGAACTATTAAATCAATGTGATATTATACTATTAATGTTATACGATATCCTATTAATGCAATCATGTTATCCTATTGCCTTAATAAAAGGACATCCCATTAAATTAATATGACTTTCCCATTGAAATTATAGTTTATCCTATATTATGGATAATGGGGCATCCTATTAAAACAATATTTTTTTTGTTATTGGGACAATAATTATTTCCTATAAATTTTATAGGATGTCCCTTTAAAAATACCGTTACCTCAATAACAGGACATCCTATTAAATTAATACGCGGTCTTTTGAAATAAAATTTAGGTGACTAATATTTTTTTCCATCACTTTACATATAAAATTGTATATAAATACACGGGAGTATGAATATGAAAATCATAATCAAGTCCCGAAATCGCATCTATTTCAAATTTACGAAATAGTTACGAATTTCAGCGAAAATTGCTGTTTTAAAAAATAAATGCGAAATCCACCCATTTGTACTTTTCCACGAAAAAGTTAATTTTCTTTAAAAAAAATCAGTTAAGACTGATAAGAGAAAATATTTTTCCATCTCAGATTGATTTTTGCATTCGAATTGAATTTTTGCAAAATTTCCAATATTCAGAAATTTTTTTATGCGAAATTTCATTTTTTTGCGAAATATCCGTACCTCTAATCATAATGCATAATCATTACATTTTAAAATATTGGCAACTAACAATGTAAATCTGAATCAATCTTATTAGATAATCCCATTAGTCTAAAATGTACGTCCTATTAGAAATTCAATGGTTTGTAATCTCATTAAACTAATAGGATAAAACTATTAACTTGTTTAAAATAGCCGAGGCGAAAAGTTAATAGGAGTCCCATTAACAGGTTATGGGATGTTTTTCTCTGGGTGTAGTTTACGCCTTTACTGTATAGGAAATGCAATAGCGCCAGTTTTTTTTTATAATATTCAAATAAATATTTTACACGGGGGAACAATTTTGACACTTTTTGCTGTTTTCTTGAATTTTGCACCTAATTTATAGGTGATTCCAAAAATGCTTTCCGTTTTTCCCCTAAAAGTCAGGTCTTTGAGATAATGGTTTTTTTAAATTTTGCGGAAAATTACAAAGCCCCCCTTAAAAAACAACTTTTCTTAAACGCTACGGAGTTGCATCCTTGTGCAGGACCTTCTAGTACAGGTATACAATAAAATAAAATAAATTAAAGAAAGTAATTTGTCGCGCCCTGGATTTTTTTTTGTTAAGAGCCATTTTTAAGGCTCTTTTAACCAAAAAAATGCATTTAAAAGCCTCTAATCCAGTATATTACCCTATTATTGTGCTCTTAACTTGTGTAATTGAAGCCTCTACTATCCCTCGTCGAAAGTGTCTCAACACCGCGGACTCATTCTGCTATATATGTGGCAGTTATACATTTCTAAGCCAGAGGGCAAAAATATACCCCTTTGTCCCCCGGGCATATCATATGTGTAGACCCCAAGATAGTTTGCTCCTTTCTGGGTCAGCAACGTGGATTTTGTATACCCCTGCTTTTTGTGTATGTGGGATAGCAGAGCTCGCGATAAACATTGGGCACAAGGGAATTGGCCCCCGAGATCTGATCTGAAGGCTGGTGATCCGAATACCTATTGTTCATGAACCGTGGGTCGATAAAAAATCATTTTCTCTCCATGGCATATAAAACTAGGTCTGACAAAACAATTTGTAAAAGCCTTACCAACAGACGGAAATCGTTTTAAATAAATGCTGTCGGCACTTCCTGCGCTAACATACGAGAAAAAAAAAAGGCTTCTGTATTTGACGGTCCACAAATTCGGCAGTTTCTCAGAGTTAGAAATTTGATTGAATCAATGGAAGAAAATGAAAAGACAGCATGCTGGCATTTGAGAATATAGTCAATAACTTTCTAGGCAATTTACTTGCATCAAATTATGCGATAGTAGTCGAGTAACTATTGGACAGTTTTCAAAGACTTGGCTGCAACATGAGCGTCAAAGTCCACTTTTTTACACAGTCATCTAGATGAATTTCCGGAAAATCTTGGAGTTGTGAGTGATGAGCAGGGAGAGCGATTTCATCAAGATTTAAAACTCATAGAAACTAAAGCAGATGAGATGCGAATATAATGGCGGACTATGGTTGGGGCATAAAACGGGACTGTCCTGAAATTAAACACTCCAGAAAAAGAGCTACAAACGCAATTTTTTTCCATATTTTTTTAATTCTTAGCTAATATTGTTGTAAAATCAATATTTATAAATAAAAAAAGTTGTAGCGAGTTTCGTTTGATTTGATTTCAATGAAATTTGAAATTTGAGCCCCCTGTATCTCAAAAACTGGACGTATAGGAGAAAAACGGTTAGCATTTCCGGATTCTAGAACCAAAAATTAGCTAGAAATGAATATCAAATCTAAATAAACAAAATGCTGTTCCCTCGTGTCATCAATTATCAGGAGACGCGAGAGCGTATCGCCGGCCAAAGGAAAAAAAAAACGAAAGCGAACAAGTCTATGATTACCGGAGACAACTTGCTTTTTTGTTTGACAGGGCTACAGCCTTACAGGCAACATTCCGCAAAAAAAAATTTGCCAAAATATTCCACATATCCTGTTCTAGGGCCTTTCCAAAAAAAATTTTCGATCGGCACAATAACGGGTAAGAAATATGCAATAAACGGTGAAATTTTCACCCTCACAGACTTAAGCGAGTAACCCAATTTCAGACTGCAGTCTACAGTTGCACAAAGACTTGCTGCTGTCTCTCTCCGTGATGGGATTTTTAGGAAATTTGGAATGAATGATCCTCTGGTGGTCCTTCTAAATAATCAATGTCTTCCATTTAGATAAGTGGATGGAATAACGGTAAATTAATAGGTAAAGTTAATAAAAGATTTCCAACAATTGCGTCTTTCGGCTCATCGCATTGACAATTTTTAAAACACACTGCGACATTGGGACACTGGGACATTGGGACATTAGGATATTGGGACACTGGGAGACTAGGATCTTGGAGCAGTGGGATATTTGGAAATTGGGACATTAGGGTCTTGGGACATTAGGACATTAAGACATTGGGGCATTGGGATATTGGGATATTCGGAGATTAGGACACTGGGATATTAGGATATTTGACATTATGACCTTGGGACAATAGGACAATCGGACATTGGGAAACTGGTACATAGGAATATTGGGCCACTGAGACAATGTCATTAGGACATTGAGACATTACCACATTAGGACTTTCGAATATTGGAACATTAGGCACACTGGGGAAAATGCGACGTGGTGACATTGGGCCACTGGAACATCGGGATATTGGGACACTGGGACATCGGGACATTGAAACATCGGGATATTGGAACATTGTGACATTGGGATATTGGGACATTAGGACACTGGGCGATGGGACATGGGGGCACTGGGATATTAGGACATTGGGACATTATGACTTTGGGACAATCGGACATTGGGACACTGGTACAGAGTGGCAAGTTGTAAAAGTTACCCCGCAAAAGAAAAATTAATCTGCCGCAAAAAGAATACATATCACTCCAATCCGCCGCTCATATGTAATTTTGTTTTAGGTGTAAATGCTGGAGAAGTTTAAATGTACATGACTACTTCTTAAAGTAATTCGGTGGGAGCATTAACATTTTATTCAGTACCACTTTGACGGCTCCCACCAAATTACTTTAGAAAGTAGTCTTGTACATTTAAACTTCTCCAGCATTTACACCTAAAACAAAATTACATATGAGCGGCGGATTGGAGTGGTATGTATTTTTTTGCGGCAGATTAATTTTTCCTTTGCGGGGTAACTTTTACAACTTTGTTGTTTTTGGTCAGAAGTTGTTATCCTGAAAATCGATTCATATTCGTTTGAAAAATTGAGCAAAACTTAAAAATGTTGTAGGTGCAACCGATAGTAAGTCTCCGTGGCCAGTCAGCACGGTTACCAATTTCTTTGGATGTCTAATTTTCATAATTTCTTATTTAATTAATACATTTAAATGAGCAAAAAAAGGCCAATATCCGACTTCAATCGAGTTACCCGTTAAACTCTTTCATTTCAACTGATTTAAATTTTGATGGTTTTGTTTTCCTTAATTAAAATTAGATGTTGAACTTCGACGTGGAAAACATTTATTTTTTGCAAAATAGAGCCCAACGCAAACCGAGTAGCTTATCTTACATGTATTAGTAGTGTTCTAGCTAAAAAATGAAACTCGGATCACATCAACTAGCTCTCATGTACAGTTTTGACGACCCTAACCCTACTAGCAGTCGTAGAAATTTCATAAAAAAACATTCGTGAAAAATTCATTCTAAACAGTTTTTTATTGTCACAAAAGAAAATTTTAGATAGGTTGGTAAAAGTGGTGACTTATAGGCAGAGGCTAGCCAAAAGCCCAATTAGCACAATAAGCGCAGTTTTAAAACCACAAACTCCGCTAATTTCATATTTGCTGCATCCTCCAAACTTCGCCGAAAAGCCCTTCCGAGCGTCCTTTACCGGGTTCTGCCAATACCCGGGCATTCACACTCAAGTTTAATCTCTCTCATTTTCACAGCTGTGCCAATGCGCGTTATAGAGGATACCCTGCCTGGCAGCGTGGAGCCCCATTCGCCAGTATCGCGTGATAACAGCAGAAAGCTTGGCAATATCTCTACGCGGTTTAGTCAGAATCTCAGACGTTCTTTTCCAGTCTTCCTTGATATAATGCAGGTTCTCAGATTTTTCCATTTATAATTAGCAGCCCTTATATAGTGGATAAGATCTTACTCCTAATAGCTGCCATCGGGATGCAAACACACTCCGCTTGCGAGCTGTCAAGAGTGGCAGCCATTTTTGCTAGTTCGTCAGCCATCTCGTTACGCTCTATGTTCCTGTGTCTGGGTACCCAGAGTAGGATGATTCTTTGTCGTGTGCCAAGGCTGGTTAACGCTTCCTCACATACTTCAACAACCTTGGAGGTCGTCTCCACCGATTGCCATTCATTGGTAGCAGCCTGACTATCTGAGCAGATGGCGATATCCTGGTTGTTTTGTATATTCCTGAGAGCATGACAGACCGTCATGATTTCAAACATTTCGGCTTGAAAAATGCTTGCATGATCAGGAAGACGGTAATATTCAGAGATACTTTGTGATCCGCAGATGATTCCGTCACCCACGCCACAATCCATTTTGGACGCATCGGTGAAAAATGTGATACCAAAATCCTTGACCACCTCACTCGAATGAGAGTGAGAGGAAAGACATTAACCTCTAGTTGTGAGTTCAAAGTCCTTCCCAAAGCTTAGTTTGGGCACTTCGAAATCTGTTGCAACGTTGCATAGGTCTTCTGGGATCTGATTTAAATTTATATTGCTGCGGCCGTATGGCCTAGCACTCCAGCAGCTTAACTCTTTGATCATTTAGCCTGACTGCACTACATGCTGCCAGTTGGTTGATAAAAAGATCGATGGGGGAAGATGCAGGATTACATCCAGCGTATCTCTTGGGTATGTTCGCGTGGCCTAGTGATACACTCTACCAAGTTTTGTTACATTGTGGCCTTCACTGAGCGCTGGCCACAAGACGAGTGACTCCTTAGTCTCCTTTAAAGAATCAAGCAAAATAATGTTTTTTAATCATTGGAGTCGTTTTTGATAACTGCACTTCCCTTCATTCTTCGCAACAGTTCAAGTCCAATTCGTCCAAACTTGGGCGAATAGATTACTTAAAATAAATAAAAATAAATAAAAATAAATAACAGGCGCGACAATCCATCATTGGACTAAGGCCGCAGGATGTGACATCCTATTTCCAAGAATCGAGAATTATTTCATTTATTCTGAATTGCATATTTTACTTTGAACTTGCTTAGTTTTTTCTCTGACTCATGAGTTTTCAGCAACATGCTAGCTATAACTATCAATCATATTAATACGTATGAATCATATAGGAAAAACCGCAATACGCAAATTATGCTGGAAAAGCCACAGTGCTATTAGTGACCTGGGGTCACCTGTAGTCATTTGCTTAAATGACGAATCATCGCTGACGTGTAATTAAACGATAGACGTAAACAACAAATGCGGCAGCACAATTCTTTGAAGTTGGTCTCAAATGGGAAACGTGTTTCCCTAGACCAGAATTGAACACTCGACGTTGCATAATAAAATTGGTATTTACGGTGATGTGGTAATTCATAACGTTTGAAATTAAGAATGAGGTGCTTAGAGATACTCGTACCTCATCGTATCAATTTACTTTTGGAGGCCAGTTTAGATGATTTTTTGCTCTTGTCTGACAAATAACAAAACTATATGCATAATATCATCATTAGCATTTAATGAATGCATTCGAAGCAAAGGAATAGTCTGGTTGATCTAGTGATTAGTGCGGACACCTTCGGTGCACTGGGTCGTGGGTTCAAATCTGACGGTGAATTAATTCAATTTATGGTGTTTTTGAAGCTCACGATCCACGTGGCGGACTATGATCTTATTCAGATGTTAAACAAGTACCCTTTTATTGAGATAAATAGCACTGCTGAGTCTGATCTCAACACATCACTAAAAACGCATCTCAGATCATGGAAATTTGATATCACTTGCACATCTGCGGCCTTAGGCCAATGTTGGACAGTCGCTTCAGTTATTTATTATTTACTATTCAAAATAATAGCGCCACATATACATTTTAATGACAAATAACATTTATTGTCCATTCAATTAAAAAATACTTTCAACAGGTACATTTTGTGTACAACAAATATTACATAATACATTAATGATCAACAAAACCGATGATCATTATCTCAAAATTTTCAACAAATTTTCAATTCAAAAAAGAAAATAGATGAAAACGCTTTTCATTCTCTTAACGCCGTCGCAGTTAAAACACTGTGAGTTGTTTATTTGGCCCAGCCACCAGCTGGTTGCCATCCGCCACTTGAGCCGCCACTGGACCAACCGCCGCCGCCTCCACCACCACCGGCAGACCATCCACCGCCGCCTCCGCCACCACCACCGGACCAACCTCCGTGACCACCGCCGCCGCCGCCTCCTCCTCCAACTGAGCCTCCATCGATGATCTTGATGATTTTGACGGAACCGCCTCCACTGCCACCTCCGTGACCGCCGCCGCCATATCCACCACCGTATCCACCTCCGAATCCGCCACCGTGTCCTCCACCAAATCCACCACCGTGTCCGCCACCAAATCCACCACCGTGTCCTCCGGAACCACCAGCGGATTGTGAAATAATTTTATACACTTGGACGGAACCACCGGCACCTCCGCCACCACCGCCTCCGTGACCACCTCCATATCCACCTCCGAAACCTCCACCGTGGCCTCCTCCATAGCCGCCACCGCCTCCGCCTCCATATCCACCACCGCCTCCATATCCTCCGCCGCCACCACCACCTCCGTGTCCTCCACCACCGCCTCCTTGACTGATCACTTTAACAATGTGTACGGATCCACCACCGCCGCCGCCACCTCCGTGACCGCCGCCACCACCACCTCCATGGCCACCGCCGTATCCTCCACCGCCGCCACCTCCATATCCTCCGCCGTGGCCGCCACCGCCGCCTCCGCCAAATTTACCACCAAATCCACCACTTCCGCTTCCTCCGAATTTACCACCGAATCCTCCGCTTCCACCTCCGTGGCCTCCTCCGCCGCCGCCTCCACCGCCTAGTCCAAGGAATCCTGCTGATGCGACAGCGCAAATTGACAAAAGGCACACAAACACCTGAAATCCAATAATGATGTAATATTAATCCTTTCGTGGTAATCCTATTAGATGCTTTTATCTCCAAGTCCTTAGACGAAACCTACCTTCATCTCGTCGTTGTTAGTCAGTGAATGAAAAACGACAACTGATAGCCAGCCGGTTGACTAACTGGTGTTTTTATAGAAAAATCTTAAAGTCACGCTATATATCCAAAGAAGATTCACCTCTACTTCTATCGTGTACATAGATATATGTTGAGAAATGCTTTCTTTCGTTCGGGCGGCAAAGGTACGAGAGAATAGCTGAAAACGAAAGTGTTCGGGGAGCTCCATTGCAAACACAATGATCATTACACATGTACTCTACAATGAAGAGCATATTAGCCGGGCTCGATGCCCCTTATGGATTTATCAATTTTTCGATTGGAATATAGCATGTCAGCAGATAGCAGTATGTGCAGGCTCTCGTTGTTTTAACTTGGCGGTGGTCCAGGCACTATGGCGGCGACGCTAATCAATTCTGAAGCGACCAATTATGCAATCGCACTAATCGATGCCGCTATTGTTTTGTGTTCAATATCATTCTGTTCAGGTTCGCATGTAATATGATTACGAGAAGAATGCTTCTCGTAATCTGTCAGTCACTTAACCCATTTTTTTGGGAATCAACGCGATTTAATTGCTAGTAGGGTCAAGTACCTTTTGAGAATGGAGGAGTAGAAAAAAATTATATTTTTTTTGTTCATTAAAATATACATAGAAAATTTTATAGATTTGTGCTTCATTATGAATAACTTTAATCGAGTTACTCGCTTAACTCTTTCGTTTCGAAATGTTTATAATGTTTTGTTATTACAGATCAATTCCACGAAATGTCTAGTTAAGAATAATAAGTGCCCAATTGAAAGTCACCTAAATTAGATGGTATGAAGAAATATTTTAAGATGTTTTAGACTCTAAAGGCATAATGGTGCACACATACGGGAAAAATTAAAATTATTCGTGATAACTCTAAAGTGTGATCGGCAACTGAAATTCCTAGAAATATAATGCTACAGAAAAATTAATACATAATGCAAATAAAATAAAACTGAGTGATGGTTTTTGGATCTTGAAAATATGTGACATTCTACATTTAGTCTTTTTAAGAACTAGGTCGTGTGACCAGGACACTACGTATTTAATTGAATCTTCGCAAAGTCACAAACATACATTTCCAAAACATAAAATATATTCAATAAAAAAATCTCCACTTAACAAGTACTCAATACGTCGACTTTAGCCTTGCTTCATACTTTTTTGAATAGCTACAGATTCATTTTTCATGTTGTTCTCATTATTTTTGGCGAAAAAAAATTAGAAAGGAAATTACAATCATTGAGTGTATAGTGTAAGTATAACTATTGTATGTAAAAAAACACCTTTGGTTACAGTTTAGCACAAATGCGATGTTATTAACTTGTTGTTGTTGTTTTTTTTGCATGAAAAAGTGAACCTCTTAAAGAGCTATAGGTAAGACCCGAAAAGCTTGAATGATAAAGGAAGCACTTGATTATTTTCAAGCCCTGTGGATTATGACGACTTACAATAATTTTATCACAAACACTTCACTCGGCCATCGACCTTGACGAATTTTTTGGAAGTTTGGTTTTCAGCGATTCGTTTAGTGAAGAATGAAACGTACAGAATTCAATTCTGTCAAAGTTCTATTTTATGCAGGATTCCACAAAAATCAGCAAATGAAATACCATGCATGGAATGTAAAATAATGTGATAATCATTTTTAGAATTACTTGGCTTGGCAGTGGCCTGATCTTTGTTATAACAATAGTTTTGATTGAAGATTTTTTTAGGTGGTGTATAAATTGGAGAAAATCCAAGATTTACAGTTTCATTTTCATAGTATAATGATTGAGAATAGCCAACTTTTCATAACTTATTCAGCTTATTTTTTTTGTCATTAAAAGATAACTGCAACTATACTAAAAGAAAACAGTTTTAACAGGCAGTAAAAATATCAGGAAATTTTTTTAAGGGTGCCACATTGATGTTTTTTTTTTTCGGGAAAATGGCATAGTGCAGTAGATTCAGCATCCATAAACTACGAGTGTTAAACACAAATTTACGGGCGTAACGTGGACTCATACAAAAACGTAGCTAGCTGAAGGCTTCATGGTATCTTTTTTTTTTTTGCCTCACAGAAGCTTTTGTCCCGGGACATCACTTTACTTACTATGCGTACGTAAGTGACTAATCAATCAATCGAGTGTAAACTCTAGCAGATCGTAAAAAAAATACCGGCGTACAGAGAGCTGCGCCCGCAATACGAGGGTTTTTTAGAATTATGATGCATAGTGAATATTTTTCGTACATATATTTTATAAGCAATAGATAAGAATTGTGCACAGCATTAATGAAATGCTTCCTGTAAATCTATTTTTGGATTGGTCTAAATAAACGCGTTCCACCTTTAATTAGACTAATCCAAAAATAGATTTACAATTTACCCAGTTTGTATAGAAGTACTCCAAGGAAAATCTACAGGCATTTTTCGATTTAAGATTTCTGATGGCCTTTGAGCGAAAAGAAACTCAGGCGAACGTAAGCATGACTTGGCTTTATATATAAATTGAATTACATATTAGCTGTAAATCTACTGTTAGTGTTTTTTTTAATCAAGGAAAAGCAACTTATACGAAATGATTCCATTGTGTCTCCTGGCATAAGAGCCCACGCAAGCTTTTCAATGAGTATTGAACAAGTTTACTTTTGCAGCTTTTCAGGGACACCCTGTTATCTTGGTCCTACAAACTTCAAAAATATTTGTGGCAAGCACTATTACCATTCTATGCATTTCCACCAAATTTCATGTTCATTGTTTCATCAAGCTTAAAGAAATGCTTAAGAGGATTCCCTTGCATTGTAAAAGGCCCTTACTAAATACAGGAATACCCCGATTTACGTCAGGGTTACGTTCCAGAAAAAAGCGACGTAAGTCGAAACGACTTAAATCGAATCAAATGTAGGTATGAGGGAAAAAATGTGGTAACAAAAATGAAACGTAGATTACAGACAAACTTAAATTTTTGACTCAGACAACAGAGAACAGAGGTGGAAAGTGATGATTTTCACCCCGTAAGGAATTAGACAACAAAATATAACGTTGTATGCTCATCCACAAAGCAAGAACTAATATTCTTCTTTTTAACATGAAATAAAAACAGGACATGCTTGACCCTTCCTTTGGTTTTGAGCCTCGAATTAGGGAAATAATTTCCATCGTTTTCGGGATATCAATTGGTAATTTAGCAAGTATAAGTCATCTGATCGATATATTTCCAGACCGATACATAAGAATTCCGCGTTTCCGCTAAAATCAGTTACATGCACTCAGTGCCCGCTCTAGCACTTCCACCGCCGCGGGCAAGACGATAAAATGCAACCCCTAAGCTTTTGGATTTGGATTTTTTGCTTCTTGGGATGCACTGATTTCAGTATACGGACAAGACGACAGGAATTAGTACTCCGTTCCAAAGATTCGTTACAAAAATAAAGAAAAGACCAAAAAACAGCCATATTCCAACTCACCGACCATTTCTTTATGGTCATCGTGTGCTGATTGATAAAACTTTGAACTTGTTAGTCTGTAAGAAATAACGGAGGGGATTAAAACATAAAAACCCTTATGAATAAATCGAGAGATCATGTTGGTGATGAAATCGTTAAGATCTGCGCCAGAAAGATTTAACACAGATTTCTTTTTGTCAGATTGCAACACAATTCTTTTACTAAACGGAATTCGTTAATTAAAATTTGTCAGATAGATTTAACACCGGTCTGGGTTGTATTACTACTAAGTCGTTAGTGGAAAAATATTCTGCTACTGCATTACTGGAATAATCTTGAAGGTTATACATATGAAGACCATATACATATGTCCTTTGAATCATTGGGTTAAAGAAATGTCAATCTCAGCAGGACCTGAGTAAAGCAACCTTCTTATATTCTCGGTACTTGTTCAGTTCAGACTCCAGCTTCTAGCTTAAGGTTAAGATACAAGAACACAGTGCCTTCCTTCGGGTGCTTTGTTAGCTTTACCAAAGCTGAAATGTCAAATATGGAAGTATGATATAAATTCGAATCAACTATTTAGTATCTGATTTCAATCGCAAACATTTGATGCATTTTGAAAGAGGACGATGCACTTAGCAATTTTGTTATTAACTGTTTTAAGGGTTTCATTAACAAAAACTTTTCTTACGTTTACGTTGATGTCAGTTTTCTCCGTTGGAGTTTATAGAGTTGCTGTCCTTTCTCAGTAACAATTGATTCAGCTTCAAGTTTGCTACCATTAATTTATTAGTGTTTTATTTTTTTCCGAGCATGAATTCCAGCTTTTTTGTAGTCTTCCTTCTATAAAGTTCTAGCCGAAATGCCGCCTCCCTAGAGCGGGCGCTCACTCAATTGTGAAAAACGCCTTCTCGTCTAAAGTTTCTGTAAAATGTACATACACTCTCAAAAGATGGAAATATGAAACTCGGAATAAGCCTGAAATCATTTGTGAATCAAATTCATGGGGGTTTCAACTACATTTAAGACTCGAAAGTGCGTTTCAGCAGATGTTTTCGAAATTTTCATTCTGCACACAAACCAGAAGACAGTATACATCAATTATTTGGCCCAAGTCGGGTTTTGCGGTTGACACCTTTACTCAAGAGTGTGAAAACTATGGCTGCTTGTAGTTTACAGATAAGATAATTCATAGAACATTAATCCACATTTGATATATGATAACAAAACTATATAAATTACGATTGATCTACCCGTTGAGTAGCGTTTCCACAATGAAAAGTAGTCCTTTTTCCTGTAACAACACATGAACGTTTTCCGAATAACGACTCTATATTTCGAAACGTCTGATTTGTAATGTAATACATTTTTTCCGAAAGGATGTGATTGTTTTACCAAGATATTTTCTATAATGCCAAAAATTTTCCATTTCTGAAAAAAAAAAAAATCACGAAACGACGTAAGTGCGAAGCAAAATTGCCGTAAATCGATTTGTAAGGTGGGAATTATTCAACGACTTAAGTGCGAACCGACTTAAATCGAAGCGACTTAAATCGGGGTATCCCTGTACTTACTTGGCTATATTTCCGGTTTGGATACAGTTATTCGAATGAAAATTCGTAGACATATTTCCTATGTAATTTTCCAAAAACCCTTAGCAGAATTTTCATATTTGAAAACCTAAGATGGGCTACACACGAACAAATTAAAATTTTACAAATTTACTGTTATTCACTTTTCCTTAGCAAAAGTCAACAGTCTTAATATTTAACGTATATAAGGCCTTATTGACCAATATTTGTGCAAAGTTTAATATCGATCCCTATAACGGTTTAGAAAAACGGAGGTCGAAAAAGAAGTTTAACTTTAAACGCCAATAACTTTTTTGCCCTTACTCTAAAGTGGAGAGATATGAGATGTACTCGTTTAGATCTTTGATTTAAGTACCCATACGTCAATCTCCAATAAAAACTAAAAAAGTCGACTTTTTTCAAACGTTCGGGACACCCTGTTATCTTCATCCTACCGACTTCTAAGGTATTTGTGCTAAAGACTGTAACCATTTTACACATTTCTACCAAATTTCATGACAATCGGTTGAGCCGTTCGCGAGTTATTTAGTGAACAGACGGACAGACGGACAGACGGACAGACGGACGGACGGACAAAATCGATTTCATAAGGGTTTTTTGAAAAAATATTTTCTAAAAAACCCTAAAAACTGAAAACAAAATATATTAATAAGGAAATTTATCAAAATAACTTCTCCTAAACATTAGTTTATTAATACAATTAAAATTAACTAAGTCCTTCAAACCATTATAAAGAATAATTGACCTTGTAATTGGTTCATTAAGCCCATAGTTTACTCTATGATAGGGCTGAACAAGAAGGTTGTTCCGCCGTAAATTGTGAGGAATATTTCTGACTTGAAAGTTATTTAATATATCTTCACAAACAATATGAGAGCAAAACAGGTCTCTTATAAACATAGCGTTTACAAATGTTCTTCTATAAGCTAAGGCTTGTAAACCCAGTAAGGAACAGCGAGTTTTATAATCTGGCTTGAAAAGCCAGCCAATTTGATAAATGGCAAACCGTGTAAAATTGTGTTGAATTCTTTCTATGCGCTCGATATGCACCTTATAGAACGGATTCCACACAATAGAACAATACTCCAGGTGTGAACGAACGAAAGATGTATACAATATTTTTAAAGTAAAGGGATCATTAAATTCGCGCGCGTTACGTTTAACAAATCCTAACATACTATTCGCTTTTGAAATAATGGGATCAATGTGTTGTCGAAATGAAAGCTCATGGTCGAAAATTACACCAAGATCTGATATTTCGGCAACCCTTGCAAGAACACTACCTGTTAAGGAGTACTAAAAGAAGATCGGAGTTTTCAATTTATATATGCTAAGTACTTTACATTTACTAACATTTAAATTTAAATTATTATCGCGACACCAAAATTGCAGCTTTTCTAAATCGGATTGCAACTTAAGGCAGTCATCAATGTTGCGTATTTTCATAGCGATTTTCATATCATCGGCATACTGCCATACGCGTACGAATTTAAAATTTTGGATGATATCGTTTACGAAAACTAAAAAGAAAAGTGGTCCTAAATGGCTTCCTTGTGGAACCCCTGAAGAACACTTTATAACAGAGCGGGATATACAGCCATTTAACTTAACCAACTGAGTCCTATCTGTTAGATAGGATTTCACCCAGCTAAGAAAAACGGGCAGTATACCTAAATTTTCTAGTTTCTTGAGTAAAATATTATGATCTACTCTATCGAAAGCCTTCTAATCGGTATATACCACATCAACCTGCATTCCCTGCTCAATACTATCAGCAACAAATTTAGTAAATGATACCAAATTTGTTGAAGTTGATTTTCCTTTCAGGAATCCATGTTGACATGGCGATATCAAGCGGCTAATTAAAACATCTACATATTTTATTTTTAACCCTGGAAGGTCATGCTTATTTTTAGTACGGAAAGGTCATGCTTCGTCGAATCGACGACGCTCAACTTTGAGGCCTCATACAAATTACCCTTTGGCAAAATATTTATAAAATTTGACAGATTTCCAATCCTTAGTTTATTTAGAATGGAAAAACATCGATCTTGAGTAATTTTGTAACGAAATTGATTTACAAATCAGATTTTCTAAATTTAATATTATATGGCCGGAAATATAAAACATTAAATTTAAAAATTAAATAAATAAAAACTAAACGTTGATATAATTTTAAAAATGTGCTCGAATCAGAAAATATATATTCTAAACTTAATAGAAAGTTTGGTTTAATGAATTAGAAACTCTTTTATATACAAGAGGCACACTGATCCATTTTGGGGTCCCAACACGGGTTTTCTTTCACTTCGCCTACTCTAATTTTTTAAGTATATTTTAGAGTTATTAACAATAAATTTAGTAATTTCTTCTCCCCGAGTTCCCTAGATTCATTATAATTCTATGTATGATGTCAGGTTATGAAATTGAGTGCCTTGGAGGCATTTTTATGAGTTCCAACAATCCAACTTGTCCTGCTTACTTCGACTAGCTGCAAGGTACCAGGCAAGTACATCAGCACGGTAAGTGCTGTACAAAAAATCAGCTCAAAATAATGAAAATTGTCAAGAACAACGGGATAAATGTAATGATGTGTAGTCGATTCGGCGAAGGATGACCTTCCAGGGTTAGTAAGCATTTCAAAAAAATTCGGTATTGCAGATAATTTAGCTATGGGTCTATACTATAGTTATCACTAAGATGCTTCGGACCCTTTTTGTGAACAGGCGTTATGTATGAAACTTTCCATTCATCAAAAAAAAAAAAAAAAAGAACACCTGAAGACAAGGACAAATTAAAAATAAAGGCAAAAGGACGACATAACGATTGCATGCAATTCTTCAAAAATATATTAGGAATGCCATCAGGTCCGGCCTGAATACTAACATCAAGGTCACGCATAGCATTCAAGGCTTTCCCGAAATGTTTTCAATCTCCTTTAAAATTTCAGTAATGTTATCATTAAAACTGTGATCTGTAATATACAGGCACACTCATTTTATTTGACTGGACATTTTCGTTTACTCACCCAGGATACCAGACAGAACCCGCATTTACATTACTTAACAAATGAGGTTGAGCAATCAAAATTTTCTTTCTAAGCCACAATTTTTTTTAATTTTTAAGACTAAAATTCAAATTTAAAACTATTATATGGATGGTCTGTTCAAGTATTTCGTACCGCGCTCAAGAGAAATTGCGATAAAAGGCACAAACTCAATGAGTGTTCCAGGCGTGAACGTTCCGCGACACTTCCCAAATATAACAAATCAACGTATGGTCTTCGAATCTATATTAGGGTAATGGTCTGGTTACGTGCTAGTTATGTACCGCATTTACATTTTTTTTTGACTCGCCAGTTGAAAAAATATTAACAAATCGGAAATGAAGTCCACTGAGGTAGTGCAAACGTTACCTATAATAAAAGAAGCGATAACTTACGACAAAATGAGGCTAGTCAATTGAAACTGTGGTCGAATCTTTGTAGTAAGAACTAGAAAATTGATTTCGAAAATGGGCCGAATCGGGCCGTGGTGGGGTTTGAAGACTATAAGCTTATTAATTCTATGCTGCATTAATTTACATCCTGGTGGACGCCATTGTTAAGAAAGTTGTTAGAAATTTCCCTGCCTTGCGTGTGCAGCAAGGACCGCAAAATTTGAAATGCCTACTGACGGCCATTGTCTGAAACCCGCACTGCCCTTGTCCAAAGAAAGTCATTTATTTTCAATTTTTCAAATTTCACAACAGATCAACTACAAGTCTGCCATTTTCTGTACACTGAGAAAAAAAATCCTATTAAACCAATAGGAATTGGCCATTTTATCCTATTAGATTTAGTCAATGGGAAAATCCCATTATTGGGTTAATAGGATACCATTAATTCAATGGGATGGAACATAATTAAAATAATTAGATCGAACTATTAAATCAATGTGATATTATACTATTAATGTTATACGATATCCTATTAATGCAATCATGTTATCCTATTGCCTTAATAAAAGGACATCCCATTAAATTAATATGACTTTCCCATTGAAATTATAGTTTATCCTATATTATGGATAATGGGGCATCCTATTAAAACAATATTTTTTTTGTTATTGGGACAATAATTATTTCCTATAAATTTTATAGGATGTCCCTTTAAAAATACCGTTACCTCAATAACAGGACATCCTATTAAATTAATACGCGGTCTTTTGAAATAAAATTTAGGTGACTAATATTTTTTTCCATCACTTTACATATAAAATTGTATATAAATACACGGGAGTATGAATATGAAAATCATAATCAAGTCCCGAAATCGCATCTATTTCAAATTTACGAAATAGTTACGAATTTCAGCGAAAATTGCTGTTTTAAAAAATAAATGCGAAATCCACCCATTTGTACTTTTCCACGAAAAAGTTAATTTTCTTTAAAAAAAATCAGTTAAGACTGATAAGAGAAAATATTTTTCCATCTCAGATTGATTTTTGCATTCGAATTGAATTTTTGCAAAATTTCCAATATTCAGAAATTTTTTTATGCGAAATTTCATTTTTTTGCGAAATATCCGTACCTCTAATCATAATGCATAATCATTACATTTTAAAATATTGGCAACTAACAATGTAAATCTGAATCAATCTTATTAGATAATCCCATTAGTCTAAAATGTACGTCCTATTAGAAATTCAATGGTTTGTAATCTCATTAAACTAATAGGATAAAACTATTAACTTGTTTAAAATAGCCGAGGCGAAAAGTTAATAGGAGTCCCATTAACAGGTTATGGGATGTTTTTCTCTGGGTGTAGTTTTACACCTTAGAGAAAACATAGCAACACATGACATGTGTTAGTCCAGAGTGGCTATGTGATCACACAACCCATATGTGTTTGAAATAATTCAAATGTCAAAATATTGTCGATGCAATTATTAACCCTTCTGACGCCGCCTACGAGCTGTTATGCCTAAGGTGTAGCCGAATCTTCTGTTAAATCAATCTTATTTTTTGAAGAGGTCTAATTTTGGTTCTAGAAACAGTTTACATACTGTGTCTTACGATCATGCGCCGTTTTTTCGATTCTTTAGACATAGTTTACATTTCGCCGAACGTTTGATCGAATTTGTTTGGAAAGGGGTGGAAAATATTATTGAGCGATATTTTTCATCAAGATATAGTACCAATGGTCTGTGAGGATCTATATGCCAACAGAAGGGTTAAATGTCACGTCGGCATTTTAAGAGAGTAATGAATATTGCGCGGATTTTATATTCTCAATTGTAAACAAAAAATTGACGTTTGCATAAAATTTTCACGCAGACTATGGACTGCAATAGTGTGAGAACGGTGCCATTTTTATTCTCTGATGCCCACTCTGGACTAACGCATGCTTTCTCTAAGTTCTACACATATTCCCCTCCACTTGTTTTTTTTTTTTTTTAATATTTCTGTGATTTGAATTAAAATTTGATGATTTTCTTATGTATGTATGGAAAAGCAACGAAGCAGCTAAAATCGCAAGAAAGTTACTAAAAAAGTTCTAAAATTGACTTATGTTGGCTCGGAACACTTCCAGCAATTACCCGAAAAGTATCCTCTTCCTTCTTGCTCTATATCTAATTCCCTATGCCAATGGCATCGTGTCGCGTTACTCGGTCTGCGGTGAAAGGACGTCTTTGAAAATATATAATATAAAACTGAATATTGACTATTGCACCTTTACGTTTTTTTGTTGGATAAAGAAGTAAGCTAATTCTTTTTTCTTTTCAATATATTTGTAGTGGTTACAGACTTAATTGAATAGATACAAATTTATTTTACGTTTTTTCAACTATGTGTTACGCTTAGCCTTTCTCTCTTTATTACCGTAACTCCTAGTGGAGCATGGTGCGTTGATGACTTCCGTGTGTAGTCATCAACTTTACAAAGACAACTGAATTCGGAGTGTGATACGGTTGTTAGCCATACCACTTTCAAATAACTTTTTTAAACGTTTTGTGGTTCTGAAAAAAGTTGTAAGAGTGCTGCAAACCAAAATGCATCAGTTACAAAAAGAATTGATATCACTACAATCTGCCATACTTTGTTTCATTGGGTGAGGTTACGAAACAAAACTGTTGCGAATTTTGCAAACTGTTTTCTATTTTGTTCTGTACACGGCATAAGAGCCGATCAGATGGTCTTCCTACTACCATCTTTCGAAAAGTAAAAAATGTGACAATTAAAACTTTACAGCTTTACACTCAGAAAAATGCGTCTAGTATTCTTAACAGTTTTTGTATCATTATTTCATTAAACGGCAATTTAACAGACTTCTTCACAAAAATAAACATATGCAATGACTATTTTAACTGGACGGATCCTATTGAGATATTTTCTATGGAATGAAATGTATCACGCAAATTTAATAAGATGTCTGGTTACATTTTATTAAGTTTGTCGCACTTAATTATCAAGATTCAAAATGACTGATTAGTAATGGGATGGATCCCATTAAGTATTAAAACAATCATAAAACTAGATAAATCTACTATACCCAGAAAATCCCCTAATCCCTAATCCCCTAATGTTAATAATTTCCGTCTTAAAAATTTGCAAAATTTTAGTTTTCTTTTGGAAATTAGCAAGGTATCTGATTACATTGGATGAGGTTACGAAATCAGAACATGTTTGCCGTTCTGATCGCCTAACTTTCATTTTGCGGATCCGAAATAATCTCCAAAAAGAACCGGAAATTATTTCTGATCCGTAAAATGGTAGTTAGAGTCTCAGAACGACAAACATGTATGTGCCACGGTTTTCCTTCGTAGCCTCACCCATAAATGGAATAGGCATCTTAGCTGAAAAGCATGTACATAGTAGTGTAGTTATGTGGTGATTTCAGATTGCAAAGTGTGGTGGAGAAACATTTTTTTTTGTTTCGTATGTTTTTTGGGGTGCTGAGCTCGAGTCCGGAGCTTTCCACTAAAATTTCGTTGCGGAACAGGGTCTAAACCGCGAAAAAAACCCAGAGTTTTTTTTTTTTTATTTATAACTCCGAAAGCGTACATTTCTCCGAAAACCTGTCCATGAAAATATTAGAGAAAACATAATTGCGGGTCCAATGCGCCAATAATCATTAAAATGTGTTAAGCGGTATTGCTACAATTGATAGTAATTTTGTCCATATTATCCACAAATAAAACTTCAATTAATTTTACACATTTAATAATTACACTCTCATAACATCTTTTTCAATTATATTACATACTCCATATAACACAAACTACGCTCACTCAATTACGCCTATCGTATGTACCTTGCGCATTCGAGCGCCAAGAAATGTGCGAATAATGGAAAATACAAAAGATAGATTTGACGGTCGATTAGATGCCGATGAAAATTATAGGCTTACGAAATGCGGTTAAAGCTCAATTGGGCAACAATCAATTGTTACGATAACTGCCCAGCGTGCTGATTAGATCTATCTGTCTATCCGTCTAACTTCATCAACACGGTGGCCAAAATGTCTTTGGCAAATGCATTTTGGAAAAGGTTATAATACTTCTTACCGAATGCACTCACCACTCAGTCACCTAGGCTTGGTTATTGACCGTTTTCTTGCCACGATACACGTATCCATAATATTGCAATGATTTAATCGATAAATTCGTTGGCGAAGCATGAGTTTCGATATTTTCGACATGAAAACACAAATTGGTGTCTGGGTGATGAAATTTTGTTGTTTTTCTGTTTTTGGTTAATTTAGAGATTTTTGTATGAGGCATGAACTGTCAGACTTTTGTACGCGGTTCGCTGAGAGAACTCAATGGCTGATGAACTAATCAAATTAAATGGTAAAGTTTATAACATATATATATAATCGACTTTAAAATTGTAACAAAACATTAAAAAACTCTATTGCAAGAAGTATTCTGATTATAAATTAAATTCAAGTTCAATTACTTTGTTCTCTATACTTTAATCGATCAATGATTATCATATCCTATCACGTGTAGATATTATTGAAGCATTTTTTCATTTCACTAAATAAATAATATCAAAATAAGCGAATTCTGAAAGTCTGCACAAGTATAGACGTATATCTGCTGCCTGGTAGCACTCTCTTCAACAAATGAACAATTACCCGTCCTATTCATCATTTCTTTCTAACAACTCAAACTCAAAAGCAAAAGAAAAACACAAAAAATTAAATCATCCGCAAAACGTGCATGCACGAAGATTGAAGAGTCAAAATACTTCCTACTCGCGACCACCACTCACTGGAACTCGTCAATTTATTTGCAATTCACTCAAGTGATGCATCTATCAAATCTATGAATGAAATTTATTAAAAAAGAGAAGAACTCATCGTATCTTCGTCAAAATATAGAGATGAAAAAAACTATGTTACGCAAAAGAAACACACAATGAAATTTTTTTTTTGCGCATCATCATAACACCCAATACTATGTTCATACATTGGGTGTTATCATATGCGGAGTATCGAGGTACTCCTGAAATAACTTTCGTTTTCTATAGCCGTAAGATGTGAGGCTACCACTATCACCTTCGTGTATTAGTAGCAGGCTTGGCCGACGAGACATGTTGTCGTTATTACACCAGAATGAAGCATAAGTCAAGATCATGACAACAGTAAAGATGTAATGATAAAATGACATAAACCATTGTAATGGTATGAGCACTGTGCGATTTCAAGATGAAGTTAAAGATGCGATGCAAATCTGCACAATCATCGCGCGAGATAGAGCTTGAGGTGATTTTTTTTTCGCTGATGAACTGGAAAATACCCGAGCAAGGAAGCAATTGAAGAATGTACTTGTTTTAAAATGGTGATGTTGTATGACCATATTATGTGTGAATTGAACCACACCAATGTGTGATATGGGCATATGGTTTGAGTTGCCGCTCAGTAATTATCAGGAGTAAGCTTGTTGCAGTAGCGCACCGAGAACCGGAATACCGATAATCTAGATTCGGAGTTGAGCCAAATTTTGTGTCGTTTTCAAAAGTTTGAAAAGAAAAACATTTCAAATGGGAAATTACTATTTAACGCTTTAACCCATTTCTTCCCAGCGTTGCGTATACGCAACACGAAGTTTGACCTCTGTAAAAACCACCAAATTTAAATTGAAATGGAAAAGAAATCATGTAATTTTTAATGGACATTTCTTGGCTCTATTTCTGCATACTTGTTATATCAAATCAGCCATTGGGTCCTTAGGGATATAAGAGAAAGTAATACCATGTTTTTCAGGACATTTTTTATCATAATTTTAAAAATATTAAAATATCTGAAAATCAATATCCAAACACACTTTCTAGACGAAAAACAATTGCTAATTAATTAATTTAACTTGGTTTTGGAAAAAGGTTGGTCCTTGCTGCAGGAGCATGTGTTAAACATAGTTGATGCGTTCACGCAACGTTGGGAGTTTCCCAGTATAGTAACTCTGGGGCAAACGCCTAAAGAGAAAAGCATTTTCTTGCTATGTAACGCAGGTTTCGCATCAGCAATATCTTAAAATAAGTCCTAAATACCTCACTATCTACGAGACACATGTGACTCATGGTATTCATATCCAGTACTCTTTTATGAGTCACATGTGTCTCATTCAAGAAAGGAAATCGATGAAAGAAGTTGCGGGACAATGACAGCTGGATACTTGTCAATTGGTCTAAAGTAATTTTCCAAATGTCGAGATATCCAAAAATGTTACAAGGATTCCTACAATGGGTAAAGGGAGCCTTTGTAGTGAATGTATATGTACCCTGAAAAGTCTATGAAATTATTGATACAGTTTTCACTCCACGGTACGGTCTGAAGTCAACAAGTATGGGATTAGAAACCTTTTCCATTTAACCTTTCGGCGGGCGCAATACTAATCCTAACACTATCGGGCGCAATGCATCTGGCAGATTAAGTGCAGAAAATAGGATGAAACTAAGTTTCTGTGTATTCTACACTCTTGTTTATTGTTGCATTGTCTTTTTGAAACAGTTATACGAAATTTTAGAAACAAATACTGCCTCAGAAAATTTGATACCCTTCACATTTTCAATTTTCTAAGAATATTCCGCTTTCAAGCGCTTCAATATTTAAAAAGCCTCCAACAACTCGCCCGCTTAAAAAATGTGAGCTTATCGTACTAAAAACACACCATTGTACGATTTGGTGAGCCTAAAAGTCAACACAACGTTATTACGCAATGTGAAGAGTATAACAAGTGGAAATTTTCATAGAGAAGGAAAAAATAACACAATCGGGCGCAATACATCTGAGAGAATATTTCATCCCCTTCCCCTCTCAGACATATGGTAGATAGAAACTGAAAACTGGTTTGGGTAGTTAATCCATAAAGATTAAGCTACTGTGAGTTTCAGTTCAATTCCTTTTCATATCGCTGATTGGTGCAACAAAAACTGGTCACTTAATCTGTCAGATGCATTGCGCCCGCCCGAAGGTTAAGGACAGTTTTGTTAGAATAGAGCTACTGAGTAAATGTGTCATAAACTTTTCTGTAGTAAATTTTTCTTTTGCTCTAGACGCAACAACATATTTATTTCTAGCCAAGTTATTATTTACTTTTGTCACAAGGAATTGTGAAACAATCCGGAATCGCTAAAAGGTTTAAGACAAACTTCCAAGCGATAATTGTGGCTAGCAGTCTACATGTTGAGCAGTTCCCCTCTATGTATTTTGGTTGTTGACTTAAAAACCTAAATTGTAATATGCCTGTTCAAATCTGAAATAGAAAATAAGAAAAACAAGGGAAATCCGGGACAAAGTTACTATGAATAACAACCTGATGCTAACGGCAAAGTACGGCCGACCACCATTATATTACAAATGGCCAGTTAGAAGATGTAACCAAGCAAAATATGGCAGATCTATCTTCAATTCAATATAATGTAAGGCTTTCAAAAAATAGTGTGCCTCTTATCTATACGATATGACCAACCACTAGAGAAAAAAAAACGAAAATCCCGCCCAAAATGTTGCAAAAAATGTCATCTATATCGCTGTAGTGAGTGTTTCAGGATTTGATCACTAAATTTATTATTCGCCATATAAATCAACAATTTTTTCCAACACAGAAGCTTAAAATTTAAATTTTGGATAAAATTTTATTTTACCCAAAAACTCCCAACGTTGCGTCAACGCAACATCACGTTGGGAGCCACTAGTCACACTTACTGACATTTAAAAAAAAATTTTTAATTGTATTTTAATTGATTGGAATTTACCAAAAAACTTTGTAGTTTTAGCGTATTTCTATCCTTGGGAAGAAATGGGTTAATGGTTATTTTTTTTATGATTTCAGTATTTTTTCAATCTCCTAAAAAAACATAAAGTAGGAAAGATATATCAAAAAAAAAAAAATCCATAGATGCAAAAAGAATTGATACCACTTGAATACGCAGCCATATTTGCATATTATTTGGATACAGTGGATAATCCTACAGGTACGCGGATTGTCTTTCAATGTTCTTTTGGTGAAAGCCTGAAAATCAGCAAATACATACCATACCATACCATACCAAATATGACGACGGTATTTATGCACTATAACGATACAGGGATACTAGATTCCACCTACAATGAAAGCTGAAATCATACCCAATTGAAAGATAGTCCGCGTAGATGCAGGCTTATCCACTGCCTGCACACATTTCCCATTTTCAAATTACCATTTACCATTTCCCGTTTTTCATTTATAATTTCCAATTTTCCATTTTTATTATTCCATTTTTCATCTTCCAATTTTCCATTTTCCACCTTTCATCTTCCACTTTCTATTTGCCACATTTCGCCTTCCATTTTCCATTAATTTTTCTCATTTTCAACTTTTCTTTTTCGATTTATCATTCTCATTATCTTCCATTTTCAGATTTCAATTATCAATTTACAATGCTCAATTTTACATTTTACATTTTCTCTTATTCTTTTTAATTTTCAATGTTCAATTGTCTTTTTTCATTTTTCATTTTTGAATTTTCAATTTTCAATTTTCAATTTTCAATTTTCAATTTTCAATTTTCAATTTTCAATTTTCAATTTTCAATTTTCAATTTTCAATTCTCAATTTTCAATTTTCAATTTTCAATTTTCAATTTTCAATTTTCAATTTTCAATTTTCAATTTTCAATTTTCAATTTTCAATTTTCAATTTTCAATTTTCAATTTTAAATTTTAAATTTTAAATTTTAAATTTTAAATTTTAAATTTTAAATTTTAAATTTTAAATTTTAAATTTTAAATTTTAAATTTTAAATTTTAAATTTTAAATTTTAAATTTTAAATTTTAAATTTTAAATTTTAAATTTTAAATTTTAAATTTTAAATTTTAAATTTTAAATTTTAAATTTTAAATTTTAAATTTTAAATTTTAAATTTTAAATTTTAAATTTTAAATTTTAAATTTTAAATTTTAAATTTTAAATTTTAAATTTTAAATTTTAAATTTTAAATTTTCAACGGAAGTTGGGCTAGGTGGTACCTTGTGAGTGTTGGGTGCCATTCAAGGTTCAACGGAGGTTGGGCTCAAAAAATAAAAAAAATAAAATAAAAAAAAAAAGACAAAAAAATAAAAAATAAAAAATAAAAATAAAAAAAAATTTAAAAAAAAATAAAAAACAAAATAAAAAAAAAAATTAAATAAAAAAAATAAAAAAAAAAAAACAAAAAAAAAATAAAATAAAAAAATTCTTTTGGCGGACGATACGCTCTCGCGTCTCTTGGTCACTAGTATATCCAACTTGAGTTCAACTTGAGTTCAACTTGGGTTCAACTTGAATTTAACTCGAATTCAACTCGAATCCAACTTCAATTTCAACTTTCGTTTTGTTCGACTTTTGTTGAACGACCCAAAAAGTGTAACTTTCAACTTAGGTTGTATAAATCATTTCGAGGTTGCATCAGTACTGTACTGTACTGTAGTATTTGTTGAAAACATGAAAATGTCCCACTGAGTTGCGGACTTGTACGCAAGCTGTTTTTATGAACACCTCGAACACATGTATTGAGAAGTTTTTTTAAATACCTTTCCACTATCCTAATTTTTTTTTATTTTTTCAACTTACGTTCAACTTTCGTTTTGTTCGACTTTTGTTGAACGACCCAAAAAGTGTAACTTTCAACTTAGGTTGTATAAATCATTTCGAGGTTGCATCAGTACTGTACTGTACTGTAGTATTTGTTGAAAACATGAAAATGTCCCACTGAGTTGCGGACTTGTACGCAAGCTGTTTTTATGAACACCTCGAACACATGTATTGAGAAGTTTTTTTAAATACCTTTCCACTATCCTAATTTTTTTTTATTTTTTATTGATTTAGAAGTCATAACCTCGAAAATTAAAATTTTTCATTAGTGTCATGTGGAATGATTTGGCAATGGAGTTTTCCGTATTTTGTTTCTGAAGGAAAAATTACATTTCGAAAATTTAAACTTACAAATAGTGAAATTGTTTTTAAAACCTGTTCACACGATCGAAACATGTTACTGAAAATTTTATAGCTAACGCATCATTTCTATCCCGAAGGTGGAAGAGTCCACCTGAAACCAAATTCTGGTTACATCCTAGTTGCTTCGCGGCTAATTTTAAGTAGGAAGAGAATAAAGTAGTAATAGCAAACTCAAAAATGTTTGTACATTGTACATTTTCAAAAAAAGTGTACATTTTCAAAAAAAAAATTATTTAGCAAGTATACCTTGGCAATGGTCAAGACATAACTGCAAATACCCTTACATTTTACGAGTCGTATAGTGGGGACATCATGTATTGATTACATGTCTAATATTTAATGTAGGTTCAGGAATTCCTTGATTGTAACAGGAATCTGGAATGGGAAAGGTCGACGCGAAACAAACTCCCGGAGTAAGGAGCGTTTTTTTGCTTGTCGAATTGACATTTTAGCCTGATTTATTCCACTTCTAATTAAATGTAAGATTTCTACGATGTTGAAACGTTTGTGTCAACTTCGTTAGCTATGATCTTTATTCATATCGTACTGTCAGAAGAGAGACATTTATCAAATTTGTTCGAGCGATAGCGGAGCGATAAAATTGGGTCGCTCCGGATCCCTGATTATTGCACCCAAAAGCTCATCAAGGCTTAACCCTCCACCGAGCACGTGGGGTCTTTTGGGACCCCAGAGGATATTTTTTATATATTAATTTTGAACGGTTTAGCCCATCCAGGTGACATTGTAGGACATCTAAGCCACCAAATTTCTGCTCAGAAATATGATTGAAAATAACTCCAATTCTTTTCAGAACAAAAGTTTTGATAGCCAAAAGTACAAATTTGCAGGAACGGGCAAGTGGGGTCTTCAAAGAACCCATGAGTGCCAAGGCCTCAATTGAAACTCGGAGCCATACTCTATGTTGAAACCTTTTTATCTCGAATGTCGCGATACCCTTACTACCCTTCCCCGGTCGTTTCATTGCGTCTTTTCACACTGAGCTGTAGGCCGAGGTAAGCCTCATATAATTCTTGGCTGCAATGAAAGTAAAGGAAGAGATTATACCATAGATCAACTGGTCAGAAATTATCCTGGCTTAAGAAATTAACGAAAACAGCTGCTAGCTTTGTTCTTCAATTGATGCGATAGCTTCTTCTTCTGATATAGGACGGAAAACCAAGTAAGTAAGTAAGTAAGTAACGGAGAGTTTCTATTTATAAAAACTCTCCGTTCTTAGAGCTATAAGAAACTACGACCGATTGGAGATTGGACCGTTACCTTCTTCTTTTTACACTTAAAGAAAAACCATACTACAAAAACTTTAATTTTACATTTTACTATGTTTTTGAATTTTAATTGTTTTTAATTTAACCTTTTGAATTTTAACTTTTTTTATTTATATAATTTTTTTACTTTTCTTTCAGTTTTTTTTTATCATTATCTTTATAAGTTTGTTATTCCTTTATACATACTTATTTTCCTTACTTTGAATTCTGTTCTGTTAGGAATTTGTGAGGAAAATTGAAAGTTGAAAATTGAAAATTGAAACCTGAAAATTGAAAATTGAAAATTGAAAATTGAAAATTGAAAATTGAAAATTGAAAATTGAAAATTGAAAATTGAAAATTGAAAATTGAAAACTGGAAATTGGAAATTGAAAATTTAAAATTTAAAATTTAAAAAAAAAAAATTTAAAATTTAAATTTTAAATTTTAAATTTTAAATTTTAAATTTTCAATTTCCAATTTCCAGTTTTCAATTTTCAATTTTCAATTTTCAATTTTCAATTTTCAATTTTCAATTTTCAATTTTCAATTTTCAATTTTCAATTTTCAATTTTCAGGTTTCAATTTTCAATTTTCAACTTTCAATTTTCCTCACAAATTCCTAACAGAACAGAATTCAAAGTAAGGAAAATAAGTATGTATAAAGGAATAACAAACTTATAAAGATAATGATAAAAAAAAACTGAAAGAAAAGTAAAAAAATTATATAAATAAAAAAAGTTAAAATTCAAAAGGTTAAATTAAAAACAATTAAAATTCAAAAACATAGTAAAATGTAAAATTAAAGTTTTTGTAGTATGGTTTTTCTTTAAGTGTAAAAAGAAGAAGGTAACGGTCCAATCTCCAATCGGTCGTAGTTTCTTATAGCTCTAAGAACGGAGAGTTTTTATAAATAGAAACTCTCCGTTACTTACTTACTTACTTACTTGGTTTTCCGTCCTATATCAGAAGAAGAAGCTATCGCATCAATTGAAGAACAAAGCTAGCAGCTGTTTTCGTTAATTTCTTAAGCCAGGATAATTTCTGACCAGTTGATCTATGGTATAATCTCTTCCTTTACTTTCATTGCAGCCAAGAATTATATGAGGCTTACCTCGGCCTACAGCTCAGTGTGAAAAGACGCAATGAAACGACCGGGGAAGGGTAGTAAGGGTATCGCGACATTCGAGATAAAAAGGTTTCAACATAGAGTATGGCTCCGAGTTTCAATTGAGGCCTTGGCACTCATGGGTTCTTTGAAGACCCCACTTGCCCGTTCCTGCAAATTTGTACTTTTGGCTATCAAAACTTTTGTTCTGAAAAGAATTGGAGTTATTTTCAATCATATTTCTGAGCAGAAATTTGGTGGCTTAGATGTCCTACAATGTCACCTGGATGGGCTAAACCGTTCAAAATTAATATATAAAAAATATCCTCTGGGGTCCCAAAAGACCCCACGTGCTCGGTGGAGGGTTAAGCCTTGATGAGCTTTTGGGTGCAATAATCAGGGATCCGGAGCGACCCAATTTTATCGCTCCGCTATCGCTCGAACAAATTTGATAAATGTCTCTCTTCTGACAGTACGATATGAATAAAGATCATAGCTAACGAAGTTGACACAAACGTTTCAACATCGTAGAAATCTTACATTTAATTAGAAGTGGAATAAATCAGGCTAAAATGTCAATTCGACAAGCAAAAAAACGCTCCTTACTCCGGGAGTTTGTTTCGCGTCGACCTTTCCCATTCCAGATTCCTGTTACAATCAAGGAATTCCTGAACCTACATTAAATATTAGACATGTAATCAATACATGATGTCCCCACTATACGACTCGTAAAATGTAAGGGTATTTGCAGTTATGTCTTGACCATTGCCAAGGTATACTTGCTAAATAAATTTTTTTTTGAAAATGTACACTTTTTTTGAAAATGTACAATGTACAAACATTTTTGAGTTTGCTATTACTACTGTATTCTCTTCCTACTTAAAATTAGCCGCGAAGCAACTAGGATGTAACCAGAATTTGGTTTCAGGTGGACTCTTCCACCTTCGGGATAGAAATGATGCGTTAGCTATAAAATTTTCAGTAACATGTTTCGATCGTGTGAACAGGTTTTAAAAACAATTTCACTATTTGTAAGTTTAAATTTTCGAAATGTAATTTTTCCTTCAGAAACAAAATACGGAAAACTCCATTGCCAAATCATTCCACATGACACTAATGAAAAATTTTAATTTTCGAGGTTATGACTTCTAAATCAATAAAAAATAAAAAAAAATTAGGATAGTGGAAAGGTATTTAAAAAAACTTCTCAATACATGTGTTCGAGGTGTTCATAAAAACAGCTTGCGTACAAGTCCGCAACTCAGTGGGACATTTTCATGTTTTCAACAAATACTACAGTACAGTACAGTACTGATGCAACCTCGAAATGATTTATACAACCTAAGTTGAAAGTTACACTTTTTGGGTCGTTCAACAAAAGTCGAACAAAACGAAAGTTGAACGTAAGTTGAACGTAAGTTGAATTGAAGTTGGATTCGAGTTGAATTCGAGTTAAATTCAAGTTGAACCCAAGTTGAACTCAAGTTGAACTCAAGTTGGATATACTAGTGACCAAGAGACGCGAGAGCGTATCGTCCGCCAAAAGAATTTTTTTATTTTATTTTTTTTTTGTTTTTTTTTTTATTTTTTTTATTTAATTTTTTTTTTTTTTTTGTTTTTTATTTTTTTTTAAATTTTTTTTTATTTTTATTTTTTATTTTTTATTTTTTTGTCTTTTTTTTTTATTTTATTTTTTTTTATTTTTTGAGCCCAACCTCCGTTGAACCTTGAATGGCACCCAACACTCACAAGGTACCACCTAGCCCAACTTCCGTTGAACCTTGAATGGCACTCAAAACTCACAGGGTACTACCTTCAATGCCAAAAACGTAACGCTTTTTCGTTGCAATTTTCGTGACGATTTTCGATTTATGTGCCAGAGTCAAGACATAAAAATGTCAAAAACATTCTCACACATTCTGGAGAAAATGTATCTACAGTCGCAATGAATGCTTTTTTAAACAATTTCGGGAAGGGTCCGAACCCTATGGACCTTCACCTGTCCCCGTTCCTCGGAAGCACCATATTATCAAGCAAACAAAATAACTTCGGTCACTCGCGTAAAAATATACAATTTTCTTCTCACGTACCACTGCACAGCTAACGTTTCGCCTAGCATGTGTATACGGCTAACACTACTTTCAAATTTAACCAGTGGCGGAGGGCGACTATTTTGTTACTGCCCAGGGGCGCCATAGAGGCTAAATCCGGCCCTGGTCGCGAGTTATTAAGTGAACAAACGGGTTTTTTGAAAAAAAAAAAAATTCAGAAAAACTCTAATAAATCAAAACATTTTACATTTTACATTTTTGGGAATTTAAATAAACCTGAGATCACAGCCAATCGGTAACACATACCAAATTAGAAATTATCTACACTTTTCATAAAACATTAAACTCCGACCATTTTTGCAGTAAACCGGAAATAATGAACTCAACAAGCATCGTCACTCTGTATGATGGCGATGCATCTCTAAGACAATTTTCTCCAACTTGTTTTATCTGCAACACTAGGTATTCTCTGCTGTTCAAAATGATCTTGAGCACTTTTTCAAGCGCTCAATAGCGTTTGCAGAGATTTTCATTGTCGCGTGCAGTTTCTCGGGTCATTTCAACGGCTTTGCTAAGATTACCAATTTTATGCTGCCTCAGCCATTATTATGTAACGTAAAGTCAAATGTTGTACCTAGATATTTGTGTATAGATATGACCCATGGTTGCATAGAAAAAAATTAAAACATTCATACCGTGTGTACAACATCATGGGAACATGAGAAGTACATTTTTTTGTTTTGTTTCAAAAATAGATGAGCAGATGCAAAATCGTGGCTGAACACTTTTCTTTCTTCATTACATTCATAATGAATGAAAGATGAAAATATAATACGCGTATAAGATCTTGCCGTTTTTTTCTGGTATCTAGCATTTAAAACCGGGCAATTGAAAATTAATTTGAGGAAAATTTAATGTTTCTTTACTGTATTTCGGCAAAATTTTGGGATACATATGTATGCGAAAGTTGATTGTTTCGGTGCGAGATGCGTGCGAAAGGCCGATGTCAAGTCATGGGAAGAGGATAGTGATCAATATTAAGTTAATCGGTAAAATGACAAAGAGACAACAAATCAAGTAGTATTTATGTACTTTTTCAATTCGCCCACCCGCTGTCGATGGAAGACTTTCTCCGTCTAATGTTTTTAAAATCACGATGACCGTAGATAAATGTGATTGTCATTAGTGCGCCTATTGATTGAAGGGACAAATCAGCAAAATCGGTGTCATCATTTATAGATCTTGTCAACTACATGTTTGAGTCTATGCGGAATGCAATAGCATGATCATTATGATTATTTCCTTATTGAACCCGCATTTAGGGATATACGCGATTGATGCTTTTATTTAGAGTTTATATTTATAGTTGGTGTATTTTAATTTTCCGTTGGGCGGAAGTAATTTGGGAGAATAGTTGACTAGTTTTTGTTGTATAAATTGGTAGGTGCATTTTCAGGTTTTCAAGTTTTCAAGCTACAGACAGGATTTATTAAATCCTCGATTTTATTATCAATTAGAACATTTTTTACTAACGTTTAAGATTATTAGAGTACTAAAGTAATAAATTTAGTAACGATTCGATCTAGTATAAACAATTTTGATTGGTTTAACTTTAATCCACTCTGGGATTTGTTTGTAGTGCATATGTATCGGCTCTTAAGGATAATAAGTTCAAAACATAAAGTCAAGTGAAGAGTCAACCAAACTGAGCAGCGTAACAATTTCTTACCATGCACTCAAACCTATTTCGATGGGATTATTAACAAAACGAAAGACTTAAGCCAGTAACTTTTATAAAATTAAAAAGGGAGGTTTCTGTCCTTGTGAAATGATTATAAAAGTTTTGCTATGATATATTATATCAGTGATGAGTGATTGATTGTAGACATGTGGCATGATCTACTACATACTTATTTGATG
This sequence comes from Microchrysa polita, assembly GCA_949715475.1. Lineage (NCBI taxonomy): Eukaryota > Metazoa > Arthropoda > Insecta > Diptera > Stratiomyidae > Microchrysa > Microchrysa polita. Next base: position 93,356,393 of record OX454417.1, on the reverse strand, counting down.
TACGAGTATACTCATTTTGCATACTCGTAGAAGTTGGCTACAAATAAAATTCAAACTGTACCCTTGGGCTGACTGATGATTGTCGGTAAAACAATAAAAATAGCATAGGAAGAGTTCAGTGAATTTCAGATTAAAATTTTGAAAAAGGGAAATCATAATATTTGCAAAGACCTATACTCGATCATAAATTAATACAAACAGTCCAAGAGGCATCATCATTGAGATGTTTACTTAAATTTCTTAATTTTGTTTAAAGCAAATTACGACTGAATATTTCTACTATGCTTTAGCTGCTCTTCATGCTTCCACATACATATACAGGGTGTCCGGAAACTGCCGCATAAACGCACCGTATTATGAATCCTCTGTTGATTTCCAGCAAAAAAGTTGTAACAAACATACCCCCTCAGCTTAACCCTTTAGCTGCCACAGGCATTTAAAGATTTTTGGAAAAATCATTTTCTAGCACGACTTAAAGCCTAATATCTCCAAAGCTAGACCAGCTAGAATAGTAAAATAAAATGATTATTACAGCCATCAAATTTACCTATAAAATAAAACTAACCACACTAAAATCGGATAAGACGTTTGGTTTTTACAGAGCTTCAAAGTCAAATTTGCGTGATTTGACCCAAAAAAAATCTTTTTTTCCGTCTCAATTTTCTCCAACTTCTCTCAAAGTGAGGTGCTTATACGATTCTTTTAAAAATTGGCGCATAGTCTTACAATCATATCTTTCTTACATCATTTTATTCTAGCTCCATTATTTCTAACAGTTTTAGTACCTAAAGTGCAGAAAACTAGGGTTAATTTTAGCTCGATTTTGACATTAATTTGAATAGATTTTACCAATTGCAGATCTTTAGGGGCAGTGTGAATTGAATTGTATTAAATTCGAGCTAAAATAAACCCTAGTTTTCTACACTTAACGTATAGAAACTGTTAGAAGTAATGGATCTAGATTAAAATGATGTAACAAAGATATGATTGTAGGACTATGCGCCAATTTTTAAAAGAATCGTACAAGCACCTCACCTTGGGAGAAGTTGGAGAAAATTGAGATGGAAAAAAATATTTTTTTGGGTCAAATTAAGCAAATTTCGCTTTGAAGCTCTGTAAAACCAAACGTCTTCTCCGATTTTAGTGTGGTTAGTTTTATTTTATAGATAAATTTGATGGCTGTAATAATCATTTTATTTTACTATTCTAGCTGGTCTAGCTTTGGAGATATTAGGCTTTAAATCGTGCTAGAAAATGATTTTTCCAAAAATCTTTAAATGCCTGTGGCAGCTAAAGGGTTAAGCTGAGGGGGTATTAGTACGGGAGCCAGGTACCCAACTACCTTCCTCATAAGGTAACCGGCTGAAAATGTGTACAGGTGGTAGTTCATCACCGCTTCTGTGCAAAACTGCTGGTCAGCCCAAAATTTAGCGGTTCCTTGTTAGGGAAATTACGCAATATGTGTGCTAATTTTGAGGTTCAATCTTCCTCATAAGGTAACCGGCTGAATTTAAGTCCATGTGTTAGATCTCGACTTCCAGATGCCGAAAGTGCCGGTCAGCCCAATTTTTAGCGGTTCCTTCACCTATGCTGACCGCTTCAAAGCTGCAAAAAAATGACCCCTACCTTCCTCATAAGGTAACCGGCTGAATTTATGTTCAAACGATAGATCTCGCTTAACCGTATCGAAACATAGTGAGCTGACTGCTCTGAACGGGTTCCTTGACCGGTTTTAACCGGTTTAAAGTATTGAAAATACCCTCGTATAAAAAGCATTTTCTATCATACCTGATTAGGTAACCAGGCTGGATTTGTATTCAAATGGTAGATCTCAATTCGCCCCTGTTGAAAGTACTGGTGAGCCCAGACCAAACCGGTTCCTTGATGCATTTTTACCGATTCAAAATAAGCAAAAACCACCAAGTACACAATATAAAATACTTAATTTTGGGGGGATATTAAGTATTCACCCAATTAAATTTATGTTCGTATGACAGATCCTAATGCGCCAGTCTCGAAAGTACCGGTCAGCCCAGACCAAACCGGTTCCTTGACGCATTTTTACCGATTCGAAATATGCGAAAATACACCAAGAACACAATACAAACTGCGTAATTTTGGAAAAACTTAGGCCCGATTTCTCAAAACTCTTATCGAATGGTTAGTCTTATCGTATTTAGAAGATACACCAGCTTTTCTTTTAACCTTCGGGCGGGCGCAATGCATCTGACAGATTAAGTGGCCAGTTTTTGTTGCGCCAATCAGCGATACGAAAAGGGAGAGATCTGAAACTCACAGTAGCTTAATCATTATCGATCAACTATTCAAAGCAGTTTTCAGTTTCTATCTACCATATGTCTGAGGTGCGGGAGGGGATGAAATAATCTCTCAGATGTATTGCGCCCGATTGTGTTATTTTCTCCTTTTCTATGAAAATTTCCACATGTTATACTCTTCACATTGCGTAATAACGTTGTGTTGACTTTTAGGTTCCCCAAATCGTTCAATAGTGTGTTTTTAGTAAAATAAGCACACATCTTTTAAGCGGTCGAGTTGTTGGAGGTTTTTTAAATATTGAAGCTATTGAAAGCGGAATATTCTTAGAAAATTTAAAATGTGAAGGGTATCAAACTTTTTGAGCCAGTTTTTGTTTCTAAAATTACGTAGAACTGTTTCAAAAAGACAATGCAACAATAAATAAGAGTCAGAAATATACAGAAACTTAGTTTCACCCCTTTTTCTGCACTTAATCTGTCAGATGCATTGCGCCCGATCGTGTTAGGATTAGTATTGCGCCCGCCGGAAGGTTAAACTGAATTGAATTTTTGTTTATTTTGCATAGTTATTCCATATTTTGCTTGGTTACACCATCATCTTAGATTGAAAACATCATTGCACACTGGTCTAGTGACTCTGTCGTCCCTATCTTTAAAGATAAAATTGTGTTTCTCACAGTAGGGGAAAAATGCTTTCCTTATAGAGTTTTCAATAATAAGGTGTTCAGAAAAGAAAAACGTGGATATGTATGTTATCATGAAGAAGCAGACACAAGGATAATTTACCATGCATCCAAAATTGCAGAAGAAAACCCTACCGCAAAAGTTCTCATCAAAGTGAATGACACAGATATTTTAATTATTACATTATGTAATAAACATAATTTCCCCTATTTAGAGATATGGATGGCTGGGGCTAGCAAACATGAAATGGAAAGCATCAATTGTACCGAACTATCAAAGGTACTTGGGCCAAATTTATGTAAGGATTTGCCTGCACTACATGCCTTTACAGGTAGCCACTACACTGCGGCATAAAGGGGAAAATCGGACCCTGTAAGACATTAGAAAATAATGTTATATTTCAAAATATATTTTTTTCACTTTCCATCGAGTCTGACGTGGATGATGAAGACAAAATGAGTGGCATTCAAGAGTTTACCGCGTTAATGTACTCTGTTAGAAATTGCGATAGCGTAGATAAAGCTCACGTAGAAATTTTTGTGAAAATGTATGCTAGCAAAAAAAAAATCAGAGCAATTTCTAAAAAAAAATAATAAAAAAATAATAAAATAATTCCTTCTTGCTGGAAATCATTGAAGCAAAAAATATTGAGGACAATATACGTTTCAACAATGTGGCGAAATGCCAGAAAGGCAACATGTACAGTTTTACCTCCTACAAGGTACGGATGGAAAACCACAACTGCGAATGATTCGGTAAGGCTGGAGCTCCATTGGTTTGACGGCGAACAAACCCCTTTGAAAATAGAAGACATCGTAGAACCAACCCCACACGACGATATTGACGACAATGACGTGACGATATTGCTAGTAATATCTATAGCTCCGACTCCGACAGTGATTAGTCAATTTAAGATAAATATGTAATATAATCAATAGAACTGAATTAATTGTTTATTTAATAATTTAATTTGATTTAAACATTAAATATATGTATATGCATACTTAATTTTTGCCTATCGGTAAAAATGGGTCAAAGAAACCGGTTTGGTCTGGGCTGACCGGTACTTTCGAGACTGGCACGTTAGGATCTGTCATACGAACATAAATTTAATTGGGTGAATACTTAATATCCCCCCAAAATTAAGTAGATTATATTCTGTACTTGGTGTAAATTGGCCTATTTCGAATCGGTAAAAATGCGTTAAGGTTTAGTCTGGGCTGACCGGCACTTTCGAGACTGGCGCATCAGGATCTGTCATACGAACATAAATTTAATTGGGTGATTACTTCATATCCCCCCAAAATTAAGTAGATTATATTGTGCACTTGGTGTATTTTTACTTATTTTGAATCGGTAAAAATGCGTCAAGGAACCGGTTTGGTCTGGGCTGACCAGTACTCTCGACACAGGCGAATTGAGGTCTATCATTCGAACATAAATTTAATCGGGTGAATGCTTCATATCCCCCCAAAATTAAGTATTTTATATTGTGTACTTGGTGTATTTTTGCTTATTTTGAATCGGTAAAAATGCATCAAGGAACCGGTTTGGTCTGGGCTGACCAGTACTTTTGACAGGGGCGAATTGAGATCTACCATTTGAATACAAATCCAGCCTGGTTACCTAATCAGGTATGATAAAAAATGCATTTTTTACGAGGGTATTTTCAATACTTTTAACCGGTTAAAACCGGTCAAGGAACCGGTTCAGATCGGTCAGCCCACTATGTTTCGATACGGTTAAGCGAGATCTATCGTTTGAATATAAATTTAGCCGGTTACCTTATGAGGAAGGTAGGGGTCATTTTTTTGCAGCTTTGAGGCGGTCAGCATAGGTGAAGGAACCGCTAAAAATTGGGCTGACCGGCACTTTCGGCATCTGGAAGTCGAGATCTAACACATGGACTTAAATTCAGCCGGTTACCTTATGAGGAAGATTGCACCTCAAAATTAGCACATATATTGCGTAATTTCCCTAACAAGGAACCGCTAAATTCTGGGCTGACCAGCAGTTTTGCACAGAAGCGGTGATGAACTACCCCCTGTACACATTTTCAGCCGGTTACCTTATGAGGAAGGTAGTTGGGTACCTGGCTCCTAGACTATATGTTCCGTACAACTTTTTTGCTGGAAATCAACTGAGGATTCATAATACGGTGCGTTTATGCGGCAGTTTCCGGACACCCTGTATACTCTTCAATCAATCATTTCGTTTCGTTAATAAATCTGCACTGAAGCGCCGACAACGTCAATTGAACAAATTGATATATCGCCCAAGGGCCTATTATTTCTATTTAATATAAAAAAACATTGCAATTACTATCGCTGCAAAACACAATGATCTTACTTAACTGCTAGAGACGCAATTTTTAAATTTACACTCACACACTGAGTGTGTGGATTAGTAACGCTTACTTGTTACGTTGCCCTCAAGTACACAGCATATGTAGTACACACAATTCTTTTTTGCTGTAAAGCGATAGTTCAAACAGGTGAGAGATGATATTATCTGGATTTTTATAAATTAAAAACGAATGTTAGTTTTTTTTTTCATATCTGTGTTTGGATAAATCTAACAAATTGCAAGCGTGACGTGATAATGTGTATTAATATTTACGTGCTGCGGTGATCGAATAGTATAGAATGTTGTTGTTGTTGATTGCATCTATTATTTGGCAAAAAGAAAAAAAAAGTCTCAAAAATTGTTGAGAGGAATGATTTAGTAGTAATTGGATAGAATGATATTTGGCTGCAATTTGAAAGGCTTGAAATTGATTTTCATGAACTAATCAATAAGTGGTTGTTGTCAAATGTTGAATGAAATGAAAAGTGTAGCGAAAGTGCTTATTATTATATAATAATAATCACAAAAAAGAAAAGCTTTGTTTTGTATTACGAGAAATTACAAATTTAAAACAATTTAAGTCTGTAAGCCTGTAAGTCTCTAACGACATTGAGTTAAAAAAAAAAAAACATTGTCAGAATGAAATGAATACTGGGATCAACAGATAGGAATGGACATGTTTTTCTCTTTTATACTTCTTTAAAATTCGAAATAGTTCAACACAATGCGGACCTTCAACTAAGCCCGTGGAAATTAATTATTATCATTTAAATACACTATACAATACGTACTAGTCTACATAATTTTAAATTTTTTTCACACTTTAACATAATTAACCAAGGGTCTAATGACGATCAACCATTAAATGAAATTCAGTAAAATGTTTATTAATTGTTGAATTGCATGTTTCCCATTTTCGTCTGTCGAAAAAACCCAAATCATTCATTAACTATTTAATACTCGCAGATATACTTACGTACAACTACGTTGCGCTCAGTGAGTGTACTCACTCACAAATAAATAATAAATCAATCATTTGCACATCGTTTATCTGTATACGAAGATTTTGTAATATTTTTTTTATCAACAATTGCATCGTCTGGCTGTGATGATATAATAATAAATTTGTTATCGTGACTCTGGAATATTTTTTTGTTGTAGTATAACCTCTGTCAATATTGATTATTATTATGATAAAATAGATCAATTAAATAAAAGAGAGTGTTGACGTGCATAGCCAACTTTTTGTTGTGAATAAAACTTAAAATTGTAACCTGTAGCTTATAGGAAAACTGTGAGATAAGTTCGTATAGATGCTGATATATTGTTCGTTAGAAAATACTACGCTGGATGAAATGTACTTACCTATATGGCAGGGGTGTCCAATTAATTTTTATGCGGGACACATTAATGGTTTGAAAAGCGATGGCACGGGCTTAACATTTTTATGCATTTTCGTTATTGTTTTGTAGCGCAAAGGAGAAATATTACTGACGAGTAAGTGCTACTCTACCGAAGTGTCAATTTTTAAATTCGCTCGCCTTCGCTTCTATTTTGAATTTTATTTTTTTACAAATGATATTAGTAAAAGTCCACGCAAATTAAAAAATTTAATTGAATAGCTCTACCTTATGTACTAACGAAACACCATAAGGTATGTCCAGATTGATCAGTTTTGGATGGAGAAAAGATGATGGACCCCTCTCTTGCAAATATTAGTTATGAAATTATCACAATTAAAGGCCACTTCTCGTCCAGCAAAGCCAGATAGCCCCTGATTATATAGAAAGAGCTAAATTCGGTGGACGTGCACTGGTATGGTATATCTGCCCAGTTAGAGAGGCATTTGATTTTTCCCCTAAGATATCTTCGGTTGACCAGCGTCCTGCATCACAAACACTCACGCTAAGTGTATGTAGAATGTATGGCAACCATCAATAAGGAAAATAATTTATGACGCGAACTTTCGGATTATTATCGAAGGAGTACATCCACCCAGAGGTCCTATTCTCGCCCCCTAAATTAAAAAAAAAAATCATAAAAATCATAATCTTACCGCTGCTGGTTGCTTCATTGGCTAATTAGGAATTTGATGTATATTAGGAGAAACTCTGTTGGCTATTTTTTCTGAAATAGTGAGGTGTGTTTTTGTTAGGTCATCTTGAAATCTTGTATTTATATCTGTGTCTTGTGAATAGTTTAACTGTAAATGATGACATTTTAGATAATTGAAGATTAATGTTTGCACTGTTTTCCAGAATCTGCAAATACGTAAAGAGCCATTTTTTGGTAATGGAAAGGTTGGACATAAATTGCTGCGCGATATAATTTTGAGCGAAATGAAGGATTTTGCATTTGTGTAACAAACTTCTTAGCATTTTTAAATAAAATGAAAACAAAAATTTATTTAAAAAAAGTATATCGCTTTTCCTTAAGTAGGCACAAGTAGGCACAGTAGCAGCTTTTAATGAGATTTTCTATCAATTCGCAATATAATAAAATTTAACAAAAAAATTTAAATTGTAGAACTAACACAAATAGTGCTTTTTACTATTTTGTTGCAAATGCTTGTTTTTAAGAAACTGCAGTTTTGACAATGGTCTCAAAAATTATACACTGCGCATTTAATTCAAACATTTCATTAATCTTTGTGATGAGCTATCATACTTTTAACCAGCCCTTTAAGGAGAGAGGGGGTCGGGCTCGAGGGGCTGTAGACCCGGTCCCCACGATTTTATGGGTTTCAGATTAGGCAGGAAAAAATAAATTGTTAAATTTGTATTAGCTATTATTATTTACAATGGTAAATGGCATCCCTATAATTTAACACCTTGCGTGCCATGTATCACCGGTAAACACACTTAACACGATTCCTCACAGGCCAATGGGTCACCGGTGAACACCATACAATTATTCCTCCCAGGCCAAGCAATTTTTTTCGGCGGATTTTAATGGAATATTTTTGAGGGTGTTTCCTGATGATACAATGGTGTAGTTTCAACACAAATTCAACGTGTGTTCACAGGTGACTCATTGGCCTGTGGGGAATTGCCTGTTTTATAGCAAATGAACTTTGTATCACTGGTGACACACAATACAGAAGGGCAAATGTAGTTTGCGTTGTTTATTTCCTCTATCTAGTACTTTTGATCCTTAAAACTGAAATCATTTATCTTTTTAGTTAAAATATGAAGTAAGAACCCATTAAAAGCACCACAAAACAGCAAATTAACAATGTATTAAATTATTCACAATAATATCGTGTTCACCGGTGAGCGGTGACGCAAATTGAATTTTCTTTTCTTCCAAACGATTTTAGATATTGTTGACTTCAATCAATTAAGCAGTAATCATAAATGGCATAGGAAACGTCAATCTACAGTTCTATTTAGAACTTTAGAGTGCTTTTTAAAGTGTAAATCGAAGTAAAAACGACGAAATTACGTTTTCCAAATTTATTCCTAATTTAATGAAGTTTGTGAACCCTTCTTCGAATGAGACCTAGAGGCTTATTACAAAACAATTTATTACAAATCTTATTCAGTTATTCAAAAACTAAAAATAATATTAATTTTGAGTAAAATTTAAATTAAAAAGAAGACTAAAAATGTGTCACCGGTGACACATTGGCCTGTGCAGAATGTCTTTCCCTGTGTTCACCGGTGACACATGGCCTGTGGTGAATCATTTGTGTGTGTTCACCAGTGACACATTGGCAGCCAACTATTTTCATGGATCAGCATTTTGGAATGATTGGATACAGCGCCGGAGCACCATTGTCCGCAGGGCATCTCAAAATATTTTTTCAGCCATTTCTGGAAATATTTTCTATGTATAAAATCGGCTTAAGTATGCCATTTATTATGCTAATATACTAATTACAACCTATGCCGTGGTATAAAATTTTTTTAAAACTAGGACTGTCTTCCTAACCGCAACACCGTTTTGGTTTGTACGGAAATTCTAATATGTAACACCAATATGCTTATGCAAACATTACCGGGACAAAAATTGGAAAGAGTCCAGCATTAAACTAAGTGACATCCAATTTCCAAGATCTTAACTGCTTTTTGTTGAGGTTTTGAGATCAACAGCACGCTCTTAATGAAAGCTGGTAAATTATGGAATAACCTTCGATGTAGGGATGTGTTTCATTTAGGTTTTTCCATTACAGCTAATACCCATACAATTTTACAGTTGTCATTTGTGTAGTGCATATTAATTATTTGATGGCTAACTGAACTTATCACGACATCGGGAAATCGGCCATAAATCTGATAATCCACTAAATAGCCAAGTCCTATGCTTTGTACACTGAGAAAAAACATTAGAATGGTTATCTAAAGAAATAGTCGAATTCATCTAAAGTTCGTCATTGATTTTCAGCTTATGATTCTATTTAGTTAAAATAGCTACGAAGATATGGCTAATTTATCTAATCCTCTTTAGTTAAAATATCTAATAAATTTGGAAAACTTAATTAATTTATCAGTAAACATAGTTAATTATTGTCTATAAATCAGTATCTTCGAATCATTAAAAACTCTATTCATATAGTAATTTTTACTACTTTTAATAGATGAACCAACAAAAAAAAATCATAATTCAATTAATTCTGAAGTAGAATCATCCACTATTTGTCTTTCATTCAGACAAAGAATTCTTAAATAAATCGAGTTAATCTGGAAAATTTATCTAATGTCATTAGACAAAAGACCTACTGACTTTTGAAAATTTGACTGTTTTCATTTGTAAATGATGAAGTCGATTGGATTATTGCTCAAAAGTATGTGAAACAACTACAAATACTCCACCTGGTTTTGTGATATACATATAATATCTTTATTTATCTTCTTTGGGACATAATAATAATATCAAGCATAAATTGTATAATATTAAAATAACTAAAAATAAAATCTAACCTCAACTTCAACAATTTGAGATGTCGATGATATTTCTGCGTTAAGTATCCGCTAAAGGTGAACGAAACCCTGGAAAAAGCATAAATATTAGACAATGTTAATGATATGACATCAGGATTAAGTCTTACATTTTCTTTCTCAGTCCAATTTGTTCTTTGGGAATTATTTGTTTTGTCCATTTGTTCAATGTCCGCTAGCGTCAAACCCTTTCCTGTGAAGTCGGAATTCTCAGCATATTTGAAAATTTATCACATATAATTACATTTACATACCAGATATATCCTCGATGATTGGTGTGAGGCCCCACAAGAAATCAAATCCTCGACATGCGAGGCAACTCTACAAAAATATCACCCATTTTTAAACAAAGAACGCACGCACTTTAATCACTGCTTAACTCGTAGGACAGATACACACATCAACATCACACAACCACAAATAATGCGAAATGTACGCGGAACAGGAGATTGCATTTTGTTCGGGAATGAACACGCAAAAAACCGGTTGAGAATTATTATTATCAAAATGGTTGTTTGGTCTACTTGATTACTTGATTTTTCTACATGTGTCTTTAGGAAATAGAATTTAGCTAGTTGAAGTAGTCGAATTTTCTATTTAAAGTGTTTGGATTTTCACACAAGTAGTCAATTTTCACAAATATTTAGTTAAATTGGTTTATCAAAAAATTTTGCTATTCCGGTGAAAACCGAACGATTGGTTGTAGTTAAAATGTATATTCAAATGGTTAACTTAACAAATTTAGTAAAATAATTGACTATTTATGGGCCGATTTCTTTTGTCTAATTTTGTCCGGTTAATTGAACGATTTTAATAGTGTTTTCTGCTACACAGATTAGTGGAAATAACCATTTCTTTAGTAGAACCATCTAAATAAAAGTCAACTACTTTTCATTAGTTAAACTTTCTAAACCTTTTTTCTCAGTGTACTGTCGTTTTAAATCAGAAAATTTTTGATATTGTTTGTTTCTTGCTAGGAGATTTGTAATGATTCCATAATTTAACGTTCAACTCCGAAATAAGATTTTTTTGGAAATCCTAGCTAAGCTTAAGATTTTTTGCAAGTATTTGATATATTTTCACCGAGGGAGATATAATTTTTGAAGCATATACCGACACAGCAGAAAACTTATTTCGTAGGAAAAGCTCTTTTGTGGCTGTTGATTTACCCTATCAAAATTCATTTTCAACGACAAATATATGTATAAGTGATAGAAAGAAATCCATTATCCTTTCCGGCATATGCTTTGTGAGGAACAAGATTCGTTCATAAAAATAAAACCTCCTTGAATTGAAGATACTACTGTTACTACTTTCGATGTGGTAGTTTCTATTGCAGTCTGGGTGGCCTGGTGATTTCAACGTTCAACCACACGAGCACCACTGAGAAGCACGTGGCAAAGCCTCAGCCCAGTAACATTAAAATTTACGCTTTGTAAGTTCAAGACGCTATCGCAGGCGGATACAATTTTATCTAAATAAGACAGACATCACCTGATACACTTATAGTCAAAAAGTCTTCCTCTTTGCGTTACACTTGTGTTAACATATCATACCACCTACCACTGTTAACAAGTAACAATCCAATTTGACGGACTTAGCGCATCATTCACATTGTTATATTTCCGTTTCTAATGGTCGTAATGAATTTTTTAGTAGAAAATATTAAAAAGGAACAGTTTATCTATTCGCTGATGCATTTAACTCAAAATTGATAAAATGGGACCTAACTCACTTTGCACTAATGACACAGATATAGGTAAACCATAATAACACGATGTTCCAGATTTTGTATTTTTTTTTTCTTTTTTACATTTTTTGTCTCTATATAAAAGAAAGTCGTGTAAGTTCCACCTTTTATAACTCAAAATTTCCATGATCTATGGTTGGTTGGCTGCAGCCAAATTCACAATGGTATCTTTTTTGCCTATTTCCGCATGTACATCTTGAACGTATCAGCGGATTTCAGTAAGTTTGCTCCACAGGATTGGTCTCTTCCTCAAGTAAGAGAACAACTATTGAGAAATATGAAAAATTAACACAATTATTGAGACAGTTATTTTTCACATACTTCTTACTGCATTTCATGAACGAATCACTGGATTTCAGTAAGTTTACCCCACCGGATTGGTCTATACAGGGTGTCCCGCGACTCTTGGTACATACGATAATGGGTGATAGTACAGCTCATTTGGGTACAATTAATGTTCCACATGACCCCTCTATCTTTAACCGTTATAAAGTTATAGCATTTTTTGTTAATCGTCTCAGAAACCTCGACCTGCAGAGCAAAATCACAATTTGCCACACTCCCAAATATTTGATCCGAGATTTGACTTTACTTTCTGAAACTCCACAAAATTCTACATAAAATAATTGTTTTGCCAATTAAATAATTTAAAATCCTACCCAGATACAACCATTCAAACTTTTAAGAAATTCGAAAATTGATTTTTCATTGAAAATTTAAATTGTAAAATCGTAACGGTACTTTGAACTGACAAATGTGCAAAGTTGATAAAAGTTGCCTCATAATGTTAGCTTTCGAACGACATATAAAAATTAGGGTCTTAGGATTTAAAAATTTGCATATCTTACGTGTTAAAGAGAAAAAATTGTGGTTCCAAGAGAAAACCAAAGTAAACGTTTCCGCAATTTTTGTACGAGTTTTATTTCGTAAACAAGATTTTTTTTAATAAAAAACGAAAAAACACGATACCAAGGTTGATTTCAAGCGCGGCCAAAATTTTGATACCCTTCACTCTTTTCGGGCTAATATTTTTTTTCCGGCGTACTTATGACTTATTTTAATCCCCCCCATTCTTTCACTTTCGTTTTCACATAGTTTCGTTACCTCGATAAAAGATATTTGCGTGAGGTTTCGTTAGAATAACTGCACAAACGGAATTTGGTGGGAGGGGGGATGCCCCCATAGTACGAATATATTTTATTTTTACATATTTTTGTACTTTCTATAAAGACACATTGCAAAAACAAATACATATATTCGTATTATGGGGCCATCCCTCCTTCCACCAAAGAAAGTTTTTTTTTTCGTTTGTGCAGTTATTCTAACCAAACCTCACGCTAATATCTTTTAACGAGGTAACGAAACTATGTGAAAACGGAAGTGAAAGAATGGGGGGATTAAACATATGTCATAAGAACACCGGAAAAAAATATTAGCCCGAGAAGAGTGAAGGGTATCAAAATTTCGGCCGCGCCCGAAATTAACCTCGGTATCGTGTTTTTTTTCGTTTTTTATTTAAAAAAATCTTGTTTACTAAATAAAACTCGTACAAAAATTGTGGAAACTTTTACTTTGGTTTTCTCTTGGAACCACGTTTTTTTCTTTTTAACACGTAAGATATGCAATTTTTTAAATCCTAAGACCCTAATTTTTATATGTCGTTCGAAAGCTAATATTATGAGGCAACTTTTATCAACTTTGCACATTTGTCAGTTCAAAGTACCGTTACGATTTGACTATTTAAATTTTCAATGAAAAATCAATTTTCGAATGTCTTAAAAGTTTGAATGGTTGTATCTGGGTAGGGGTTTAAATTATTTAATTGGCAAAACAGTTATTTTTGGTATAATTTTGTGGAGTTTCAGAAAGTAAAGTCAAGCTGTCAAAGTGACTTTTCTTTGTTCGATTACGCTCCGTCAAAAATTCGCATTTTCTTCCTAAGTTCACTGTTGTTTACCTTAAAAGTGTTCCCGATTGAACATTAAGTTATAAGTGATTAGGAGATTGTGAAGTTCTTCTTCTTCTTTCGTTTTTTAAGACACTATAATCAGACAAAGAACATCTTGATATATAACTGGAATCAGTTAGCATAGACACAATCCATATCTGTGCCATAAAGTGATAGTTGTGCTATAATACGAGTGACGTTTATTTAAATCCCATAAAGTTTGTTAATATACAGTGCAGATCACTAAATTGACCATCAAGAACTAAATAAATTTATTGATTGATATTTTTTTTTACATAATCATATAAAAAATGTCTCTCATTAGTCAACATGATTGTGGTGTATGCATTAAACATTTAAAAGATGACGATGAGTATTTCTCCTGTTCTTATTGTATGAGACATGAACATTCTGCTTGTGCTGGTCTAACGCGATCTCAAGTCAACTTATTGAAATCACCTAAAAAACCACCGCTGTTTGTTTGCACTTTATGTACTGAGAAAGATCGTTTGATAAAAAATCTCAGTGATAACTTCAATGAGTTGAAATCAAAACTTGCTGCGCTGAAAACTGAGGTCAATACGCTGAAAGCAGCATCACAGTCGTCGCTTAACGTTGAGGATGTTGTTTCGGAGTTGGAAGATCGCAGAAAACGAGCATCGAACATCATTGTACATGGGATTGCGGAAGATGAATCAGTAAATGATAAGCAGAAAGTTGTGGAGATTATAAGTAAGATTGCACCAGATATTAAAATTGATTCTACGTGTATCAAAACATATCGCATAGGTAAACCGACTTCGAATAAGTCTAGATTAATAAAGGTCATAACATCAAGCTCATCTATTGCACTTGAAATACTTAAAGCTAAAAGGATTCTACGTGTACAACAATACCTCAAATCTAATAAGATCAAGCTTTTTTCCGATCTCACAGTGCACGAACGCCAGCACCTTGGATCGTTGAAAACTCAACTCGAGGAAGTGAAAAAGAAAGACCCCAGCGCCACTATAAAATATGTTAATAATGTGCCGCGAATTATTAATAGTAAATCCGCAAAAAACTAAATTTAATTATTTATTACCAAAATGTGCGTGGTCTCCGTTCTAAATTAGATGATCTTAGACTTTCACTTTCAACAATTATTTATGATGTTGTAATATTTACTGAAACGTGGCTTAATGATAATATTAATACATCAGAAATCGGTTTTACTAACTACACTGTTTATAGATGTGACCGTAATCCTAATACATCTACTAAAAAAGACGGCGGAGGTGTTCTTATCGCCATAAAAAATTCATTAAAATCTAAATTACTAAAATGCAACTTTATTAATATTGAACAACTTTTCGTTTGTGTTTCAACTAAACCAACACCTACAATAATTACTACGGTCTATTTACCACCCGATTCAACACCTGAAGCATACCAGTTTCATGCAGAGGATATTTTGTATACTGCTGAATCATATTCTGGGGCAAACTTCATTGTTACTGGAGACTATAACTTGAGCAACGTAAATTGGATATCTGACTCATGGTCTGTAAACAATCGAAACACTAATAGCTTAGAACTCATTGATACCTTTGCTTTTCTTAACTTTAATCAGTTTAATATTATTAAAAACATTTCAGATAATATTTTGGACCTAGTATTTTCAAACTTAGACAATATTGATGTAATTCAGTCAAATGTACCATTAACACCAACAGATTCTTATCATCCAGCTTTAGAATTTAATGTAAATTTGCCATATCGTCATCTAAGAAATACGGATAGAACAACTTCTACTTTTCTAGATTTTAAAAAAGCGAATTATACTTCTTTAAATATTGATTTTGAATCAGTTAACTGGTCTGAATTGGAAATTATGTCACTTGATGATGCGGTATCACATTTCTATAATGTCGTCAACAATTCTATAAGTTTGAATGTTCCACTTAGTCATTCTACAAATGATGGTTTTCCTAATTGGTTTTCAACTGAGCTTAAAAATCTTATATATGAAAAGAAAATTGTTCATTTAAATTTTAAAAAGAGTGGTGATTTAAATTTTTATAATATTTTCTCAACTTTAAGAAAAAGATGTAAAATGCAGGCGAAGCTAGATTTTCAATCTTATATATATAAGTTAGAATCTCAAATTCCTACAAATATGAAATTTTTTTGGCGACATGTGAATTCTCGTAGAATGGATAATGGATTACCGGGTATTATGCATTTGAATGGAGTTAGAAGTTCAGAACTAACTGACACCGCTAATTTGTTTGCTGATAACTTTTCGAAAGTGTATAGCATCGAAAACAGTCAATATAACCCGATTATTGAGAATAACAGCCTTAGTCTGTCTTGCTTATTGATTAATAGTGATTCACTTTTGAAAAAAATTATGGATTTAGATACTTCAAAGAGTGCGGGACCCGATGGGATTCCTCCTATGTTTTTAAAAGAGTGTGCTTCAGCTTTATTAAAACCACTTCTTCATCTCTTTAACAAATCATTGATTACTGGTCACTTTCCGTCCCTGTGGAAGGCTAGTTATGTTTTACCAATTTATAAATCCGGTGATAGAGCTGATATTAAAAACTATCGTCCAATAAATATTCTTTCATGTATTCCCAAAATTTTTGAGAGCCTGGTTACTGATATCTTAACTCCCCTAGTCCGTCCTCTGATTATATCTAATCAACACGGATTTTGCTCAGGGAAGTCAGCGGCTACCAATTTGGTTATTTACCAAGATTTTATAAATAAATCGTTTCTTAATTACTCCCAGGTTCACTCGGTATATACAGATTTGACAAAAGCATTTGACAAAATCAACTATGAACTCCTTGTTAAAAAACTAAAATGCATTGGATTTTTTGGACCTATTATTGAATGGATAGATGACTACCTTAGAAATCGATCTGTAGTAGTTAATATTTGTGGTGTGTTATCGAAACAATTTATGCCCACTTCAGGCGTACCCCAAGGCTCTCACTTAGGTCCTCTTTTGTTTTTATTGTTTTTGTATGATATTAAGAATGTCTTCGATGATGTGGAATTTTTACTATTTGCGGATGACTGTAAAATTTTTAAAAGAATAAATAACTTTAATGATATTTTAACACTCCAAGCCAATTTAGATAATTTTTACAGTTATTGTTCGTTGAATAATTTGGAGCTTAATCTTTCAAAATGTAAATATATTGTCTTTAATAGAAGCAAAACTAATTATCATTTTGTATATACTTTCAATAATGTCCCACTTTCTCAAGTGAATTTAATTAAAGATTTGGGCATATTATTTGATACTTCCTTAAGTTTCGCAGATCATATAAATGATATATGTGAACAAGCTCGTAGAATGTTGGGATTCATAATCAGAAATTCATCGGAGTTTAGTAATGTACATGCTCTTAAGACGTTATACATATCTCTAGTTCGAAGTAAATTGGAATATGTTTCTGTTTTGTGGAATCCATGTTATAATACGTATACAAATAAAATTGAAAGTATCCAACACAAGTTCTTCAGATACATGGCCTTTAAGTTACATATTTCTTGTGAAAATTTAAATTATTCCAACATGCAATACCAACTAAAGTTAAACACACTTGAGACAAGGCGAAGTTACTATGATGCTATGTTTATCTATAATATTGTCAATGGATACATTGATGCACCAGAAATTCTCCAAGAAATATCATTTAGAGTTCCTAACAGACAGACAAGACATCATGCACTTTTTCATCAGCCAACATATAGATGTAACTATATTATGAATTCTTCAATTGAAAGATTAAAAAACATCGGTAATCTAGTCTCAAATCGTTTAGATTTATTCAATACGAGCAAAGATAAACTACGCTCTTTTGTATATGATTTGTTTGAGTAAAATTCTACAGTATTGTATTTATGTTGGTTGTTGATGTTGTGTTGATTTCTTGAATAGAAAATGTGTTGATTGATAATTGGAAGCTTTTGAACATTACATATGTTAAAGATCTAACAATTGGTAAAGCAAAACTTGTTTTACATTGGTATGGAAAATTGCATTATTTATTACTTGTTGGAATGATTATTTTATATTTAATTTTAATATTATATATTTATTATCTATTTCGTCAATCGTCGTCGTCAATTGAAAATCTAGTTGCAGGTAATTCAAATTTAAAGTTTATCGTTATATTACAAATAAGTAGCATTTATATTAGTGAATACTTTATTTTTATTATTTTTTTTTTATGAAGTTGAAAGTTCTATCCTATGCTATTCCTTTTATTGAAGATGTTGAAATTTGTTTTTTTTTTTATTCATTAGTTATTACTTTAAGACAGCAAAAATAATTTTTCTTTATAATTACTATGTATTTAAAGGACATTAGTCCGTTTACGATTGAAATAAATAAATAAATAAAATATTTGGGAGTGTGACAAATAGTGATTTTGCTCTGCAGGTCGAGGTTTCTGATACTATTAACAAAAAATGCTATAACTTTATAACGGTTAAAGATAGAGGGGTCATGTAGAACATTAATTGTACCCAAATGAGCTGTACTATCTATCACCCGTTATCGTATGTACCAAGAGTCGTGAGACACCCGTATAAGGATCCGGCTAGAATAGCAATATATTTATTTATTACAATAACCATTGAAATATGCAGAAAATTCCACCATGAACAACAATTCACAATGCGTTTTTTTTCTCGCATACTTTTGTCTATATTTCTTGAACGCCTTAGTGGAATTTTGGAAGATTTTCCTGCCGAATTGGTCACCTATGTAAATATAAGAAAAATATTAAAATAAGTAAAAAATCACAATAAACAAAATTATTAAGAGTTTTATTTTTCGCATATTTAATCCCTGTATTGCTTGAACGAATTACTGGAGTTCAGTTAATTGATTCCACCGGATTGGTCTACACCCGGAGAAACATGCGAAAGATTTACAATAGGCAAAATTATAAAATTGTTTTTTTTTTCTCTATATCTCCTGAACAAATTTATTCGAATAAATTTGCACCATCGGATCGCGCTCTACTCCAAAATGTAGAATCTCAGAATTTGATTATTTTAAGAACATAGTTTTTTTTTTGCATCAATTCCAAACAAAACTTTATATTAATCTGTCTGTAAGTATTGAAACATGCACAAAATTCACAATGAACAAAGTTATGTTCACATACTTTTGAATTTACCTTCTGAACGGATAAGCGGATGTAGGATGAATAGCAGAAACTCCTCTTAATGGCTTACACCAACCAATAACAGAATAACTCTTGGCACATCTGGAAAATTAATAAGGTTCCCCCTCCAGCATAAGAACCACCCGAATAGCAAAATTTAACGAGAGAAAAAATAGTATTAACCAGTTCATTATCTCTTCCTTCTATCGGATTAGCGGATTTCTATAAATTCCACCACCATCTCCACCAATATGAGACACATCTGGAAAAATATTTTCTCCTGTTTTTTTCTACACCTTCTGAAATTAATAGTTTCTCCTATTTTTGCCTGTATATCTCTTAAACGGAACGCTAGATTCCCCCCTCCTCTCTTCGCGTGATCGATTTCCACCCTCAGCAGCAGTTCAACTCTTCACAAATCTGGAAACATTTTCCTGGAGACTACTATTGAAGCCGTCTCTTGAATGGAATAGCGTATTTCGCCCGCAAGTGAAAGACTTCACCCAACAATAACTGAATTGACCAGAAGAAATAACTCATTTGATCCCCAGTGTTTGCCATAATCGTATTATCGGATTTTAGTAAATTACATTACTTCTCTCTCCTGAATGTCTTTCAACCCCGAAAACGGAATAACTATTGACGGGCATCTGTAAAATTGGCCAGCCAACCACCAAATTATGAAACCATCTCTTAAAAGATTAACGCATTTAATTAAACTTCCCCAGCCCCTTTCCACTGAATGACATACAAACGCGATAACAGAATCGCTATTACTTCATATGCAAAATTGGCCAGGAGGAAAAAAATGAGGAAGTCTGCTCATTTCTCCAGTTTTCGTCTATATTTATTGAATCGCTTGGCGGGTTTTCAAAAACTCAAGCAGACTTTAGCCATAACTCCTGAACGGATTAACTGATTTCGCTTAATTCAAACCACTCCTCGGCTGAGTGACTTCTATTCTCAATAGTATTATTGATTAGAAAATCTGTTGAAATATCTAGAAAATCTGCCAAGAAAAATCATCAATGCAGCACATTTTCTCATGCTATTGTCTCCTGAACAAATTTACGGACTACTGCAGATTTGCCCCACCCGCCAATTGATAACATCTAAAACGTGAGGCGATACGAAGTTCGCCGGGCCTAAATTCGAACGTGGCTAAAGTTTTGACATCCTTTACTTTCTTTTGGACAATTTGAGTTCGAAGGTAGCTTTATAATGTCAAGTTCTGATTGAAAGGCGGAAGGAGTGCAGATAAAAAACTTGAAATAAAAAGTTTAATTGAAAATTAAGTTGAGCAATGGGGGGAGGGGCAAATTTCACTAAATTTAATTCTTAGTTGAGTAATGGAGGGAAAAAGGCAAATTTCACTAAATTTTAGGCTTTCAGCTTACATTTTACTGTGCAAGAATCAAAATCTTCTGTGATAATCATTCGGAGGCAACACAAAAACCATCACTGCTGACGATCATGGATCTCAGAAATTCCAAAAAAAAAGGAGAAAAAGTGTTATAACGTAATAACCTGCACAAATATCAGAATCTTCTAATCTTCTTTTTGCATAACTTCTACCTATATTTAATCTCTAAAGAAATATTTCAATTTAAACACCCTTTACCAATGGAACCATATAACTTGTTTAAGATTTCGTAAGGCATTTATTATACCCTATACCCATAAGATGGTATAGGGTATATTGTTTTTGTTACGCCGATATTATGTAACACCTCAAAGAAGCCACCGGAGGTATGGTAAAGTATATATTTAAATGATCAGGGTCGGTCCTTGAATCGAATAAGCCATGTCTGTCTGTCTGTCTGTCCGTGTGTCTGTCTGTTAGCACGATAACTCCCGAAATAATGAAGCTAGTGGTTTGAAATTTTGGCCAAATGTTTGTTTTGCTAAAATCTTGGACGGTTGAAAATGGGCCAAATCGGACCACGGGTTCTCCTACATCCCATACAAACTACTCCTCCTTGATATTTGAATTCGGCCATAACTTTCGGCAGAATATCGCTATCGACTTAAAATTTTGATCAATGTCTCATTCTGACATATACTTTGAGTTGATCGAAAGTGGAGTAGGTCCGACTACCCCTACCCCTAGTTGCCCTACAAAGTTATATTCAGCTATATCTTGACAAGGTAATAAAGATGTGTCAGGTCCGAACCATCTAGCGCTCCCTCCCCCACAAAAAAAAATTAAATTGAATATTTTGGGTTTTGCGTGCCTTCTAGGTCTGTAGCACTCATTGTGCTATTCGATTAGAACTCGGTCTCGTTCTTTACTACTTAACTATATGTGGTCCAATTTGAAAATTTTAAAAGTAGACTCGGAGCCCCTCTTGATTATGATGTTAAAACTTCACGTAACTTTCGAATTAAAATATATTTTAAAGCGTTTAGGTTTTTTACTGATTTGACTGACCACAGATGGAGTAACAATCATAAAGAAGATGTTTACAATTCCAGTGACTGGAATTTATCTTTTTTTTTACAAACAAACAAAGCTTAAAACCGTAACTTATTGCAAAGCTCAACGTTCGGCTCCAGTGACTTCTTCTTTGTTGTATCTAGGCATTTTAGGCACTTTCACATATACAGATATTCGGAAGAGTGAAAGTTAATTCAAACCATGCCTGAGATCGTGTCTTGGAAATCTTTAAAAAAGAATAGATACATTAACAAGCTAATAGCGACTGAAATGGATCTTTCAACTAGTCAAAGAGTCAGAGGCGCAGCAGCGATGTTAACAACATCTTATCCAATCGATCCATCAAGCACACAAAAGTGAAGGTCAAGTATAAATGAATGGGACCTGCTGCTGAACGTTTTGATGACCAATTAGGCACAGTTGATGCATATCTTATCGGAATACTGGTCGATTATGTTGATCTATTGTTATGTAACATCTTCTTGAACTATCAGGTCGAATATATGGTATGGAAGTTTAGATTAAAGTGGAGTTGTACGAGGATCTCATTAAAATCGAAATTTGGTTTTGTTCAATTGATGTTTGATTGATGAATAATTAGTAGTTGACTTGATACATAGTAAGTATACGGAAAAGAAGTTGGAAGGTTACTTTGCAATCATATATTAATTTTGAAAAGTTTGATAATATTGATTTATATGTTTGAGGCTAGAAAAAAAAACTTAAAAAAAAAACAATTTTGAATGTTCAGTGAAAGTATCGTTTTTAATTTTTCAAAAATGTAAATTTGAAAAGAATTGGTTGTATCATTTTATTCTATTGATTATTATTATAATCATGGTCTGTTGCTAATAATTTGTGATAAATATTTTTTTTAATGATCTACTAATAGTATACGTATGATTCGAGTGGTTTATATTAACTAGGGGGCTTTGCCCCCTGCTCGCTACGCTCGTCAACCCCGGAGGCCGAAGCTAAATTCGGCCACGGCCGAAGTTTGGATACCCTTCGCTCTCATTGGGCTAAAAGTACCTATGACTTGTAGTCAATCCCCTCCACATTCTTTTTCTTCTGTCTGTACAAAAGTTTTGGGCTTGGTTGAAATAAGTGGGCAAATCAAAATATTTACTCAGAAAATTTTATTGGGGTTGCGGGAGCATGACCCCATAGTACGATTCCATTCGTTTTGAACTTTTTTGTTGCTTTGGTTAAGACACATTAATTCAATTCAAGGTTTTGTGAAATTGGTGCAAGAAATGTTTCTGAGAAGAACCAAAGTGGGGAGTTGGCTTTGTATGGCCACCCCATGACCCAATGGTCAGATTTGATCGATTCTTTGATATGTCTTGTGTTATCAAGAGAAACGAGTTTGTGTGTAATTGAAATTGTTGCATAAATAAAAAAGTTTTTCTTAGATGAACCTAATTTGGAGGGTTAGGTTTGTATGGCAGCCCCATGACCTTCTTAGATATGTTTTATGCCATCAAGAGAAACACATTTGTGTGAAATTTGGTTGAAATTGGTGCACAAATAAAAAAGTTTTTCTTAAGAGAACCTAATTTGGGGTTCTTGGGTTTGTGTGTCAGCCCCATGACCCTATGGTCCGATTTGATCAATTCTTAGATATGTTTTGTGCCATCAAGAGAAACACGTTTGTGTGTAATTTGGTTGAAATAGGTGCACAAATAAAAAAGTGTTTCTTAGAAGAACCTAATTTGGGGGGTTAGGTTTGTATGGCAGCCCCATGACCCCATTATCCGATTTGATCAATTCTTAGATATGTTTTTAGTCTAGTACAGATAGCTCAAAACCTAAACATCCAAAAAGAAAAGAAATTTTTGATGCCAAATTGTTGAATACACTGCCTAATATACGCGGTAAAAAGTTACACAAATTTGCGCCATGGGTTAAGGGGGGAGGGGGTGGCAAAGGGGTGAAAATTCAGTTTCTTGCAAATATCTGGAAAACTATGAGTCTGACCTTAAAATGTCCTGAGGACGAAATAAACTACATAAAATTACCTTTGCAATGATATAACAGTCTAGAGATTTCTCTCAGAAAATTATACCTTAGACCCAAAAGTATTATAGTGAATTTACATTTTTTGAGTTTTACATTTCGCACTGTAACTCTTGATAGAATATACCTACCCTCATAAGATCTTGTCCATATATTGATAACAAAATGTATTTGATTTGTACCAAAAATTGGGGTGCTCCAATCATTAACGCCCCCCTCACTCCACCTAACATTTTTCAAAAAGGCATGCCTGTAGCTTCTCAGAAATTGAGCTAGGCAGATCAAATTTGATGGGGTGCCTATTCTAAGCTCCATTATCCTCCCCACCACAAATTATTACCATCGGATCAAAACTAAGGGTACCCCCCATACAAAGTGAAAGAAAATCCTAAGAAATTTCACGTTTTTCCATTTCTAAATTCTATGTAAAATACAAGAAAAAAATTTATCTCTTAGAACGTCATTATAACAGTTGATTGTAGTCTTGTGAATGTATATTCAAAAGGATGTACCAAGGCGTACGCTACAAGTATCAAAAACTTGGGTTTGAAGGTCAGTGATACCAGTTCTAAGACTATTTGCGAATATTTCGAGTAACGTGTACTAGCAACCTTCAAACTCGATTTTTTGTACTTCTAAGGCACGCTCTGGTACAAACTTTCGGATATACATTCAGAAGACTACAATTAACTGTTATTAGGACGTTCTAAGAGATACATTTTTTTTTCTATTTTAGGTAGAATTTAGAAGTGAAAAAATGTAAAATTTGTTAGAAATTTGGGTCACTTTGTATGGGGGGTACCCTTAGTTTTGATCGGATGCTAATAATTTTTAGTAAGGATCATAATGGGGCTTAGACTAGGCACCCCACCAAATTTTATCTGCCTTGCTTAATTTGAAATGGAGCTACATGCATGCCTTTTTGAAAAATGCTAGGAGGAGTGAGGGGGGCGTCAATGGGCGGCGCACTTCAATTTTTGGTACAAATCAAGCAAGTTTTGTTAACAATATATGGGCAAGATCTTATGATCCTAAATCTATTTTATCAAGAGTTACAATGCAAAATGTAAAACTAAAAAAATGTAAATTCACTATAATACTTTTGGGTCTAGGGTATAATTTTCTGAGAAAATCTATAGACTGTTATATATCATTGCAAAGGTAATTTTATGTAGTTTATTTCGTCCTCAGGACATTTTAAGGTCAGACTCATAGTTTTCCAGATATTTGCAAGAAACTGAATTTTCACCCCTTTGCCACCCCCTCCCCCCTTAACCCATGACGCAAATTAGTGTAACTTTTTACCGCGTATATTAGGCAGTGTATTCAACAATTTGGCATCAAAAATTTCTTTTCTTTTTGGATGTTTAGGTTTGGGGCTATTTTGAACCAATTGTACTGGACTATTTGTGTTTCTCTTGATGAAACACGTTTGTGTGCAATTTGGTTGAAATAGGTGCACAAATAAAAAAGCTTTTCCTAAAAGAACTTAAATTGGGGGGCTAGTTTTGTAAGTTCAGATGCTATTTAAATCTGCTGAAACGTCTTTTTGTTTCACCAAAAAGCCGAATGTTTTTTTCAAGATCCTCTGAAACCTTGTCTAATAAAAAACGTTTTATGTTCTAACAAAAAATAAAATACCATGATTGCACATCTTTTTGAATAATTTCAAACAGAGCTCTTACATTAATGGCTACTCACTGCTGTCCGCGTCGCTATACTTAAATGCGATTAAAATGAAAGTAAAAAATAATGATGATTTGCCCACCTACAGCACTGACATACTATTACATATTTTAAAGTTGCTATTTCGGACTGTTAATCATTTTATGGGTCAATTTACAACTGATAAATAGATAACGAATTACAGGTGGAAATCGCAGATTTTAGTCAATTTTCATTAAAAGTTTCATGTTCAATTGCTTATTCATTGCTTTATAATAATAGTGCACTACATATGATAATTTTTCGATTTTTTCTTTTCCGTGCCCACTGCAGTGCAGTGTGGTTTGTTTGGTTCAAAAATGTAGGTTACATTTTTTTAATGTTTTTAAATGTACAAATTTGCCTAACTATTTCAAATAATTACAAAAAAATGTATATTCAGCCAGAAAAATTTCATTATCGCTATAAGAACAACTATACATCGCCAATGTTTTAAATATATTATTTTTTTTAAAGCTATTAAGCCCTCAAATAAAAGATCGTTTTCCAGTTACATGGAATTGTGTTTCTAATTTAAATCTAGAATTTTATACAGCCAACAATCTGATAAATGTATTACATATTCAAATCCATTTACATTCAGATAGAGGATGTTTATTTTACCTGCTATTTGCCTGAATTCTAGCTGATCAATAATATAAAATTTACATCAGATACAGATATTGACAATAGAAAAATAATATCATATTATGGTATCCATAACAGGATATTGTAAAATATCTGGACTAAATTCAAGGCCAGAAATGTATAATTATTTATTCCTTTTTTACAAGATCTATCAGTAGACTTTCCATAATTTGAATAAAATTTGGATTGTCGCATTAGCATATTTTTTCTTCTTTTAAAAAAGTCGTGACGTTAAGTCTCCATTGTAATCAAATCAAATATCAGAGCATATGTTATGTTAATCAATACGAGGAAATGATAATTGTGTGCTTTATAAAAATTCATTTCAATGTAAATGTGGGCGTGGACATTTTTTATTGCGAATACAGGGTGTCCGGAAACTGCCGCATAAACGCACCGGATTGTGATTCCTCATGTGATTTCCAGCAAAAAAGTTGTACGGAACACAGCCCCTCAGCTTTACCCTTTAGCTGCCACAGGCATTTAAAGATTTTTGAAAAAATCATTTTCTTGCACGACCAAAGCTAGACCAGCTAGAATTGTGAAATATTATAATTATTACAGCCAACAAATTTACCTGTAAAATAAAACTAACCACTCTCAAAACAGATAAGAGGTTTTGTTTTTTCAGAGCTTCAAAGTTAAATTTGCGTGATTTGACCCAAAAACAATCTTTTTTTCCATCTCAATTTTCTCTAACTTCTACCAAGGTGAGGTGTTTGTACGATTCTTTTAAAAATTGGCGCATCACAATCATATGTTTCTCACATCATTTTAATCTAGCTCAATTACTTCTAACAGAATTTATACGTTAAGTGTAGAAAACTAGGGTTAATTTTAGCTCGAATTCAATACAATTCAATTCACACTGCCTCTAAAGATCTGCAATTGAAAAAATATGTCGAAATCGAGCCAAAATTAACCCTAGTTTTCTGCACTTAAGGTACTAAAACTGTTAGAAATAATGGAGCTAGAATAAAATGACGTAAGAAAGATATGATCGTAAGACTATGCGCCAATTTTTAAAAGAATCGTACAAGCACCTCACCTTGGCAGAAGTTGGAGAAAATTGAGATGGAAAAAAGATTGTTTTTGGGTAAAATCACGCAAATTTGACTTTGAAGCTCTGTAAAAACCAAACCTCTTATTCGATTTTAGTCTGTTTAGTTTTATTTTATAGGTAAATTTGTTGGCTGTAATAATCATTTTATTTCACTACTATAGCTGGTGTAGCTTTAGAGATATTCAGTTTTAAGTCGTGCAAGAAAATGATTTTTTCAAAAATCTTTAAATGCCTGTGGCAGCTAAAGGGTAAAGCTGAGGGGCTATTCAGTTTTGTTTTTTGTGTTGCACCTAATTGAGGGGCTATGTTCCGTACAACTTTTTTGCTGGAAATCAACTAGGGAATCATAATCCGGACACCCTGTATAATTTTGTAACGTTATTGTACCATCGATTGCGAATTTGCTAGGGACAACCACAACATTTTCAAATTCAGCGTATAAAAGGATCTTTGACTAACAAATATCTTCCGAAAAAAAAAAAACTTTTTCGAAAACTATTTTTTTAGGGTTTTCTAGACAATTTTTTTTTTCAAAAAACCCTTATGAAATCGATTTTGTCCATCCGTCCGTACGTCCGTCTGTCCGTCTGTTCACTAAATAACTCAAGAACGGCTCAACTGATTGACATCAAATTTGGTAGGAATGTGTAGAATGGTTACAGTCTTTGGCACAAGTACCTTAGAAGAAGGTAGGAAGAAGATAAACAGGTGTCCCGAACGTTTGATTTTTTTAGTTTTTATCGAAGATTGACGTATGGGTATTAAAATCAAAGATCTAAACCAGTACATCTTATATCAGTTAAAATTTTCTAGTTTCGAGTAACGGTAAAAAACTTATTGGCGTTTAAAGTTAAACTTCCTTTTCAACCTTCGTTTTTCTAAACCGTTATAGGGATCAATATGAAACTTTGCACAAAGACTGGTCAGTATGGCCTTTACGTTAAATATTAAAACTGTTGACTTTTGCTTAGGAAAAGTAAGTGACAGTAAATTTGTAAAATTTCAATTTGATAGTGTGTAGCCCCTCTTAGGTTTCCAAATATGAAAATTCTGCTAAGGGTTTTTAGAAAATTACATAGGGAATATGTCTAGGAATTTTCATTCGAATAACTCTTTCCAAACCGGAAATATATCCAACTAAGTATTTAGTAAGTGCCTTTCACAATGCAAGGGAAGCCTCTTAAGCATTTCTTCAATCTTTTTACTTGATGAAATAATGAACATGAAATTTCGTGGAAATGCGTGGAATGGTAATAGTGTTTGCCACAAATATTTTGGAAGTTTGTAGGACCAAGTTAACAGGGTGTCCCTGAATAGCTGCAAAAGTATACTTGTTCAATACTCATAGGAAAGCTTGCGTGGGCTCTTATGTCAGAGGACACAATGGAATCATTTCATATAAGTTGCTTTTTCTTGATTTAAAAACAGTAACAGTAGATTTACAGCTAATAATTCAGTTCATATATAAAGCCAAGCCATCCTTACGTTTTCCTGAGTTTATTTTTGCTCAAAGGCAATCAGAAATGTTAAATCGAAAAATGCCTGTAGATTTGCCTTGGAGTACAGTAGAGCGTCGATTATCCGAACGTCGATTATCCGAACATTCGATTAACCGAACCAGGCAATCAGCTTCTTTTCATATTACAGACTGAAAAAAAATCAAGGGTTTGAAGGAAGCAATCGCTCATCTGCGTCGCTTAATAACCTCGATTTTTTTATTTTTGTTCAGTTCTAGTCGTCTTAAATGTTTTCAGATTGTCGCTTTATTTCACATTTGGGCTATTTTCTAATTTTTCTACGGAAGCTCGATTAACAGATTGATTGATTGTCGATATTAGTTCGGATAATCGACGCTCTACTGTACTTTTATATAAACTGGTCAAATAGTAAATCTATTTTTGGATTGGTCTAATTAAAGGTGGACCAATTCAAAAATAGATTTACAGGAAGCATTTCAATAATGCTGTACACAATTCTTATCTATTGCTTATAAAATATATGAGCAAAAAATATTCACTGCATCAAAATTCTAAAAAAAAAAACCACGTATTGCGGTATTTTTGATTAAAATTTTTTTCTTTCAATTTATGACCTCAGAAATAAAAATCGTACTCATAAGAAGGATTAATTTTTCAAATTTGAATAGAACACTGCACAAAAATGAAATTTCATGAAATGGTCTTACACAAAATGACATTTAGAGGTTCCGAAATAGATTTTGTTAAGAAAATCAATAGTTATTCGAAAATTCACACAGTGACACGAATGCTCGCAATGTAGGTACATATCTATCAGATATTTTCGACTGACATCCAAAAACTATAAATCGCAAAAACAAAACATTTATAAAGCAAAATTGTTGCCATTACAGTGCAAGAAGCTACTCTTAACAAGGAAACTCAATTCGCAATTAAAAAAGAATGCCAGACTAAAAAAGTGTTATCTAACTATTAACTTAACTACTAACATTGCGTCTAACAGAAGGTTAATCTGAACGTACAATTTTGAGTAATCAACAAACATTTCTCTCTTCATTACCGTAACTCCTAGTGGAGCATGGTGCGTTGATGACTACACACGTTAGTCATCAACGTTACAAAGACAACTGAATTCGGAGTGTGATACCGTTGTCAGCCATACCACTTCCTAGTCGCATTGTTAGTTTATTATTCTACGATAAGAATATTTCTTATCATCTTCTTCTGAATAATAAACTTGCGACGAGTCGTGCCGAGTTTGGAAACTCGTTTCTCTATGAGTGTCTATTTCACAGAGTGGCGACCGAACGATCACGGCCACAGAGCACGACAATAAAAATCTACCAACCAAATATATATTATCGCCAAAACGGGCGATGTGCCTACACTGCGGGTCGAGCAACGCGAAGCCATGGAGCGGTATAAAGAACGAGGCAAGGAAGAAGAAGAATAAAAATCTACCAACCCATACCCACATAATTATGGTGACACAAGTCCAAACTTTGTCCAAACTTTGTTGATTGCATTATTAAATAATACTAAAAGACTCATGTGGCGATCGCAGTTAAACTAACGATTTTGAGCCTTATATCTGTATTTTTTATACATATACAGACATGTTCATTTAAAATTATATTCGATACAATGAAAGTAGCACCATTAAGAAAATATCCAAATATGACTCGGAATTGGGTGTGGAGCTACGATCGCTGAGCGATCATCACATGAGTCGTCTCTACAAACACGTACCTTAAGGATTTTTTATTGTGCGCGTCGTCATCAGGCGTAAACTTGAGCACGATCCTATGACTGGAACAGTGGTAAATTCTCGTCTGTGAAATGAGCGTAAATTCACCTAGCTCGTCCTGTCAACTGATTTCATCGGAAGTTTAATGAACGGTAGCTCCATAAGATGGTGCTGGGTCTTAGTTCTTTAGTATAATACAATAATTATGTTAATGATGTCCTTGGGTTAAAGTATCTTTTTCTATCGAATCAAAATACATGATTTGAAGAACTAGTCCCCCAAAAAACTAGTAAAGTGTTTCTGAACATTTAAAAACAAATATTACTACCAAAAAGTGCATTTCTCTAAAGGAAGCAGAAAATGCAGAAAAATCCATTTTGATAATAAAAGATGCGGTCTTTTCAAAACATGAGTCTACGACCAGGACTCATGATTCGAGAATACCACAAGAAATTTGAAAATAGGAGTAAAATTCAAAACGATAAGCATATGTTAACTTTGAATTCAAAAGTTTGGCCTAGAGCTTTTCGTAAATTATTATCCAAAAACTGATGGGAAAACTGAATGCAATTAGCACATGTGGACATATTCTTTGCATAAGGACATTTTGTACAAACATTTTTGAACGTAGGGTTATTTTGAACAAAAATTATCAAGAATTCTTTCAATTGCTCTAAAAAAAATTTGGTGAAATAAATTTGAAATCGTGGTAGATTTAGGAAGTCAAACCTGTTAATCGAACCACTGTATAATTAGACCACCCTCGGTCAATTTTATTTGGTTTTTCATACAAAATAACCTTTATAAACGGATCACCACTTAATCGGACCATAGACCACAACACAATCGGTGACTCCAACCCAGTGGCGTGCAGTCCATAGATGCGGTGGATGCGCCGCATCCCTTAAAATTTTCGAATACATAATAATATTTCTTCACTTAAAGAAATGTATCTAATTACAACTGTCCTAAAATCTACGCCAAATGTATGAATAATAGTGTACGTACACGGAACTAAGCAAATTTAACCCGGATAGTATAAAAATACCCAATAATAGTCGACTAAACGACAGCCCTTAAATTCTACACGCATATGGATTTATTTAGTAATATACGACATTGTACTTGCTCCATAGTGCCAGTCGTTCTGTGAGTTGAGTACTTTTCTACTGGATGCGGAAAAAACTTTCACTCAGTCGTGAATCCAATCGGACAAAATTTCAGTCGACACGAGACATGCGTGTAATTTTTGTACCATTGGGGATGCGCAAACCAGTCCCGTACACGGAACGCATCCAAGTCAAATCGCAAAGAAGCGGAAGCTAATGAGTGAAGCTCATCTAATAGTGTAGTTACTACGTGATAAACCTAGTACATTAGATTGCAAAATGTTGTACAGACAATTTTTTTTTTGTTTCTTGTGTTTTTTGGGGTGCTGAGCAGGAATCCGGAGCTTCCTATAGCGACATTTCGTTGCGGAACAGGGTAAAAATCGCGAAAAACTCTTCATGAATATTCTAGAGAGCACATAATTGCGCGTCCAAAGAAACATAAATATTATAAATCCGTTGAGCGGTATTACTACAATTGATAATAATTAAAATTGGCAATTTTTAAAATAGTTCCATATTACATGTATAAAATTTTGAGATTGAACGGTTTTTCATTTTTGGTCACAAAAGTTGCATTTTTGTACATTATGTATTTTGGGGTGCAGAACCTGAATCCGTAACTTCCCACCAAAATTTCGTTGCAAAACAGGGTCAAGATTGCAAAAAACGCCAAAAAAATGGCTATCAATTGTAGCTATACATTTTAATGATTAATTGCGCGTTGAACCCGCAATTATGTTTTTCCTAATATTTCCATGGCCAGGTTTTCGGAGAAATGTACAGTTTCGGAGTTATAAACAAAAAAAACGGGAAAACTCCGAAAATTTTGGGTTTTTTCGCTGTTCCGCAACGAAATTTTGGGCCAGAAGCTCCGCATTCGAGCTCAGCACCCCAAAAAAACATAAGAAACAAAAAAAATGTTCCACCACACTTTGTAATTTGAAATCACCTAGTAACTACACTATAATATCTGGGAATGGAGAACGAAAGCAAGCAAGTACAAAAAGGAGAAGTAAGTATCTTGAAGGGAAATGATATTTATGAAATTATATTTTACGGAGATTTTGTTTGTTTACGTTTTTCTTATAAATATTCGCTAGATCTTACGCATATGCACCGTACCGTTACCTAGAGAACCATTTTATTTTTATACCCTTCGCTCATAGAGTGAAAGGGTATATTAACTTTGTCATGAAGTTTGTAACGCATTAAAGGAAGCATCACCGACCATATAAAAAGTATACATATATGATCAGCATGACTTGGGGAGTCGATTGGAGCATCTCCGTCCGTCTGTCTGTCTGTCTGTTGCGACGCGTTTTACTCGGCGGGTATTGTAGCTAGCAAGCTGAAATTTTGCACACGTGCTTCTTATTGTTGCAGGCTGTCTGTATGTTTGATTCACCCAAATTGGATCACTGGGTCATGGGGCTGCCATTCAAACCTAGCTCCCCAATTTGAGTTCTTCTAAGAAAAACTTTTTTATTTGTGTACCAATTTCAACCAAATTTCACACAAATGTGTTTCTATAGATAACAAAAAATATATGCAAGAAGCGATCAAATCGCACCATGGGGTCATGGGGCTGCCATATAAACTTAACCCCCCAAATTAGGTTCTTCTAAGAAAAACTTTTTTATTTGTGCACCAATTTCAACGAAATTTCACACAAATGTATTTCTATTGTTGACACAAAACATATGTAAGATTGAATCAAATCGGACCATGGGGTCATGGGGCTGCCATACAAACCAAACCCCCCATATTGGTTCTTCTAAGAAACATTTTTTTACACCAATTTCACAAAACCTTGAATTAATGTGTATTTATCAAAGCAACTAGAAAGTTCAAAACGAATGGAATCGTACTGTGGGGTCATGCTCCGGCAACCCCAATAAAATTTTCCGAGTAAATATTTTCATTTGCCCACTTATTTCAACCAAGCCCAAAACTTTTGTCAAGACGGAAGAAAAAGAATAAGGAGGGGGATTAAATACAAATCATAGGTACACCCGAAAAACTTTTAGCCCAAGCGAAGGGTATCCAAATTTCGGCCGCGCCCGAAATTAGCCTCGGCCCCGGGGGTTGGCGAGCGAAGCGAGCAAGGGGGAAGCCCCCTAGTTTTTATTTATTTTGCGATTACGCAACGAGTGATTATTATTCAAAAGAAAAGCTAATACGCATTTTATTATGTGTTATATTCCTCCTCTTGGTTTTTCTGATGCTTGAGAATCGTTAATGAAATTCGCATTCAAAATAAATACATTTTCTAATTACTTATGTGTGTCAAAAAAAAAAAAAACATTTGAAAAAATTATATGTATTTGTGTTACTTTTTCTCCACCGCATCCCCATTTATAAATGTTACTGCACGCCACTGCTCCAACCGGATGGATCACAATCGGACCAACCACTGGTTAAATCTCCAAAATCGGAACAAAACCACGAATTGATAACTTTATTTGCCTGGAGCAGTACGAGGTAAATTTGACCACACAAACCAACAGACAGTTTATAAAACAACATGGCAAGACATTTTGTTGTTAAAAAAAAAAATTTCGTTACTACATTCACTTATGTTCCGATTGCACTGACCTATATTATTCGTCATGGCAACTGGAAATTTCGTAGATGGCATCAACTATTGCATGAGTGTTTGGTGGATGAAGTGGCGAGACAATTCTGTAGTTTCTGCGACAAGAAGATGCCAGTGGAGTTAAAGGGCAAAGTTATACAAAACACATATGGACTAAAGGAATCGAGGATTGATTGAAACCTGATCCCCATATTGGGAAATGGGGGAATATTTGACTTTCATGATAGAAATGCTTTGTTAACTATTGAAGTTTATTCAACATTTCACTTCTATGCGGTTTGACTGAAATTGGTGCACGAATGAAAAAGTTTTTCATAGAAAAACTCAATTTGGGGGGCTGGGTTTGTATGACAGCCAAATGACCCCACAGTCCGATTCCATTCATTCTTACATATGTTTTGTTGCATTAATAGAAACACATTGGTGTGAAATTTGGTTGAAATTGGTGCACAAATCAAAAAGTTTTTCTTATAAGAACTTTATTTGGGGGGTTAGGTTTGTATGGCAGCCCCATGACCCCATGATTCGATTTGATCTATTCTTACATGTGTTTTGTGTTATCAATAGAAACAAGCTCGTGTGAAATTTGGTTGAAATTGGTGCACACATGAAAAAGTTTTTCTTAGAAAAACCAAATTGGGGGGATTAGGTTTGTATGGCAGCCCCATGACCCCACGGTCCGATTTCAGCGATTCAAACATACAAACTGCCTGCAATAAAAAGAAGCATGTGTGCAAAATTTCAGCTCGATAGCTTTTAAACTGGCCGAGTAAAACGCGTAGCAGCAGACGGACAGACAGACAGACGGATATCGCCCAATCGACTCAGCTCGTCATGCTGATCATATACATATTTTATATGGTCGGAGATGCTTCCTTCAATGCGTTACAAACTTCATGACAAAGTTAATATACCCTTTACTCTACGAGTGAAGGGTATAAAAATTACAAAGCAGTTACGGTGTTGAGTGGTTTCAAAATATTAATTGCATAGTGCATAGGTGACCTTTGTACAAGTCCAATGTTCATGAATAAGTGGTCTGAATTTCCCTTGGTAATTAAACCACCATCAGTTGTCCGAATAGACAGGTTTGACTGTATTTGGTTTTTTGTTTTGTGGTGGAGTGGTAGAGCTAGGGCTCTGAAAAATGGAGAAAATGTGCAACGCAACATGCCCAGCATCGGTCCCTTGACTCCGTTTGCGCTTGGGCAGGGGTCCCATGAAAATTGGACCCCGCTGACCCTTCGTCTCCTATCAGCTATTTTTTTATTTTTGAGACGTATCTTTGAACTGCTGTAATTTCTGAATTCAGTCAGCTAGCAATAGCATTTCTGCAAAATGTTCAACATTTCTTTTCACAACTGGGGTTAAAACTTCCTTAAGGTTCGTAGAGACGGCTCATATGATGATCGCTCAGCGATCGTAGTTCTGTCATAAAGTAAGAAATTGGAATAGAGATGGAACTCCATATAAAATTAAAACCTACTGAACAACATTTTACCTTTGAATGTGTGCTGTATGTAACGTGTACATACAGGAAGATATCTTCCTGTATGTACACGTTACATACAGCACACACTCAAAGGTAAAATGTTCTTCTTGAGTGGAAGATATCTTCCTGTATGTACACGTTACATACAGCACACACTCAAAGGTAAAATGTTGCTCAGTAGGTTTTAATGTTAAATAGAGTTCCATCCAGGGATTTGGAGCGGAGCGATGGAGCGGAGCGGAGCGACCTTAAATTTCGGAGCGAAAGAGCGGAGCGTGAAGCGATTTTTTGCAGGCTGGAGCGGAGCGAATTTTGCTTTGAAGATCGCTCCGCTCCGCTCCGATGTAAAAAATCAAAAAATTCCGAGAAAGAAAAAGGTTTTTTTTTCGACGAAATTTTTCATTTTATGGAACGAATTGATGATTTTGGGCGCTTTAAAGGCGAAGAAATGGCTGAGAGACTTGCAAAATTTAGTATTATTGTGAAATTCATTGTGATAAAAGAGGTTTTGCGTTTAGTCATAATCATCACTCTTCATTATTCAGAAATTCAAGATTATCCAGGACAGAAAAGTCCTGTCCTGTACTCGATAAATGAAACGCTCTTTCTAATTTAAATTAGTTATTAGGTGCGTTTTATTGGATGGAGTACAGGACAGCGCAGCTTCCGTAACCATTTGACAGATCTCGTCCTATACGGGATGTCCGGAAACTATCGCATAAAGGCACCCAAATATGATTCCTCGTGATATTTCCAGCAAAAAGGAGTATACAAAATTATTAACTCTTCAGCTTCCACAGACATTTAAAGATTTTTCAAAAATTTAATCATCATCATCAATGTGGCACGATAGCCCGACGTCGGGCCTTGGCCACCTGAATCGTTGACCTCCAATTGTCGCGGTTACGTGACCTCGTCCTCCAGTTTCGGAAGCCCAGCAGCTGGTGGGCGTCTTCACCTACGGAGTTCTCCCAGCGAGCTCTCGGTCGTCCACGCAACCTCGCTCCGTGAATTCGTTGTGCGTTCATCACTTTCTTTGGCATGCGAATATCGTCCATCCGTTGTACATGCCCCGCCCATTGCAAACGTTGAAGCTTCACGATTTTCGATACTTCCAGCTCATCGTACAATTGATACAACTCATGGTTGTACCGGATACGCCATTGGTCTCGCTCGCGAACGGCCCCGAAAATTCGCCGAAGGACCTTTCGTTCGAATCGGTCTAGCAAAATTTCGGAGGCTTGGGTGAGGGTCCATGTTTCGCAGCCATAACATAGCACGGGTCGGATGATCGTTTTGTACACGCGGAGCTTCGTGTTCCTGTGCGCAAGTTTCGAATTAATTATAGGGAGGACCGAGAAATATGTCTTATTGGCTAGTTGTATCCGTCGCTTAATTTCGTCGGTTTCGTTGGCGTCCTTTGATAAGTTACAACCCAGATAGTTGAAGTTGTCTACATACTCGATATTAAGGTCCCCCACTGTGATGCTTGGATTTGCTGGCGTCCTTGTTTTCGATTGCATCATGGCCTTTGTTTTGCTTTCGTTGATATGTAGTCCAACTTCCTTTGCGGCGTTATTGAGGTTATGCAGAAGGCTTTCTGCATCACCCAACTTTCGAGACATGATGTTGATATCGTCGGCGTACGCTACTAATTGAGTCGACTTGATGAGTAGCGTTCCGCTGCTGTCCATATTCATGGCTCGAATTACATACTCCAAAGCAAGGTTGAAGAGCGTCGGCGCCAGCCCGTCGCCCTGCTTGAGTCCAGTACGAGTTTCAAATAGGTCAGTGAGTCGATTCTGCACTCTGACCTGCGAGACGGTATTAGTCATCGTCATCCTTGTGAGTCGCACTAACTTTGCCGGTATACCAAAATTCAGCATAATGTTGTACAGTACACTTCGATCGATACTGTCGTATGCCTGCTTGAAGTCGACAAAGATTTGGTATACGTCGATGTTATATTCCCAGCACTTTTGGAGTAGTAGCTTCACTGTGAAAAGCTGATCGGTCGTTGATCGACCAGGTCTGAAGCCGCCTTGATACTCGCCAATGATTCGTTCTGCGTACGGATTAATTCTCTTTTCAAGAATTTTAGTTAATATCTTATAGGCCGTACAAACTAATGATATGCGCTGTAATTCTCACACTTCAGCTTGTCACCCTTTTTGTGGATTGGGCAGATTATGCTTTTGCGCCAATCTTCGGGGACTTCCTCGTCGTTCTATATTTTCAGCAGTAGCACATGTAAAGCGTTGGTCAGGCACGTTCCATCATGCTTCAGCAGCTCTGCTGGGATCTCGTCAGCGCCGGGCGCTTTATTATTTTGAAGCGACTGTATGGCAAGACTCACCTCCTCTACTGTTGGGGGTAGAACGGGAGGGCCTGGTTCGGCTAACTGCTCAAGAGCTGGCTCCGCGGGGGATGTTGATGGTGCATTGAGTAGCTCTTCAAAATGCGAGGCCCATCGTTTGTTGACGCTTGCGATGTCGCTGATGATGTTACCATCCTTGTCCTTACATAGGCTTTTCCTGGGTTGATATTTATTTCATTTAATAAAGTTTTATTGCAGAATATAATATATATAATATGCTCATTTTGTGAAATTACTTTGCAGCCCTCCTCCAAAGTTACAACTTGTGTGGGGAGGGTGTTATGTTAATGTTATTCATAAATTGACAGTTATAATTTAATTACATAATAAAAAAAATAAAATTGAAAAATAAAAGTAAAATTTGGAAAAACGTAATTCAGAATTGTGCTTAATTAATATGAAGTAAAGTATATGTATGTTTCTAAAAGCAATCGAATATACAATAAAATTCATTCAAATTTAAATCTAGAAGCCAAAATTTCACTTTTCTTTTGAATAGTAAGAAGTTGTCACAGACCGATCTTATTTCCGCGGGTAATTTGTTAAAAGCATAGGGACCAATACAATTCAAATATCTTTGTGTTAAAGCTTTACGATATTGTGGAACGAGTACTCTTGTTTGATTATACCTAGTGTTAACATTGTGAAATATGAAATTTAGACGTTTATATTTAACAAAGTAAAGTGTTATTGATTTTATATAAAGACACCTTATTGGACAAAGTCGTGTTCTTGTAAACAATTCGCGAGTAGGGAATAATTGTGGTAGTGTAAAATCGACTTTAATAATTGTTTTCTGTGTGGACTTTAAGTTTTTTATGTGGCTATCATATGCACCACCCCACACTGTAATGCCGTATAGAATTAATGATTGTACCAGTGCAAAATAAACTTGTTTTATTTGTTCTAAAGTTAGGTATTGTCTAATAGATTTGAATACATGTATCATTTGCCGGATTTTTATACCCTTCACTCGTAGAGTAAAGGGTATATTAACTTTGTCATGAAGTTTGTAACGCATTGAAGGAAGCATCTCCGACCATATAAAATATGTATATATATGATCAGCATGACGAGCTGAGTCGATTGGGCGATGTCCGTCTGTCTGTCTGTCCGTCTGTCCGTCTGTTGCTACGCGTTTTACTCGGCCAGTTTAAAAGCTATCGAGCTGAAATTTTGCACACATGTTTCTTTTTATTGCAGGCAGTTTGTATGTTTGAATCGCTGAAATCGGACCGTGGGGTCATGGGGCTGCCATACAAACCTAACACCCCCAATTTGGTTTTTCTAAGAAAAACTTTTTCATGTGTTTACTAATTTCAACGAAATTTCACACAAATGTGTTTCTATTGATAGCACAAAACATATGTAAGAATGGCTCAAATCGGACCATGGGGTCATGGGGCTGCCATACAAACCTAACCCCCCAAATTAGGTTCTTCTAAGAAAAACTTTTTCATTTGTGCACCAATTTGAACCAAATTTCACACAAATGTGTTTCTATTGATGTCACAAAATATATGTAAGAATAAATGGAATCAGACTGTGGGGTCATGGGGCTGTCATACAAACCCAGCCCCCAAACTGAGTTTTTCTAAGAAAAACTTTTTTATTTGTCCACCAATTTCAATCAAACCTCATAAAAGTGCATTTCATTTGATGCCACAAAACATGTGTAAAAATGAATGGAATCGGACGATGGGGTCATGGGGCTATCATACAAAGCCAACCCCCTAAATTGAGTTCTTCTACGAACAACTTTTTTATTTGTGCACCACTTTCAACCAAAACTCGTAAAAGTGCACTTCAATTGATGCCATAAATAATCGGACTATGGAGTCATGGGGCTATCATACAAGCCCAGCCTCCCCATTTTGGATCTTCTAAGAAACATTTTTTCTACACCAATTTAAAAAAACCTCAATGCGTCTTTATCAAAAATTAGTAAAACAAATGGAATCGTACTATGGGGCCATGCTCCCGCATCCCCCCAATAAAGTTTTCTGAGATATTTTTTTTTATTTTACAACTTATTCCAACCAAACCTTACACAAATATTGTTTTATCGACGCCACAGAATTTGTCAATATCAAATATTATGCGAAAACAGAAGGAAAAGAATGGGGAAGGATTAAATACAAGTGAAGGGTATTCAAATTTCGGCCGCGCCCGAACTTAGCCTCGGTCTCGTTTTATTTAGGTTTTCAATATGAACAAGCCACTTGAAAAATGAATCCCTTGTATTTTATAGATTTACTACATTCAATGAGTGAACAATTACATTCAGTGAAAGGGTTTGTGTTGTGTTCACAATTCATTGCATGAATTTTGATATGCTCTATATCTGGCTGCCCTGTGCTGTTTGCTGAAAATGCTATGGCTTTGGTTTTTTCAACATTTAACTTCAGAGAGTTATTAGTTAGCCATTCACTTACATTTTTTAAAGCTTTTTCAGCGTATTTGATTGAATTTCCCCACTCATTAGAAGTAGTTAGAACAACAGTATCGTCAGCAAATGCAATGATTTTTCCATTTTCTATATTCATTTTACATAATTCATTCACGTAAATCAAATATAGTAGTGGGGATAGAACCGTGCCTTGTGGTAGTCCATAAGGTTTATTTTCAGTCCAATCACTATACTCGTTTCCTATTTTAACGCATTGGCTGCGGTTTCTGATGTAGCATTTTAGCAAGTTCAATGCTGAGCCGCATATACCTACTGCCTCTAGTTTCTTAATTAAAACTTCCTGAGAAATCGTGTCAAAAGCCTTTGCCAAATCCACAAAAATTGCAAGTGGTTTCTTATCAACTTCAATTTCTGTGTGCAAAAAATTACACATATCGATTATTGCATTTTCAGTACTAATATTGCTTCTGAATCCGTATTGTTGTTGTGATAATATGTTATTTTCATTTAAGAATTTATTTAAACGTACTTTCAAACATTTTTCAAAAAGTTTGGAAAATAAAGGCAATAGTGAAATTGGTCTAAAATTTTGCGGATCTGATTTATCGCCACCCTTGAATATTGGGACTATGATAGCTCTTTTAAAACTGTTCGGATAGTATCCTTCTTTGATGCATTGGTTAAATATTCTTGAAAGTGGAAATTTAAGCTGATCTTTGCATTTTTTCAATAAATCTGAATTAATATTATCATAGCCTGGAGCGGATTTCTTTAATTCGCAAATTTTTGATGTGATTTCGTCTTCAGTGATTTTGGTAATGTGAAAACAAGAGTAAATATTTACATTTTTTTCATTTTGTAAAACTGTTTGTTGGTGGCCCAAATTAATAGATTTTGCAACAATCTCTCCTACTTGTACTACTTATCCGTTCTTAACATTATTTATAAGTTTGTACGCCTGTCTAATGTTCTTACTGGCTAATCTTTGGTTTATTTGCTGTAACTGCTCGTCAAAATGTTTGCGTTTCTTACGTCTAATTAACTTATTAGATACTCGCCGAAGCTCGTTTTATCTTTCTTTCTTGGCTCGGG
Organism: Microchrysa polita; assembly: GCA_949715475.1. NCBI lineage: Eukaryota > Metazoa > Arthropoda > Insecta > Diptera > Stratiomyidae > Microchrysa > Microchrysa polita. Next base: position 93,315,097 of record OX454417.1, on the reverse strand, counting down.
ATGCGCGTTGTGTGTATTGGCGGTAGGCTTCATTTTTCGCCTCAATCGAGGCCCTGCATTCGTCGTCGAACCAGTCTGCTCGTCTGCGCCGTCCTTTATAGCCCACGACCTCTTCTGCGACCCCCTTGATGCTGTCTTTGAGCTCCTCCCAGAACTCATAGATGCCTAAATTGTTGATGTCATCAAGCATGGGCGACAGTTTTTCCTCTAGTGCTGTTGTATACGCAGCCGCCGTGGCATCATCAATCAAATTGTCAACCTCGAAGATCTTGTCAGGGTTGATTCTCGTTAGGTGCACCGAAGAGATTCTGCACCTGTAGGTTGTCTTCACCAAATAGTGATCGGTGTCGCAGTTGGCTCCTCGATAGGATCGAACATCTAGGACATTAGAAGCCCATCTCTTGCTGATCAGTACGTGGTCGATCTGGTTCACGGTGTATTCATCTGGAGACTTCCAGGTCTGCTTGTGGATTCGTCGATGAGGGAAGCATGTAGAGCTTATTACCAGGTTTCTGCCGCTCGCGAAGTCGATAAGTCGCTGACCGTTGTTGTTGTTTTCGTCGTGGAGGCTATGACCTCTAGTAGTTGCCCTATGCCAGCTTTCATTTCCGACTTTGGCGTTAAAGTCTCCTAGCAGCAGCTTGACGTCGTTTGATGGAAGTGAGTCGAAGAGTGTTTCTAGGTCGTTGTAGAACTCGTCCTTAATCGCGTCTTCTTTTACTTCTGTAGGGGCATGCGCATTAATGAGCCAGAGATTAGCGAAACGGGTCTTAATACGGATCGCACATAGCCGCTCGTTGATGGGTTTGAAGCCGATAACGTGGTCCTTGAGCTGCTTATTCACGATGAAAGCTACTCCAAACTCCTTGTTGCCCTCCTCTTTACCACTCGTAAAAATAGTGTGCGAATTGAGGTCGTTAATCTCGCTTTTGAGCCATTTAGTTTCCTGGATTGCAACTATGCTCAGCTTGTATTGTTCTACCTGATCCAGGAGGGCCCTTAAGGCCCCCGGTCTATTCAGGGAGCGTACATTCCAGGATCCGAAAGAGTAATCAGTTGTTCGTTTGCGGGGTCGTCGTTGTTTTGTATCCGTCCAATCCGAGGCTTTTGTTTCAGGTTTCTTGACTTGAAGTTTTTCTTAGGATGAGTTGTCGGCACATCGCTAAACCATGATAGGGTTTAATCGTTGAATAAAGGCCATCATGGGCATGCCTCGAAGATGCTGCTTTAGTGGTTGACTTAAATGTTTTCTGTCACCTATCACGTTAAGTAACCTGAGACGCTGCAGATGTTAATGCAGCACTCAGGCGCAGCGATTACTCGGATAATGCGGGAAAGTAACGCCCCGTAGAGAGACATAGGAATTGGCCGAAGTCCTTTTCCTATGAAACTCCTCCTGCATAGCTAAGGGTCCGCAGTTATGCCACAACTGAAGAAGATATAGGAATTAGCCGAAGCCTTTCAACCTTTATCTTCCCCCTTACGGGGGAATACATATACATATTTTCTTTCGCTTGGGCCAACAATTTTTCCTAAGAATAAACCCCATAAAAATCGGATAAGCTGATTAGTTTTTACAGTTTTACACAGCTTCAAAGACAAAATTTTGTGATCTTACTGCATATTATACATTTTTTTCACACGGAGGTGTTAGTGGTTGCATTTTTGGAAAATCTTTAAATGCTAAGGAGTTAAGAATTCAGTACCTATTTTGCTGGAAATGACATTAATAATCCGGATATCACGCAAATCCGGACTACTAAATATTTCCACTATGTATTCTATAGTCCGGATTTCGTCAGCAATTTTGACTCTAAAATCCGGATATTTGAGATTTTCAGTGTGAAATGGTAGAATTGGTCTCGTACTTTTTTACGAGACTGTTTAGCAATTGACATGATGCTGGCTAATTTCTAACAAATAAAACATTTATCGACTTTTGTTCCGCCTTTTTATTTGTTTGGATTGTTTTTCCTCAGAAAAATGTGATTGCGCTAATCTACATGTTCCAATGATCCGGATACTTGCAATAATTGATCCGGATTACGAAATTGGTGCTATCCTGTTCTGTACTTGATAGAATAAAACGCACCTGTTATGTCATATTCTATAATACGTGAGTAGATATACGTTAAATTGAATAATTCGCGGAAAATAATAAATATTTACTAAGAACAATGAAGTTTTGTTGTATTTTTGTAATGGAGCGGATCGGAGCGGAGCGAAAAAATTTTAGTCGGAGCGGAGCGCTGGAGCGGAGCGGTTTCAAATTGGTCGGAGCGGGAGCGGAGCGGAGCGAAAAAATGTGTCGCTCCAAATCCCTGGTTCCATCTCTATTCAATTTTCTTATTTTATGGTTCTGTATCCAATGCCGAGCCATATTTGCATATTTTTTTTTAATAAAGGTGCGTTTAGATGGCATCAAACTTGTTTGCATCCAACTTTTCCCTCAAACTTATCCAAGTTGGAAGGCTGTTTACACGTACGATATTCTCTCAAACAAATCCTATCAAACAAATCCTATCCAACTTGTTGGCCGTGTAAACAGTAGTTGAAAGTTGGAGCGGTCGTAAAACGTTATCAGTTTTTGCAATACGTATTAGTACAGGAAAAATATATTTGCTTTTTATTTTATTTTTTTTCGTGACTATTTTAAACATTTAGGGAAACATGCCCGAATGAGTATACAGCGTGCCCCAAAAGTTAACGGAACGCCAGAATTGGATGATAGTGCACAGATATTGGTAATCAGGCGCATTAATTCTTTATTATTAGAAAGTATATTTTTATTTCGATTGGACTATAATCAATGCATCTAAAACAAGTTGTCCAACTTCTGTTTGCACGATGGATTTGTTTGAATGCTCGTTCCACTTCAAACTTGTTGTCCAACTTCTGTTTACACGATGAATTTGGTGTCCAACTTGTTTGAATGCTCAAAAGTTGGACGACAAATTCATCGTGAAAACAGCGCTTAATGCTACTTTCCTTGTCGACTCTGACCTAAAGAAACTTGTATGTATAGAAAAATTACGCTTATACTGCTCAGAATCGGTGGTTTAACTCGCTTAGGGGTCTTCACATGAGTCGTCTCCACGAACACGTACCTTACTTCTTTGTTGATTATGATTGACATTATATGAATTTTTCGTAACAAGTTAGATCAATAAATACATACTGCAAAATTCCATAATTTTGTTTATCGAGTTGGCCATGAGCTGAGTCGCGCTGTGGTGAGTTACAAGCTCCGATTATTATTTTTTCAGTATTTATTAATTAGCATATTTTCAATATAATGTATTAGCAAGTAAGTGCCTTTTGCATCATACTTGAAATTAATAATAATAACAATAATGCAGCGTACAATGCACCCAAAAACTAAACTGAAACTATTTAGAAAATGTACATGAATCATCTATCAATCAGTATTCATTACAGATGAAACAAATTTATACACAAATTAACCATACCGAGGAAAAAATTAAAACCATTATTAAATATTTCAAAAGCCTTAGCTGATTAACATTACCGGTGAATGGTCCAACAGCTTTGAACTTTGTTGACCTCATCCGCTTATGTACCGTACGTTTGGTGTTTAAAACAATAATCGTTAGCGTGTATAGTGAATTTGTTAAGTGTTTATTGGATCATTTTGTAATTTAGATAATAATTTTTGCACTTGAAACTTATGAAAGGGTGTTGAACGAATGCTCCTTTTACGATTCGAGTATCACTTGAAAACCCAGAATAAGACATGTGGTCCTAGAATTTTGCATCATTTATATTTGACCTGAATGATTAAAATGGTATGTAAATTACGTACTTGATCCCCAGTAGCTAAATGTTAAATTAATATGCTTTGTAATGTAATCATTCAAACACATGTTTGAATAAATTATTCACACTTTGGTCTCAATTACAAAGTTTAACAAGAAAAGAAATAAATAATTGTTCAATTACATTCTATTGACTAGGTATATTGGAAATTACGCATCCAGCTATTAACCATCATAATATCAATTCGTCACGTACAGTGCATTATGTTTATTGCCAATTGACCTATATGCAAAGTTAACAAGACATAGTTACAAGAATCACGATTAAAATATCAAACCAATTCACAGGTTTAATATTCGTACAACCTATTGTAATTTTTAACCTGAAGGCATTAGTTATGAGAAGTAGTTACGGTTTTACCCACACCTTTCACGGAAAATTATTATTTATCGTCAATTTCTTGTCTTCGATTTAATGTTGCTGCAAAATGCTGCAATTATAATAATTGCAAGTTTAACAATCTGTATCCGTGATACTATTGATGAATCGTCTGGAAAACGCCATGTGTATTTGTGATGTAATTGTTTTCAAAGAATGATACATACATGAATTTTACTTCTTATACATAGCTATTTTACTATTAATTAGATAGTCCTACTGAACCTCTTTTGCAGAAGTGCATATAAAAGTAGCAAATATCTTACGAGAAATGTCTGTTACAAAGGTATGTACCACACTAATTGACCCATTCCAGCGTTCCGCAATAGATGTAATAACTCTGTTTCAACTATCCAAGTTGATATTATTATTATATCGAGATTGCAATTCTCCTCCTGAATGAAAGAAAGTAAAATATTGTAAGTATGCACTACTCGTATTATGCGCGCATACTATGTTGGAAATGTACTCAAGGTATTCAAATAAAGGATGAATTGGATTGAACTGATCACAATTTAATGGGATGGTTTGATTTACAAAAGAAAAAAATAATCGAATATGAAGCAAATATGTACATTTGTTGTGTTTTCCAACTAACATCTAAGCTGCATATTACTTAAACTTATTTTAGGAAAACAAGGTGTAAACTTGCAGGCTTTATCGAAATCAATATTTGGAATTTGATTTAACACCCGAGGCAATTTAAAAACTAGATGCATTTTAATTTCGACTGCATTGTCTTAATTACTGCATACTCCGTAATATATTATCCTACATACATAACGCTCGTATAATTTTTAACGTAAAAACCAGGACAAATTCACCAACAGTTGTCGTTTGACAGGACAATGCGAGTAAAAAAGCCTGACACTAAGAAGGACAACCAGGAATACAAATGCCTCTATAATATTTGCGTACCTTTCAAATTTGTCAGCAATAAGCGTGGAGCTCAAAAGCTTGTTTCAGTGTAGTTTGATCAGAGGAGAATTTTATTTAATGTCTTCACTTCTTTGAGAATAACTTGGGGGTAAACTTTAGACCTCTGCATGCCGTGCACTGTGGCCGTGGACGTTCGGTCGCCACTCTGTGAAATAGACACTCATAGAGAAACGAGTTTCCAAACGCGGCACGACTCGTCGCAAGTTTATTATTCAGAAGAAGATGATAAGAAATATTCTTATCGTAGAATAATAAATTAACAATGCGACTAGGAAGTGGTATGGCTGACAACCGTATCACACTCTCAATTCAGTTATCCTTGTAACGTTGATGACTACACACGGTAGTCATCAACGAACCATGCTCCACTAGGAGTTACGGGATTGAAGAGATGCCCTAAATAGGGTCTTCAACCTTATCGTGGGTGAGGTTACGATACAAAACAAAAGAGTTGTATGTGTTCCGCAAACATGTTTGCCATTCTGATTCACTAACTGCCATTTTGTGGATCAGTCTATGTGGAACATAAAACGAAAAAAAGGAGATGCTGAAATATTTCTTTAAGTTGATTTCTTGCTATGGTGTGTTTTGCGAAGGGCAGATTGCATTCCGATAAATATTAAAGGGACGGTGCTCAATCGCCTATTCCCCCCCATCTTACCAACTGAAACACTTTTAACAAAATAAAGAAATGCTAACTCCTCTCCACTATCCTACCTGGTAGTCCGTCGGTATCCAATTGAAGTTGATCTGATGCAAAGAGTTTAGATTTCTACAAAATATTAAATTCTGCACATGTCTAAGATCTTAATTTATGCAAAGTGTTCTAGCGACAAAACAATTTTTATGGCTTGAATTTTCGATCTACATATTACGATGTTTTAAGAGCCATTAGGTTCCCGCTTGCCACCCTGTACAAAGCCTCGTCATAAACAAAGCTTTTCAGTAAAATGCTAGAAAAAAGGTGTATGCAATATGGGACGACAGGAATCCATGAAACTTTTTTTCTTGCAGATTATGGATTTTCTACATTTTCGATTCTATTTACACTCCATCTTTGCACGGAAAACATATCATTACACACATACGGCCTCCTTGGCCGTAAAAACTCCGCCGTTATCACCGATCGGTCGCTGTAGCATTGGTCGCTATATCCATAAAAAAATACACTGCAGAGGCTTCATAAATATTGAAACCCAGGAACTCCGTCATTCATCGTTATACATCGTTATAACCGATGTCCTTATAAGCGATATTCACTCTATTTATCAAGAATGCACCAGGACTTAGTAAAGAGCAATCAATTGGTCTATGAATCCGCACTAAACATTATGTCCAACATTTTTATATAGCTGTGCAGTTTCAAGTTGTTGGATACCCCGATTTAAGTCGCTTCGATTTAAGTCGCTTCGCACTTAAGTCGTTGAATAATTCCCACCTTACAACTTAGTCCAGTACAATTGGTTCAAAATAGCCCCAAACCTAAACATAAAAAAAAAGAAATTTTTGATGCCAAATTGTTGAAGACACTCCCTAATATACGCAATAAAAGTTTGAGCATGCCAGTAGCTTCTTTTTAAATTGAGCCAGGCAGATCAAATTTGGTGCACTGCTTAGTCTAAGCTCCATTATGCTCCCCACCGAAAATTATTATCATCTGATCAAAACTAAGGGTACCCCCCATACAAAGTGACCCAAATTTCTAACAAATTTCACATTTCTTCACTTCTAAATTCTATCTAAAATAGAAAAAAAATTTATCTCTTAGAACGTCCTTATAACATTTAACTGTAGTCTTTTAAATGTATATCCAAAAGTTTGTACCAGAGCGTGCCTTACAAGTACGAAAAATCGGGTTTGAAGGTTGCTAGTACACGTTACTCGAAATATTCGCAAATAGCCTTAGAACTGGTATCACTGACCTTCAAACCCAATTTTTTGATACTTGTAGCGTACGCCTTGATACAAACTTTTGAATATACAGACTACAATTAACTATTATAATGACGTTCTAAGAGATAATTTTTTTTTCTACTTTAGATAGAATTTAGAAGTGAAAAAATGTGAAATTTGTTAGAATTTTCGTTCACTTTGTATGGGGGGTACCCTTAGTTTTAATCGAATGGTAATAATTTTTGGTGGGGAGCATAATGGAGCTTCGACTAGGCACCTCACCAAATTTTATTTGCCTGGCTCAATTTAAAAAGAAGCTACAGGCATGCCATTTTGAAAAATGTTAGGAGGAGTGAGGGGGGTGTCAATGGTGGGAGCATTCCAATTTTTGGTAGAAATTAAGTAAATTTTGTTAGCAATATATGGACAAGATTTTATGACCGAAGGGTATTCTAACAAGAGTTACAGTGCGAAATGTAAAAGTCAAAAAATGTAAATTCACTATAATACTTTTGGGTCTAGGGTATAATTTTCTGAAAAAATGTCTAGAGTGTTACATATCATTACAAAGGTAATTTTATGTAGTTTATTTCGTCCTCAGGACATTTTAAGCTCAGACTCATAGTTTTCCAGATATTTGCAAACAACTGAATTTTGAGTGAGCGCCCGTTCTAGGGAGGGGCAAGTCGGGCCGTCACCCGGGGTGCCAAATTTTTGGGGCGGCATTTCGGCTAGAATTTTATAAATGAAAACTACAAAAAAGCTGGAATTCATGTTCGGTAAAAAAAAAAATAAAACACTAATAAATTAATGGTAACAAACTTGAAGCTATAGCAATTGTTACTGAGAAAGGATAGCAACTCTTTAAAATCCAATGGATTTTATCACTTTACCATCCGACGTGGTTAGCTATTAAAAAATCGTCAATTTGTACCACCAGAACACGAAACTTACACGAAAAATGAAATTCAGGATCAAAGTTTTCGGTGGATCACTGGCACAATTCTTTACAGCGCACTTCATTATTCAAATTTAAGATATTGTTAAGGGATTTGAATTAATGAAACTCTCTAAAAACGTTAAATTGTAAAGTTATCCGTGAAAACAATTCTTAACGATTTGAAAACAGACGGGGACTTGCCACTCATGTCAGAAGTTGGAACGAAACGGAACGAGCGAATTCCCCGCAATTTTCCTGCGTTTCTCAAAATTTAATGGAAATGAGTTTTGAAATAAGATTTTGATAATGCGATTTTTTTGTACTTAAAATAAGTTACATTATAATTCCAACTAAGTGCTAGCTTTAATAATCCAGGAAGAATGTGCAAATTGCGGAATTAACGTTAAATGAGATATAAATGTTCAACGATTTCTTCCGAAAAAAATCAGTTGAGAAAAAAGGTTGAGAGCCAGTATTATAATCGCAATTATGGACAGTGGCGTAAGAGAGGAGAAAAAAAATTCCGTGTACGAATACGGGAAGATCAAAGTATGTGTGACACGAAATACACTTAAAACAGTTCGTAACAAAATTTCTTTCAAAATGTGCACCAAACGTTTGCGGTTGAAATAAAATAAAAAATAGTTGATTCGAATTTATATCAAACTTCCATATTTGGCATTTCAGCTTTGCTAAAGCAAAGAAAGCACCCGAAGGAAGGCACTGTGTTATTGTATCTTAACCTTAAGCTAGAAGTAATGCAGTAGCAGAATATTTTTCCACTAACGACTTAGTAGTAATACAACCCAGACCGGTGTTAAATCTATCTGACAAATTTTAATTAACGAATTTCGTTTAGTAAATTAATTGTGTTGTAATCTGACAAAAAGAATAGAGAGGCATTAGAGTAATTACGTTTCTTGAGTTAAATCCTTCTGGTGCAGTTCTTAACGATTCCATCACCAACACGATCTCTCAATTTATTCACAAACGTTTTTATGTTTTAATCCCCTTCTGTTATTTCTAACAGAATAACTAATACAAAATTTTATCAATCAGCACACGATGACCACAACAGAAAGAGTCGCTGAGTTGGAATATGGCTGTTTTCTGGTCTTTCCTTTATTTTTGTATCGAATCTTTGGAACGGAGTACTACCTTCTGGGTGGGATCCAAATTTTAAATATGTCAAGTAAACATCCTGTCCGTATACTGAAATCAGTGCATCCCAAGAAGCGAAAAAAAAATCCAAAAGCTTAGGGGCTGCATTTTGTCGTCTTGCCCGGGGCGGCGTAAGTGCTAGAGCGGGTACTGAGTGCATGTAACTGATTTTAGTGGAAACGCGAAAATCCTATGTATATCGGTCTGGAAATATACCGATCAGATGATTTATACTTGCCAAATTACCAACCCGAAGACGATGGAAATTATTTGGCATATTCGAGGCTCAAAACCAATGGAAGGATCAAGAATGTCCTGATTTTATTTCATGTTAGAACGAAGAATTTTAATTCTTGCTTTGTGGAGGAACATACAACGTTATATTTTGTCTAATTCCATACAAGGTGAAAATCATCACTTTCCACCTCCACTGATCTCTGTTATCTGAGTCAAAGCTTAAATTTGTCTGTAATCTACGTTTCATTTTCTCGTTACATTGAGTGTATTCACGCACAACTGAGCGGACCAAAATTTTGACACAAATTCTACTTATATTACTCTCTACCAGAAGGCACTCACGTATGTGAAACGTAGCGCAGTGTCCTCTACTTAGCGCAAAATTTCTACGCTTCGCAACGATGTAGCTATATATCAGAGTAGATGGCGGGAAAACGAATTTGAAAATTATGAAGAAATATATTGTGGAAATAATATAACGCAGATTATGATCATCTTCACGTTTTAATGTGATTTTTGTCATAATGTGATTTTTGTTATTGCATTCACACACCACCTTCGCCGCTAACTTGCGTGTGCCTTCTGGTGGTGGAAAATATAAGTAGAATTTGTCCAAATTTTAGTCCGCTCACTTGTGCGTGGATACACTCATTTTTTTCACTCATACCTAAATTTGATTCGATTTAAGTCGTTTCGACTTAAGTCGCTTTTTTCTGGAACATAACCCTGACGTAAATCGGGGTATTCCTGTATTTGAAAGACGGATTTATTGACAAAATGAGTGCAAATAATCCTTAGTACGCGCCAGGAGCAATAATTCCTTACACACTAGGAAAAATTAGAAGTCCTTCCCGGAGAATGTTTTTAGAAGGTATTTTTCATTCCCAGGAAGTAATTGCGGAGGGATTGCGAATGAAATAAAAAACAATGTGAAATCATTCTCGGGGAGGCATTTCGAAGGTGTCTAGAATGAATTTTTTTCATTCGAAGGAAGTAAAAAGGAGGACTTTAGAATGAGTTTAAAATGTAAATGCAAATCATTCACAATTATGTGGTGAACGCACAATTTTGTTATTTTTTTTACAATCTAAGTATTAGTTAATCGCAGTAATCAATCTGTTAAAAAGTCTTAGCTGTCAACCAATGTTTTTCATTCTTATCGGAAAGAAGTTTTATTATAAAGTACTTTTTCTTAAAGAGTATTTCTCTTTGTTGTTATATGAAACAAAATCACACTGGCTGCACAAAAAAAAAGAAATCTTGTTTTTAGTGGAAAATTACCATTCTATAAGCTTTTTCTAATCCATTCCAGTACTGCAAATAAGGCCTTTTTAGAAACCCTTACTATTTCATTCATTCATTCATTCATTCCAAAGAACTAAATATAAGGCCTCCAAAGAAGATTTTTTTGAATCATTCCAAAGTACTCCCACAGAATGCCTTCTTGGAATGAATTCTTTCCGCGGACATGGCTATGTAAAATAGTAGATATAAAGGGAGGTAAGAAGAAGGCATTCCTTCCGTCCAAGAAGGTTCTTCGGAAGGTTTTATTAAGTACACTTTTTCCTAGTGGTGCGATTCGCTTCTCTTGCCGGACTTAGACAACATAAGAAACAGACTTGGTCGCATATCACCTTACGGAATGAAGTCTCATTCATGCTTATTTACATTTATTTGTAAATTTCTATAAAATTTAGGTGTACTATTCATTAAATTTACTCGCCATTTGGTGAGATGCCAATACGTTCAAAACCAGGACAAAGCCGGACAAAAGGACTTTCGAGGTTTTGGCAGGACGGACGGCAGGTTATTGTCGAAAAAGCAGGACTATCCTGCAAAAAAACAGGACGGATACGACCATTATAATACATACATACATCATTTGCATAAGGTAATAATCGAGTAAAATGACAAATTTATCAAATTATTCAGACCGTATCTAAGTAACCACTCTTAAGAAACAGATAAAAAATGCGACTAAACAATGATCTAGTCTAGTTGTTTACATCGTCATCATGGCACGTTCAGTCCTATATGTGCCATGCATGTCTTTTAGGATTATTTTCTGCAAAATTCGCCATTACACAATATCGTACGGCTACCGACAATTAATCTACAAGTGATTTGAGCTAATTGAGATTTATTATCACAAGTTTCGCGCAAAGTTAAATACTGGTAGCGCTAAACAACAAGTATAGAGAGATAGAGAAAAAAGGAAAAAAAAACAAAGGCAAAGATACACTTTTATGTATTTGCCTGCTACGTGCGAAACAAATGTGTGTCCATACAATATTTACATCACCTTATGAGTCAACGTGAGTCAACTGATGGTTTGTTGTTTTTGTCGGATGACTCTATTTGCAAAGAAGCCTATTCGTATAGTTATGCTACCATTCACTTTTACTGCACACCATAGCTTTGCAAAGTTTTATTCATTAAATTATAATTAGTGAATTAGTTTCGTCTGTCATTTTTAGCTTTTAATTGTACATTTTTTTCTTTCACACTGTTTTTTTTTTTGTGTGTTGAAATAAAACCTCATTGACTCTTTGTGAATAGAAAAAATTCACAAAAAAAATGCATAAATAATGTGTATTTATATTTTTATATAATTTTAATTTTAGCAGTGTATTTCGCAATAAGGATAGGTAATTAGAATTTATGAATTACGGAAATATATATACATATATATTTTCCCATAACTCTGGAAGAAATTCAAGTTCAGCCAATATATTTTCATTTTTTCAACTATTCTTTAACATCCGTTTTCATTAAGATAATTTAGTTCTCGGAGGCGAGACAGATGTGTCCTCAGTAGTGTCCTCAGTAGGAGCAACTTTATTTTCGGCAAAATTTAACTTTATTTAACTAGTCATATTTTCTGAAAATATCTTCGCAGAAAATCTATTTCTTTCTGATTTGGAATGGGTACCAACATTGTCGTTTCCTGTGAAAACAATACAAAAACTATCAAAATTTTAATATCTTAAAATCAAATTCCTTAGCTGGTACTCACTTTGCACAGAAGTCTCCATACCGATTTTTGACGTTTCGCCAGCGAAAACAATGTAGTTATCCTTTTTCGCGGGGAAAAAGTGTCATTGAAAATCATATTTATCTGGAACACATTGAATAAAAGGAGAGGCTCCCTGGCTAATTTTTAACAAGAGTCATAAATGCAAGTTTTTCGCTCGGTGAACCTAGTACTTACCTTTTTAGTTTAAAATTTAAAATTAACCGAAAATGTCTGTTTATAATTAATTTTTTTTTGATTTATCACTATTGCTCAGTGCAGGGGCCCTATCATGTAACTCGAAACGAAAACGAAAGTGCCGACACTTTCGTATTCGATTCGAAAGCAATTTGGTATCATGTAACTCGTTCGTTTCGAGTATTTGGTATTGCCTCATTAATGTAGAAAATTTCCCTTAGTGTGCTAGATTCAATCGACGGTCGAATGTCAAATAGAAAATATGTTTGTGTTCGGGCTCAATTTTTACTGCTTTAAACTTAATTAAACAATTCAATTTAAGCCAAAAGTGTCGCGAATTAATAGTAGAATTAGGTAATATTTTAAAAAAAGTGAAAAAATGCTAAATAAAAAGTGCGAGACTTGAGTGGGATTCGAACTCATGACCAAATTCCGGAAAACGAGAAAGCATTCCCCCAGTGACGACCAATAAAATAAAGAATATACCCCAAGAAATTGTAAATTTATGATTAAAGCTTAATTAGAAGAACCGCCATTGGTACTTCTTCCATGTTTCATAGCCTTAAATTCAATTTTCATATCTTTAAAATTATATGAATAAAATGTTACTCTTTATACATCGAAACCATTATTTAACTTTTCTCCCATTTTTGAAGTTATCGATAAGCTCCAAAATAAATGTTTCTTTCCATCAAGCGAACTTGTTACAACAAATATACAGAGATTATATTTGTTCCCGCACAATTATAAGCGCAATACATTGTCCTAAAGGCGTATTACTTTATGTTAAGAAGTCCATTATGCTTTAGTTTATAATTAAAACCCGGTTTTAACATGAAAACCTTTTTTGCAAGTTAAAAATGCATATAGCGATAGCTTCTCGAGAGTGGCCTATCTTTCGAATAAATTTTCAATGCAAGTCTTCATATCCTCCAACGTTTTCGAATTACATGATAGGGGACTTTCGTTTTCGTATGGTCATATTCGAAAGTCAATTCGTTTTCGAGTTACATGATACCATTTTGTCCAAATCGAAAGGAATCGCTTTCGAATCGAATTACATGATAGGGCCCCAGGACTCAAACATTTGCCGTTAATAGGCTGTTGAAATTTTGCCGCACCTAACAAAGTCTACGATAAGGTGACCAGAATACCGAAGACTAAATGCTGTACATATCCTTGCGGAATTCGGTTTTCGGGCAAATCCTCAGCCATATTTGGATTTCTAAGCGTGGTTTTTCATTTTTTGGTGCCCACACCGGCGCGTCGCGAATAATTCGCTGGGTACTGTCACTCACAGCTGATATCATGTTGTTGCCTTAGAAAAGGTATTAGATTTATGTAAGGGAGGGACTTAGACATGATAGAGAATAACTGCAAAAACTGGCCAAATACAATTATTTTAACATTTATAATCATGCTGCAATTTTCGTGCACTATATCAAAATGTCGCGGCATCTTTACTTATTATGTAAAAGCGTAAGCGGAAGAAATCGACGTGAAATTCGACATTTTACCTCTCCATGTCTAAACTTATTCTAAGGATAAAATCATTGACATGCGCAAATTGATGGAAATATACAGTGCAGTACAACCTTGTTATACCGTACCCTAAAAAAAGTTGCGGCAGTGTTCGATTTGATTGTTTGAATTGACTATCGCGTACCCGAAAACTCTTACATCTTATCTTGTGCTCGTCGAACGGTTAGTCTTATCGTATAGAAAAGACACAAAGCTTGAACATTGTTTTGTGGCTGTTTTGATTTGATATGTAACTGTTTACTTAGCCTGGTTACGCAAAATGCGTAATTACATACAAGCTTGAATATTCTATTGAATTGAATGTTTACTTTGCATAGTTACGCCATATTTCGCTTGGTTACGCCATGGTATGAAATTGCATAATAACTTTTAGTAGAATCCTTACGTGATTCCTTACGATGGCGTAACGTATGCAGCACCGACGTGGTCAAATGGTCTCTGCAACACAAATTGGGGCCTCATACAAATCTGCCAGAACACGGCACTTCGCACCATCACCGGCTGTGTTAAGATGTCCTCAGTGGATCATCTGCACCAGGAGACTAAGATGATGACTTTGAGAAACCACAACGAACTTCTTACCAAACAGTATCTAGTCGGATGTTATCGTACAAATCACCCGAACAATGAACTCATGGACAAAACACCACCGCCACGACGAATAAGACGCTCTATCAGGGACAAAGAGCGCGAAGTCCAGCGATACAAAAAGGTTCCCTTGGATAACTCCGACTACAAGGCGGCGATTGCAGACATACACACACAAGACGTTCGTAAAGCTACTCAAAGCCTCACAAATAATCGTGTACTTGGCACCAAACCTCCAGCCATATCTCCTGATGAAGAACAATTACCGAGAGCTACCCGCACCACCTTAGCTCAGCTCCGATCCGGTTGGTGCCCGCGACTAAATTCCTATTTATCACGTATAAATAATGAAGTTGCAAACACCTGCCCAGCCTGCGGAACCAGTCCACACGATGTAGACCACATTTTCGATTGTCCAGCTGCTCCCACGCAACTTACACCACTTCCGTTATGGTTACAACCAATCGAAGCAGCTTTCTTTCTAAACCTCGACCTCGAGGATGGAATGCCCACCATCTTCGAATAAATATGATTCAACTAATTAAATGTTTCCTGTCTGTGCCGCTAATACAACAACAACATGGCGTAACCAAGCAAATTATGGCGTAACTATGCGAAGTAAACATTCAATTCAATAAAATATTCAAGCTTGTATGTAACTACTTAGGAACAAACGAAAGCACCGAACCACCAGGATCCTCATTTCCTATCGTATACTATTCATGAATGAAACGATTGACCTTGTATTATTTCGGAAATCCGTCGATATCTCTGCAATCCTTTCGTGTGGTAGAACGACCGAGGTGGCGCTAGACTCACCATAAAATTGACGAAAGGGTCGTCGGATCCTCTTTTTTTCGGTCAGTGCACAGGGTGGTCAGAGATAACCGTCAACCTGGATCTTGGTCACAGCAATTTCACAATCATCTTCGTACTACTAATCCGTCGATATGTTTGGAATCCTTGAGTCCAGCGGAATCCTTGAGTCAAAGTTTCGCTGGACTCGCAACAAAATTCTCTAAGGTGGCGTCGGAGCATCTTTCCTGCGCAGCTCACAAGGGATAACCGAGATAGGTACAATAACGCACAAAATGTATGCTTTTGTTAGTTGTCAACCTAGATGTCGGTCACAGCAATTTCACGATCAACTTCGTACTTTGCATTTTTGAAAATCGTCGATATCTCTGCAATTCTTCGGCCGAGCGATACGATCGGGGTGTCACCGGACTTGCCACAATAGGGCAATTTATTTGTGTAACAACAGCGAGTAAAAACCTTCCTTCCTTGGAATTCATGTTATCAAAAATGAAACTTTTTTTACTCGTCCACTGATATCATAAAACATTCAAAACTTAAATTCTCGGTCAATACCTAAACAACTCATTCCAAATCTACATCTTTTTCGGATACACCAACATCAAGTTGTACTACACTGCACCTGTCAAACAAATTATTTGAATAAAATGACATTAGGTAGCAAATATTCGAACCGGAAAAAATACTGCAAAACTGGCGAATATTCGCGTTGGTGTGGGCTTCTCCATATAACGCGGTGTCTTACAATTTTGACGCCGCGGAAAAATTCGCCGCGAATATTCGCTGACGTGCCGGTGTGGGCATCACTTTACTAAGAAAATTTTGTGATACAGCGGCAAATGAGCGGTTGAACAATACTACATCATGTTACCCGGTATATGCAGTCAAGTAGGATTTTTCTCACAAACATCTCGTTCACTCATGCGCCGGATCATCTTTCGGTTTTTCTTCACAGAGGCTGCCTTAACGTATTTACGTCCTGCTTCCTCACTCAGCAGAACATTATTGTATGCAGCAGACAAACTGCTCATTGAGATCTATGTTTACCGCATTCATCTCCAGTGCGGAAGCGATTCTTAGCATTCTTAACCTACTCCTCCGGAAAAGCATGGAAACCAGATGGTGTTGATGATTATTCCTTAAACTACTTATTTAAAACCCCTGAGTTTGATGCATTTCTCCTATGCTGAAAAAAAATAATCCTGACCACTGATCCCCTTTCCCTTCGAAAAGCTATCTCCGCCACTGGCTCTTTAACAAAAAGTCATCAGCTTGTGAAGGACAAACGTATGTTTTATCACAAAAACAGGGAAAAGTACTTGAAGCAGTACTAGAGCCTTGAAATGTTAACCAAATATGCGCTGCTCTACAAGTGTGCCAGATTTCAAAATTTCGCTCAAGAATTTCCAAGTCAATTTTCGATTAGAAAAAAAAAACAAAGCGAGGATAGGTAGACCTTGAACTTGGAGGAATTGTGCGTCAAGCAGCTCTACAAGTGTGCCAAATTTCAAAAATTTCCGTTGGCTCTCGAGTTATGGATAATGAATGATTAGCAAACATTAACGTGCCATTATCTCGCTTAATATTGATCTTACCGGGTCAAACTTGACACCTTAAATAGCATATTTCGACATCTTTCGACAGCTGTAACTTCTGAACCTTGACAGTTAGGGCCTTAAAATTGTCAGCAAAAATGAACAGTACGGTGCTCTACAAGTTATTTAAATTCCAAAGTTTTTACTTACGAATTGTCGAGTTATGGACATTTTTCAATTAGACACCGAAAATTGCGATTTGGGCAGCCGCAACTTCCGAGAAAATTAAAGCACCAAGTAGTTCTACAAGTGTGAAAGAACGAGAAGAGTTCCCGAGTTATGGAAAATGAACGATTGTTAAAAATACAAGTGCGATTATCTCGCAAATTATCGATCGTACAGGAGTCAAACTTTACACATTAAACGCAGAAAAGACCGGTCAAAAGCCTCTCCGAGGAATTAGTGAATTAGGTTTCATTGTGTGTGATGGGGAATGCTGTACATTTTGCTGTACATTCCCCATTGCTGTACGACATGTCGAAATGCTGTACTGTACAGCAAAATGCTGTTCGTCTGGTCAGCTTAGTCTACGAGAATATTACTGAAGAGACGTTTCCAAAATCATGCCACTTAGCTTTATCATCGTTTTCCACCAAATCAAGTTGTGCAAAAGTACTTTCCACTTCGAGGGTCCTAAGCATTCCTCAATCTTTATGTGGTAGATAAATATAAAGAAAAAAAGGCGATACAGTAATTCCTTGGTTGGAGAGTCAGTTTGAAGAGTATGTTCTGCTTCTTCATTTTGTCGCGCTTTTAATGCACAATACTGATAGAATTCATTGTACACTTTGTGTGAGCGTATCAATAAAAAGTAGTTACAGAATTTCAAATCAGGTTTGAAACTACAAACATACTAGAAATCTCGCATAAACCGTTTTTTGGGTTTCGAATACTTTTCTATCAACACCACTTCTAAGATACAGTTTTTATCTATTAAGAGAAATTTCAAATTTGATTTTTTATTGGATATTTTAAAAACAATTTTATAACGGTACTTTTAACTAATGAATCTGCCAAGTTGCTTTAGTGTGATTGCTTTCCAAAGGCATGTTATTACTTTTCGCATTGGTAGATTGAACAACGATTGAGTTAAACATTCTAAAATTTCTCATTTAGTCGTAGAAAAGCGACGGTCTCAATTTGAGAATTATTAATTTTTTGGAGTTATATTTATGAAATTTAGAATGTTAGCCTGCAAGTAATTGATTATAAGATTCTTTTCACATATTTGCTTTCAATAAAATCGTTCCTAGTATTTGGGAGCATTTCACACAATGCTCCTAAAACGTATCTCATGAGAAAGTTAATTGGTATTCGAAATTCGATTTTCCACAGTACTAAATATGTATGTAATGTTGATGCTGATGATGAGTCATAAATTGACCCGAAATGCATTTATAATAAAAAATTTTTAATTGATTAAATCTCCGTTTTGTTTTATAATAAAATTGTGTTTAATTAACTAACAAATTGAGATTTTCTGCGATCCATAAAGGGATTTAACGCACCAGACTGAAATCAATTAACATGATCGCAGACGTGGTTAATAAGTGTGAGATAAATACACATAATCCTGTATGTAATGTGTTTGCTTAAAAATATTTGCCCAAAATTTGCCGCCCAGCTCAGCCTACTGGTAAATCCGCCACTGCTATTGCTACTTTTCTTCGACACGTCCTGTCCCAATAAACTTTAGGTATTTTCCGCCGATTTCCATACCGGCCTGCTGTCCTTCGCAAGGTCGCAACCAGGATTTCGCCTTGGCGGTACTGATCTCATCCATTTAGTGCTGTGCTGTTTCGGGCATTTTTCGAATTGGTCATGGCGGGAACAACAATTGGCTTGAAACAATGGCTTTGTTTTCGTTCGCGATAAAACAAATTTTTTTAAGAGTTCGGGTGAAAATCTGTTGAAACTTATTGTTAAAAAAGGTTAAAGAACGATTTGACAGTTTCGACATAGAAGGAAATGTTTTCAAAAAATCTGTTTAATTAATTGATAACAATTCCTCTATTACACTATACGAGGCACCGTTACCTAAAACTACACGGAATGATATAAAAACGCACTTAATGTAAAATAATAAGAGAATTTGACATTTTCCCGGGAAATTCTTTTCTTACACTGTACTACTCTCGCTGTACTACTACTACAATATTTGAGAGGGTTAACATTTCCGTACTACAGAAGGTAGAAGGTAATTAATTGGAAATCATGTAACGGCCAGTTAGGACACATAATTCATTAATCATTCTCTGATTTGGGTGCATTATTGAAATTTTATTGATTGGAATGTATTATTCAAATCATTGAAATTTGAAAAATGCCGGTTAACGCGAAAATGGATATTTATGTGCCGACATCAGCTGTGAAAGGAACCGGCTGATGTAAGGTCGGGCCAGTACCTCAGCGGTTCTGCGAGCAAATTCGTCAGAGAGTCTGATTTTTACCACCGAAGAGTGAGGTCTGTGGTTGAAGTCGTTGAGGTGTAGCTTGTGAAACAAAAGCGATTTGGTGCCATGTGAATTTTTAAAACCAAGGTTCTATACTCCAAACACACCATTCCTCCTGGTGTCCCATACAGGGGTCCGTTTTAAGCCCAAATTTGCATAATATCTATACATCCAACTTGTTTAAACTACCTATCTGTGAAACGTCAATTTATTACACGTCAGACACCTATAGAGGCCGTGGTTACCTTGAATGAACAACTAAAATAAATAAATAAAAATAAGTGCATCTTTTAGTATATCCCTTCATAAACCGGAATTCACAACTTTCGCCTGCAAAAAAAAATTGGTAGCCACCAAGACCGATAAAATTTACGATACATTTTTAGCCAAAATTCCTTCTTTAAACAAGTGAATAATTTCCTAACTTGGATTCAAAAGTATACTTTAGTTTAAAACTTTTTTCTTATGCTAGATAGGCTTAGATTAGATTTCGTTAAGATAGTTAGTTAGTTAAGATAGTCATTACGTTTCAGTAGTTTTTATACTCTTCACTCATAAAGTAAAAGGGTATATTAACTTTGTTATGAAGTTTGTAACGCATTGAAGGAAGTATAGATACAGCGCCCGCTCTAAGGAAGATGGGGTGTGTGCAAGCCGGGCGTCGCCCAGGGCGCCAAATTGTAGGGGCGGCTTTTTCGCTTTGGGCGAAATAAAATGTTGGAGGGAGGACACCAATTGATACCCGCAAAATTCATTTGACATTTTTTAGAGACGGCGAAATATGTTTGTTTAGGTAAAGAAGCACATTAATTAATTAAAAAAGGGTTAAAGATGTTTTTCATTTAACAACTGCTCCATCAATTCTCTCTTGGAAGTTGTATTTTTAAGATGCAAAACCCTGCGATGCTTTCACTAGATGAGCCCTAGATGAGCCCTCAATTGATACGAGGTCTTATATTTAGAAACTCTAGTGAGACTTGCCCAAATCTTACTTCCAACAAGCAGAGGCAATTCGTTGAGTAATGTGCCAATTAAGTTCTGCTTAAAAAAGAAAGTCTTTGACGAACTATGCGCTAAATTTGCAATTTACAATTAAATTGCTTTTCTTTCTACAAGAATTAAGGATTCCAATTGAGACTGCTTGCATGATCCCTAATTATTTTTAAAGTGAAGGGATGCTGTGCGGTGTCCCAATTTGATTTCCGGAAGATGAAGTCTAAAAATTTTAATTAGCTTCTTGAATCACACGAGCGCACGTACACTCAAAAAATATTGTACCGCCGAAAAAAATCGTATGAAATAAGGCAAGGCAACGCATAAACACAGGAGCATAAACATAGGAGCACACCTATGAAAATTGTCAAGCCAAAAAGCATCATTTTCATCACTTGTTTTTTTGGAGTAATTTTTTTTCTCACTTTTCCCATCAATTCAACCTCAATTCTCGGTCGATTTCTTTGCCAATTTCTTCAGTTGGTTGCAATTGCATTGATTCTTTTAGCACTGAGCGGAAATATTCCGAACAAGGTGGTTTGGGTTTTAGCAAGATGAGGTATGCGGCCACAGTACACACTGACAGAGCCGCAAAGTCGCCCCTAATTTGTTTCTGCTAACATGCTTAGAAGCTAATACCTGAATTTAGCTAAGTTGTCCCGATTTAACTAGCTCTGATTTTATTCTCTAAGAATTCTCTGCATTTATGAAAATAATCTGCAAAGAAATCCGACAAATTGAAGTTGCTCAGCAGTGCAACTATACTCAAAAATGTTAGTAATGAAAAAGAGCACCATTCCTTGGCACAACATTTTCGAAAATGTGTTGAAAGTTTTAGTGGAAAAAATATTCGATGTCTTACGTCTGTTTTAAAACCGCCAGGTTCCCGTGGGCCATCTGTATATATTTTTTATAATGGTGAAAAATATGTCGCTAGGATAATTCATTAGTAAACTTCTATTTTTTTTAAATTTTAAACAAACTCTACAAAGCTTTGCTGAACTGTACTGTATTGCTCTCAATAATATAAATGACAGTAGAACTATCTTTACTATATATTACTTAAGCCTTCGGCAGCTCAGTGGGTTGGGGTTTTATTCTCTGAATTACAGTAAGGTTGGTCCGAATCTCTCAGTGACCAGGAATTTTTGTGTTGTCTTTAAAAAAATAGTTAAATGTAAATCGCTTCAGAGCTACTCGCTGTTATGCCGCACACAACCGCATGACAACCAGAACGAAGAATCCATGGATTGACCGTGTGTGGGCGGCATTAGAACGACCAAGTGCGGAAAAACAATTCTTCAATCGCATATTCCAAAATAAGAACATAAATATCTGTCTGGTATAGTAGAGAAGGGGCGACAAATTGTGCACTTGCCCGGGGCGGCGTAAGTGCTAGAGCGGGCGCTGTATAGATATATGATCAGTATGACTTGAAGTAGTCTGGCTGGTCTAGCGGTTAGTGCGCGCACCTTCGGTGCACAGGCTCATGAGTTCTAATCTCACCGTGTTCCATGGTGTTTTTCGAACTCACGAGCTTGTGACGGACTATGATCTCACTCAGATGTTAAACGAGTACCCATTTATGGGGATAAATAACACTGCTGAGCGTGATGCTGATCTCATTACCTCAACAAAAAGCAGATAAGATCTTGGAAATAGGATGTCACTAACACATCCTGCGGCCTTAGTCCAATGCTGGATTGTCGCGCCTGTTATTTATTTATGACTTGAAGAGTCGATTGGGTGATGTCAGTCACTCCGTCTATCTGTCTGTCCATCTCCCCACAAGGGGGCCGGTGTCCTTGCGACATCAGCCAGAAATGGATGTATGTAGTGGGACTAAGATCTTTAGTGAATTACGACACCACGGACCTAGTAGCGCAAGGGGGCCCCTGGTACAGTTGATACGCCATGGCAAGGATCTGTACAAAGACCATTCCGGCGGTAACGTTCCCGAGCTCCTGAGTTATGTACGGGTGGCTCATGGCGTGACCTACCTCCTCCAATGACTTACGAGAGGGAAGTCACTAAAGGCCAAGCACGATTATGGTGTCCTCTGGTGGGGGAGTGCATCGTATGGTAAATCGTGTGAGCTTCGGAGTTGACGGCTTCGCATGACCCGAGTCCTGAAGGGGCTAGTTAGGGAGAACGGCCTTGGTGGTGAATGCCTACGCGCCTATATCTAATTGGTTTGTGGATTGATGACCACACTTCCCGAGTCGCATTGCTGACTAGTAAACTGAAGGGGCCACCTGGATGTGAAAAGCAGCGCTACGAGTCTACACAGGCTTGTAGTCACAGGTCCAACGAGCCTGGGATGTGCACATCTGAATTCTCACGTGAAGCTTAACCAATAGGGGGCCGAAGGAGGATCACACCTGCTACAGAGAAGTCTATAGCGAATAGTGAACTACGGGGATGGGTGTGCCCAGGGGACCATGGTCCTTTCCCATCAGGGAGTTGGCTTCGTAGTGGCTGGAGGCTGTTACCCAAGTCATCCAGCTAGTGATGCAACCCCGGGGTTGGGTTCCTGAAGGTGAATGCATTCGCCGGATGGAGAAATCCCAATCTGACAATAAGACCTTGTCAGTAAAAAGCCGAAGGTTCAAACATTTAGCGGGACCGGGAGATAAGGCCGAAAGGCTAGGTGCTCCCCTGACGATATACCTCGGAGATGGTTTGCTTGTCTGTCCATCTGTCTGTCTGTTGTGGCGTGTTTTTTTTTTGCCAATAAGCTATGAAGCTGAAATTTTGCCCAAATGCTTCTTTTTGCTGCAGGGAGCGAAAAGTATAATGATTGAAATAAAATTTTTTGGGTAGTGGTAGCTTGTCATGTTCGCATAGTTATGATTTAACAAATTTATTATAATTGTTCGATTCGTCGCATCCTACTGATTCGAAAACAAACGAAAGTTGGCCTTACTCAATTTTTATAGCCTTCGCTCATAGAGTGAAAGGGTATATTAACTTTGTCATGAAGTTTGTAACGCATTCAAGTAAGCATCTCCGACCATGTAAAAAGTATACATATATGATCAGCATGACGAGATGAGTCGATTGGACGATGTCCGTCTGTCTGTCTGTCTGTCTGTTGCAGCGCGTTTTTCTCGGCCACTATAAAAGCTACGGAGCTGAAATTTTGCACACGTGCTTATTATTGTTGCAGAATGTTTGTATGTTTGATTCACCCAAATTGGATCACTGCGTCATGGGGCTGCCATACAAACCTAGCCCCCCCAATTTGAGTTCTTCTAAGAAAAACTTTTTTATTTGTGCGTCTATTTCAACGAAATTTCACAAAAATGTGTTTCTCTTGATGACACAAAACATATGTAAGAATGGATCAAATCGGATAATGGGGTCATGGGGCTGCCATACAAAGCTAACCCCCGAAATTAGGTTCTTCTAAGAAAACCTTTTTTATTTGTGCACCAATTTCAACCAAACTTCCCACAAATGTGTTTCTTTTCATGACACAAAACATATCCAAGAATGGATCAAATGGGATCATTGGGTCATGGGGCTGCCGTACAAACCTAAAGCCCAAAATTAGTTTCTTCTAAGAAAATTTTTATTTTTTCACCAATTTCAACCAAATTTTACACAAATATGTTTATCTTGATGACACAAAACATATCTAAGAATTGATCAAATCGGAACATGGGGTCATGGGCCTGCCATACCAACCCAACCCCCCTTTTGGTTCTTCTAAGAAACATGTGTCTTTACCAAAGCAAGAAAAAAGTTCAAAACGAATGGAATCGTACTGTGGGGTCATGCTCCCGCAACCCCAATAAAATTTTCTGAGTAAATATTTTTGTTTGCCCACTTATTTCAACCAAGCCCAAAACTTTTGTCAAGACGGAAAAAAAAGGAATGAGGAGGAGATTAAATGAAAGTCATAGGTAACGCCCGAAAAAGCTTTTAGCCCAAGGAGAGCGAAGGGTATCCAAATTTCGGCCGCGCCCGAAATTAGCCTCGCCCTCGGGGGTTAGCAAGCGTAGCGAGCAGGGGCCGACCCCCAGTTTTTTTTTTTTCAATTCAATTCCATTCAATTTATTAACTTAATTACTCCCTCCTATGTAAGCATATGCTTGTGTTTAGGAAGGAGGATCGCCATACAATTTATAATCCATTTACAATCTTAAATTTTTCAATATGAATATGTTTTATAAGGCTGATTCAATACTGAGTTTCTAGACCGCGAGGCTTTACAAGAAAACTGAAAGTGTTGCCCATGCAGATCAGCCTGTCCTCATTCCAGGGGCGAATAACAGTATGACACATACAATTCCAACAGTCCCTTTAGAAAACCGGCGCCTAAGACAGAACCAATCATCTATTTTCTCTATTTTATACGAAGAGCTCCTTTTAGTAATCAGCGATCATGTTTCGTCTTACGGTGCAAGATACAGACAAAAAGTGTGTGGGTCCAATCTATGCCGATGAGTTCGGCTGTTATAATTTATTATTTGGAATTCATTTATAATAAATCCGCCACGCATGTCTTTTTTTAACATATTCAATTTCTATACTAACATAGTCATTTGTATAGGCGGCATCATATAAATATATAAATTTGTCTTCTCCCTTATTCATTTCTCTATCAAGTCATAATAATAAACCAATAAAAACGTAAATCATAATCATGAGAAATCATTTATATTCAGTAAGTATTAAATTACGAATGCGACCAGTTATTTAACGAGCAAAAAAAAAAAAGATTAACGAATTCAGCATAATTTTTCATTAGCATTAAAATATTGGTTAATCTATCATCATAGTCTAAAATGAAAATATATTAGCAATTTTTTCTATGGTGGACATTTAGTGAAAACCATACTAAAGCTTACGTATCAACCATAATAAAATGAATATTAGTGCCTTAGGTATGTACGAGTATGTTTATTATATTCAATTGAAAAGCATTTTAGTAGGTGACTTGATTTTTTTTTTCGCGCCCAAAACACACCGCAGGTTAACGAACTAATTGGGCATTTTATAGCCTCCAAAACAGCTGGCAGTCTTAGTCACCCTTCAGAGAAGAAAAAGTGAAGTGTAAGATACATCACGATACTATGAAGGTTCCTTAGTTTTGTAATATGTATGTATATACCTACATTGAGTAGACAATTTAATGTAGTATTATAGCATTGTTTGGATGTTGTCTGGTCACAAACAATAATTAAGTAAGAAACAGAAAATTTGTAATCTGGGTTAACATGCATACGATAAAGTAATGGACCACATGACGTATTCAGAAAAAAAAACAGTATTTAAGTAATGTGTAGGTTAGTAAGTAATGCAACAACTAGCCCTTGTGGGGCACACTACTGAAAATACTTTATCAATTGGAAGGACGATCCGATTGAATCTGATGAGTTTTTATTTGCAATCATTTACGCTTAAAAGAAAACACATGTTTACTCAATCATTCAAATGCTTTTTAATTGATGCTAAAGCAAGGTTGTCAAATATTTTGTTTAACAAAATTTCATTAATTATACCAACATTGATAAAAACACACGTTTCAGAGTGTGCTGTAAAATGAGATGACATACGTCTATACCTTCTGAATCCATGCATAATCAACTTGGCAATGCGCCTCATTAGATATTGCAATAAAAAATTGATAACAATATTGCTAATTCATATCAGATCCAAAATCACATTACACACACCACAAAATGGCGCCATTAATTTATTATTTTATTTAAATATCATCAGCAATACTTAATAAATTTTGAATAACATTTTGATTGATACTGTCAGTAACCTTCCTCGTTTTCGTAATGTCTATTCTTTACTCCATTTAGATATTTGCAAACTGAAATACAAAGCTAATTTGTGTTTTTACTTTCACTTGTTGTTGCGGAAAACATAATCAAACAAATGGATTATTCACAAAATGAATGATATTTGCCGGAGAAAAAATATGTTAAAAACTATTTATGTTCAATGCAATGAAGAGTTCGAGTGCGTTATATTCTCTAGCCCAAAACGTACAAAAGTATTATGCGAATTGTTGCAAATATTATGCTAATCAAAAATGCATTCAGATTTTTCATTTGATACTGTCAGATTTAATGAAATATGTTTTTTGAGATTTTCCTGGAACTTTAAAATGCCATCTCGCAATTATGATGTATTCGCGGTTTATGTGTTATGAAAAACGATTAATTTTCTTGAGATGTGCTATTATCATTTTAATATGTTAATAAGTTGTGAAAATGATTAGCTTGTTTGTCTCTGCTTCTAAATTTTATTATATTTATGTATACATCTATATTCACTTGTTACATTTTTTTTTATTTCTCAATATCAATCTGATTGAAATTGATAGAGAATAATTGAGAGGAAAAAAAATACTCTTCTCCCACTATTGCGATTGTATTTTCGGTTTAACTGTTATATGATCGATATCGACAATTTCAAAATTTAGTTCAGTTCAGATATTTACACGTAATATTTACAAATGGCCAAAAAATACCTTGTACTTATATTAAACACCAAACCAATTTCAGTTTAAAGTAATGAAATTCGTATTACTTTATAGATCCATAGGTTTAATAACTTCTAATCGTTCAAATCTTTTTTTTTTCTTGATTTGAAACGACATTCGGAAAATCCACGTTATGGAACAAAAACAGCCATGGTGAGTTTTAATGGATTTGCTATATCAGTGAGTAATACAAAATTAAATTTACAATGAAAAGATTTTTCACGCTTGGCGATTCGGTAAATTTAAACGCAGAAATTATTAAAATGTGCGTTAATACTATACAAAACATTCATTTTCTCCTAGTGGTAAAAACGTTTTGCCATTACATTTTGTATTTAGTAAATTACATGTAGAATTAGGAAATTTTAGTAATTAATTTGTGTTTGAGGTATTGACATATCGGCATTTCGTCTGTAACCAACAACAATAACCTTAAAATACTCATCCTGACATGAGCGTATAGCCTGGGTTTCACGTAGCGGAGAGCAAATTTCAAATTCCAATACAAGGCCACAGGAGGCACCAAAAACGCATGCCCATCTGGTTACTCAGTTTTTTTTTCAAACTGTTTTCTTAAATATTATTTTAATAAAAACGCTACAATTTACGTATTTACAGAGCAAAGAGTCCTTAATCATTACATCATACAATGAGCAGCCCACGGATTGAACATTGCTAATATTTACTCACAGATTATAGTATAGTGTGAATTGTCAGTGACACGGATGAGGTTGACAACGTTAGATATCTCCCTATAAACTCAACGACTGTTAAGAAAAACATCGAATCTGCGCTTTTTTGTATCAGACAGTCTTTAATTAACGGTATGTTTTAAAAAAATTCAACGGTCTTAAAAGCTTTCTCGTCCATGGACATTTGCGGTTAAAGGAACAACTAGGTTTGACGCGACGATAGTTGGTATAAATAAAAGTCAACACCTCGATTAGAGTAAACTTGCGAAGAATTCTTACGTCCGTATAATAGGGGCTCGATTTGCCATTTGAACAACCTGAGCAACCGCCCGGGCAGCAAATTGTGAGGGACAGAATATTTCTGAAATTGCCATTGCATTGATTAACCTTCAAGCGGGCGCGCGGGCGGTAATTTACCGCCCTTATCATATAAACACGCATAGCTTTTCTCCCGTTGGCCGGATCGAGGTGGGAGAAGTATGTATTCTTAAGTTCAGGGATTTGGAGCGACACTTTTTTTCGCTCCGCTTCGCTCCCGCTCCGACCAATTTGAAACCGCTCCGCTCCAGCGCTCCGCTCCGACTAAAATTTTTTCGCTCCGCTCCGCTCCACGCTCCGCTCCGCTCCATTACAAACATACAACAAAACTTCATTGTTTTTAGTAAATATTAATAATTTTCCGCGAATTCATCAATTCAACTTATATCTTCTTACGTATTATAGAATATGGCTTAAAAGGTGCGTTTTATTCGATCAAGTACAGAACAGGATAGCACCAATTTCGTACAAATTTGAACATAAAATTGAGTTGTTCTAGATAGGGTGTCCGGAAACAAACTATCGCATAAGCGCACCGAAATATGATTATTAATTTCATTTCCAGCAAAATAGGTGTACCGGGAATATCCCGAATTCTTAACTCCTTAGCTACCAAAAGCATTTAAAGGTTTTACAAAAATGCTACCACTAAAACCTCCGTCGGAAAAAAATTATATGAAGTAAGATCACAAAATTTTGTCTTTGAAGCTTTTTTACACAGCTTAAACTGCATATCCAATTTTATTGGGTTTATTCTTAGGAAAAATTGTTGGCCACGGCCGAAAGAAAATATGTAGGTAATATGAGTATTAAATTTTGGAAAAATCTTTAAATGTCTGTGGAAGCTGAAGAACTAATAATTCGGGCTTTTTTATACTCCTTTTTGCTGGAAGTATCACCAGGAATCATATTTGGGTGCCTTTATGCGATAGTTTTCGGACATCCCGTATAGAACGAGATCTGTAAAATTGTTATGGAAGCTGTCCTGTACTCCATTCAATAAAATGCACCTAATAACTAATTTAAATTAAAACGGGCGTTTCATTCAGCGAGTACAGGACAGGACTTTTCTGTCATGGATGATCTTGAATTTTTTAATAATGAAGAATGATGATTATGATGACTAAACGCAAAACCTCTTTTATCACAATGAATGAATGAATAATCCGAAATTTTGCAAGTCTCTCAACGAATTCTCCGCCTTTAAATCGTCCAAAATCATTAAATAGTGCCATAAAATGAAAAATTTCGTCGAAAAAATTCAATTTTTTATCTCGAAATTTTCTTGGTTTTTTACTTCGGAGCGGAGCGGAGTGGAGCGACTTTCAAAGCAAAAATCGCTCTGCTCCAGCCTGCCGAATATCGCTCCACGCTCCGCTCTTTCGCTCCGAAATTTAGGGTCGCTCCGCTCCGCTCCATCGCTCCGCTCCGCTCCGCTCCAAATCCCTGCTTAAGTTATACTGTTATACCTACAATACAATAAAATGTTGGGTAAATTTTACCTTCCATACCTTTCCACCGGTCATCAAACGTTCGGGGACGGTATATTTTGGTATATATGTAGTTGTGATCAAAATGTGTGCGCTCTGTGTAATATTATTGAAGAGATGTGCTTCGCTAAAACTGCAGAACTTGTTTTATTGTTAACCAGATAATAGGTTTTATGATGATAACTTATTTGGGACATGCTCTTCTTTCAATTTACCATAATTATGAGAATGGAACTTGTACGGTTGAGCGCAAATGGAGGGGAAAAGACTAGGGCGGTAAATTACCGCCGCGCGCCCGGTTATGTCACAAAATGATGCGCGCCCGCTTGAAGGTAATTTTAAATTCTAGAATACGCATTACGAAATATCTGAAATGAAACCAGCAAAAACGTTGTTAGAACGAGGTAAACTAAATAAAATCCGCCCCTGCCACTAAAATTTTCTAATACACAAAGAATGCATACCGTTTTATTTTTTAATTTAAAGTTTAATAATATAGATATACATCTACTTGACGTAATGTATTTAGGTACATAAAATGTACGCCCTAATATGATCCACAGAACTAAGTTGGTTTAACGCAAATGTTATAAACGTACCCATTATGTAATCACCGACCAAACGCTAGCGCTTATATTTTACACTAATAAGTACATCGTATCTACGACTATCTATGTACTTGCTGGCTACTCGTACATAGTACCAGTCGTTCTGTGTACTAAAGGTACATTTTCCTCGACACGACTGCACGACAGCGACTCGCTCATTCCATATAAAAACTCGTTTTTAAAATGAGAGAAAAACGAGTTTTTATATGGAATGAACGCGTCGAGGACAACGTACCTTAACGTTTTCCCTGGATGCGGAAAAAACCTTCCCTCAATAGTGAATCCATTCCAGCCAAATTTTAGTCGACATACTCATTGCGCTCTCCGTACCGGTCGTAGACCGGTCCCCTACACAGTGTTGCCAACTGGAAATTTAGAAAACGGCTAAATTTAGCCGGAGAAACCGGCTATATTTTTTTTTCAAAAACGGCTAAAAATTCGGCTAAATAAATTTCAGCGAGTAAAACGGCCAAAAAACCGGCTAAATCATACAAAACAGTCACATTACGAAAAAAAACGGATTTTCAGAACTTTATTTCTTTTGTGGAGTACTACCCGTAAACTATGCTTAGGCAGATTTCTTAGTTTATATGTGCTCCAATCGCTGGCATTATAGTCAAAATTTACTTTGTTCGGAGTTAGATAGCTCAACTAGTCAAAATTGTTGTATACAGGTACAGTTTCTCTATCAAGTCCGTAACCACATTAGGTTCGAAATTGTGGAATATAAAATTCGTAAAAGGAACGTCAGATGCATAACTATGGGCAAGGGTAACCGCATTTATGTATGGATATCTTACCATTATCGCACCTGAACAATCTTATATTTTGATTAAAAGTTAACCATTTTAGGCCCAAGACACATATCCAAATCATCATGACGATAATCCAAGATGATGATGAAAGTTCGAAATTGGAGTGACACATATGCTTTCGTCATTAGAATTCGTCACTTACTTTTGACATTTGTGTAAATGGTGAAAATGTCCCTCACAATTGTGATATTTTGTTAAATATTCAATTCAATAATTTGAGAACACACTTTTCATAAAGAATTAGAATAGAAATGTGAAAAGATTGATAAAAAATTTAATATTTTTGTAGACATTCTTTTTCTTAAATTTTACAACAGATGGCGTCTCCAGTCATTATTGAGCAAATGATGGTCCAAATGCGTAATTTAGAACTCGTGCTAATGATGATCAATTTGCGTCATTCGAAAATTTGTGTGTCAAACTTGTTATTAATTTGAGAATTTGAGACCTCCCAATTTTATTTTATTTTCCATAGTTACGAAATTGATGTTCCATTGTTCCATTGTTGATGCTCCGCAATTACAAATTTCATGCTCCAAAGATACGAAATTGATGCTCCAAAATTATGAGCTTGGCCGAGAAATGGTATAGATTTCTGATAAATTTGTTGCTACCAACCCAACAACTAAATGTAATGCATCTACGAAAATGTGTAGCTTTTATGAACGTTATGCAAGTAGCTTGCCCAGTAAACTACAAAAATTAAATTTAAGTGAGCATATATTTCGGGGGCAACTTACCCTCTTCTTCAGCACTTAGCTTTTGTGCTGAAGAAGGGGGTAATTTGCCCCCGAAATATATACACACTTAAATTTAATTTTTGTAATTTACTGGGCAAGTGCAAGTTTCGGCGATATTATTATATTATATTATGAATCGCCCTAAAAGGTTTTGGCTTTCACCCTTGTACTTGATTTGGCATGAGTACGTTATCTGTGATAAAGAATTGACACTTTGAAAAATGGAAAAAATTTCAGGTACCCCCATGTTCCGAGAATTGCTCAACAAAGAATTTTATCTAAGAAACTGTCTTCCATTTTGCAAACTATTCAGCATATTGGTGGTTAGTAAATTACATGCTTAGACTAGGTACTAATATCGTCAGTTTACGTCAAACCCATTAGCCTAAATTTATTGAAAAAAGGCAAGTCTCCGCGACAAATTTTTCCCAGGAGACATAAATGCAAGCTTTACTCTAGGTGGACATAGTAGGAACACACCCTAATATACGATAATAAGTGTATGCAGAAATAATTTCACAGCGATTTTTGTTTGTGAATATTAAAAATTGATTCTAGTTTCAAAGTAAAAATAAATCATAAAATAACTTTAGCCGAAAAAACGGCTGAAGAAAACCAATTCCGGCTAAAATCCGGCCAGCCGGAATTATAAATTTCTTCCGGCTAAACAGCACGGTCTCCGGCTAAATTTGGCCGGAAAACGGCTAAATTGGCAACACTGCCCCGACACGACAAGCATCCAAGTCAAATGTTCGAACACGAGTGAGAGAAGAACAAAAATTGAGCATGATTGTGCAGCTCATTCACTACATTTTGGTAAGAAGAATGAATGCAAGCAAGAACGAGAAGAATGCTGAAGCAGGGAACCCCTTGTGGCAAAATTGACTGAACGTATCTGTAAGTGATTTCGTTATATAATTCACTTCAGTTGCATAAATATGTACGTTCACGTTTAGTGAATGAATACCATTATTATATATATTAAAACACTAAAAAATTATTTTTTTAATGCAAAATTTAGTATTAAAATTAAAAAATTTGTAAAATAAAAAAAAAAAATAGAAAGAAGAAAGTTAAATAAATGTTGCAGCAACTTCATTAATTTTCTTGATTTTATTTTGATTGAAAATTTTATCTCGATTTTTTTTTTGTTTTACAAATTTATTAATTTAATACTGAATCTTGCATTAAAAAATCAGTTTTTAGTGTTAAAAAAAAGTTTTACACTTTTCAGAAATAAAACATATTTAAGAAATATTGGTTCCATTGAGGAAATATTGGTTTCCGTAAGTTGATCACTCATTCATTGATAATGGGCATAATTAGAAAAACTGCCTTTATAATACGGATAAGCTTATATTACAAGGGAGTGCTTGGGAATCATCAATGAACTCAGCAATTTTAATAAATATCTACTGATATTTTCTACTTACTTTTGCCTGTCAAAGGCGATATTTTAAAATATTTGTACATTTGAGTAACCCCCATTCCGCCGCATCCCCATTGATAAATGTCAACGCAAGCCACTGGAGCCATGGTTATTGGGATAACTATCGTATTCCCACCAAAATAACTATAGCCGGCTCAGACGGAGACTTAGCCTGCTCCGACAAAGTATACCCATATTTCCCCTATTAACATTTTTCAGAAAGACATTCCTATAACTTATCGCCGAATTACAGCAAGCGGGGAAAAATTTGGTAAATGTTAAGGCAAAGACCCTCCACCAAATTTTACTTGGATCGGATTCAAACTAAGGATACCTCCCATACAGAGTGAACCCAAAATCTTCCAAATTGCACATTTTCTTCTCCTCAGAAGCCATCCAAAATATAAAAAAAAATAATCTATTCGAACGTCACTATAACAATTAATTTATAGCTTTGCTTCTTGCGGGATTGCCGATTTAAAACATAATTTAAATTTAGTATTATTATTATTACTACTTATATCTTGAATTGTAATGTAAAACGTTTTGGCAATAAATTCAATTGAAAAATGTATGTTCAAAAGCTCGTACCAAGGTGTGCACTACAAGTGTCGGAAACTATGTTGAAAGGTTACTAAGTACGTATTTGTCGATGATATTTGAAAACTGCTTTAAAGCTGGAACTAGTGACTTTCAAGCCAGATTTTTCGAGACTTTAAAGGCACAACTTGGTACGAACTTTGGAATATACATTCAGAAAACTATGGGCCATTCTCTCAAAACTTTTATCGAATGTGTATCGTTAGTCTTATCGCATAGAGACCCACAATTTTCAGAAAACTTTTCCATTATATTGAATTGAATTTTTGTTAATTTTGCATAGTTATGTTATCTTTTGCTTATTTACGCTGTTGGATGAAAGTGCGTAATGATTTTTTCAAGCGTAACCAAGCAAAATATGGCGTAACTATGCAAAATAAAAAAAAAATCCATTCAATACAATGGAAAAGCTTTCTGAATATTGTGTGTGTCTTCTCTATGCGATAAAACTAACCAGCCGACAGGTACTGAATAAGAGCTATCAGAAACCCGGCCTATATTAATTGTTATAGTGACGATCGAACAGATAAATATTGTTTTTCAATTTAAGATGGATTCTAAAGGGAAGAAAATATGCAATCTAATTATCAAAATGTGTAAATTCCACATAATTCTTTTGTGTCTAGGGTATAATTTTCCGAAAAAAACTATTACTATTGCAAAGGAAATTAAATGCAGTTTATTTCGCCCTTAGGACATTTTGCGATAGGACTAATTGTTTTTCAGATATTTTCGAAAAACTCAAATTTCCCCGTCTTTGTCAGCGTCTTTGATAGGAACAACTCAATTTTCACACAGATGCATCTACAAGTTGTTATAACATTAACACCAAATTTCAAGATATAAAGTGCATTTGTTTAGGAATTTTCGTGCAAATTGTAAGTGTCAAAAAATTGCTTATCGAATTTTATATTTCGGTCCAGCCTATTATTTTTCGAGTGTGTTATATTTATATTATTGTAAAGGTAATTTTATGTTGTTTATTTCGTTCTTACAACATGTTGCTGTAACTTTTACCTTTCTTGAAACAATCGCAAAAAGCTAAAAAAATAACTTTCTTTGCCTATTTTTGCGAACCCCCAATCGGTCATTCGTTTTCCATATAATCAGGGGGCCATCCCCGCCCGCACCATCCTGCAAAAATATAGAGATGTTTAAATGAGAAGTGAGTTAACCCTAGTTTACCGCAACAATTTTCTTACTAGTTTCATGTTATGGGGTGCAAATGCACCCCACAGTATGTGTGCCCATATTTCAGCATTAACTGACTTCCAATTTTTTTTAATTTGATTCTTTTCAATCGTGTTTTATGTTAGTTAAATAGGGAGAACAAAAGTGAGTGCGAATTCAGAAATACGGGAGGCATACATGTTGAGTTTGATTAGACGGCAGGCACTGATATTCCTACTATAAATGACATGATAAGCTCAAACAAGGGTGATGGTCATGCAATTTCCGTTTAGTATGCATTTCCATTCACTGATTTTGCGAGTGTTATGCATCTCTTCGGGTTCCTCATCATTTGACGGTTTCAGCAGAACTTACTACTTCAGTTATAAAAGTTAAATCGCTTCGCATAGATAAGAATAGCAGGCCGAAACTAGTGGGCTCGAGGTGGAGTTTTTTTTCACAAATTCCGAAATGCAGCTCTTTTTCGAAATCTTAGTTAGCAAGACTCCAATTAGTATCTCTGATCATTGACTAAGTTTGTGTTGTTTATTTATGAAATTTAGAGAAATATGAAACAGTTTCAAATTGAAACGGTGTCTGAAACACAGCCACATTTGATGTCCCAAAGGTCATTCCGAAGAAACAATATTTCGTAATATTATTAACATTTTTAAAGTTTCTTTATCATCCCAGATGAAAGATATTATTATCCTTATTTTAAAATAAATATCAATTTAAAATCAAAATAAATAGTTCTGAACTCAAATAAATTATCTGGGGTGCAAATGCACCCCACGACAGAACCAATGCCTTATTTCTACAAAAAAATCGTAAAAAATAAATTTATGTAGCTACGATTGCACAAACATTAAAATCTAAAACAAAACTAAATTTGGTTAAGCTATTGAAAAATGTATAATGAAAACTTGAAAAATTTCGCAGTTATATTGAGTTAAACATGCGCCGCTGCGCCTGTGTGCTGTATTAACAACTTCAGCGTCTCAGGTTACTAAACGTAATAGGGTGACAAAAACCGAATAGTCAATCACCGAAGCAGCACCTCCGAGGCCCCTCCATGATGGACCTCTTTCGTTTACGAATACTATCATGGTTAAGCGATGGGCCGACAACTCATCCTTGTAAAAAAATTTCGACGTCAAGAAACCTGGAACGAAAGCCTCGGATTGGACGGATACAACTCAACGACGACCTCGCAAACGAACAACGGATTACTTTTTCGGAACCTGGAATGTACGCTCCCTGAGTAGGGCAGGGGCCTTAAGGGCCCTCTTGGATCAGGTTGAAAAATATAAGCTGAGCATAGTTGCACTCCAGGAAACAAAATGGCTTAGTAACGAAATAGACGACCGAAATTCGTACACAATTTTCACAAGTGGAAAACCTTCGGGCCACAGGGAGTTTGGAGTGGCGTTCATTGTAAACAATCAACTTAAGCCGCATGTTATCGACTTCAAACCCATAAATGAGCGGCTGTGTGCGATTCGCATTAAAACTCGGTTCTTCAATCTCTGGCTCATAAACGCGCATGCCCCCACCGAAGTCAGTGAAGACGCGGCCAAAGACGAGTTCTACCCCCGCCTAGAAAATCTCTTCGACTCACTTCAATCAAACGATGTCAAATTGCTGCTGGGGGACTTCAACGCCAAAGTCGGAAACGAAAGTTGGCATAGGGAAATTACTGGAGGTTACAGATTCCATGAAGAATGTAACGACAACGGCCATCGACTAATAGACTTCGCGACCAGCAGAAACATGGTCATTAGCTCAACGTGTTTTCCGCATCGTCGTATTCACAGACAGACCTGGAGATATCCAGATCAACATACCGTCAACCAAATTGACCACGTCCTTATCTGCAAGAGATGGGCATCGAGCATGATGGATGTTCGGTCCTATCGTGGAGCAAATATTGACTCTGACCACTATATGGTGAAGGCGACTTATAGGTGCAGAATTTCTTCGGTGCATCATTCGAGATTCAACCCGGCAAAAATTTTTGCGGTTGACAAATTGTTGGATGATGTCACGGTGGTCACTTATACGACTGCCCTTGAGGGGAAGCTGACGCCCTTGCTAAATAACATCAGCAACAAAGGCGCCCATGAGATTTGGGATACACTCAAAGACACTTTCAAAGGGTTGTGGGATACAAAGCCCGGCGAGCCCGAAATGATTGGTTTGACGAGGAATGTCAAAATGCGGTAGATGCGAAAAACGAGGCATATCGCCAATGGACCGAACGCGCAACTAGAGCCAAAAAAACAAATTATGACGAGCTTCGACGATTTTCGAATAGGTTAATTAGGCGTAAGAAACGTAAGCATCTTGACGAGCAGTTGATGCAAATAAACCAAAGACTAGCTAGTAGGAACAGTAGACAAGCGTACAAGCTAATTAATTCAATTAAAAGTGGATACCAACCCAGGACCTGCCTCTGTAAGGATAAGGATGGCAATATAATTAGCGACACCGATAGCGTTGATAAACGCTGGGCCTCACATTTTGAAGAGCTTCTTAATGTTCAACCGAACAACTCCACACAAGAAGCGCTGGAGCTGACGGCTGAAACAGGCCCTCCCGTTCAACCCCCAACAATAGAAGAAGTTGATCTCGTCATGCAATCACTGAAACATAATAAAGCCCCGGGCGCTGACGAGATTCCAGCTGAACTGCTAAAGCATGGTGGGGAGAGCCTTGTTAAGGCTATACACACACTTATCGTTAAAATATGGAACGACGAAATAATCCCGGAAGATTGGCGCAAAAGTATAATTTGCCCAATCCACAAAAAAGGGGATAAGTTAAAATGTGAGAACTACAGAGGCATCTCATTAGTTTGTACGACTTATAAGATTTTATCTAAAATTTTAGAAAATAGAATTAATCCGTACGCAGAAGAAATCATTGGCGAGTACCAAGGCGGCTTTAGACCTGGTCGTTCGACGACAGATCGGCTTTTTACAGCGAAGCTTTTACTCCAGAAGTGCTGGGAATATAACATCGACGTATACCAAATATTTGTCGACTTCAAGCAGGCAAACGACAGTATCGATCGAAGTGTACTGTACAACATTCTGCTGCATTTTGGTATACCAGCTAAGCTAGTGCGACTCATAAGGATGACGATGACTAATACCGTCTCGCAGGTCAGAGTACAGAACAGAACTGGACTCAAGCAAGGCGACGAGCTGGCGCCGACGCTCTTCAACCTGGCTCTGGAGTATGTAATTCGAGCCATGAATTTGGACAGGAGCGGAACGCTACTCATTAAGTCGACTCAACTAGTAGCTTACGCCGACGACATCAACATCATGTCTAGAAAATTGGGTGATGCAGAAATCCTCCTGCATAATCTCAATAACGCCGCCATAGTGCAGTCATATTAGCATTTCAAATAGAAAAAAATAGAGTAAGGCTAATTTTTGTTGTTTTTGAATCAGTGGGCTTCCAATGATCTACAACTGATTTTGCTAAAAAAAATTTTGATCGGAAAGGTCCCAAAAAGGACAGAAAAGGATACTCTTAAATCCTTGACCACCAGAGGTCGGCATGCGGGGTATCATATCAAAGGGGACGTCGAGTACATTACATATCCGGTGTTTGTTTCCTGTTTCAAGGACTCTCAACGGAATAAATCGAGCTTAAATGGAAAATTTGCGCGTTTCTCGTGTATCTTTCCAAAGCCATAACTACGAGAATAGTTGAAGTTGTCACTAC
Organism: Microchrysa polita; assembly: GCA_949715475.1. Classification (NCBI taxonomy): domain Eukaryota; kingdom Metazoa; phylum Arthropoda; class Insecta; order Diptera; family Stratiomyidae; genus Microchrysa; species Microchrysa polita. Next base: position 93,276,409 of record OX454417.1, on the reverse strand, counting down.
TTTTATCACTTTCCAGAATCTATAATAGCTGCAGATTCTACCATTAAATTTGCTATGAAAAAAGTTGATCGGAAAGCTCTGAAAAAGGACATCAAAGGACACTAATTGCACATCTTAGTCGAACGTGGGCATGTGGGGTGTCATATCAAAGAGGATGACAAGTACATTCCATATCCGGCATTTGTTACTTGTTCCAAGGACCCTCAAAGGAGAAAATTGGGCTCAACTTAAAAAATTTTGGGTTTTCCCGTATCTGACCTTTCTAAAGCCGTAATTTTCCATTTAAGCCCGACTTATTCCATTTAGTGTCCTTGAAACAGGAAAGAAGCACCGGATATGCAATGCACTCGACGTCCTCTTTGATATGACACCCCACATGCCCACGTTCGATCAAGGTGTGAAATTAGTGTCCTTTTATGTCCTTTTTCAGAGCTTTTCGATCAACTTTCTTCTTAGCAAATTTAATGGTAGAGTCTGCAGCTATTAAAGATTCTAAAAAATGATGGAAGTAGTGACAACTTGAATTATTCTCGTAGTTATGGCTTTGGAAAGATACACGGAAAACTCGAAAATTTTCCATTTAAGCTCGATTTATTCCTTTGAGGGTCCTTGAAACAGGAAACAAACACCGGATATGTAATGTACTCGACGTCCCCTTTGATATGATACCCCGCATGCCGACCTCCGGTCAAGGATTTAAGAGTATCCTTTTTTGTCCTTTTTGGGACCTTTCCAATCAAAATTTTTTTTAGCAAAATCAGTTGTAGATTCCTGGAAGCCCACTGATTCAAAAACAACAAAAATTAGCCTTACTCTATTTTTTTCTATTTGGAGGCCTGATTTGGGATATTTTGACTGCACTACCAAGGAAGTTGGACTACATATCAACGAATCTAAAACCAAGGTCATGATGCAATCAAAAACTAGAACGCCAGTAAATTCAAGCATCACAGTGGGGACCTCAATATAGAGTATGTAGACAACTTCACTTACCTGGGTCAGGGGCGTACGCAGAAAAATATTTCGGGAGGGGTTTTTGAAAAGTCGGTTTTGGTCTGGAAGTAAAGCTCCTAGCCCTTATAAAACGATACCTGCCATTGTAATTTGAGTAATAAGTTGATAGCTTCGAAGATGACATCAATGAGCTGTGTTATCACCAAATTTAGAAAGGTCAATAAAAGTACCGTGATGGGTACTCAGACTTGTTCCTTCCCGGTTGAAAATCCAGTCCAGTCCAGTCCTCTAATTTTTATTTTATTTTTCCATTGTATGGGTGAAACAAAAATTGCACGATGGAACTTACTCGAAATACAGGGAAATAATAATGTTCGTATGTTGCTGGTGATATATTCGTCTTTTTCTATATCCTCAAAAAATTATAGCTTAGTTAAAATCTATCTCCAAAATTAAAATTCTTTAAAGAAGTTTCTTTGTGAACTTCGTTTGAAATACATGGAAACCCGTACTATCTGGTGTCGGGCAGACATTGGGTGAGGTTATAAAACACAACGTTCGCGCAAACGTTGTGTTTTATAACCTCACCCATTGAAAACAAATGAATTTCATTGAAATTGAACATTTACATTTTGTGTGTTGATAAAAGAAGGCTTTTAGGAATTTGTCGGAAGTACCTATTCTTTCTACCGTTGCTGACATCAAATGGGCTACATACTCTATGCGATGTTGGTGCTTTGCCCGTTTTAGATTATATAACCTTAGCGATCATTATTTATGATTTCACAATTTGGTGACCCTACACTGAAAAAAATGGTTTAGACTTTTTATCTAAAGTGAAGTAGTTGACTTAAATTTAGATAGTTTTACCAAAGAAATAGCTGATTTCTCTAATCTTCGTAATTGAAAATACTATTAAATTCGTTCATTTAACCACGCAAGATTAGAAGAAAAGGTTTAGTCAATTCTTTCACAAAAGTTGTTGATTGTACTATTCAAATATAAAATTTAACTACAAACAATCGTTCTTTTTTCTTCAACACAATTTAGCTATCCAACATTTAACAATTTATAGATAATGAATAGCTGTCTTTACAAATGAATTAATTGAATTTGCAAATATAGAAGATGTTTCAACTAATGACGAATAGAAAAATTATCCATATCTTCGTAACTGTTTCAACTACATAGAATCATAAGCTGAAAATCAACGCGAACTTTAGATGAATTCGACTATTTCTTTAGATAATCATTCTAATTTTTTTCTCTGTGTAGCTTTTGTGTTTATGACAAGTCATCAAAACGATAAAAGTCACCGTTAATGTAATGATAACAACTTTTGACAACGACAATTCTACAAGACCGAGTTCTGCTTATCGAACGACTCCCGGCCACGCAAGGCATAAACTGCTGAAATCCCCTTGACCGAAGGTCAAATTTTTTAGCCGCTACTAAAAAAACAAACCCTTATTGCCCAAACACCGTTTTTCATACCAGAACTGCTACACATATTTTACAACAAACTCCAAAACCGTATTTTTTATCAGTTAATTTCGGAGGGGGTTTGAACCCCCAAAACCCCTACCTAGGATCGCCACTGACCTGGGTTGCAATTTGTCAAAGGACGCCAACGAAACAGATGAGATAAAGCGACGGATACAACTAGCTAATAAGTGTTATTTTGCGGTCCTCCAAATTATGAATTCGAAGTTGGTGCACAGGAAGACGAAGCTCCACGTATATAAAACCATAATCCGACTTGTGCTATGCTATGGCTGCGAGGCATGGACCCTAACCCAAAACTCTGAACACCTGTTGGACACATTCGAGCGAAAGGTTCTCCGAAGAATCTTCGGGGCCGTTCGTGAACGAGGTGAATGGCGCATCCGGTACAACCTTGAGTTGTATCAGCTGTATGATGAGCTACAGGTGTCGAAGATCGTGAAATTGCAGCGACTGCAATGGGCAGGACATGTACAAAGGATGAACGACGATCGCATGCCCAAAAAGGTGATGAACGCGCAACGAGTGGACGGAGCCAGATTGCGTGGACGACCGAGAGCCCGATGGGAGCATTCTGTATGTGAGGACGCCCACCAAATGCTAGGCTTTCGGAACTGGAGGACAAGGTCGCGTGACCGCGACAATTGGAGGTCTTCAATCCAGGCGGCCAAGGCCCGACGTCGGGCTATCGTGCCATAAAGAAGAAGAAGAAGAAGAAACATGCGCGGGGGTGCATTTGCACCCCTAACAGTAAACTAGGGTTAACTAAAATATTCACTCAAACACTGCTACTTAAAATCGCTTAAAAGGAATTTACAAATACCCGGAAGAATAGCAGATAATAGCATTTTTCGCATAAACCCATTAACATTTTCACATAACATACACCCTGTTAAGCCATCTATGTGAATGCGACTGGTCTACTTCCAGGCATAACCATGACGGAGAGCGGCAATTCGACTACTGCCAAGGTGCGCCATAGAGGATAAATCCGGCCCTGATAGTGGGCTTCTTCACTCTTTGTGCTATATTCGCACCGTGTTGGATAGATAACTATGCGTTTCCAACCAGTTATTCGCAATTAAAAAAAAAGTATCGAATAAATCTCACAAATTAGTAAAACATTTTTCAGGCTACCGCCCCAAATCTTTCGTTTTCAAAATTTAATTTTCCAAGTTACTGCCTCCAGTCTTTCTTTAAGGAAATTTCCATTACCAATATGTACATGAGTCATGTAAATCAACACAACATGTCATAAAAACCGCATAATATCACTATCCAATTACCTGTAATCAATGAGTGCATTTCACATCCAAAGATCGGAAGGTGTCCACTACAAGGCCAATATCCGCAAGTGGTGCTGCATGCAATGAAAATGAAAGAAGCTCGGTCAAGTTCACTGTTTTTTGTATGTTCTGTTTTTCAGAAGTCTTTCAATATGCTAGGTAATGATTATTATCTATATCTTGTGCTGGAGGGGTATATGAAAAAAAATTATAAATATTTTTTTATTGATCATACTAGCCATAGTCCTTCAATTTGGTCTGGCCTTATTATTATTTATATATTTATATGAGGATCATCGTAATGCGTATTTGAAGATTTCGTGTAGTAGAATCTTCTCGGAAACTCTTTTTGCTATGCTGATTTTGATATGTATGTTTCGCCTATTGCTTTAAGCGTCTTTATATATTTTCCACTCTGCGTACGTCCGAATTATACTCTTTTATAGGTTGGGTTTTAACCATTTGATTAGTTGCCATGATTGTATGTGTATTTATAACGCCTGACTTTGCAAACAGCAGAGGTCGAGTCGGGTGGCGAACAGCACGAGATGGCCTAAAACTGCACAAAGTAACCACCTTGATTGGCCCACTGAATTTGACCGGTCGTCGGTGGTGTGTTACCTCGTACGGCATAAGAGCGTCCCGAAGAGTGGCAATTAATTTTTGTGAAACAATGAAATGTTGTACTGTGATATGAATCTGATGTTGTGCGGTTGCTCTCATCATCCACATCATTAACATAGGAAGGTATAGTGCGATCCAGACAGTAATCTAAAATGAGTGACTTGAGAGATTTTAACTTTCCATTAGATTAGATTATGTGTGTAAAATGACGGGGACGAGACGGATAGTCTACATGTCTGCCGTATTGCATTCATTTAAGTATAGTGACGCAATTGATACAGGAGCGTATAGTTTGAACTTTTTTTTGCATACATCGCGCATTTACAGGTCGAACATGGTTTTTGCTATTGACAAACCAAAGTTGTGCATAAGAAGTTATTGTTCCGTAGAAGACATTTCAGAAACATTTAGTAAAATGTATATTTGCAGAGTCGTTTGATTTTTTTTCTTCTGGACATGCATGATCTGGGGTAACGATATATAGATAGTTTCCGATTATTGCGTGGTGGGACCCAGTGACGAAGTTTAATGATAACCTAATGCAAAATGGACAAATTAAATGTTGTATAGTTTGTATATGGTTTAACGGTATATAAATATGAAGTGGATCGGGTCAGAAGGTATCAGTTACTTGCTTCAAGTTCACAAGTGATCATCAACATGAAAATCTTCGTTTGCTTAATGGCCGTTATGGCTACCGCTTCGGCAGGATTCTTGGGTGGCAGCGGTGGTGGAGCCGTTGGAGGATACGGTGGCGGCGGTTATGGTGGAGGATATGGCGGTGGCCACGGAGGTAGCTTCGGAGGATCCATTGGCGGAGGATCAATTGGCGGAGGATTGGGTGGCGGCCACGGTGGATACAGTGGTGGCGGATTCGGCGGTGGCCATGGAGGATACAGCGGTGGCGGATTCAGTGGAGGATTCGGAGGCGGCCATGGTGGATATAGTGGCGGGGGATTCGGTGGCGGTCACGGAGGATATAGCGGTGGTGGCTTCAGTGGAGGATTCGGTGGCGGTCAAGGAGGATATGGCGGCGGTGGTTTCGGTGGTGGTCACGGTGGTGGACTTGGAGGCGGCTTTGGTGGTGGATCGGTTAAGATCATCAAGGTTATTAGTAGCGGAGGCGGCAGTGGATTCGGAGGTGGACATGGTGGTAGCGGATTCGGTGGTGGATATGGCGGCGGATTCGGCGGTGGACATGGTGGTTCCATCGGAGGTGGATTCGGTGGTGGTCATGGAGGTTCCATCGGAGGTGGATACGGTGGCGGCTTTGGTGGCTCCAGCGGAGGTGGTTATGCTAAGGGATGGTGGTAAACGTGACCGCTTATGAAATTGTGTGAACTGTGATCCAGGCATGAGAAGCTGCAAAATTAAGTGATTTGTTTTTATACACAATCCAAAATGTATTATACAAATTTTTATAATAAAAAATGAAATGAAAAACTTTTGTTTTTATTTTTAGATATTTGTAATGTTAGGAGTGAAATGTGTTCGATTATGAGTCTACTGGCATAATTCGTAACTTTGAAAAGATCTTCTGAATCACAGAAAAAAAAATTAATTATTGTAACTGGAAAGTGAATGTGAAGTCAATTTTTTTGTGACCTGGCATTTCCTGAGATTGGCACATTTTGATACTTTTTTTCATTCAGATTCTGTTGATCGAATGGTTATAGAAAGGTAGCGGATATTTATACATAATATGAATTATAGTTAGCGGATTTGACATGAAAATTAAAAGTGCGTAAAATGTTAATTTTAATTTGGTGCTGAATTATATAGCGTCATATTTATGCATATTTATTTTTTCATTCAAATTACAATAGATAATTGTCGGTTTTCGTGCCTTCACCACAGCTCGAATAAAATTAACCAAAAATATATCTCTTTGAGGTAGAAAGGAAAATAATTAAGTTGATTTGATGATTTGTATAGAAGAAGTATTTGTAGATGTATCCGCATGCTGTTGTAATTGTAGCACGTAGCATGTATCTACTGACTTTATAGACATAATGGCTCAGGAGACTACAGTCAGTGCAGTGTAATTGAATATGTAAATTATAAAAAGATGAGTAGCTGTAGGTCTGTACCCAAAACGGGATCTCTTTATTAGGGTTTTTAGAATTATTTTTTTAAGCCTGTATAAAATCGATTTGTCTATCCGTTTTCCACTAAATAACTCGAGAACGGCTCAACTGATCAACATGACATTTGGTAGGCATGTGTAGAATAGATACAGTCTTTCGCGTGAAGACCTAAGAACTTTGTCGGACAAAGATAACGGGGTGTCATCGAAAGAGTGAAAAAAGTAGTTTTTATTTTTATTTTTGATTAGAGATGGGCGAGTGGGTAGTCACATCGAAGGGCATGACGGGTACATTTTATATCAGTTACTTTTTCAGGTTTCGAAAAAGTTGAGTTGAGCTTAGTGTACCCCTCTCTCTTTTTCTAAGCTGCTATAGGGACGGATATGAATTTTTGAACAGAGATTGCTCCGTGTGGGCATACATACGTTAAATAACAGTAAATTCGTAAAATTTTAGTTTATGCGTGTGTAGCCCCCCTTAGGTTTGAAAACCTGAAAAAATTGATAGGCAGCCTCCGTATACCACGATACAGCCGTGGGGCCCTCCGCTGCCGTCCCGCTTCTCTATAGTGCGGGTTCACAATTATACACAAGTATGTTTTTGGAATGTTGTTGCTCTCCGAGCGATTTCCCGATTTACGGGCATATCCACTCGGAGAGGAATAATAATATTTTTTTTTTTTAATTTTATTTAACGGTAACGGAGTTAGAGCTAGTAAATTCAGGGCCGCTTACTCATGCATTTTATCCAATAGATAAACTTAAAGCTTTCTATAGCCAATGTAATGCACCATGCTACAAGTATGCTTTAAGTTTAAATTATAGATAAATATGTACGAGTAACCGATTCTCTACACACACTCTGTGGCTCACTTGGTTGAGTCGCACTCTACGATGCTAGTAATCTGCAGGCCCGGAGATCGAATCTCGGCGTGGTCTAGGAAATATATAGTGCTCGCAACATTATACATTATATACACTCCGAAACTTTATATAAAATCTAACGTTGATTCGAAGTATCCTATTAACAGCTGAGTGAACGCACCATGCCCCACAAGGGGTACGGTACAGAGACTAAGAACTGATTCTTAGTGTTTGTGTCTGTAACCATATCTTTACGATAGCAATCATAAGTTTTTTGTTGCGACCTCTGTAGAAATGATAAAAATAAAATGTCTGATATGCCGTGAAGTCCCTTTGTTGAAACCGGAAATATAACAGCATTTAAGTAATTAAGCCCCCTGCTCGCTACGCTCGCCAACCCCCCGGGGGCGAGGCTAATTTCGGGCGCGGCCGAAATTTGGAAACCCTTCGCTCTCCTTGGGCTAAAAGGTTTTTTCGGTCGTACCTATGAATTGTATTTAATCCCCCTCCTCATTCTTTTTCTTCCGTCTTGATAAAAGTTTTGTGCTTGGTTGAAGGCAAATAAAAATATTTACTCAGATAATTTTAATTGGGGTTCTGGGACATGACTCCACAGTACGATTCTATGCGTCCTGAACTTTTTTCTTGTTTGGTAAAGACACATTAATTCAAGGTTTTGTGAAATTGGTGCAAACAATTTTTCTTAGAAGAACCAAAAGGGGGGTTGGGTTTTTAGGGCCACCCCATGAACCCAAGGTCAGATTTGCTCAATTCTTAGATATGTTTTGTTTTATCAAGAGAAACACATTTTTGTGAAATTTGGTTGAAATTGGTGCACAAATGAAAAAAAAAAATTTCTTAGAAGAACCTAATGTTGGGGGTTAAGTTTGTATGGCAGCTCCATGACCCCATTATCCGATTTGATCCATTCTTAGATATGTTTTATATCATAAGGAGAAACACAATTGTGTGAAATTTGGTTGAAATTGGTGCACAAATGAAAAAGTTTTTGTTAGAAGAACCTAATTTGGGGGTTTAGGTTTGTATGGCAGCCCCATGACCCATTGATCCAATTTCGGTGATTAAAACATACAAACAGCTTGCAACAATAATAAGCACGTGTGCAAAATTTCAGCTCCGTAGTGGCCGAGAAAAACATGCTGCAACAGACGGAGATACGGACAGACGGTCAGACGGTCAGACGGACAGATGGACATCGTCCAATCGACTCATCTCGTCATGCTGATATATGTATACTTTTTATATGGTCGGAGATGCTTCCATCAATGCGTTACAAACTCCATGACAAAGTTAATATACCCTTTCACTCTATGAGCGAAGAGTATAAAAAAATCTTTTAAAAAAAGGTGGCAATGGCAGTGGCATTTTTGAAATATGTAAAATATGATTTTGTAAACCTTTAGAAAATATATGGCGACAAGTATTTGATAGCTGCAAGTGGTACTTTAAAGTTCCCAATTTCACTTGGTAGTAACGCTAGCGCGTTTGTAGTTCCAAATTTTACTATTAAGTAGCCAGTCCTTTGTCGTGCTCTGTGGTCGTGATCGTTCGGTCGCCACTCTGTGAAATAGACACTCATAGAGAAACGAGTTTCCAAACTCGGCACGACTCGTCGCAAGAAAATGATAAGAAATATTCTTATCGTAGAATAATAAACTAACAATGCGACTAGAAAGTGGTATGGCTGACAACCATATCACACTCCGAATTCAGTTGTCTTTGTAACGTTGATGACTACACACGGTAGTCATCAACGCACCATGCTCCACTAGGAGTTACGGTAAATCAAGAGAGAGCCAATCCTTTGGAGTTACAATGAAACTATACGACTACGGTTTCGCTAATTAAAAATACTATATTGCATTTGCCCACTATTCAAAGGCACAAATGGGTACCAAAAGCGTGGCATTCCCTTTAACTTCTGGGATATGTAGTGGCAACTTTTCTCTCACTATAAAGTTCGAACTATTACCATGCTGGGTTCCCAAAAAGCTTAAATTTAGGTGATAAAAACGTGGCCGAAACTCAGCTTATGTGGCGTAATCAAAAGCCTTAGTTCACGCTACTTAAAATGTTGCTTGGGAAGTTTTATCAAAATTGGCAAAAAAGAAATTATTTCCATAACATTAATTATCTGCGTATATATTATTACCGTTATAACTACATTTAGGAGAATTTTCGAACATTTTAATGTTACTTTCCTTCAAGGTTCAATAGAAAATGCAATAAGGCTCGCCATTGATGTGTATCCTTAAAAGGGAGCTACGATCGTTTAAGTTTTTAAACTATGAGGTTTCTGGGTATGGTTTTCGAAAATATTTTTATAATGAATTTGAAACTTCTCTGGCGCTAAATAAAATGTCAAAAGTCCCCGTTAATGCGTTGATCAAACATGTAAACGAACAGTATTTCGGGGATATTTCTATACGGAAAAGTATTCTGTGACAAATTTGAACCAAAGAAATATTGTACCAAAAGGGTACATATTAACGTAAGCCTCGAGAGTTCGAACAGTATGTACATTTTAAGCTATTTTTATATATGTACATATTTTCAAATACGAAAATTAACCAAAATCTGCATACCATTCCTATTGCACCGGTGTTGTTTCACATCGCATTTTCAAAAGTGAATCATTGCAGAAAAACTGGTTGGAAAAGAGAGTCGATAATATAACTGTATGTAACTGTAAGTTTTATTTTAAGAGAATTGTAAGTATTTGTGGGAAGAGCGTAATTACAATAAAAGGCAGAATCATTCTAGACCTCGCGAGCTTTACTTAAATTTAGATGACGCTTGGAAAAAAACAGTGTTCTAGCGTTTATTTATAATAAATAAAATTATTTTATTATTTATTTATTTATTTATTTATTTATTTCATTTTCACGGACTTTTAGTCCATTTACAAAAGAATTACTTAACAATACTAGCAAAATTCAATACTAAATTACCAAACTATTATAATTAATCATTATTACTTAAAAAATAAAATTCAATAATATAAAAAAAACGAATTATGTATGTCACTAATACTAATATGTATAAAAAGCTTATCTTGAGGGCGTTGAGTACATAAAGGTAATTATAGATCTAATTAAAATCTTATTCGAATGGAAAAAATCAAAAAAATGTGACAATCCATTACCAATTCTTTTCATTTTCTCCAATGGAGCATTATGACTGTAAATTGTTCTATGCGTAGAAAGACCAAAAAGTTGATGGTTGCGTGTCTGTCGATTAGGGATGTTAATTGAAATTTCCGCTAATATTTCAGGAGAGTTAATGTAACCGTTAAGAATATTATATAAAAATAAGGCACTTGCTGATAATCGTCTCAATTCAAGAGTTTGTAGATTCAAAGTCTTCAATATACCGGGATAATCAATCTGCTCTGGATGTATTTTCATTTGATAAGCAACGAAACGAAGAAATTTGTTTTGAATACTTTCGATATCATCTGAATGATTTTTGTAATACGGATTCCATACTAACGAATTATATTCTAGTTTGCTTCGTACAAGCGATACGTACAAATTTTTAATAGCAATTATATTATAAAAGCATTTTGTATTTCGCATTACAAATCCCAAGTTCCGCCTAGCATCATTTATTATTTCCGTGGTATGACAAATAAAGTTTAGTGCTTTATCGAATTTAATTCCTAAATCGTTAACACAATCTACTTCCTTAATTAAGAGACCATTCAAATTGTATGACGTATTATAAGAAGTTCGGCTTCGATTAAAACATATGAACTGACATTTATCTATATTAACCTCTAAGTTATTTTTGTAACAATATTCACTAAAATTTAATAAATTGTTTTGTAGAACATTTATATCATCAACGGAAGAAATAGATTTAAATATTTTACAGTCATCTGCAAATAAAAGAAAGTCCACATCATCAAATATCCTATAAATATCATTAATAAACAAACTAAAGAGCCAAGGACCTATATGAGTTCCTTGAGGTACACCAGATGTTACAAATACAGGATCTGAAATTTGGTTCATAATCTTAACACAGAATTGGCGATCATGAAGAAAATCAGATAGCCAATTAAGTAAGGTTCCGCAAAACCCTAATCCAGAAAGTTTTTTGCATAACAATTCAATATTGATTTTGTCGAATGCTTTAGCAAGATCCGTCTATATAGAATGAACTTGTAATGAATGCTCAAATGATTCTAATATTTTTTGTTGATAGATAAGCGAATTCGTTAATGTGGACTTTCCTTTACAGAAACCATGCTGTTGAGGAATGATTATTTGTTGAACGGAGTAATAAAATCAGTTAGGAGTGATTCTAATAATTTAGGAATTGTTGATTGTAAGCAAATTGGTCGATAATTAGACACATCCGATCTGTCACCGGATTTGAAGATCGGAAATAAAAAGCATTTTTTCCAGACGGCTGGGAACGATCCAGTAGATAGGGATTTATTGAAAATTATAAAAAGGGGCAGATTCAAGCTACTAGCACAGTTTCTCAAAAATATAGGCGGAATTTTGGTTATTATAATAAAATTGCTTCAGCTGATGGTCAATCGATCTTGGGATAGTTTCTACCTACCGAAAATGAAAACTAATTTAATAACTTTTCTCAAAATTATAATTTAAATTTCTATTCCCTTTACGTGGCAATGTGGCCAATTCAATGTCTTGAATCGGTAATCCGGATCTCCTTTAAATCGGATATCACGCTAATCCGGAGTACCAAATGTTTCCACTATGTTTTCTACAGTCCGGATTTCGGCAACAATTTTGACTCTATAATCTGGATATTTGAAATTTTCAGTGCGTAATGGTAGATTTGGTCTTGTACTTACTCACGGGGCGGTGTGCCAAATGACATGACGCTGACAAATTTGAAAGAATATATACATTTACCGACTTTTGTTCCACTTTTTTATTTATTTGTACCGTTTATCCTCAAAAAATATGATTGCGCTAATCCGTATGTTCCGCTGATCCGGATCACCTCTT